>JAWWMO010000030.1:775328-793242 GCA_035047845.1 Dendrocincla fuliginosa | reverse complement strand
GAGTGGGACAATCCCCTCCCTGCCCTGATGCCCCCCAGGACAGGGATGTCCCTCCTGGCTCCAGGCACTGCTGACTCGTGGCCAACTGGCCCCTGACCAGGACCCCCAGGGCCCTTTCCACAAAGCTGCTCTCCAGCCTCTTGATGATGTTTGGGCAGTTGAGTGAAGGAGAATGGTTGCTGATTTTAACTTCCATTTCTGCTTTTGATTTCATGAGAATCTCAGCTTCTAAGTTTTCAGAACAATAATTCAATTTTTTTTCCATGTGTTGCAGGAAAAAAGCCTGATCAGGTGAACGCAGAAGATTCTAATGGCTTAACCAAAAGAAAAGTGTTTTTGTCATCTCACTGCTTTTAACACCTTTGCAATCCTGCAGGCCCTGATTCCAGATTTCTGAACACTTGAGACTGGTTTCGGATCAGGTCCCCCTGTTCAAAGTATGGCAGAGTGCAAGACTGCTTGGCTTCAGGCTCCACTGAAGGCATTTATTTAGATGACTTAAACTAAAACAAACTCACAGGGGAGCAAGAACCTGGGAACAACTCCTTTTAAAAAAGGACCAACCCCCCTATATACCAGACTGCAGTTCAAAACAAGATCTGAGCGAGATCCAGCAAAAGCCATGTCAAGGTTGCTTTCAAATGAGATGCCAAGTCAGAACAGTTTATGGCTGAACACGACACAGAGAGATCCACAAAACACATGCTATTAAACCCGACACCCCACCAATTCTGGTCATGTTTATGTTGCAAATTCAGCATTCAGCCCCAGAAATGGTTAGATTTCACTGTGCAACTTGGGGAAAAATACTGGATAAGCATCAAACCCCTGTGAAACTCGGAATTCTGCCCCAAATCCAAGACGCAGTTAGGTGTGGTTTTAAATATAAAAGCAAACACCTCATCTATTGTATCAGAGTTTCAAGCTGCAAACCTTGGTGTGCCCCTTCCAGCAGCTCTGCAGCACACCTGGCTGCCAGGATGCACCTGCACCAGGAGGACTCGCACCCAAATGCCATGCAGGACTGGGCACACAAAGGGCAGAGGGCTTGGAGCCCATCCCCAAGTCTCCTTGCCTTAGCCCCCTGGCCCTGGTTCCCCACCAGCAGTGTTTCAAAGGCAGCTTTTCAAGAAATCTTAACCTCAGCCTTGACCAAAGCCAACTGATGAAAAAGCTGCTCCAGATACAGTAAGGCTTTGGAGAATTACCTGGTGTCTCCCATGCAGGTAAGTCTTCTTGTCCTACAAGGGGTGGCTCCCACTGAAGCCTCTGGAGCTCCTGTAACACAACACACTCCTTCTCCCATGAGGCCAGAGGGGTTGTAAAGGGCCAAGAGCACATTCAGGGGCCATAGTGGGCTCCTTCACTCTTTGATGCTGTCAGAGTTTTTTTAGCCAACTTGCCTGACTAAACACACACATGCTTCAAGAAAACTCCCATTTTAAAGCTGTAATGTAAACAACCCCAAATTATTACTATCCCCTAAAGGCTACTGCTGGCAGTCATCAGTGATAAAGCTCTGCCAGAGCAGTCTGGCATCTAGCAACAATTTGTTTGTTGTCCTGCAAAAATACAGAGAGCCTTGCCATATGGTATTAGCAACTTTCTGGTAACATTAAGAAATATATTGGCTTGGAAAGCAGTTATCACACCAGAAAAAATCTTACATCTGAGAGGCACGTCTATGATGCTGTAAGTGGCATCAGCACAGTGGTGCTGGTCAGGGCTGGGGGAGAGGTGGCCAGCACAGCCACGCCACCTCCAGCCCCCAGCACCAGTGACATGCCCCTGGCACTGCCATGCTTTGACTGGCACCGCTTTTTTTTCAGGAGCTGGACTGTGCTTGAGGGCACAAGCTCAGCACTGCTCGTTGGTGCACTGTGAGTGCTGGGAGGGCTCCAGCACTGCAGATGTGGCAACAGCAAAGCTGCCCCTGGAAGGCATCCAAACTACCTGTCACTGTCTGAAGCACTGCCTCAGCCACCCAACTGGCCACAGCTTCCCACCTTTCACCAAACACCTTTTCCCTGCTGTTCACATTAAGCTGAGAGAATAGAGGAATAAAACCAACCTCACTAAAATTCTTTTTAAAAAAATTAATACCCATATACTACAATTATTTTGAGAGTGTATGAGGATTTTTGAAAGAACACCTAAAGAGAGATGGTGCAAGTCAGCATGTGGATTTGGTGGGGAATCACCGATTTTACAGGATTTCAGGTATTTCAGGAGCAGGTATTTCAGGAGACAACTTCAGTGCTCTCACTTTCTGTACAGCTGGCCGGGATGGTCTGTGATAGACCTCATTCTATCACTTTTCTAACTCTATTCCTGCTTCTGGAGTTCCCTTTGTAGCCACATCATACCTCACAAGAAGGACTCATCCCCTTTCCCAGCAGTGCAGGAGTTACCTGCAGAGTCCAGACTACAGCCACGGCACGTGGAGCGGCATCACACGGGAGAACAGCACACAACAGACAGTTACCACACCGCCTCGACTCCACCTGCACTCCGGGTCCCATCCCAAGCTAGGGAGATGGGTTCCAGCACCACCACCTGCTTCTCCTTCCTGGAAGAGCTCAAGGAGTCACTTCATGCACCGAGAGATGGAGCTGTTCTCAAAATGAAGCCAACAGGGAACAATATTACTGCTGGATGTGGGAAAGACATAATCCATCTAATGCCATGGAAGAGCGTTAGCGGGATTGCTTAGAGCATCTTCTGGAGATGCTTCTGGATAAAATCAAGTATGTTCTTAGCTCTTTCTCCATCCTTCTCAAATCTAGATTCCTTCCAGCCATTACTCGCCTTCCCTGCTTCTGTATCTTGCTCTGCAAGGTGCTGCCTCCCTTGCCACAGTTTGCAATAGCAACCCTCACCCCCACCTCCCACACGGCAAGCTCTGCAGGGAGCCAAGGTCCATTCTCCCCTGTCCTTGATCAGCTTAGAAGAACAAGCCTGTTCTCTCCTCCCTTTATAGCTGGGAGTGTAAACTAGTCTCCCAATGGATACCTGATGTAGCCTGAGTGCTAGTGTCGACCAGACTGCCTGACCCCACAGACGGATGGCAGAAAACCACAGGGAATTCCCTGGGAACAGTGCCTGGGGGTCAGGAGATGCTCTACTCACCAGGTACCAGCCCTAGCAGGGCCTGAAGGAAGGGCAGGGCTCTGGTCATTATGCAATGGCACCGATGGATCCAGTTCAAGCTTCACAGAGATCCCTGACTGCCTGCAAATGCTCTTCTGACGAGAGCACTGGGACAGGGCAGAGAAAGGCAGGCTCTGCAGCCTCCTGCCATTCTGGGGAGCTCAGATTTGCTCTAAGGACAGGCTCAGCAAGAGCAGTCAGAGGTGGCCGAGCTCACTTAACAGCCACCTGCTCATGCCTGGGCTGCTATTCCTTGCTCCTGGAGACTTCAAAGACTTACCTTTGGCAGCCTTCAACAAGCATGAAGTCTCCACTTTACTGATGGCCTCATCTCAGTGCATGAACTAAGAGAAGCTGGAGCAAAGAGAAAAAACACAGGACTCTCCAGGAGAACCAACAGTTAGAAACTCAGAGCTCCTCCAAAGAGACCATCAGCTTCTCTTTCCCCATAGCACTGAATTCCTGCCGATATTACTGCCAACAGTTCTTGAGTTCTAGGCGATTAGTCGCCTTGTGCCTTATCACAAGTGGACAAGTCACATCGTGCCTTTCCTTGGAAAAAGAGCTGGACCTTTCAGGGTCCTCTTCTCTCCCATGTTTCTAAGAAGATTGAGATAAGCAAGATTAATAAGTTTAAAAACTCAAAAAAGTTTCTTGGAAAAGTACCTAGCATTCTTGTTCTGAGTTTTCATATTTTAATCTCTTTCCTTGTCATATAATTCCACCATAAAGCCTGGAGAAGAGAAGACTGTAGGGAGAACTTATTGCAGCCTTTGAGTACTTAAAGGAGGTTAAAAAAAGATGGGGACAAACCTTTTAGCAGGGCCTGTTGCAACAGGACAAGAAGCAATGGTTTTAAACTAAAAGAAGGTAAATTTATATTAGATATAAAAATAAATATGCTTTGCTGTGAGGGCTCTGGCACAGGTTGCCCAGAGAAGCTGTGGCTGCCCCATCCCTAGGAACATTCAAAGCCAGGTTGGATGGGGCTTGGAGCAACCTGATCTAGAGGAAGGTTCCCCTGTTCCCAGAACAAGATGATCCTGAAGGTCCCTTCCAACGCAAACCACTCTGTGATTTTATGATAAAGTTCAGTAGTCCATAGAAAACTCCAGAAAGATCAGAAAATTCAGGATCTACAATTTTTCTGTGTGCACACATAAAGGCACCAAAAACCCACAAGCAAAAAGACCCATTTGGCCAGAAGTGAAAAAATAAATGTTTCTTGGTCCTTCTTCAACATAACACCAATAACCCACAAAGAAACACAATCCCATTTTTTTTTCCCTGGGTACTGGTCACCTGTACCAGAGAAGTCACTCCTGTGCACCACCTGCCCTGTCTCCTGTTTTCATAAGCAGCACATGGAGCATCACTGACCTCAGCAGCTGCTGTGTTACAATACAGTCCGGAGTCTGCCCGAAACAACTCTGAGCTCTTTGGTCAACATTGGCTGTGAACACACGTGTGGTAACATCTGAGCGAGGAGGAAAACACAAGTGTGGGTTCCTGAGAAGGCTCCATCAGATGGTCTCTGCTCAGAAATGCTGGTGTAGGTGCAATTTATCGTAAATAAATATAAAGAAGCAAAGGCTGCTCTTCTTAGCCCTGCAACACACCCAGCTCCAAGGTGGGGAACAAGCCCTGTGCATTTCTGGAGCTCTTGAGTTCATCACCAGCTCCATCTGAGAATAACAACATGCTCCAGACCATAATACACTTTCTAGGTGATTATGGGACACAAAAGGGACTAAATTCAAAGCAGGTTTTCAACTGGAGGGACCCCAAAACTGCTGACTGAGGAGCAGAATAAAGCCAGATGGCATGTGCGGGTATTGTTGGGGATTATGCCGTGTAAGGCAAGAGGAAATGAGCAGAGGAAAAGACCTGGTTTGGTCCCGTGGCTCTTCTCTTGCCAAATGAACATACCGGGACAACTGTGAAACAATCAGTTTATGGGTTTCATTCCCCTCCGCCCCCAGACTGAACTTAAATATTTGTATAAGCCCAGGCGTAACTTTTATCTAATATTTTCCTTGGGGTTTACTAGCTGTTTAGAGCATTCAAGCTAAAGAGCATTCCCTCAAACTCTTGCCACAAAGAGATCTGAAACTATGATACTAATTAAAACCACACTCTCTGGTATCAAGAAGACGTTATTATTTTCTCTTTTTGCTCATGAGAAGCTGTTAATATGGGCAACACGTCTGGAACATTTTCTTTCCAAATGCCATGTCCCATATCCCCTCCGGCTCAGGTCGGCTGCTTTGTGAACTTGTCAGCAGGCTGGGGTGGGACGGCTCATATTTACAAGAATAGACTTACTTATATTTTGTAACAAACCATTTGCCAACTTAACGCTATAAAAAGCATATTGGGAAAAAAGGGTTCATACTGCGTAAAATGTGACGAGCTAAAGAACTGTCCTGCCTTGGCACCCAGTGGGCCAAATCAAGGGATGAGCCTTAAATACATACTATATGCAAATATAAAGTATCTTTTGAAAAACAGGTGCTGACTTTGCCAGGGTGCTCCTGGGCACTCAGCACAGAGCAGGAAAGGCTGTGGACTGCCCAGTGTGCCACTGCTGATCCACTTGGGGAAAGGTCTGCTAAAGAAAAAGATTTTGTGCTCATTTTACCCTGTCTAATTTGAGTGCTTCTAAGGTCTCCATAACTGGTATCAGCACCTCATAAACATTAACAAAATTATCCTTGTAACGTTGCAGGGAAAAATGCTATCCTCACATTGAAAGGATGGAAAATTAAGGCACAAAAAAATCAAAGCCAGGTTTGTGTGCAATGCAACCTTTGAAAGCACCCAGTGTGTATCCTGAGAGGCCTAAATGTGGTTAAAACAATTAATTTCCCTGTCCAGGAGCAAACAGGAGTGTCTCGTGCAGTGTCGTAACCACACCGCACAAGTGCAGGCAGTGGGGAGATGCGCCTGCTTTGGTCCCCGAGCACCCAGCCCCAAGTCTCCCCCAGCCCCAAGCAGGGCCCTGGATGCCTCAACCAGCAGCTTCACAGCAGGTCAGGCACCACGGCCACACTGGCAGGAGAGGCTCTGGGCTTAGGCTGGCAGCACATCCACACTGCTCCCGAGGAAGACACCGGCGGGAGGAGGGAGGGACCTGCTGGGAAGGCAGTGCAGAAGTAAGTAATTGTTCATGAGAGCCATTTGGTTTCTGGTTTCTGTTTGGGAGTGTGGCTTTTGCTGCCTTGACTCAAAACAAAACTCAGCTTCCCTTTTTCACAGCCACAAAGATGCCAGATTTGAATCCCGGGTGGTGCAGAGTGTGGGCAGAGGGTTTGGAAGGCTGGGATGTTTTATTTTACTTTTCTTTTTGGTGGTAATTTAGCTTTGCATGAGCCCTTGCTTCATTAGCAAGCCTCCAGCTTCGCCAACAATACAGAAGAACTGCCTAAATTACAAAAACAAGATAATACACAAAAATATGATTTCAGCAAAGAAGTTAAGCTAGATGAGTAAACAAGGTGCAATTTGTCACATGCTTCCATTGGGGGGGGATCCAAAGTAATAAGACATTCCTGGAACACTGAGCTGTGAGGCCCAGCCCCAGCACGATGCTGGGATTGCAGCATGAGCTCTGCCACACCATCCTCTGGTCACCACTGGGAGGAAGGGGCCTTATGTCACCTACACACCCCCAGCACGAACCCCCCGCACAGTGCTCCACGTGCTCTCTTGTTTTGATTCTCCCTCCAAAAGGATATTTTGGGGGAAATTTGCATTTGCATTTCCCCCCAAAGTACGATCAAGTGAGGAGGTTACTGTGGAGGCGGCCACCACACGGGATGCTGACACGACATGTCACAGCAGCTGAACGCGACCGTGACGCGCGAACCCATTGACACGGGAGGCATCCCTGGAGATCCCGGCGGGGATCGGCTGCTTCACAGGGGCTGGGGAGGCTCGGGGGGCACGGCAGCCTCACAAACCCCACACCCCTCCAGCCTGCTTCTCATTTGAGGCTGACAGGCAGAGCTCGAACACATCATTACAGCCTTGGGGAGGCCGCTAAAGGTAACACTCAGGTTACAAATTAATTAATAGGAAACACTTACCTTCCCCACTAGCTTGCCTTTCCTGTTCATGCAAAGGTAGAAATCTGTCTCCTTCCCTTTGATCCGGACTTGACTGCCAAAAGTGTCTGTTTCCACTAGAAGCTGGGCTTGTAAAGGAAGAAGAAAAAAAAGCATTTACCATTGTGGTCCCATTAAGGCGCAGGGTGTAAAGTACACTGTACCACTGCCTCCAGCTGAACCGCCCTGGGATGCTCCACACAGGAACTACCCAAGGGACCACCCAGGCACTGAGCTCAAAGCTTGGTCACAGGTGCAAAACTGACACCTTTCCACGAACTCCGGTGTGGATGGTCTGGGTTTAATGCTGGTTTTAGCACAGATTAGGCGCATACACGTGTGTGCTCCATCTGTCCACACCAACCCTGCCAATCCATCAGCAATATTAGCTTGATGCTAATAGAATCATAGAATCACTTAGGTTGGAAAAAACCTCTCAGATCATCAAATCCACCTGTCCCCCCAGCAGTGCCATGGCCACAACTAAACCATGTCCCCAAGTGTCACATTTATGCCCCTCTTAAACACCTCCAGGGATGGTGACTCCATCACTGCCCTGGGCAGCCTGTGCCAATGAAAGTGCTCTCCCTCACCCTGCAGGAGGGTTCTTGGAGGGTAAGAACAAAGATTTTATTCTCGTGAAGATGAAAGATTGGCATGACAAGAAAAAAATCCTTTCCCTACATCCATCAGCCTTCAAACACTGCACAGAAGTGGGTCAACCACACGATCCTGGTGCAAAATATCGCAGTGATCTCCTGATGACCACCACAGCAACTAGCAGGGGAAAAATCTGGCACTGCTTGTTCTGTCTGATACACCCACACTTCAGATGTCCTTCATGTCTAGCTGTGCTTCCAGGATGTCACAAACTGCCTTCTGGCAGTCCAGGTCTTCAGCTCTAGCTAGGAAAAACATGGTCAATCTCACAGTGTCTCACACATTTGTAGATGCTAGAGCATCACCAGGAGGACAGATTTCTGCTGCATCTTCCTAAACCACCTGCTCTGACACAGCTGTGTCTGCAGAAGGGGCTGAGCTGCCACCCAGATGAGCAATGGGCCACCACCATCATCTCAAAAACCCAGACATATCCAAATTCAGCCTTTTATTCCAACCCTAATCTAAACACAAATTCCAGTCATGCTCAAGATTCAGATTCCAGGAATTTCCCTGGAGAGGCAGGAACAGGCAGACTGGACATTTTGGTTCAGATCCATCTCCGATACGGAGGGGGAGAAAGGAGACATAGTTGAAACACAATGCAAGAATGTGTGTGTGTCAGCAAGTGCAACTCCACGGTCCTGCTCTGGAAACACTCACGCTTGTAAGATCCAAGCCGTGCTGTAGAAACGCAGCTTTTGCCAAACTCTGGAGAATGTTTGATCTATACTGCAAAAAGTCACATTCCTTTTGGCATTCATATTTCAAGCTTTAAAGCCCTCTAAGAGCAAATACATTCATTGTAAGGATTTACCATGGGGATAGAAATGGGAGTTTGTTTCATTTAAACACATTCATATTTTTCCCACTTGTAAAGTCAGCTTTTGGCTTCTGCAGCAGTGCAAATATCACAAACCTTTAAATCACAAGGGCCCTAAAAGGAGTTTTCCATTTGCAGCTCAGTCACATCTGCAGGTTCAGGGGTTTCCAGTTACTAGCTGCTTGTATTTATTTAGATATATTTGTTAAACCTGTTATCACAGGGGATCTTCAAATTTTAACTTCTTTCTGACAGCAAGTGGTGTAATGTCTGTATTACAGCAGAATGTTACTTGCAATCATGCACAGCTATGGATATTTATCTAAGTTTTTCAGAAATGCATCATGGGTTTGGGGATCTGTGATGTAGACCAGCTGGCAAGGGACAACTGGGTGCTGCATGCTTTCTCCCCACACCTGCCAAAGTGATATCAAACCTGTGACCACTTCTGCAAGGAAGGGCCACGAGAGCCAGAAATAACCCATCCTAGTAAGGATATCCAGGTGAGCCGAGCCAAAGTGGGGACGATGGCACAGGGCCAAAGACAGGTGCTCAAGGGAGGCTGACCAACGTGGTATATAACCTGGGGAATGCCCACTGCTCCAGGAAGCTCAGGGAGGCTGCTCAGAGGCAACGCAGCGTTAATAGGCAAGAGAACGGCACAGGTTCAACCACCTATCTTTAAAGAGGTGACTCTGAAAGGGATTCCCCTCACACGAGCAGAGGAGTAATGGTCAACCTCAGAGAGGGAGAGCAGCAGCCAGCTCACGAGCGAGGGTTATGGAGCCAGCAAAGACTGGTCCAGGAACTATGGCCAACATGCAGAGCACCAAGGCACTGCCCACAGATCCTTCCACAGTGTCGAAACCACCCAGGCACACAAGCAGATGTGGGACCAGGCGCCAAAGGGGTCAAGTGAGGGCTCCACATAGGCAAGAACAGGATGCCACAAGTTCCCTTCTAAGCTGTAAGGCATTCCCCATCCATTCCAGCCTCAGTGCTGCTGAGAAGAACACTGAATATCTGATACCGGCCTTGGCCAGCCAAAGCAGGAGCTAACACTGACGGAACCCTCCGACACGAGAGCCTGGAGCTGCAGCGCCCGTGGGCAGGCAGAGGCTCATACCTCTCTCACACGGGTCCCCACAGGCAGCCCGCACTTGGATGGACAAACGTGGGGCACGCCAGCTCACAACCCCACCCCGCGCTCTGCAGCCAGTATGAGTAATATCCAAGCTGATTTTAATTTGAAAAATATCACCTTAAAAAGATGCCGGTTCCCTGCTGTGAAAATTAAAACCATCTGGATGGAGTGATTTCAAATAATTAATCTAGGTCTCCTTTGGCACTGCTACTAATTAAAATATGATACCTTCCTCCCCCTTTTTAAATAAAAAATTTAAATAAAGTTTAAAGATCTAATAAAATAATGTCATAATTTAGAACTAAATGGAAGTCACCTTTCCTGCTGGGCGCAAAGGTTACAGCGGCGCTGAGATCCCTCCCAGGCTGGTGCCACAGCCCAGCCTGAGCAGCAGTGGATAAGCAGCAGTCAGTGAGACACCCATTCCAGCAAACACGCCAGAATCCACAGCCCAGCACCCTGAGGGGCCTGTGATCCCCAGGGATCACCCTGCACCCAATGGCTACGAGTGGGAAGCACAGGAAAGGAGGGTCAGCAGATGATGCCTGATTCCTGCTGTGACCTGAGCTGCCCCAGCACAGGCCAAGGCCACTCCGAGGTACCCACTTCCGAAAAATCTGAGTCTTAAGCTGTTCAAAACACCTTACTTCTAGGGATCCCTGACTGCCTTTCCTACAAGGGAGGCCAGTGCAGCTCTTGGGTGGGTTATAACCCAGCTGGCTTCCAGCCTGCAGCACCCCTGACAGCTGATGCTTCTTTGTACAACAGGCATTTCCCTAAATCCTCTGGGGAGCAGGGACAGGGACTTTGAACAACATACCTAAAATCAGCTGGGATGAATCCCAGCCCTGAACTCTGCAACAAGAGTTCCTGTGGGGTGGAGGCTGACCCAGCACAAGGGGCTTCTGGTGTTTCCCACCTCATTCACATGCAGCAGCAGAAAAGCTCACTCACCACCAACCCATTTTAGATAATTCAAACTGGACTTGGCCTCTGTCTTGTCTCTGTGATAAAGACACCATGGCCAATGAGAGCACCATGGAAAATCCAAAAGAATTATTTCCATGGAGAGCTCAGGTAAAACGAGTCCCACGATGCTGGAGCAGCATCCCCACAGCATTCTGCTGCTCGGCACACCTGACTTCCAGCTCCATCCACCCCTGGATACACTATACAGAGATTACAACGTTTGTTTGCAAAGGCCCTGTACTCCGATCTTCAGATCAGGTATTATTGTTTAAATTCTTTGACAGCTAGATATTCCGATATATTTTCCAGGGGGGAAAGCAAAAGAGAAAAGACGTCTTTAGAGGGTGAGATCTCCTGCTACATGCTTTTGCCTTGTTGGCCCATTTAACCTAAACCTTCCTGAAAACTCCCACTGGAAGAGACTGGAATTCCTCACAAGTCTAGGTGAAAAGGATTACATATATATATGTTGAAAAGCTATCTGCCAGCTAAGAAAACATGAAGGCAGGAAGATATGTGAAGGTGGCAGAAAATATGCCAAATTATCTTTCAAATATTTCCTGGGAGTGGGAGGACAGGAGCCAGAAATGCACAGGGAAAGAGCAGAGAAAGAGGGCACCTGAGAAGTGTAAGGTTTACATGTACCTACCACAAAATCCTCAGTTTCAGATAAATAAAGAGAGAACGGGGGAAATGCAAGGAGGGCGCAAAAGGACTGGATACTTCGAGTCTATCCACCGTTGTCTTTTTTTTTTTTCCTTTCAGGTAAAAACCTGGTAAACGGAGCCACAAAGAGAAGGAACTGCAGACACTTGCACTGCTCACAGGCACCCTGAAGGCAGCAGCTAAAACAGATCTCCAGGGGAAAAGGCTCTCACAGGGGACCAAGATTTTGTTGCACACTTTTTTTCTGAAACAAAGTCAGGGAAATCATTCTTAGACTTGAAACCATTTCCAGGGAATGAAGAGGAAGGATGTACTGATACCCCTAGGCTGGGAGCACAGCATCTGGGATGGACAGCAGTTTTCCCATTTTGTTGGTGCTATGAACCAAGGCAAAGCACATTTCCATAGTTCATAATGCATATACTGCCCTTGATGAGAGAGCAGAATCCACTCTCCAGTAAGACTGAATCTTCTCGTGTGACTCCCAGCATAGGCAAGGGTGCTTAAAATAGTTGAAACCTGTTCAAACACTGCCTACCCACTACTACTAAAACCATGTGAATCCCTTACACGATCACAACAGAGGAGAGAATGACCCTGTCTCCACATTCATGATGTAATGATGAAGGAATAACGCCAAAGTTACGTAAAGTCTGGAGGGTCTAATGAAGCCCACAGGCTACGGACCAGAGAGAGAATCTAGGCTGCATCCCTAAGTTTTGTTTGCACACTTGCATAGTCCTGCAAACTGTATCATATTTAATAGTTATAATGCACAGAACCCAACTCCCTTCTCAAATATGCAGGTGCGAATCAGGAGTAACCACTCCAATCAATGAGGCTGGTGCTCAGGGGGGCAGAGCTCTGACCCACATACCACTGCAGTGAGCTCATCGTGTCTGTCCTGAGAAAGCACAGCATATGCATGTCAAATTATTAAAAGGGATGTTCACGGGGAGGAGCAGTAAGAGCAGCTCCAACACCCAGGCTCCAGGAATTTTCTTTTTTAAGCCACTGCTTTGCACAAGGGAAGTGTTGGGTGTCAGCGCAGGGTCTGCCTGGGGAGCAGCACTCCCAGCCCTGACCCAGGCTTCTAAAAATGCTGTTCCTGTAATGGAGGTTTTCTTTAAAACACCCTATCAGTCCCTCCCTAACCGCTGCAACAAGGGACAAAGACAATTTGGAGTGTGTGGAGTGTGTGAGGCCCCTCAGAGCATCAACTCATACACCGAATGCCAAGTCTTTCAGCCCCATCCTGGGGTGGGAAAGGGAGAAGGACGAAGGGCTCTGTGTGAACAAAGGACACACTGCAGAGACAACCTGCCACCCGTGAACAGCCTCGGTAGCTCTCAGGAACTAGACAGGTTAAATATTTGCATGGGAGACATCAGAAGAAAATCTATAATGCAGCAAAGACCTCAAAGGCACTTACACTGCAGCAACCTGATCCTGTAAATACTTCCACACAAAGGACTTCACACACATCGGAAGTCCCTTGAGTGCTGATAAAGATGCCTACAGGGCTTCAGGGTCCCACCTCTGCCACCGCCTGCAGGGCTGAGCACACAGAGAGCGCAGCTTTGGACACAGCTTTAGTGAGAGCTTCCCCCTGCCCTGCCCTCCTGCCACTGCCCCAAGGGCTCAGTGTGATGGAGAAAGGTGCAGGACCACAGCACAGGAGTTAACGTTCCCCTTGCTGGGAACGCCTTCTGGAGCACCTTCCTCTGGGCTTCACCTCCACACAAGTTCACAGGAGCGTCAGTCTCCGGGAGATGCTTTCAGGCACCCCCATCCTGTCCCACTTCCAGAGTACTGAGCTATCCCTTGGCACTCCCCGGGCATGTCTACAGGACACGGGGCCAAGACATGCAGAAATATCCATGTTGGTGCCAACCACACCAGCCTGAGTGCCCAGCCCAGGACAGATGTGCAGGCATGACACACTGAGCTGCAGTTAAAGCCACAGAGCCTGAGATGTTTGAGCCATAAAATATCACTCACACACTAGTGAAAACTCCACTATTGAAGCCATTCATACAAACATGGAACCACAGAATGGTTTGGATTGGAAGGGACTTTAAAGCTCAGCTAGTTCCAACGTCCCTGCCATGGGAAGGGACACCTTCCACTAGACCAGGTTGCTCAATGCACCATCCAGCCTGGCATTGACCATTACAGGGGTCTTACCCAGAGTGATGCCCACCCAAAAAATTCCCATACCATTTCACAGTAGCAAACAAAACATGCCCAGGGAACCATGCTGAGCTGCTGGTGTTCCCCAAGCTTCTCAGGGACCATCTCGGGGAGATTCTGCCTTCCCACTCTGTAGGAGGTGTTGTATACTCCACAATGGCACTATCAAGGTAAAAAGGAGATTCTAAACCAAAGAAGTCCTCTTCTCCAAACTGCCCAGGCTCCTGTAAAATGACAAAGCTTCCAGACACAGTCCCTGCAAACTCACTCTATTCACCACATCTTGGGAGATGCTTCAATGAAAATGTGCTAATACGAGCCTTTTATTAGACCACATATATGAAAGTTGCTTGATACTTCAGCTGATATAAGATCAGAATAAATGCTACAGTAGGTCTTAGAGATTTCTGTCCAACTTTAATAAAAGTTTAGTAAACGCCTGAATCTGTGACTCTGTGAAAAACAACAACAAAACAAAACAAAAAAAAACCTAACCAAACAAAAAAACCCAGTCTGAGCTATAAGTACCATATTACTGGCACAAGTCTGCACTACCCAGAGGTTGGTCATCGTTCACCTACACGAAAAATGAATGTAAAATAATGTAATTCTGACACGGAGCCATTTGCACCCATCTGTAGATCTAAGAAAACAGATTTAAGCAGTGGGAAAACAGACTTGGCCCTTGCAGATGTTTTATACACAATTCACCATAAAAGACACTAAAAATATTTTGGCAGTTGCTTCAGTGATGGTGAATAAGCTTATTTAGACAAGATTCAGTAAAAGTGGAGGCAGATAAGTTGTGCGCTTTAAAAATGCCTGGGCAGGAACAACAGTGAACCAATTCTGCCCTGAACTTTGCCACCTGCAGACTCATCATGACTAAGAAGTAAGCCTGGAAAGAGAAACGTTCAAAACGTTAGCACAGAAATTTTTCTATCCCACCAGGGTGTCTTGTTGCCTCCAAACACAGCTCAAGTGGACAGTGTTTCTACAGAGGCAGGAAAACTGCTTGACAAGTCGCCAGGCTCTGAGTCTGGCATTAGTGAAGGATGAGTCTCAAAAAAGTTCAGAAGCTCTGTTATGCTTGAAAAAGCACCTAAAATGAAAAATAAAGGGCCAAACCCTGATGTCTTTGATCATACTCATTTGAATAAACTCCTACTGACACAGCCAGGCCCAACAGACAACGACCTCAGAACCTGGCCCTGAGCACTCCATTGAAAGGCATCCAAAGCACTGGAGTCTCTCGGGTCTGGAAAGAGCATGAACCTTTCCCATCCCCACAGAGGGTTAGAATTACCACAAGAACAAATCCTGATGAAGTTATTTTGACTCTCTTGTTCCCAGTCTCAGCTGAACCCAATAAAAACACTGATGTACACAAAAATAACAATAAGGAGAGAATGACAACTACAGGAACCCCATGTACTCTCGTTTCTCCAGAGCTGCTCTGTTTGTGGCCAGGCGTGCAGGACAGACCACACGTACCCTGCAGTGCCCTCCCGCCTCCCCCGGGCCAGCTGAGGGTTGGCTGCTCATTCTCAGCGATGCAGTAGGTGAGTTGTTAGCGCCACCATATCCTCTTACCAACGAGTCCCAAACACATCAATCTCTCCTCTGTGCCAACACTGGGATGGTTTCACACACTCCCAAAAGTTGGTCCATCCAGGTTCCACTGTTGTATTTGTGAGTGCTCCAAAACGGGGCTAATCGGGAGAAATGCATAAAGCATTTGCAGTGTTAGTTGAATTAAGATTATCAGATGTGCCTGATACATAAAGACATTGAGTTCTACCCGGGGTTCTCATTCTGTGCCAGTAAAAGGTGAAATTAGGGTAATTAATTTTACGGATCAGAACATAAACATGCTCATGCATTTTCTCAAAGGGGCTTATTGTAGCCTTCCCTTCTTCCAGCAAAAATATGCTTGAAATAAAGTTGCAGGATGCTTCGGTGTTTTCAGTGGGATTCTTGTGGCTCTGGAACCGAGCAGCAGGGGCAGCAGCGCAACCTGTGAGAAGAAAATGTGCTGGCACATGGGGAAAATTCCTCTGTGTTTTAAGATTTTAAGCAGGGTTTGCTCTTAGAAATGGTCACAAACACAATTTCAAAGATATCTGACTTCTTAATGCTTGTGCTGCTGAAGCTCCCTTTTGCCAAATAAAAGATAACGTGTTATTAAATGAAGTACAGAAAATCATCACTCTTGGGAAAGAGTACATGAGAGTGTAACTATTCTTGGGTAAGGTTTAAAAGAGGTGGACAAGAACTGATTCTCTACAGCACCTGGGGACGCAGATCTGAAACCATCTGCACCCAAGAGAGTCCCTCAGGTGAAGGACCTTGGAGAAGAGTCCCTTTGAAAAGGTCTCTTCCTACAGACATAGCACAATTCCTGCAACTATTCTCAGAGCAGCAGCAACAGAAATAACACAACCACCAACAAAAATCAGGTATCACATTAACTCTCCCTTTAGCACCTCTGGTTTCACATATTTATTTTTGGAAACACATTTATCATGGGACTTTTCTTAAACTGTTACCCCTAGTCCTCAGCATATGTAAGACTATTTACTTGCCTTTTACTGCATTTTAATTGCATGAGAAGTTTTAAAAGCCTTTTTTTCCTTTCCTAGAGTCATTTGGGACAAAAGGCATCTGGCACTGGGTATTTAAATAAGACCTGTCAGAACTGTAAAATTAGTTTTACGTTTTAATAAAGGTACTTTAAAAATCTCAAATATAATTCTGCATTCAAACCATAAGTGTTTGGATTAAGAAAAGCAGATCCCATGTTAAATCTTAATATAAAAAGTAAATCGAGTACAGAACTAAGCCAGTCCTCAACTGTGGCAGTATAAAC
Source organism: Dendrocincla fuliginosa (assembly GCA_035047845.1). NCBI lineage: Eukaryota > Metazoa > Chordata > Aves > Passeriformes > Dendrocolaptidae > Dendrocincla > Dendrocincla fuliginosa. Next base: position 776,662 of record JAWWMO010000030.1, on the reverse strand, counting down.
AAGAGCAGCAAAAAAAAGAGACAGTATCTCCAATAGCTCATTTTTGGGGTATGCTGAGTTTAAAGAATCAGCACTGACAGCATAAAATCTGCATGACGTTATATTACTTGTTATTTGTCTCCGTTCATCTAGAGACTCAGGTCACCCTTAAAGCTCAGACTTAGCCCATGTTTCCTCCAAAATTTTCTCAGCCCTTTCTCTCCCCACTGCACTTGAGCATCCTGCCCTCCCTTCCCCCCCGAAGAGGTGGCCCTATGGACCTGCATGGGGAATGTCCCCTTGGGATGGTGGGTGCCCTGGCAGGGGATGCCACTCCTGCAGGTGTGTCCAGCCCATACCCATTCAAACATGGATAGACAGAACTTGTTTAGCTCCCACAGCACTTTGATCAGCTCCGTAATCAGATCATAAGTCACTCTCAAAATCCTCAGACATCTAGATAAAGGACAAAACTCAAAGCACAAACCTTCCCTCCAACTTGCTACCCCATGCCAGCAAGCACATCTCTCCTCCCCACTGGGACACCTTCTTACTCTCCACTTTTTATCTCCCTGATGGCCAGATCTGTGTGCCAAACCTGAGGAGCAGGGCTGCCCCTCCCCTTTGTCATAGGAGGAAGAAGCCACCTTAGGCTTCTGCCAAGGTGACCAAGTTACCCCACACTTGCTGCCACCACTCAGCTCAGCAACCACTGCTGTGACTCACAGTCACCGACACAGACGAGCCCAAGGACACACCACATGCCCTGGGGGCAAGAGACTGCCCTTGGCCAACAACATCTGCCCCAAGGGCTTTATAGGCTGGCACAAAGCCGCAGACTGAGCCATGCCAGCAGAGAGCCACGACAGGAGCAAAGGAACCAGCTAACGTGAGCTAAAGAGCTTCTGTGCAAGCTCCTGGTGGGGAACAAGCAGATCTCTAAGGTCCCTTCCAAACCAAACCGTTCAGTGATTCTAGGAAAGCAGATGGCTTTCCCAGAGCCCACCAAGCCTGGCCCTTCTCCAAGGTCACGATGTGGATGAGGGGAGCGGGAAGGGAAGCGTAACGGGTGCAGGTGGGCTCGGGGCAGTCCCAGACCCCCAGCCCCGAACGTGCCACCCCCTCCCCGCCCCAGCTGCCCGACCTGGGGCTGCACCACAGGTCACCTCCGGTGTGAGGGATCAGGGCTCATCCTCCAACAGGCACGATGAAAAGGACACAAAAAACCAGGATGCTGGTGAATGACAGCAGTGGGTGGCCCAGCCGGGGCCGGGCACGCTCTGCACACAACAGGCACAGCCAAGTGTGTCTGGCGGCAACAGAGATGCGGCCGGAGGGGCGAGGGAGGCACACGG
>JAWWMO010000030.1:754810-775228 GCA_035047845.1 Dendrocincla fuliginosa | reverse complement strand
AGATGCGGCCGGAGGTGCCAGGGGAGGCACACGGAGATGCGGCCGGAGGTGCCAGGGGAGGCACACGGAGATGCGGCCGGAGGTGCCAGGGGAGGCACACGGAGATGCGGCTGCGGCAGCGCCGAGCGCGGTTCTCACGGAGCGCTCCCGGAGCGCCCTCGCCGCGCTCCCACCGCCCCGGGCCTGCTCTTACTGTGCTTTCCTTCCTGCTGGGACATTCGCAGCCCGGGAAAAAGGCGGGTCAAACATCCTGAAATGGTGTGCTGAGCGGATCCCCGCGGGTTTCCGCGGCTCCCTGCCCTGCTCCTGCCGCCCCAGGGTCCGACGCTAAGTGCTGCTAATGCGTTTTGCATTTGTGCTCGGGGGCAGGAAATCTCAACTTCCAGTGCCAAGGGGTTAATTATAATTTATACAGCAAGATCTCAGTCGGGGGTGGGGGGGGGGAGGTGTTTCTCCAGCTAGTTAAGAGGTGCAATTACCTTTGAGAATCAAAGGGGCATTCTGGGACTCAGCTCTGAGAAACAGATTACAGGCACCTAAAACACAAGCACCTTTGCTTTTCTACATGCTCTTATTTTTTTATGTCGATCATTAACAAGAAATTGTCATATTCCTGGTCCATCATCACAATGTCCTACGGACCACCTTATGAAAGCAACTGCGATGGGGTAAGAGAGCATTGCTGCTTTTCCTGGGATTACCTGTGCTTCCAACATGCTCAGCTGGTACAGCACCTGCTACTCGCGGCTCTGGCAAAACTTTCTGCTTGTTAATTAACAAAGCTTCATAATAACCTTGAGGTGGATAACACCTAAATAGCCCAGTCTGTGCCCAGACTGCAAGCCCAGAACTACTTACTCCCAAGGCAAGTGGGTTGATGAGTATTACTGTATTAATTCAATAATAAGGATTGTATTTATTAGTAATTATTATTATAAGAAATAATTATAATGTAATAAAATAATTATAATAATTATCGTGTTAATTTAGTGATAAATATTACTAAATCGTCCCAAACCACATGGCAGCCCCCCTGCATTGCCCCGTCCTACCCACTGTCCCAGTGCAAACAGGGGGACACACCTGCCACAGGCCTTGGGGACTGTGGCCAAGACACAGCTGGCAGTGCCCGGGAGGGACACGGGCACGCAGTGCGGCCGGCCAGGCCAGAGCCAGCGCCCGTGGAACCCCCTCCGGCCGCCCTTCCCGCGGGGAGAGGCAGGGTGGGCAGTGCTGGGCAGGCTCTCACACCCTGCCTGGGGCCGGGGGATCGCCAGCAGCAAGTCCATCCCCTCCCACGAGCTCCCTCCCCAGCTCCTGCCTTCGCCTTTGTGCAGAGGCTGAACAGTTACAGCTCTCTCTTGTACACCGCTCACAGAGGTGATTCCTGAACCAGGAGCTGATGGCTGAGACATTCGCAAAGGGTTAATGTAACTGAACATTCAGCTGTCGGGAGAGGGTTTGGGCTGAAGAGAGCAAAAAAGGTTCTGGGGAAACCTTAAATTCCTGCTCTGGGGAGTCAGTAGAGTTACACACCCAACAAAGGCTGCAGCCTCAGCTTGGCTTGGCACAGGCTGCACAAACAGATCCTCCACCATTCATTATTTTTTAGGGATACAGTGGGCTGTTGCTCTCTGGGAAATGATGTGCCTAAATTAGATGCTCTGGAATTGTCGGCAGCCCACACACCCCACAGGCTCTCAGGCACCCCTACCAGCAGCCTGCACCCTGACCCAGAACACAGCTAAAAGCACAGGTGAGGTTGGCAGTGGCAAAAAGATCAACCCTTTCTCTAAAGAGGGGATTAGGACCAAGAGGAACATCTGTCCATGTGGGTTAGAAATGAAGGTCATGCTGGCAAAGCCCACAGGGGAGTTCTGAAGCTGGTATCCAACACCAGCAACTCTCTACCTATGACTTGATTACACTGTGGCAGGTTTATCAGGTGTCCCTTGATGTGGTGACAGCAGCAAACCGGCTGTGTTGAACTTGTGGCCAAGTAGGTGGAAACACACAACCCAAAAACATGCCATGTGAAGCATTATTGTTAAATTAAGGGGAGATAACACAGCTGACATCTCAGTATGGAGAGATGCCGACTGGCACTGCTGCTCACAGGAGCTCCAAGAACTCTTAAATCTGATAATCAACATATCCTACAGGTATTTCCATCCCTGGAAGCCATCCTTTGGTAGGAGACTGCCAGAGAAAGGGTACATCAGGTGTCCTAAGCCATTTTACAGGGACATCTACAAAACTATGCAGACTGAGCAGAGCACTTCCAATACCACAGTAGCCCCCAAACAGAATATTCTCTTTCACTGCAGGAGACTGAGTGAAAATCAGGAAGTTTTTCCTATGGAAAGGTTGGGAATAACCAGGGTAGAAGAGAGGATGGCAGTTTTTAGAGGCTTTATTACTCTGTAAAGAACAGCATCTCACTTCTTGCTGGTGCAGGCAAGAGGTTGGGAAAGGACCTGGCTCAGCCCTGGAGAAAGCAAGACAGGGATTACAAAACCATTGCTTGTAGTCTCAGCTTAAGCCATGAACCTGCAGAACCCTTTTCCTTTCAGTGAAAAGGATTGTAAATGCTTCATCAGCAACATGACCAAGCTACATAGGAAAGAAAAAGAAAGGAAGGGCAGATCCAGAGAGAAATAAATCTACACCGGCATTACCTTTCCCTACAGCCTACTATTTATTGAAGAAGCAGCAAAAGCTCCAGTGCACTTCAGAATACAAACGCTGACATGGAAATTCAGAGCCCTGAACCACTTCCAACAGGGAAAATATACTGACCGCAGTCTCTTTGGAGGTCAAACAAAATCAATAGCCTTTCTCTCCAGTCTGTCTCTAAACTAAGCTTCTTTCAAAGACATCCAGAGAAAATGGATCATCTTTTGTTGTTGTGTGTGGTTTTGGGTTGGGCTTTTTTTTTTGTTTTGCTTTTTTTAAGTGGTCAAACATTCACAGAAGCATAAGAAACTGCTTCCTCCCTCAGCATACTGAAAGGATTGTATAGAGGTCAACACTGCCCATCAGTTTTACTACACAATAGATGAGTTATCCACTTCTTGGGGAGGAAACCAAGCTGGAAGCCGCTTAGCACTCGGTAAGAGAGGAAAAAATAAATCAATGCATTTGCTTGATTGGGGTACGTTTAAAGCTGGTTGTCAATTAGTTCAACACAGTTTGATGTTAGAGAGCACAACAATTTAGCCCCAGGAGCTGAAGTTTGCTGCATTTCCTCAGATTTCTCCTGCTGAGAGACAGATATTGGCTGCAGCCAGGTCAGGCACCGAGGAGGGTGAGATTGAAGTCACAGCCACAGAGTGAGAACTGGTAAGAGGGAGCCTGACATCAGATACAGCCAGACTGGTGACTGCTTCCTTCCATTCAAAGCACACAGCAAACTGGCTTCTTGTCCAGAAAGGAGTAGAGATGATAGCAGGTTATCACACAGCATGCTCCTCCACTCCCCAGCACACACCTTTTGAGGGCAGCTACAGGTTATACACCCTTGTGCAAATGGTATCCCTACCATATAAGTGGGTCACCCCAAGCTGAGGGAAATAGCAGAAGGACTAAAGGGGAAGAATGGAAAACTCTGCCTACACCCAATTTTTTAAATAATAAAAATTCTTTAAAATATCAATTAAAAAAAATCACAAAGGGGGACAAACCACAAAAGTCACTTCGTGAGGGTCCCACTGAATGCATCCAAAGAACCACTGCATTCAGAGCGACGGATCACTGGTGTTACCTGCCAGTTCTCCTCTGACAATCAGTGCTTAAAGACACTCAGCAAATCACAAAACAGCTTAGGCTGAGAAGGTTCTCCAGAGATCACCCAGCTCAAGGCCATGCTCCCAGCAGGACCATCAGGGGAGAGACCATCACTCCTCAGCTGTTCTCCAGCTCCCCTGCAACAGGACACTCTTTGAGACAGCTGAAATCTCGATCTAAGCCCACCTAAGGGCTGTGGTTACTGCATCACAGGTGTGGCTGGAGAGGACAGACACATCTGCAGCTGACCTGGGCCCCAGCACCAGCACTGAGGGTGGACCTGGGCAGGGTGAGCTGCCCCCGGTCATGACCATGAGCCTCTGCCGCCCCTGCAGCCCCAGCCAGACCTGTTTACCTGATGGGCACCCCACACTGCTGATGTTTGCTGCTGTCAGTACCTACAGGAGCTGTGCCCAAGCCCCCCTCTGTCTCTAGCTCCCCTGGCAGGCACAGCAGATGTGCCACACATCCCGGCTCATCCGCCACCCTGCGTCCTCACACGCCAGAGGAGGAAGGAGGGTTTGTTCCACCAGCCAGTGTAAAGGGCGGCTCATTTCTGGGTGAACATATTTAGCATCTTACAATTAGGACTTTAGCTACTTCTTCTGCCCACACAGGTCTAATAGTTCCAGTGCTGGAAAATCCTGGCAAAGCTCAGAACAGGTTTCAGTGATGGTGACCATCAGACGTTCACCCCAGCTCCATATGGCTGCAGGGACAAGGCTAGGAGCTAGAAACAAAGTGCTATTTCTTTGCAAGGCTTTTTATCTCCCGTTCTCCAGTCCCCCCAGGTGGGACAATTTACCCAGTGACTACAGAGCTCTTACATGTGCTTGTTAGCGCCCCCAAATTAGTAGGTGTAAAGTCAATATCCTTTTGCCTATTTACTCCTAATGAGTCACCAGTCAGAAACTTCACTTGAAAAAAAAGGTTACAAATGCAGATGCAGAAGCAAATGAAATAAAGGCAAGAATCACAAACGTTGCACAAAGGCTAGGGGTTGGGCACACCACACAGCACCAGGCCATTGTCACCGGCTCAAACCTAACAGCTTTGATTTGCCTCCCACCGGCTAAAATGGTTTGAAATGCAAGGTCTGAACAAAGGTGCAAGACACAGGAAGAATGGGAGGCACTGCTGGGCACTTAATCTCCTTTCAGTCTGGCACAGGAGCTCCAGGAATGGCTCTGCTGAAGTCGGTGGAGTTTCAGGAGTATAGGAAAGAGGATAATGAGGCCTTGGCTGTAACAGAGATCCAGCCCTGTGATCCCCCCATGCAGCCAGCAGAAACCTTATTTGGGATTTACACTACAGTTACCTTTACACAAGCTCCTTCACTACTGGAACCTGGGGCAACATCCCAGCAGGACAAGACCAGCTTTAGGCAGCTGTGGTGTTCGCCCTCTAACTCAACAGAACATGTGATTTGAAACCAGGAACCCAAAGGGTTCCCCGTCTGCTTCAGCACTCAGCCCTGCAAAGCCCTGCCCGAGCAGTGGTGCGGGTTCTGCAGTGGGAACACCCCACCCGTGGCAGGCATGGACACACTACGGGCCTTGCCACTGCCCATGGCCAAGCACTGAAAACATTTGGACAATGTTTTTTAGATTTATCTGGCATTCATATACCATCCTATTCCTGTTCCTTCCCCACTGCTTCTCTACACTGAGGTCTTCACCACCCCAGAGGCTGTCCCTTGATGCTACATCTCCCCTCTCACATTCAATCACTCACTTCCTCTCCTGCTTGTACTTCCAAAGGCACTTGAGAACATCGGGTATAAACCAAACCACACCAGCCATGCCAACTCTAAGCCAGGATCCCAAGCATATGTCTCCTGCCATATGCTCCAGCGCCACACGCTTGCATCACCATCATGCCACTCAGGCACAACAGCCCAGCTTTTGGATGAGGGCAGAAGCAGCTGAGAAGTCTCAGAGAACAAGGACTCCTCTCCACAGTGTGACCTGGGGCCAGATCCTTCCAGCCAGCACAGCTGCCATCCAGTTGTTGGAGAAGACCCAAAACTCGTCACAGCTAGAAGGCGGTAGGGTCACGGCAGATGGCAGGATTTTTTTCTTATTGCTTTGGGATGTGAGGCACCCTTTTTGGCAGCTGCAAATGCAGAGGAGGATAAGGCCTCTGAGGCCTTAGGATCCACATTTAAGATGGGAGAGACGAGGTCAAAAAAATTCTGAGCGCTACCCAGTCATTCTTCAAGCACAACCACTCCAGACAGCATCTGCAAAGGACAGCCACATCCCCAGAGCAACTACAGCAGAAGTCAGGGACACAAGGCTCAGGAGGCATTGAGGAGGTCTCAGCTCCTACGTCACCATAAAAGCATAAATTGCCTGTTATGGGCATTCAGAAAATGTCGAAAATTCATCAGGGACCAAAGTGTGAGCAATGTGCTGCTGGCACAGCCCATTTTCAGGGATGCTCGCAGAGCGCAGCCACACAACCCTCTCCCTCCAACCCCAATACTCTTCCTCACTGTTACAAAAAATAGGGGATCTTGTTTCTGGGCCTTCCCACTCCCTTTACTTCCAGCTCGCCTTCCCCTTGTTGTGAGCGCTGGGACCGCAGACGCTCTACACATGTTCTCCTCTGCATCTGACTGGCAGGCACTCTGGAAAATGCCAGTATTGGAACGGCCTGAATTCAGCGGTTTCTGAATGCTGATCGGACACTATTTCGTTCAAGCCACAGATAGTCATTTTTGGGGGGTGTTTTCAGCTCCCTTTTTGGACTTCTCCAGATTTCCAAGTGTCATGCATGAGCAATTCCTCCTCTTCACAGCTTCATTATTTTTCACCTTTCCGCTGAGCCTGAGGCTTAGTGCAGTTTTGTAGGGGCCTGGGCGCTCTCCTCCTCTTCCAGACAGCCACGCAATGCTACTGGCGTTGGGAATGTTTGCTGTGCTCCACCTTGCAGCTGCGGAAATTCCTGACTATCTGGTTTTTAAAAGAGCTGAGGTGAAATCCGAGTGACTGAAGTGCCTTATTTTTCTATAAACGTAACACCTTTCTTGAGGAAACCCCAACCTGAAAACAGGAATAGTCTCACAGCATCTGAAAACACCAAATAATTACTCCTAACCAGGCCACCGATGTGGTCTCCATTAGCACCATCTCTTTAGCATCTCTCCATTTGCAAAGCATTTATCCTGCTGGCACACCGTGAGGAGAGGAAACGGTGCAGCCCTTGTTCTGGGATGAAGGAGGGACACACGAGGACACTGAGAGGATGAATTCATACAACTTGGTTATGCATGAGGAACAAAGGTCCTTCTGTCTCCACTGTCTGGAGGGTCCAGCCTCAGTGTCCCACCACCCAAGCTTGGCAAAGTGGACCCGGAGATGCTCCAGGTGAGTGATGTGGTCAATGCGACCTCCACCACGAAGTCTCCAGCAAAGGAAGCTCCTGACTTTAGGAATTTCAAACAGAGACCTAGCGAGGTTCCACAGTATCTTCAGTGAGAAGTATGCTCTTTAAACATCAAGTTTTGCATTTCCCGTCCTGTCTTTAATTGGGCATGTTCTTAATAGGGTTATTGACATTTTTCATTTCCTCCAAATGTTTCTTATGAAGGACAAAATCTCATTGCCCACGTGACATCATGCACAGTAATGTACACCAAAGGCAAAATGTACAAGAGAATTTATTGACAATGTTTTCCTTCCTCTCCAAAGTAAAAGCAATTAAAAATCCTTTTGGAAATGTAGACTAACATATTTGTAGGGTACTTTTAATTGCACCCTGAGAACTGACTTGAATTAATGACTAAGAAAACCTCAGACAGCACAAAACAAGGCTTGATAACAGACACCAACATGGAACAACTGCAATAAATCCAAAGGAGCTCTCTCAGCATTTGTGCACAGAACCACTCATGGCCTAGAAATATATTTAAAATCATGCAAACTTCTTCCAAAACTTCATCACAGAATCACAGAATGGTTTGGGTTGGAAGGGACCTTAAAGATCAGCTCCCAGTAACCCCCCAGCAGTCCCCAGTACAGATTTCAGATAAAAGCAATCATTATACTAACCCACACCGTGCGTTTCCAGAGTCAGGGAGGAGAAAGGGAAACCCTAAGTTTGTGTGTGTGTTATTTCATCACAGCCAGGGAGGAACATACAGCAAAGCAGCTGCTTGAGCTTCACGGGAAAACACCGTAAACACAGCAAGGCAGGGACAGATAACATCATATTGACCTGTCTTCAGGGTCTGGCATTAACATTTTCATAAAGTGTCTAAGAAGATAAATCACTATACTAATAATATTTGTATTGATTATCTAAACTGAAGCAGCAATCGACTCCATTGTCTCACTTCCTCTTAAATTGCTCACAGATGGGATCCTATTTCCTATTCTGCATTTCTAATGGGAACACTTAAATCACAGCACAGAATTATATACAAACACAAACTGTTAACAAAAAACCCTTTTACGACTTGCATGAAAATAAAGATTTTTCACTTTGTAGCTCACTTTCCACTCCACAAAGAAATTAAAAATGGCAAATTATCAGCAGACCTCTAAATTAGTTCTCCTTGTTATTTCTGGGTCCCTACCATTTGCTGACAGACAGGCCTGTGCTTTCTGAAGCCTCATCAATAGTTATGGAGACTTGAAGTTTGGACACAGCTAAGAGGGGACTTTTTTTTTTTTTTTTAGGATAGTCAAGGATCTTTAAGCTATCTCAAGAGCCAGAAGCAGGGAAATTCAAAATCACTGTAGTGTCAGAGGAAAAATAAACAACAGGTTCTGCTGTTAGTGCAGGTACAAAATAAGAACTGCTGCAGAGAGAGATGGACTTCAGGCATGAAGCTGGCTGCAGCAGGAGCTCGGGACAGCAGCTTCCCAAAGAAAAAGTAAAGGAAATTGACAACAAATTCATTATTCAAAATAGGTTTGTCATGAACCAAAAAGAAAATGGCTTGGATTTTTCTCCCCTAACTTCTCTTCCCAGCTAAGCAAGGCTTTTTCCTACCCTGGCACAGAATATGGCAGAAAAAAACCCTGAAAATGTCTTCAATGTACAGATGGTTGTTATAAGATTCTTACAGCATATTTCAAATGGAACCTTTCAGAGCCACCAGAAAGGTGAGGGCAGCTGAGGCCCCTCACAACCTGAGACCCCTTCCCCACCTCCTGCCCCATCCACAGCCCAAGCTCCATCCTCAGACCCAGCTCCATCCCTGTCCCCAACTCCTGCCCCATCCACAATCCCAGCCCCACGTGTGGGTCAACAAAGCCACGAGGCAGCTGAAGCTTGAGCTCATTTCCCCACCTGCTTTCAAGGGACAACTTTCGCACTGCAGATGAAAAGGGGAGACATTTTAAGGAAAGAAAAAACTAATAAAGCTACTGGGGATTGTTGGGCAAGAAGGAAAAGCCCAGAGCCACAACACAGCAGCTGGACGGCGAAGGCTCCTCCAGCTCCGGCCAGTCCCCAGGACACATATGACTGTACAGCTGCCATGGTGAATGATCATCCCCTGCGCTGAGGTCAGCTCTGCCCCCGGGCTAAGTAAGTGAAAATAAATGGTTTAGAAGATAAAAGGTCTTTTAAAAAATTTATTTGTCTTGTCGTCATGTCAAAACTGTAATGGGAAGAGACTGGAGGCAGTGATACATTGGTTAAATGGGAAATAGCCATCCTGATGGTTCAGCAGAAAAATAACAAAGTGGAGCCCAGCTCATGCGGGATTTGGGGCTGAGCTGCACCGGCAGACAACCCCCTGCACGCACCTGTTCCTGGGAAGAAAAGCAGCTTGGAAATACACGTGGAAAAAATGTGGAAATACAGCTATATTTCATAAACCCCAAATGCTACTTGAACTACTTCTCCCCTCTTCCTTTCAGGTAAATTCTGCACCTTCCAGCCACAATGAGTTTAGTTTTTCCTCCTGATCTCCCCAGGAGAGGGATCTAAATTGCTTTAAACTGTTCGAGGAAGGGAAAGGGTTAATCAGGTTTCCCAAGGCAGCTTGCTGTTCAGGTGCCAGAAACACTGAGGGGAAAGAATGACTTGCTAAAGATGGGACAATGGCACTGGTATTTTGCATTTGTTTCCAGGCTTTGAGATAGAACAAATGGGAGTCATTAGTGAAATGAGTTTAGGGAGTTCTAAATTAGCTGTCAGGCCGCCAAGCCCGAAAAAGTGCTATGTCAGCCATTAATTCTGGAGAGCACAGGATTACCCAAACCTAGAAAGGAATCCTGCAAAATTTAGAGTCAATTAAAGGAGGCTATTTTGCTATAATAATATTTTCCACACGTATTACACCTCCTCATGGAACAGAGCTCACTTCTACCACAAATGAAATCTCTGGCGGGATGGAGTGTGGCTGGTGTCTAGACAGCTGTAATGTGCTCGCCATGGGCAGGTCCACTGGCATCTCCGGGAAGCTTCAGCTCGAACAGGAGGTGGGGGCTGCAAACTGCAGAGCACATCCCCCAGGCGGGAGCGGTCCCAAGGAGCCACTCATTTCCCTCAGCATCTTGCTTTCTCTGTACTACCCCAAAAAGCACATCTGTATGGGGTGTTCTGTCCCCAGAACATCCAAGGCATGTGGAGGTAACAGGTGGCATCATGCACGCACAGCACCTCTCGAGTCTCCTGCCTCACTCCAGGTGTGCTGACTGCTGGCAAACCCAGGCTCTGTTAAGCCCCCTAAACCTCCTGACTCCGGAGCATCTCTTGAGTCCTGAGCTAAAACCCGCAGAACCCAGGGGGAGCCTTCGAGAGGTTGTCACTGGCTCGGGGTCCAGCACTGGGATGTTGAGGAGACATGTCCTACCTGTGCACTGCCCCTTGCACGAGGTATCCTCAAACAAATCTTAGAAGGCATATAAACGAGAAGGTTTATAAAATAAAGGGTTATTGCCTTCTGGGGGACCCGAGAGTGTTTTTCAAATTGCGATGGAATAGGTCCATGGACAAAATATCACGTGGAAGACGCTGACTAGTAATGTACCTACACCCGGCACATCCCAGCCCCGTCGAGAGGGCAGCAAAGGCTCTCACACCTGCTCACCTCTCCACTGATGGCTATCGCTGCTTACTGCCCCGAAGGACAGCAGCAGCCGGGGACAAATTAAGCTAAAAATCCTGTGGCTGTGAAATACAAATGAGGCAAAAAATGCCTTCATCCAACCAAGAGAGCTCTGTCTCCCCAACTGCGCCGGATACACAGATCATGAACAAACAGGATAGAATGTCTTCTGCCTTTTGTGAAATGAAAATAAATGAAAGGATCTAAGGTTTCAGGTCACTGATCCCTCTCTTCCCTATCTGTACCATTTATCAGAGGTAGAATATAAAGGTTCCAGGTCCTTTTCTTTTTTTTTGTCAGCACTTTAATGGTTGTTTTTCCTCCTTCCCCCTTTCATTTTCTGAATGAAAGGACCACTTAGGAACCTGTAAAGTAATAATAAGTTTATAACAGGAATATTGTTTTTAATGGGCCAGTGCGAACTCCTTCTGAATAGGCTGAAAAGATTAAAGTAAAAATGCAATCTGTAAATAGATCAGTCTTTTAATTAGTTTATAGTCTGTTAAGAGATAATATTTTGCTCACATAGATCGTCTGTTATCTAAAGATCTCAGAGCACTTTAGGAACATCAATTAAGCCTTAAGAAAAAAACAACCTTGGGAGATAGGTAAGTGTATTTAGATTAATTAGTGTTGCTGTGAGCAGCAGGCATTATTATTAGATTTAATTTAGTCCAATAATTGACTTATCTGTTAATGGATTCTAATTCATCTGAGAAGGGATCAAATGCATCCGATTAAACAGATTACATCAACTCAATTAATTCTATTAACTGACTTAATTTGCCATTTAATAATCTGACACACGGGGACAGATCTTGGCCCCAAAGAATGCATAAACCAAAAATTACACCCCGGAATTATCATGCCAGCAAAGCCGTGCATTGCAGAGCATCCATTTTTCCTTGTACGTGGCATTTGCACGCCTGGATAAAACATTCAAGGGGGATTCCTCCAGCTGGATTCCCCCAGCCCTGTAGCATCGGTCTGCCCTGCGCCAGGGCTGGCTGCTCGTTCTGCTGTACTTGGGGTGGCTGCTTGGAAAAGAGCAATTCCCTGCCTGAGATCTGCCACCTCCCCTCTTGTCTGGGCATTCTCTGCAACCAAGAGGTGAGAAGTTTTACAGAAGTCAATAAACCCTTGCAATAAAAGCAACTTCCCTTCAAAGGCAGGACAACCCTCCCATGACAGCCATTTGGAAGGGGGATATGTGAAAAAAAAAAAAAAAACCCACCCCAAATAAAACGGGGCGGGAAAAAAGCATCTCTTCACGTGGACACTGTTCTTTAACCAGTTGTGAATCTATGGGAAGAAAGGGGAAAGAGGTGCGAAAACATTATTAGCTCCCCCATCCTTAAAACTGGCTAATGGCTGGTGAGGAGCACTACGGGCTCTCGCCCTGACGGAGTTTCCCACGTGAACGCCGAGCCTGCACAGCCCTTGCCTGATGTTCTCTTAATGGCACTGAGCTGTGGAGGGAACTCGGGGCTGGAGCCAGCTCACGGGCACCTTTTCCCACGGCTCTTCTCAGACATTGGCTCTTGCTTGTCCTCCCCAAGCCTTCCCCAACCTGTAATCCTCAGATCATCAACCCACACGACCCCCATCGACCCCCGCCCGCCCGCAGGGACAGGAGAAGGGAGAGGGACAGGGACAGGAGCAGGGGCAAGGACAGGGGCAGGGGCAGGGACAGGGGCAGGGGCAGGGACAGGGACAGGGACAGGGGCAGGGACAGGGACAGGGACAGGGACAGGGGCAGGGGCAGGGACAGGAGCAGGGACAGGGACAGGGACAGGGACAGGGACAGGGGCAGGGACAGGGACAGGGGCAGGGACAGGGCCAGGGACCGGGCCAGGGCCAGGGCCAGGGACGGGGCCAGGGACAGGGGCAGGGACAGGGACAGGGACGGGGACGGGGACAGGGGCAGGGGCAGGGATGGGGACAGGGACAGGGGCAGGGACAGGGACAGGGACAGGGGCAGGGACTGGGCCAGGGACAGGGAGAGGGTTTCCCACCATCCGTGCAAGGGATTTTACTCTTAGGGGTGAAGGAGAAACCCCAGACCCCAAGGCTTTCGCACCCCGTGGTCCCTGCACGCCGGGAATCCCCCAGTGGGTCAGGCTGGAAGGGCCCACAGAGGGTCATCTGGTCCCACCTCCCCCTCGGGCAGGGCCATCCCAGAGCACAAGGCACAGGGTTGTGTCTGGATGGAGATGCTCCAGGACAGCTCCAGCCCCACCCAGGGGGCTCAGGGACTCTGTGCCTCCCGCAGGCAGCCCAGGGCTCAGCACAGCATGAAGGATGCCCCCAGTTCCCCCATCCCATGGTGGGACCAGGAGGGAGGGCACACAGCATCCCCCTGGGCTGGCAGCCAGCAGGATGCCCCAAACTCAGACCTCACACCCATCACCCCACGCACAGATCATGGTGTTCCAGGACAACTTCACAGCTGACCTTTAAATAGCACCTATTTATTTGATTTGATTTTTTTGCTGCTTTGTGCAGTCCCCCAGGGGCTCTGTTTTTGGGGGTGCTCCAGGGACACAGTGACAGAGGGCTTGGAATAGGCTTGAAGGTGCAGCTTTGGTGCCACTTTATTACGTGTTCTCATAACCACGAGGATTAAATTGCACCCCCAGCTGCTGCCTGGATCCAGGGGAGTCCCATCCCACAGTGGGGTTTTGGCAGGTTTCCCTCTGGGTCAGGGTGAAAGGGGTTTCCTGCAATGCATTCATCCCAAACAGAGCCAAAATCCCCCAGAATCCTTCCCAGAAAGAGCATCCACGGCGAAGGGGGAACGTCAGGGATTGCTCCACACCGGGCCCTGGTGCAGTCCCAGCTGGGAGCCCGGACAGCTCAAACCCAGCAGGCTTTTGGGACTTGGGGCTCCCTGGAGGGTTTTGGCTCCACCAAGAGCTGAGCAGCACCGAGTGTGTTTGTGCCCAGGTCTCCAGGAGCAGGACAAGCAGCTCCAGCCCCAGTGATGTGACACTCAAGATGAAGAGCTGCTCATCAGCGCCAACAACTCACGGTGCGCTTGGTCAAAGCTCCCCTTCCTCAGCCCTCTGCAGCACAGATGGATGTTCTGTCCCCTGCAGTGGAGTGGCCCTTTCCTGGCTGTCACAAGCGGTGCCAAGCCCCTCCCTGCAGACACTCTGCCCCCAGCCCTTTGTAGGTTTGCCAGGCTCTGTTGCAGGTGTGGGGTTGGGTCCCCTCTTTGGGTGATGCTTTGCTGCCACAGCCCATGGGGACACCCCCAGCTGCCACAGCCCCACCAACACCCACGGACTGTCCCCCACACAGCTCTTTATGGCATGTTTCTGCACTAAAAAACCCCACACAATCATAGAATTTAGGTTGGAAAAGCCCTCTAAGGTCACTGAGTCCAATCATCCCCCAGCACTGCCAAGGCCACCACTAACCCATGTCCCCAAGTGCCACATCCACACAGCTTTTAAGTCCCTCCACGGATGGGGAATCCACCCCTGCCCTGGGCAGCTGTGCCAGGGCTGGGCAGCCCTTTCCACGAAGGAATTTTCCCTGGTGTCCAACCTAAACCTCCTCTGGCACAACTTGAACCCCTTCTCCCCCTGTCCCTGTTCCCTGGAGCAGAGCCCAACCCATCCCAGCTCCCCCCTCCTGGCAGGGACTTGCAGAGCCAGCAGGTCCCCCCTGAGCCTCCTTTTCTCCAGGCTGAGCCCCCCCAGCTCCCTCAGCCCCTCCTGCTGCTCCAGCCCCTTCCCAGCTCCCTTCCCTTCCCTGGACTCTCCAAACCCCTCTGTTGGATCCCAGGCTGCAGAGAGGAGTGAGATGTTCCATCCTTGCAGCTTCAGCTGATGCTGCTGCATCCCTGGGCACGGTGGGCACTGGGGGCACCAGAGGCTGGAGCTGGGACAAAGCCCCTGGAGCAGCAGCCCTGGCTCCCTCTGCCCATCAAAGGCTTCCCCACGGGGCTGCTCACTGAGGAGGGAGTTATTTAGTAGTGCAGGCAAATTAAAAACATAAATAACCTTCGACTGTCGGGATCTTTTCAATAAAAACAAATTATGAGGTTTATGTATGTAAAGCAGTTTCGCTCGGTGTGAGGAATCTTTTACACGTGATTTATGCTGTTATTAAATATGGGGCAATTTTTAGAACCAAATCACTGCTGTCATTTGGGCACCATTACACTGTATTTAACACAAATTCGTAATGAATGTCTTTTCTGAAATGCTGTTCCAATGCACATTCTATTGGTAGATTTTAAAAGAGAAACTCCTTTCTTAAAAAAAAGATAATTTTGTTTATTTTGTCTTCTTTTCCTTCCTTTCCACTGGGAGAAAAAAATCAGAGAGAGCAAGTGAACAGCTTCTGTTCACATCACTGGGCAGAGAGGCAGCCCAAGACCTGGCAGAGCATTTTAATATTTCCAAATTCACCGTCCCTCAGCATGGGGGTGGGCACCCCTGGCCCCCCAGAAGGTGCCTGTCACCTCTCTAGGTGGGACACTGGTCATTAATGCAGGAGTTCTGAATCATTCCCTACCAGCAGTGACAAAAAGGGAGGGTAAAATATGGATATCCAGGCTTAGGATTCCTTCCTGCTACTCAGGAAGTGGGGAAAGTTTTTGGAGCTCCACTCAGCTCTTCCACCATCAATGAGACACCCAGAGAACAGCTCTCCTGGGCAGGAGGAAAGAGCTTGGAAGTGTTTTAGTTCAGCCTTGAGATTCCAACTGGCAGTATGTTGAACCCAATCCTGGGTGAGCCCCGTGGTCTCTGCCCCGTGCCAAGGGGCCAGAAAGCAGGGATTGAGGAAGACCATGGGGATTGCTGCTCAAGAGGAGCTGGGCATGGAGGTGGGGGGTGGAAACTTGGGAATGAGCAGGAGAAAACCCGAGAGTGCCATGGGCACTGCCCAACAGGAGCTGGGCATGGAGGTGGGGGGTAGAAACTTGGGAATGAACAGGAGAAAACCCGAGAGTGTCATGGGCACTGCCCGTGGAGGCACAGGGGGACGTGCCAGCTGGCACTGAGGGAAGGGTGTGTTGGTGTTTCTCTGACACGTGGGTTTCTTCACGTCCCACGGTGACACATCTCAGGTGTCACAGGAATGTGCAGGAGTTGGTTTGTGGGGCCAGGGAGGCACTAATGGGAATTCATAAATCCCCCGCTCCGACTCGGTGCTGGCTGGAGCCTCCTGTTATTTCAGCTCCTTAAATGCAATTTGGGCAGACCCATAACATCAGATTAGGAACAAGCAGCAAATTGCAGCTTGCTGGAGAGGCAGCAACATGAGACCTCCTGAAGTGCTGCTGGCACAGCCCCTGTCGGAGCTGGAGATGCCTGTGCTCGGGATTCCCAGCCATGGGGAGCGCTGCCTGCTCCTGCCCTGGGACCTGCCCACCCTCACCCTGGCCCTTTGCAGACACTGAGGGCTGCAAGATTTGGGGCATTGTCAGATTGGATCCGTTTACTGAAAACTGCTCTCATTAGATCATCGAATATCACAGCTACAGAAGACGTCATTGGGATGGAATAGGTACCTGAAAGCCGAGATTTTTAATTGGTCTCATGAGTTTACTCACCAGAATATGTGATCACGTCTTCCAGGTTTTATTTCAGTTTCCTCCAAGTACCTAAAAAGTCTTGCAGGGGCTGTCAGGAGTCCCTGGGAAAAGCAGTGAGGCTGCTTTTCCTCATTTATTTATGATGTAAAAGGTTTGCAGGGAAAGGGCTTGGAGGAAGAGCTTGGAAAACAATGTGATGTACAGGTCATATATGTGTGACTGGGACCAGTTTCTTCACATTCCCAAAACATATTCAGGTGTAGCAAATCCTCTGTGGGTTTACATGCTCTAAACTGTGGCATTCTTATACACAATCCTATTAAATTTTAATTTCATATTTATAAAAGGCACCGCCAAACCCAGACTTTCATCCCCAACTGGGACACCTTTCTGGGTGCATCCCCAGCCTCCTCAATGAGCACTGAGAGTTAAAGAAAGCTTTCCAAAGGATTTATCAGGTAAATGTTATGGATTGCTGTGATTTAATTTATGGGATTAGTTTGACTTTCAATTACCAGGCTTCACACTGAATCACTTTATATTTGGAGCTCTGTAAGTAGCACTTCTTACACTCGATCTTTCATTTGGGGAAGGATTATCAATAATTAGACACCATGGCCTTATTGATCAGCTAATCAATAACCACATTAATCATCAGCAGTCTGAAAACCATTCACTCTTTGCATTAAAAGGAGTCGGTGCAATGAAATTAGCATCCTTTGCCTCCCCCCACTGCAGGTGGGACCTTTGTGAGAGATGTAAGCTCAGAACCTCTCACTGCACACCTAGAAAGGGTTTTCTCTTTCTTTGAACTTCTTCCTTAAGTTTGGGTCACTGTTTCTTAAGTCTTGCTGTTGATTTGTCACTGACAATAAATTTGGGCCCTAAAAAGGTGTAGGATGTAGAGAGTGAGTGTCCAAAGGTGCCAGTTTATCCACACTGGGGCAATACAGTAGCAATGAAAAGCTCCCTGGGTGAACCCTGAGGTCCCGCTGCTTCCTGCATCCCCATCACCCCAAAGCTCAGCAGAGGTGAGGTGGAGCTGCCTCCTGAGCCAAATCCTTAAAAAAGATGTGCCTCTCTGGGCTTTTTCCCCTTTAATCACTTGAAATGTTCCCAGGCATTCCAAAGAATTGCACCTTCATTCTCCCCAGACGACACAGGGTTCACTCACGCAGAGTGCAACACCTGATTAAGGTCGTGTTTGCTGCTCCTCAGCCATAAGAAACGTTTATGGCCAACCCTCTCCATCAATCAGGTGAGACTATTAGGAAAACAACAAACTGCCCAATAAATTATCCTAATCTGCTGTAAAACTGATCTTAGTAATTAATTTAGTCAATTATATTTAACCAGTTGGCAAGTAGCCTAAGTAATGTAATCGCATCGGGTTTTTCGTGGAATAAAACCTGAGAAAGCCATAACAATAATTCAGAATAACAGGGAAGTATCCTTTTGTTGGGAATGCCACGCACACCTGTGGCTCAGGTGGGCAGATGGCCTCAGGTACAGCTGCAAGTGGCTTTCTGTGGTGGGAACTGGTGTGGTGACAACGATGTGAGGCCACCTGGCTTTGCTGACCCACGTTGACTTCCAGCTCGGTGGGGTGGAGGAGGATTGGGGAGTGCCTGTCCGTAGGTGGAGGGTGACTCTGCCTCACCAAGGCACCCCAGGAGTGGCCCCACAGTCCCTGTTTCAACAGGACACCCCAGGACTGCTCTCAAAGCATTGCCTCAGTGGTGTCACTTTTCAGCCCCCCCAGGTCAGGGAGAACAGATGTAAATCCAGGATTTTTATGGGACTTGAGCCTGGGGGCTTCAAGAAGAGTTTTGCTCATTGAGAGAGTCAAACAGCAATTCATGACCTGGATCAGAGCTGCATCTTTTTATGTGTTTATTAATTCTCTGGATTGTTTTTATGTGCTCATTAATTTGCCCCCAGCACTGACATAACAATGCCCTGGGAATGACCATCGGTGCACGAGTCCATATTTCTGGTGGGTGGGACTCTTTGAGGGGAAGGAAGACTGGCACACCCTCAACTCCATGGGCTGAGATGATGAAAAGCAACCCCACACCATCCAGAAGGGCAGTTGTGCCAGAAAAGGGCCATGCTCCTCACCAGGGATTTCTAAGAGCAGCTCCACGTGGGTCAAAAACTTCCATCCCATTTCACCAGTGAAGTGTCTTCACTGGAGAGAGAGGACACTTGTGCTTGCTCAAACACCTTCAGCACGGGGAGCCAGCAGTGGGAACACACAGAGCTGACAGAAGGGCTCATGGAATCACAGCAAGGTTTGCACTGAACCGGGTTTGCACATGGCTCATTTGCTCACAGGAGTTTCCCAAGTCAAGGTTATTAACAGGGCTCTGAAACACAGAACTGCCCGTGGCAAACTGGAGTTTTCCAAACAGTTTGTGCATCCAACTTCCAGAGAAATCACTGCATTGCACACATCGTGGTGGAAAAGACCCGTTTGTTTCCTTCCACTAAACAGATCCTTGCTCCCTGTCTTGGGGTCTGATTTTATGCTTGGAAATATTAGCAGGCTAATGGCAACTTTATGTATAATTTAGGTGAAACCCATGGGCTGCAATTCATCAAGTTAAATAACACATGTCACGGCTGGGGACAGGGAGGGGCAGCTTCCTCCAACCACCACTAAAATCATACTGGGGTGGGCTGGGCTCTGGGGAGGGATCGGGGTGCAGAGAGGTGCACAGCCATAAAATCACAGAATATGCTGAGCTGGAAAGGACCCCCAAGGATCACCCAGTCCAACCCCTGGCCCTGCACAGACACCCCAACAATCCCCCCCTCTGCCCCAGCGCATCATACAAACCCTCCTGCAGCTCTGGCAGCCTCGGGGCCGTGCCCACTGCCCTGGGGAGCCTGGGCAGTGCCCACCACCCTCTGGGGGAAGAACCACGAAGCAGGAGCGCCCAAAAGGATGCCTGGGATCCATCCCTGGGAGCCCCATGCCGGGTGCTGTGCCGGAACGCCAGCTGTGCCGGCTGGCACCGGGAGCGCCCAGCGCGGCTGTTCCCGCTCCGTGCCAGCCCCATTACCATGTTCAAAATGATAAAACCATTTCTTAATCACATCTTCCCCTTCTTCAAATTCACGAGGGGGCTGGTTCGACGCTCTCCTCTCCATGAAAAGCAATCAAAGCCCTGCCAAACAGAAGCGTTTGTGTCCCCTCTGCTGCCACCCTGCCCTTTGGTGCCAGCGCGGGTGGGCAGTGGGGGCAGCAGAGGGGCTGCTCTGCTGGGAGGGATGGGATGTGCCACCATGAGGATCCAGCTGCCGGCATGGGATGTTGGAGCAGTGCAGCTGTTTGTGCTGCAGGCAGAGGTTCTGAGAGGTGGCACCAAAGCACGGGTGGCAGGAGGGCTGTTCTGGCCACCCGTGGGGCTGGGGGTGCTGTGGGGGACACAGCTCCTCCTCTGCTGTAGGACAGAGCTGGGACTCCCCTCCGCGTGCAATTAGTACTCATTAGGGGAGCTGTATGTGGGCAATAATTGTTGCTGTAGTTTAATACTCTCAGATGGCATATCAATACCCACATATCCCTGATGTCTTTGCTGGTGACCATGCACCAACCTGTAGGACCCTGGCACTGCCTCCTGCTCAGTGCATAACATGGAATCATAGACTCATGGAATTATTTAGGTTGGAAAAGCCCTCGAAGACTGAGTCCAACCATCCCCAGCTCTGCCAAGGCCACCACTAACCCCTGTCCCCAAGTGCCACATCCCCAGGGTTGTTAAATCCCTCCAGGGATGGGGAGCCACCCCTGCCCTGGGCAGCTGTGCCAGGGCTGGGCAGCCCTTTCCAGGAAGGAATTTTCCCTGGTGTCCGACCTGAACCTCCTCTGGCACAGCTTGAACCCCTTCTCCTCCTGTCCCTGTTCCCTGGGAGCAGAGCCCAACCCATCCCAGCTCCCCCCTCCTGGCAGGGACTTGCAGAGCCAGAAGGTCCCCCCTGAGCCTCCTTTTCTCCAGGCTGAGCC
>JAWWMO010000030.1:732807-752584 GCA_035047845.1 Dendrocincla fuliginosa | reverse complement strand
CCTTTTGCTGAGATCCAACCTCAGCCTGCCCTGACACAGCTCCAGCCATTCCCTGGGTGCTGTCCCTGCTCACACAGAGCAGAGATCAGTGCCTGCCCCTCCCCAGGGAGTTGTCCCTGCAATGAGGTCTCCCCTCAGTCTCCAGGCTGAACAGCCCAGGGCACACACACACCTCTGCAGCAGCACCTGAACATGTGGGGCTGTACATCCCAAAGAGGAACAAGACTAGTGTTCTGGATAGCCCTAAAATCCTCGCAACAACCACTCCAGCAAAAGCATCTCAGCCACAACCATCTTAAAACTCCCCAGAATTACAGAATTTTTCATAACTCAGCCTCTAGCAGAATTTCCAGCATGTTGCTTGTGTGTAAATCACAACAAGAATAGTTGAAAGCACTGTTAGCGCAGGGCAAGGATTTGTTTTCCTGTAAGATCCACATTCCCAGAGATTCGGCTTGAGCTCTGGGGTACTCTCAAAGTTCCCAAGGACTGCTTCATTTCAACTCAAACCAAATATCCCTCCACCTGAAAAGATGAGAGTGCTTCACTGAAGCACTGGATTCACCTGAACTCGAGAGTTCATGGGGAAAGTACCTCCCCAACCACCAGCTTGGGTATCCTTTATGAATTGCAGAAGACACACCATGAGCTCATCCCTTAGGCAGAAAAAGGTTTTTTTCTTCAAGCACCATCATACTCTAATAAATTGGAGCATGGCAGTACTGTGGGAACTGACTGCAGCTGAGAAGCAGCTCCAACAGAACAAATCTCATGTTCTTAACCTGGAAAGGCTTTTTTTCCCTTTTATTCTGCTTTTTATTGCTCTTATTTTTAGCAGAACAACTAGATTTTTAGCACAACATGTCAGATTAAAGTCTTTGACCTGCAATTTGGGAGATGCCAGTAAATATTCTTACCATATTTATCTCCATCTTCTCCTTTGGCACTGATCCTCCTGCCGAGCACTTGGATGTGCTTCCCGCTTGTCCTGCTGTAGAGCTGATAGAGCCGAAGCTGCTTCCTGCTCACATCGTCCCTCGCTCGTGTCTGGTTCTCCACATGTATCCGAAAATCCACGTTCTCCTCGGCAGCAAACATCTGGGAGGGATGGGGAGTGGAGGGAGAAGATAGAACAGACCATGAACACAACAAGCCTCTTGGACAGGAGGAGTGCACAGCAGCCTGCCAAGGGGCACGTGGCGCTGGAGGACTCGGATTTGGCTGCCCTTCTCTTGACAGCTGCAGCCACGGGATCAGGCACTCAGCATGTAACTCTACCCAGAGCTGGCTCTCAAAAGTAAACCAAACCTGGGGTTTTACAATCAAACTGGGTTTCTTTTTAATAAAAACTTCCGCCTTGCCCTGCTTTGATTTAATCCTGGTCAGCCATGCTGGCCACAAATTAGGCTCTCCATTGCATATGCAAAGCCTCTACCAGGCTACAGGGACACAGATGGGAGAATGGGGATGGATAACCCCATCTCAGAGATCTGGTGCATCACCTTCAGCCTCTGCACTGATTCCCTGGATTAACTGCAGGGAGAAGTCAAGAGAAAAAACTGTCTGTGCTGCCATTAGCAGACTGGGCTTGAGCTTTGCACAGTCATAAAGTCTACTACAATAAAAGTGTCACAGGCACAGCTTAACTGTTTCACCAGCTCTGCCCTTCAGTGAAGCCAACTCACTGGTGACCATCTGTGGGTGCATTTCTGTCCACCTCAACAGGGCCATGGTTTGGGGAGAGATCACAAGGAGTGGTGAGACTCATGTTCCACTGCACAGCCATGATCAGCAGGGGTCTGATTGCCTCAGCCATCTCATCTGTTCTGGCCAATGCAGTAAGTTAACCTTAGTTCACGACAGCTTTAAAATATTATCAGAAACTTTGTTTAGTTTCCTATCTCAACTATTCCCAAGAAACACCAAAGCAGGATTTCCCCTTTTGCTTCCATGATTGTCCTGATGTGCCCAAGGTCAGAGGACATGACAGCACAGACATTCTCAAGATATCCTCCCAAGGGGAAGACTGGGCAGCATGCACACTAAAACACTTCACACCCAAACAATACGAAAGCCCAAAAATTGCTCCATGATCTGTCTATCTGTGAAGCATCTGCACCACAACATCCACACTGCCCACTCCAGACTCTCAGATGGACAACATCTTGGTAGCAGACTCCCATCACAGGACAATGAATAATTTAGAAACATGGCACCCTTGTTCTCCTGGCCTCCAAGCAACAGTGTTCTAATGTATCAGTGTGGGGAGGAAGCTGTCAATGAAAATCAAAAAGGTCAATAAACCCTTGTCCAGATCCATTCCAGACTAAAACACCTAAGAGCAAGTGGCCACAACACACAAAACAGCCCCACTTCAGCCTCCTGCATATGTCATCTCATACCAGCAAATACTTCGAAGCCATGAACTCCCTGAGAATCAAAAGAACTTTTGAGCATTTCCAATTATAAAGGGAACACCCAGGCCTGAGGCAGGAGGAAGACTTGAGGCCAGCAGTGCTGCTCAGCACCAGACCTTTCCTAAGCATTCTGCCCCACACCACCGTGTTCACCCCTGCGGCTGCAGCGCTGACGTTCACAGCGACGCTGCGGGATCGCCCCGTGTTGGTAAAGGCTGGGATTCTGCTACTTGGGCTTTTCGAGGGAAAGTGATTTCATGCTCTTATTTTGCTGTGAGAAGCCCGTAGGGAGCTGAAGGCACGGGCACAGGAAAAGGGAGGCTCAGGGTGATGCTGGGTCTAACCAGACATTCATGGTGAAGACAGAAGTGACAGACAGGGATTACAATATTTCCCACTCTCAGAACTCAGCACAGCCAGAAGCCGTGACCCCAAGCTGAGCATGCGAGAGGAGAAGCAGCCGTGGCACCTGCCCAGAGGGCACGGCAGGATGCCACAGTGGGATGCTGACAGAGGTCTGTCAGCACAGAGCTCACTCTGCTCTCCCCAGGCACCACAGCTACACCTGAGCACAGCAAGCAGGACTTTGCTTTTGACAGAAATAACATTAATGTCTTTTTTTCCTTCCTACATCTCTTCTTGCTTTCTTTTCACATGCTATTGTTGCAAAGGATGCTAAACTACCAAGCCCAGAGATGTTCCAGTCATGCTGACAGTCTGCCACGTGCCCACAAAGCAAGGCTATTTGCAGTTAAAATTCTGGCTCCATCATTTTAAGATTTAAAACAGATTTTAAATCAAGATGACGTCGTTACATTGCTTTCACCACATGTTAATGAATTTCACATTTTTCTAGGAAAAAAACTAAAACAGGTGGGATCTAAAAGGGGGGGAAGGGAAGGCTGCTTTTCTTTCTTGGAAACTCACAACAGAAAAGGCAATCTGTTTTCCAAAACATATTTTAATTCTCTTCCAATTGTCTCTGGAGCACTCACACTGCAGAGGCCCCAGCCCACAGCTGCAGTGTCTGGGTGCATTCGGGAGCACCCACGGAGCATCCTGCACCGTGCTCAGCCCCAAACACATCACAAACACACCTACCCATGTTTGTCACCACGGCCCTGCCTGAGATCAGATACTTAAGCTTTGCAAGAGGGGCACGTGGCAGCACAGGGGGATGATATCTCCTCCTCCCCAGCCAAGGACCTGGCTGGCACCACCCACAGCCCAACACCTCGTCCAAGCCCAGCAGTAGCCCGATGCAGGAATCAGCAGGTGGCACTGACCCCCAAAATACAGTCAGCCCAAGCATGTATCAGTCCATCACTTATCCCTTATAACCTAAGGAAAGAAATCCTGGAAGAGGAACACACTAGAGGTTACCCTTGCAGCTGACCTGTCCCTTGCCAAGAAGCCACGGTCCAGAGCAGCAGTGAAACCACCCGGATTTAGCCGCCCGCTTAAAGATAAGCTCATGCTTAACCACTCTGTGGAAACAGGATGCTCTGCTGGAGTGTGGCCAAGGGGAATTAGCTGTGCCAGCCTGGGCTGCATCTGGCCTGCAGCAGGGAGCATCAGTACCTAAAACCAAAATTTCATGCAGTGTCGATTTCATGAGATAAAACCTATTTGATCATTGCTGAAATCCACTATCACAGGATTCCTGCTCTACAGAGCACACTCCCTCAAGCAGCGAACTTCTCTGGGATAAGAAAGTCCATTTATATATACCATAAGAGAGACTCTCTTTCATAAATCTCAAAAAAATTGGTAACATATGTCTCCTTTGGCAACTGATCACCAACACTCAGTCTAGAAGGTCACCTAAAACCAAGTACATCCATCCCCAAATACATTACCATAACAATCACAGAAATGAATACAGAAACATCTTTAGGTCCCTTAAACTTCAGGGCTTTCACTCCTGTTCACCAAAGCAAAAGGATTTTTTTCCTTTTTTTTCTTTTTTTACTATTGATGTGCTATTACTGCACATAAAGATATCATACACAAAATGACCATCATCCTTTTTTGGCCTTTCGGTCTGATCATCCACATGTCCATGCAGCAAAACCCATGGACTCTGAATCCAGAGCTCCACACAACAGGTCCCTGAAGTGAACAGCTGATTGCACCTTCTACCTCCCAACCAGCACCATGCCCTGTGGGACATTCTCCAGGGACAGGAGGCAGGATTCCTCCACCACTTAGGTGGGATTTGGGGTTGTATTATGGTCTGGCTTGCATCTACCCCTCTGGCATGGGCCACTGTATGCACGACAACTTCAGCACCTCAGTTTCATATAACTCCATCTCATTCTTTGGCAACAGTTTATCATCTGCAAAATCCCAATCACTAAATCAGAGCATCAAATTTGGTTTCATTCTCACTCTTCCTCTCTTCCTCTTTTCCATCAGTTCCTTACCCATTTATTTGTTATTTGTCACTACACCTTTCAGTGATAATATACAGCTACAAAGACCTGGCAATACAGAGCTTATGTTAGGGAATAAACAGCATTCCTCTAAAAAACAACCATCACCTCAAGTCACTGATGCATCAGAAATGCCTCACACCTGAAAAGAAGCAGCTCTCCCTCCTCTGTTGTACTTGCCCAATCATTCAAGTTAGGAGTATTTAGTCCTACCTCCTTTCAAAGCGGCCACTGGAACCAGAAGGGACATCTGTCTTCAGTGAGTCCACAATGGCAGATTTGCAAGTGATTTTTTGCCGAGTGATTCTTACACAAGGAGCGGTTTCGTTTTAAATGGCTTTACAACGATCCTTCAGCTTAAAGAACGACACCCCTCTTTGTTCAATCCCAGACGGAGGGTGAGGAAAAGACCATTTTCTGCTGCAGCCGAAGGTTTCACCACACAGCAATCCAAGAACAGCCTCCAAGAGCAGCACTGCAGTGTCGGTCCTACACAAGCTGTGCCCCGTCTCTGCACTCACGGATGCCTCGCTGTGAACACAGAGCAATCCCAGCCCCGCCAAGGTCAATGAAATCCCCACTGTGCCAAGCCACGTTCACGGGATTTGGCTTTCCACTCAACCAACCTCCACGCATTTTGGATTTTCTATTCTGAGCTTTCCAGTAACAGGGGATGTTAATCTGTTATTGTTCATGTCATAAAGCGTTATAGCATGAGATGTCCAAGGCCCACAGCATGGCCAAGTTCGCTCGGAGCTGGACTTCAGAACTTCCTGAAGTTTTTGCTATTTATGCTACGGAGCCTCCAAGCCTCAGTACAGAGCAAACCATATGTCATTCCCCCAGCTGAACCAGGAACACAAAATCCCCCTCGCTAAGGGCCATACCGATTGCAAAAGATAAACAAATCAAGCTATTCAAACTCCTCTCAAACCCCATCTGATAAGCAGGAAATACTTATTACCTTTCAGCCATCAAATCAACCCAATATTAATGATTTTCTCCATGACCTTCTAAACACATGAAAGTTAAGTCAATAAAGTCAACAAGAGGATATCCAAGACAGATCTTTCTCAAGTCCTCAAAGGCAAGTAACAAACCACTTTGGTTCCATGGCTTTGGCAAAATTCCTGTATGCCAATTACAGAAGGATTTGCTAGCTCACCATGACAGCCATCCTCAGCATACAGGGAAACACAATGCACTTATTTGCTGCTTTTTCCTCCACTTAACTGCAAAGTCAGTCCAGTGCCAGGACATTGTTACTTTGGTGTTACAGAGTCTAGTCCAGAGCCAGACAAAAGTGGATGTGCACTGCTTGGCCACAGTCCCTTTTCTGGGCTTAGAAGCACATTTGGAAATTCACCTAATGCAAAGCAGCTCCACATTCAGATCTGCAGCAGGAACCCAGCGCGAAGGGAGAGGGCACTTTGGAGCGAAGCTCTGAGCGTTCCATGGGAGAGGCTATGGCACAGCAGTGCCAGAACTGCACAAATGCAGCTAAGCCTCACTAAACAGCAGAACTTAGAGATTTGCTGTGGTGTTTGTTTCCTCCTGCCACCCATCGAAAAATATTTTTTTCCTTAGAAAGTAAATATACAAAAAGTTAAGCTGCACTCTGAGCCTTGGGAGATGTGGATGATGACTGTGCTTCCCCTGGGATGCACCGAGAAAGGGCAAGACAGAGCACTGTGGTAGTGGTTGTTCAAAATGATGCAGATATGAGATTCCACAAAAGATTTCACCAATGGCATTTACAAAGTACCTCACTTGAAATGCTTTTTGACTTTTCTTTTTGGTGAGAAAAAAATATTTCATCAGACAAGCACAAATGTCCTATAAAAAACCCAGATGCCAAAAGCCCTCACTCCACAAGAGCTGTACCATTTTACAGGTTGTTCATAAATTGATTCATGAACCATTTTTTGTCTTGCTTCCTTAGAAGGCTGTTTCAGAAACACTTCACTAATATTATCTGCCTTCATTTTCCACCTCATGTATTCACCTTCAGTTTACATCTGTTTACTTTTTGTCCTGGTTCTGGCCAGGCCAGGGTTAATTTTTTTGCAGTAGCCAGGATGGGGTGTGGCTGAGGGGCCATGGCCAGGACCTGGACTTTATGCCACCTCATGGCATTGCCGGTGGCAGGGGAAAGGGAGTCTCTTCTGGTCTTTCCAGGCAAGGAAGTGCAGCAGGGGCAGCAGTCAGGGTGGGCTGGCACCACCTGTGGTCGCATCTGGTCAGGCTGGCGAGCATTTTGCATGTGAATCACTTTCTCTTTTGTACCCTTTCACTGCTAATATTGTTGCTGTTCTTGTTCGTTTTCTTATCTCATTGCTGTTTCCAGTAAATTGTTCTCACCTCAACCCATGAGCTTCATCTTTTGTGCCTCCAATTCTCCTCGGGGAGAAGGGGGACTGAAGGGGGGGTAGGAGAGATGAGCAAGAGGCAGCGTGGTTTGGAGAGGCTCAGTGAGAGAACTAAATCGGGGAGTACCACTCCTAAACCACAACAGTCTTGTAGCAACAGTCTTCTTCAGCTTAAGTAATACTTTTGCCCCTTGTGCTTCTCCTTGCAGTGCGTTTAGGCTATTCCCCTTCCCTGCCCTCTTCCCAACATCCATTTCACTATGCTGGGGTGTGAATTAAGCCAAGAACAGACCACCTCCACCTCCCCTCGTCACAGAGGGGCTGCTGCCTCCACAGAGGATGGGTGCTGAGCTCTCTCTTGGCATGACCCCACACAGGAGGTGTTGGCCCATCATGGTGAAAAATCCAGAGCTCTCCATGCTCCTGCACAGATGTGTTCTGGAGCTGAGCCCCTCATTGCTTTGACTTGAGCATATTCAAGTTGCTGCAGTACGTGAAATTCAGGGCACTTCTTTGCTCTTTGTTCAGTGCACTCTTAAGTCAAGTGCATGTAGGGATGGAGCTGGAAAGGAGAAGGAAACACGGTGATGAGGGGGCCAAACCTGCCTGTCCCTTTGGATTTCAGAAATGTTAAACAAGAATCAAAGGGAAGATGTTTCCAGGGTTTGGAAAAGGGAACATACAGCTCAGTGAGGTGACACATACTTGGATCTAAAAGCTGCTCTGCAAGCAAAGCCTCCTTGCCTCCAGAGAGCTGCCTGCTGCATTCAGAGGCAGATTAAATCTGCTGGGGCAGTGTCAGACCTCCTCCTTTCTGAAACACACGGCCTCTGAGGAATACAGCTATTGCTCTGCCATAGTCCCCAGCAGCTCCTGAGACCCTACCAGCTGTCCAAGCCATGTATCACTGCTAAAGAAAAGTCTCTGTCCACCTTCAGGTGGCAAACACAGTGTTACTGAACCTGGTATGAAACCAGGAGGAAGGCAGGAGGGAGCGCCAAAAAACTGGAACCTGAGAGTTTGAGGAAATGAATGTTTTATGGCCCATCAGTCAGTATTTGACCATTTGCTAGAGAAAGATGATTCCACCTTCACGAAAATCAAGTTTCCCCTTTTGATGATGGAGTGAGGCATAGCCAGAACTGTGAAAAAGCACCATTGGTGAGATGGTGACATTGTAAACTTGTTCCACCCTGGGAAATGGTTAATTCTGAGGAAGAGCATGGTTTCAGCCTTATTAGTAACTTTTAGAACCTCAGCCACCCTGCTGCAGGCAGTGCTGCCTACACTGCACAGCTGGGCACCAGAGCACTGCCCAAGCACTGGGATGCAGCTCTCAGATGGCTCCACCACCCCAGTCGTCCCCATCTCCACCTGCATCTGCCTGTTCCCACAGACTCAGAACCAGGTCACTGCGAGCACCCCCAGGGTCACACTATTAACACCCTCCCCAGCAGAGCAGCAGCAGCAGCCCCAATGAGCCAGCCCACCCTCTGGCATCTGTGCTGTGTTGCGGCGCAGCAGTGCCCAAGGGGCCAGGACAGAGCCACCTCCAGCACCCAAAGGCTGCTCTTTTCCAGTGGGACAGTTCCTGCTACCTGTGCTGGCAAAGCAAACCAACCCTGTGCATCTCAGCTGACGGAGATCTGCAGGACACCACCACTTGCCACAAGCTCTCGACAGGTTTTGAGTCTCCAGAAATATAATTCAGGCCATAAGTCTTTTACTATTTTCTCCAGTTGTGATATATCAATTTTTTTTGATTGTGTTTTTTTTTTTTTTTTTATGTTAAAGGCTGGTATTATTTTACCACAGCTATCCAATCAGGCAAGGAGCAAGCAGGGCTTTTTCTTTCTTCCTTTCTTTCTTTGTCTTTCTTTCTTTTTAAATGCCTGTTACATCTCTACTATATATTTCCTCTCCACACAGAAATACCCCTTCAAAGCTTGATATTATTGAGCAGCTTTCAACCATGCCCAGCAGAGCCATGTATTCTCTGCATTTGTCTGGCCTTTGTTTCTAGGAATGAAATACCAATGGCTGAACAGTGTGACTTCGTTTCACTCCTTCATTCCAATACTTGTTCTATTTCTATCCCACTGGGTCAAACTCACCTATTGTGAGACCTCACCGATTTCAATTACATCAGGGATTAATTTGTTCCATTGCGTTGAAGCTGTTAATACAATCCTGGCTGGCTCTAGATTAGAAAAGGCACGTTGAGACCTCCCTCGCAGGCAGTGTGTTTAACAGCAGTCTTGATCTTCAGTTTTGTTCAGCAGTGGGGTGGATTTTTTTTTCTTCCCTTTGTGCCCCTTTGCCCCGCTTTTCACAATCTTCCCCTTCCTTTCTAAACTGCCCTTATCAGAACTGGGTGGTCCTCCTGACTTCCACTGTGACTGGCAACGTGTTGCCTCCCAGAGCCGCTGCCCAGGGCTTGCACGGGAGGTCACGCTGGAAGGATGGTCCGACCTGGCGCCACACAGACATGACCACTCCAGCTTTGGCACCTCATCTCCCCCAGGATCCTTTCAGAGGGTCGCTGCAGGTCTCCATGTGCCCAGAGGGATCCGCAGGTGGTGGGTTCTGCAGCTCTGACCCTCGGCCACTCGTCTGCCGCCCGCAGTCTCCAGGGGAGAACAGAGATGCTCCGTCTGGCAGATGGACACGCGGAAATGCACCTTTGTCCAGTCGCTCTGGTTGTCCTGTCAGGGCTTCCCAAACTGGGACACACGATCATGACAGAGCTTTAAAATGTCCAGCCCTGTGATTTCATAGGACATCTCTGATATCAGTGATGTCAGCAATCCTGACTCAAAATTGTGCTTATTCACACGATTTTGTCTCAGGAAGAGACACTGGTGCAGGGAAACTCAGGGCCCACATGGGCACAAAGCAGTTCAGCTTTGCTTGAATGCTACAACTCCCTCCCACAAAATCCACTTCTTTTCATTGAAAAAAAATGTCCAACAATCTCTTAGCAAATTGTGTTTTGGGGACACAGTGTGATGACTCCAGAATAATAAGAACAAGAGTTTCAAAAGATAAGTAGGAGGAAAAATAGGGGATATTAAAATCAAACAGACAGCTCAACAGATTCCTTCCACGCTTACTGAAATCCACGAAATTTCCACGGTGGTTTCATGGGGTCACCTCAGTCTTCCATGGGGCAGCCCAGTGCAGCCTGGACCAGAGGAGACTGCAAGGGCTAATGCTGGAGCTGCTGCACTCGCCAGACAGAAGTTGGACGGGCTGGGTTCCAGGGCTCCAAGTTTGTTCCCTTGTTCAGCACCCAGTTTTCCAAAATGTACAACATTTACTACTGCACTATTTGCATTTCCTTATTGGAAGAAACATGGCAATAAGCTGGACTAGCATCACCCTACTGTTTATTTAACTCTGCCCCTCACCTTAGATGCTGGCGGAGCCATCCAGGTGAAATCCCCATGCTCCAGGAACTGCCCCACCTGCCATCTCCCAATCCAGTCACCCACTTAGGTCGCACCCCTTCGATGCCAAGTATTCTCTGGACAGAACTTCCTTGTACCTGTGGACTTGGACCTGAGCAGTGTCTGATCATGGCAACCCAAGCCTTGGTGCCAGCAGAAACCCTCACACCTCCACAGCCCTCAGACCTCCCTGCACGTACATTGCTCTGGACACACAGAATCACTGAATATTCTGAGCTGGAAGGGATCCACAAAGATCATCCAGTCCAACTGCTGGCCCTGAACAGACACCACAGCAATCCTACCCTGTCCCTGACAGGGTTGCCCAAACCCTCCTGGAGCTCTGGCAGCCTTGGGGCTGTGCCCACTGCCCTGGGGAGCCTGGTCAGTGCCCACCACCCTCTGGGGGAAGAATCTCTTGCTGAGATCCAACCTAAACCCCCCTGACACATCCTACCATGCAGATCAAACCCACCCTGAGACACACAGCCCCTGAAGAAATCTCAGGATCATCTCTGGATGACGTGGTATCCTCCAACAGCTTTCACAGTCCTGATCTAAAAAAATCACTGCTTCCTCAAGCCTAATCTTTCCAAAATATTCCTCTGTGTTGAAATCTGCCATGGTTTCTCCCAGCTGGCTTTGCTGGGGAAGGGCTGAGCTCCCACTGCTGCCACTTCACCACAACCAAGACCATCAAGTTCAATGAGGGCAAAACAAAACCCCAATCAATCCCCCCTTCCTGCTGAGCCTCCCACGGGGTGCACTCTCTGCTCAGGGCCAAGTTTCTGTGTTCATTCACTTCCCATGTGCTCTGCTGACCAGTGGCAACATCCTTCAGACTTTACACGTGCCACACACGACCCTGCCTCCCCGAGTGGCCCTGTGCTGCTGCCACCACTGCTCGCCGCTCACACCAGCACACGTGTATTTCCCAGAAGTGGTTTCATGCCCGTGTCCCTCCTGGTGCTGTGGGTATCACTGCGAAGAAACCTGCAACAGGCTTTGCAGAACAGCCCCAACCACCCCCTGTAAGACCATGGATGAGGAAGCTTGGCATGCTACAACTGCCTCCACTACCTTAACACAAGAAAAATGTTCTTTTCTTGATGGAGAAAACACTCTTGCTGGAATAAACTGCCTTGTTAGGTGGGAATTAAACCCATTCTACAATTCTGTCTCTTGCAAGGAGTTGTCTACTGGTGGTTTTAAGCAGTTGAAACAGGTATTCAAGAAACAAAACCTTAAGAGGAAACTGCAAAGCCCCACGAGCCCAAAACACACAGAGAGCAAACGCAGTCCCCGACAGGGCAGCAGGGCAGGACCCTGTGTGCATCACCCACCCAGCGTGCCGCGCAGGAGGAGGTCCCTTTTGCAGCAGACCCAGCAGCCAAGGCACAGGGAGCTCTGGAAAGGTGAGAAGAAAGGGTGAGGTGGGTGGCCCCACCCTGGGGTGCTGCTGGCCGAGCACACGGTCTGTGCCTGTCGCCCTCGCCCCGTCTCACAGCCCGCCGTGGAGGAGCCCGTGGGGCTGCAGTGCAGACCAGGACAGCGCTCCCAGCAGGGTGCTCCTGGGACAGAGGCTGCAGCACCCCACTAAAAATACTTACCAGCAGTTTGTTTGTCTCTTCAAACAAGACCTGAGCCAAATTACTGACAAACCTGGGAGATTCAAAGCACTCCTGACCTTTTCTCCCCTTCCCTCCACCAGCAGCAGCCTCTTGCTGGGACAGATGCTCCAGCTGCAAACCCGTTTGGCCACGGCACCAGGGCAAAGTGGAAACCCCAAGCCCACTCCCCTGAAACCAGTCAGGGGTTTTCTAAACCCTGGAAAAAGGCAGTCATTTGCCACAAGGGCTTAGAATGCCAGTTTAAAGCACAGGCCTGCACAGGTTCAAGGTGATATCTCTGCTCCTCTGCTCAACACCAGCTCAGCCAAGACCTCCACGAAAACAGGAGCAAAAGCACAAGACATGGAAAACCCAAGGGATACTCAGGAAAACACTGCCATCAGAAGGAGAAGGAATATCCTCCTCAAAACAGAATAAACATTTGCAGGGGCAGCACCGCAGCAGATCCAGTGCTTACCCTGGGAGCTCCTTTTATGCCGGTCCCCTGACATCCTCCAAGGAACACACAGATCCCTGCTCCCACTGCAGAAAAGCAACTCCCTCTAGGGTAAAACACGGCAACTGCTGAGCAGTGCACACCAGCTCAGGGCAGGATTCCTAAAATACCTTTTTGCACTGCATTTGCAAAGAAAACAGAGATGTGGCTGACAAGTGTCCCCACAGCAGCTCTCCAGCACTGACCTCATGTGAGAGGTGGCTTCTTCAAAAGCTCACAGCTTATTCAGCAGAGATGCCTGGGGACCTGATTGAATTATCCCATGCCACTTTTCCTCTATCTCGTTTCCCCTCTGGAAATCTTTAACTAAGCTCCAGTCGATCCCAGTCCTACTCATTCTGGCAAGATAACATCCAGCAACCCTCTGCAGGAACGGTGCCAAGGAGACGGACCTCCTCAGATGTCCCTGCTCACTCATCCCATGATTTGGCAGCCCCTGTGCAGTGCTGGAATATAAGAAAATGGTTGTGCCCAAGGACAGGGAGGTTAATCCATCTAACAATAACTGGAGGCCATTCAGGGGATTTACTGAAATTGCAGGAGTCATTCAGCTGGGAACACTTGTGCTGCTGACACCTCATGTCTGCCTTGGTTCATCCCCACCAGCCTGTCTCCATTTTTTCATGCCTGCTGGTAGGACTGGCTGACATTAGTCGTTTGAGACTCAAAATCCCTGCCATAGTCTGAAACCCTGCCCTCCTACACTTAAAGCTTGTCTTCTCCACCATTCAACCAAGCTTCTTCACTCCCACTGTCTCCAACAGCACAGCTCTGAAGGGAGGCGTTTGCAGGTTCAGGGCAAGTATCAAATCCATGTTATGGAAACTACAAAAACACCACTGGAAACTGTGAAACACACAGCTGCATCCATGGTTACAGGTCTCCTGAACACCAGCCTGCTACTATTAGTTACTGAGGGGGGAAAGCCTTGTCTCTCTGGGCTGCTCTCACTTTTAGAGCTTAATTCCAACATGCAGTGGGGATGCCCAGCCTGCGGACAGGCTCTCTGGGCTCTCCATGCTGACCCAGTGAAACAAAGCCTGTGACAGCAGGGCTGGTGCTACCCAGTGTGGGTGACACATGGCAAGGGTCCCTGTGGACCTGCCCTCCCCCAGTTGCCAAGCTGCTCCAGAGCTCTGAGGCTTTTAGAGTCTAAACAGGAAAAAGAGTTGTATGTGAAGATCTCTGCAAACTTCAAGCTGTGATTCAGAGACACAGTGACTTCTCCTCAGGTCTAAAATCCAATAAAATACCAACTACCACAGGGCATCTCTTTTTCTCCCTCAATTTCCCATGTGCCAAGGATGCTGGCAGTATGTAATGACACATTCTCTGTCCTTGGACATCACCCACCGTCTCCAAATCAACTGTTAGATGACCTCCGACTTCAGATACTGTTGGAAAAGCCAGGGGCACAACCCTTGCTTTTTGAAAAGAGCAAAGTATACAGCTGTACCAAACCGCAAAATTTTCAGAAAGGAGACAGAGAGGACATAAGATTCATCTGCCCTTTAACTGCAGGGCCCAAGGGGTACCCAGCATTGATGTGCCCACAACAGACTTAGGTGTGGAAATTACACTGGAGGCTCCTGAGCAGGAGAGAGAAGGGAATGGGGACAACAGCACAGCACAATCCAGCAGCAGACCAATTTCTGGGAACAAGCGGCTGGAGCTCCCGGAACACACTGGGGCTTCTTACAGGCGAGGCCCTGGGGCACCAGTGTCAAGGAAGAGCAGTGAGGGTGAAAACTGGAGTAGGTCAGCAAATTTCCTGAAACCAAGTGGCAATTTGTGAAATGGCAGCCATGGAGATGAGCTGCCCCTTGTCCTTCAAACAGCGTTTCCCCACTGCAGTCGCCCACTTTGCCAACACATTGCCAACAAGTTTCCTCTTTCTCTTCTAAAGTTACTGTGACCAAGCACCTGCAATATTAAGGATGTTCCTTAATATCCATGTTCCTGCATACATCCCTGCCTATATACATGAGAAATGTCTTTATTCATGCAAGTCTTGCAAGCTATTTCTGGAACAAGGCTTTCCAGAGGTGATTTTTATCAGTAATTTAATCAGTTATTTGAAACATAAGATGCAAGATTTCCTTCATCTCTGCCACAGAGATGTTTTCTTTTGATCTTGCTTTATGCTTTGCTTGCCATGCAAAACCTATTTCATGAACTGTAAGGCAGGATGGAGCTCCCTGGACATTCCCTGAACGCCAGATGAGCCCCACGGAAGCCTTGCTGACATTGAGGGGACAGAATCGACTTCCATTCCTAAATGTGCTACTTGCTTTTAATAAATCTATTCAAATCAATTTACCTCAGAAGACCCACTTCTATTTAGCAAAATTCAATCAATTATAGTCATCATTAACAATCTTTTCCATTTCCTATCATTTCCCCAGGGTGGCCCTACCTGTAAACATGGTCTGAGATGCAGAACTTCCCGCAGTGATCAGCAAAGCACGATTTCACACTGAAAACATCCCCAACATAATCCCAAGGTTTTTAAAAATGGCTCATGTTCTATGAACAAAATGTATGGCCAGCTCCAAAAGCTTCAAGGGAAAACAGAAGAAATGGGAACCACCCCCATTCCAGCAGCGGCACCCAAGGTGATCCTCACCAAGCCCGGAGCTCTCACAAGCCTGCAGAGAAGCTGCCAAGCCTTTCCCTCCTGCCCTTGCCAAAGGTGGCCATGGCAAACTGAGAGGGAAGTAAGTGACCTAACCCATGGCACATTTGAGGAGATGGGCTCGTGCATCTTCCAATTCACTAATGCCCTCCTCAGAACGACACTCCTGTCCCATTGCTGCTGCTTTCAGCCTGCTCTACACGGTGGCAGAATCCTGCAAGCCTTTCTGGCACCATCCCAGATGAGAAAAATGGCTTTGGAGCAGCAGCTGAGGGCTGCCCCTTACACCAGCTTGGTACCTGCTAGCAAATGGGGTCGTGCATCTATTTGGCACTGCTGGTTTCCCTTTGTGAAAACGCTGCTGCCACAGTGTCCCCTACTTGAGGAATCACAGAATCAGAATGGCTAGGGTCAGACGGGACCTTAAAGATCACCCAGTCCCACTCCCTGCCATGGGCAGCTACCCCTCCCACTAGCCCAGGTTGCTCCAAGCCCCATCCAACCTCACCTTGAACACTTCCAGGGATGGGGTGGGCACAGCTTTTCTGGGCAACCTGTGCCAGGGCCTCACCACTCTCACAGTCAAGAATTTTTCCCTAATATCCAATCCAAACCTACTCTCTGTCAGTGTGAAGCCATTCCCCCTTGTCCTGTTACTACATGCCCTTGTAAACAGTCTCTCTCTGTCTTCCTTGCAGGCTCCCTTCAGTACTTCGCCACTGCCTGCTCCTGCTTGTGGACTGATCAATTCTGATTACACGAGTTACCCCCAATGTCCACCCCATCCTGCCGTCCTGGGCCAATGGGCTTGATGGCCATTTTTGCTCTATCAACTCTGCTCCATGCTGCTCCATGGAGCGCCCACAAAACCCATCAGCATGAAGGGGGAGTAATAAAAAATATCCTGGCAAGGTTGTTCTGTAAAGGTTCTTCCTCCAGCACAGCCAGGATCACCCCATACCTGCCAGCAGCCACGGAACTTCTCCTTCCCCAAAACTGCTTTGACATACATTCTCAAGCCCCATTATCTCCCCTGTTTATACCACGCTCCCTCTATTATCCAGAAATCTCCAAGTAATTTATAAGCCCACAAGCTCCTGCACTAACAGGCAATAAATCACATTTACAAACCCCATCACCTACTGTTGTGAGGGCCGCGGTGCCGGGCAGGCACAGGGCTGGATGGAGCGAGGTGTGGGGAGCTGCTGCCTCCCCAACCCTCCGCACAGCAGCGTGTCCCGAGGAGGAGGCGGCTCCACTCTGCTCTGCACCAGCCCCATGTGTGTTTGCTAAGAATCCAGAGAGGATCCCAGCCAGTGTCCTGCCTCACTGGGCTCTCCCCATCCAACCCCACTACAAGTACACAAAAGAGGGTTTTCTTTTCCCAAAATCAAACCGAAGGAGGATGATGTTTTTGGCTATTTTTCTCAAGGAAAGAGGTTGCCCATCTAATAATCCCTAAATGGGCAGTGGGTTGTTGGGCTTTCATGTGTGCATCTGAGCCTCCCCTTGCCGTGCCAGGTCACTGGTTTTCTTTTCCACAGAATTGCAAAACCCCTGAATGACAAGGTTTGTGCATGGAAGTGCTGACACAACCCTTAACTACAGCATCCTGAACATGATACCAGAATAAGGACGCTCCCTGTGTGGCCCAGCCTATGGATAAATAAAGCATTTCAGCAGCCAGCACTGACAGATCATAAACCTCCATGAGCATAAATACCAACAACAACCCTTAAAGATTAGAGGGCTTATGGGCAAGGCAGGCTGGGATGATTTAGAGTTGGGGTGGAAGGGTCATTATTGCTGAATAGGTGGGGGTGAGTGGGCCACAGAAATCAATAAACCATTCTGCTCCCAGGGAAGGAAGGGGCCATGCTAATTGTGCAAACACACATCTTCCATTTGAGGCTGGAGATCTCCGACTCACCCAACAGGACGGATACGGGGAACTCACACTGTCTTGTGGAGAAAGAAGGACCGTGCCCCATGGCACATGTCCCAGGGGCTCTGTCACTCAGAGCAGAGCACACCTAAGCCCCTTGCTGGGCACAACCCACTGCTGGAGGCAGCTTCAAATGAATGCAGACCCAGGCGATGTTCAGCTCCATTAATTTCATTTTCTATGAAGTTAATAGATAGCTGGGATAAGTATCTCAGTTACTTTCAGCATCACCATCAAGTCAGAGCTTTTCCAGTGCCCAGTTCTAGCCCATACAGCCACCTGACAGGTCCTGTTAGCACCAGTTACCTTCAAGCAACAAATACAACCTCTGGGACTGACTTCATCCCTGATAAAATAACCCCAGTTGGAAGTTTCCACACTGGCAGCAGAGATGGAGGTGGTCACAGTGAGGACAGACACAAAGCTTTGCAGTCAGGTTTCCAGGCACACACCTGCTGAGTCACAGAGTTCAAAGGCAGCAAGAAATTCCACCTTTGCCAGAGAAGAGAGAATCTTCTTCTTTGGTCCCCCCCTTCCCAATTCTTTCTTTTTCCCCCACTTTTTTTCTAGGGAACACAGTAAGGAAAAAAGACACCAGCTTTGGAGATGGAAGCCTATTTAAAAATAGAATGTATATATACTATATAAATAAATATTTGCATCTAATAGGCCAAGGTACCCAAAAGCCCACCTTTGGGACACCCTGCAGGAGGGAACCAGCAG
The DNA here is from genome assembly GCA_035047845.1 of Dendrocincla fuliginosa. Taxonomy (NCBI): domain Eukaryota; kingdom Metazoa; phylum Chordata; class Aves; order Passeriformes; family Dendrocolaptidae; genus Dendrocincla; species Dendrocincla fuliginosa. The sequence goes on along the minus strand of JAWWMO010000030.1, from coordinate 734,484 downwards.
ACAGTGGCAATGCCTGTCATTCCCATGAAGAAGCCTGAGCTCACAAGCACGTACAGATACAAACAGTGATGATCTCCACTCCTGCTGATCAGAACTGGGAGCTGGTGCTGGTGGTAAAGTACAGGAACCTGCTTTGGTCCCCCTGCATGAGCCCATGTCCTCCTGTCTGCCTTTCCAAAGGTATTTGAAGAAAACACCCTCTAGATCAGTTAATAAAATAGCTTGAAGTTTGCCCAGCTCATGTCAAGCTTACAGCTTGCAGTTAATGGATTTCAACTTTGCTTGGGATTTTGAGAGTTTTTAAAACCAGTAATTTCATCTTCCCTCCAGAAATAAATTCCTCAATGGCTTCACTGCAAAAATATTCCCAGGAATGGACAATTCTGCTGCTCATATACTAAAGACAGCACAAAAAAAAATCATCAGATTACTATTGAGCCTTATCAAAAACATGGCATAAACCATGTGTTGACTTTAATCCAAACCAAACTGTCAATCTGCCTTCAGGATCCAATCTAAAAAACATGCGAGCCTAGGGCCAGAAAAAAAAGCAGGGTTTGTTTTCTAATAGAAGATTTGTTCTGATCTCTATTAGCCATGCTTCTGCCTGGAAATATTTACACTGCAAACACCGGACAAATAGGATTTCTTATCTTTCTGCTTTGTTGAGTTAGGGAAAAGTTTCATTTGGTATTAATTAATTTAGATTGCAGGTTTCCCATTTCCAGGGAACAATTCTCAACAGTTTTCGAAAATAAATCTGGTTTTGAAACATTTTAAATAGGGGAGGGGGAAAGAAAGCAGCATTAAAATCGCTCAGGTTTGGGCTGCTGCATCCCCACACAGCTTGTGGGCATCAGGGAGAGCCCCACACATTTTGCTGCATCCATTGCCAGTCACCAGCAGTAGGGAAAATGCTTCTGGGGGGAAAGTCAGGCCAGACATGGGCAAACACAGGCATGAGACCTTATGGCATGAAGCTGGAGATTCCCCAGGAGCCCTTTCTTTGCGGCACCAGCATCCATTCCTACAGCACCGGGATGCTGTGGAGTGCTGTGCCTTGCTCCACACGTGCCCTGTTCCCTCTTTGGTGTGGGAATGGCCACAGCTGCCACCCACCCGGGCCCACCACCCAGCACAGAGCAGCTCTGTGAGCCCAGGTCACAGTTAGCACACATTTCATTCAGAAGTGAAACCCCACGACTCAGCCTGGTGGTGCTCAGCTTCTTGGCACGCACGGTGATGGTGCACGCTGGGGAAATCAGGCTCCCAGAAAGAAATCAAAGCTGAGCAAATAAATTCCATTTTCTTGTTTGCTACATTTAAACAGCAATTAAATTCCTATTACCTACTCTTTCAACATAAACAGCACAAAGCCCTCTGCCACGCTGGCAGACTGCTCCCATTTGTTACAGGCAAGGGGGAATGGGTTTAAACTAAGAGGAGAGATTTAGATTAGATGCAAGGAAGAAATTCTTTATTCAGAGGGTGGTGAGGCCCTGACACAAATTGCCCACAGAATCATAGAATGACAAAATATTCTGAATTGGAAGGGACCCACAAAGATCATCCAGTTCAGCTCCTGGCCCTGCACAGACATCCCAACAATCCCACCCTGTCCCTCAGAGTGTTGTCCAAACCCTCCTGCAGCTCTGGCAGCCTTGGGGCTGTGCCCAC
>JAWWMO010000030.1:698566-718277 GCA_035047845.1 Dendrocincla fuliginosa | reverse complement strand
GCAGCCACAGCTTCTCTGCCCAACCTGTGCCAGGGCCTGCCCACCCTCACAGGGAACAATTTCTTCCCAATATCCCATCTAACCCTGCCCTCTGGCAGCAGAAAGCCATTCCCCCTTGTCCTGTCACTCCACTCCTTGACCCAAGTCCCTCCCCAGCTCTCTGGAGCCCCTTCAGGCACTGGAAGGGGCTCTCTGGATCCTTCTCTTCTCCAGGTGAACACTGCCAGCTCTCCCAGCCTGACTCCAGAGCAGAGGGGCTCCAGCCCTCCACTCCAAGCAACTCCATGGCTTCCTCTGGATTCTCATATAAATGAAATTCACATGAAAATTCTGCAAGTCTTTTGCAAGTCATCAGTGTGGCAGGTGGCAGCATGGCCACTCACATACAGACACGCGTGTATTCAAGAACAGAGAAGATGGTACAAATTAAACAAACCTGCATTCTGTAGATGCAAATGCATTCCTTGAGACAGAGCCCTTTGGTGTTCGGAGATTCTGGGAGTGGTGCAGCCACGGCTGGTACCTGGTGAAGCCACCAAACCGCAGTGGCAAGGCTGAAAAGCTGCTGGTGTTCAGCCCCTGAACTCACAGATCTCTCTGCGTGCCAAGAGGCAGAGGGAAGGCCCCTTAACTCCAGATGGAAGTTAGGCTTTAGCAAACTGAAACTTTTCTCCCAGATATAAATAAACTATGGAGGAATAAAAGCAACCCAAACCATTCATAGTGAGCTTTGACACCTCAATTTCACCAAGCCCTGAGATGAAGAGCCTGGAAGATAGCACCGAGCCAAGATGTGTCTGCAGTCACTACACTGGTCCCCTGAACTTTGAAAACGCATGGAGATGTAAGACACTAACTGAAACACTGAACAAAGATGTAAAAATAGTGAAGGTAGAAATGCTGAATTCCCACACCAATCATCTGATACACTATCAGAACATGCCTTCCTTCACTAGACTGAAAAAAGAACGCAAACTTTTGAAGAAAGAGCCCAGCTTTTGCTGCTGGGTGCCCTATGCTCACACTTAGTAGCTTGTGACCACTGAGCTGTGCTTTATAAGCCCCACAAATCCGATGCCAAGCTGGAACATGTGAAATGCACCACACCACGCCAGCCAGCAGGGCATCAAGAATCAGACTTCAGTCCTGCAAATACAAGCATCAATTCCCTGCAGTGACCCAACACCTGGGTGGGTTGGGGCCTGAAGACTGGCACTGTTGAGGCACAGGTATGGCACAACCCTTTTGTTTCAGCAAGAAATATTTGCTATTTAATAGCTGCTGGGAAGCCCAGCTGGAAAGAGGTGAGGTTTATCCAGTCTGGAAGCTGGTAAAGGCAACACAGCCATCACCTAGAATTAAGCAGAGACTATCTGTGAGGAAGTACCTCAGTGGTGAGTGAGAGTTCATATAGATGCATCTGCCCAGCTCTGCTAGAGTTCCCCTGCTGTGACCAGGGCAGGCTTCTTTTGGCCACCAGCAACTCCTGCCTTGGAGAATGCAGGCTGAAAAAGCACTTAATGCATGCCAAATACAAATGAACATAAAATAACAGAATGATGGAATAACAAGGAATACAAATAATAGGATACCAAGCATGGCAGCTTCATTCTGCAGCACTAATAAGAGGGACAACTGGGGCAGCCTTCTGTCAGTGGAGGGAACTGGGACAGGGCAGAGCACAGAGTTCTGGGAGGAGAGGGGTGCCCAGGAAATCCCCAAAGCTGCCAGCAACCAGGCTGGTGCTGCAGACAGGCCATCCCAACCCCAGAGAGAGCAGGGATGCTGCCAAGAGCTTCTGCAGCCAACAGCCTTTCCCGGCCTTCTTGGGAACAGAGGCAACAACAGTACCCCTTTCAGCTCTAGACCACATGGGTGTCTCATGGCCCCCTGCAAAGGGAGAACCCACAATGCTACAACCCTTATTCTGATCTCTATCATTACTTCATAAAAGAGAAACCCAACACAGCCTCTTATTCAGCAGGCAGGGTTTCAGAGTTTGCCAAAGTTTTTCTCTACTGGAACCCCTCTTGAATCTCAATAGGATTTGGGGACTGAAACCTCAGATTCTTCTGAAAGCTCCAACATGCTCATTAAACAAACATCAGTGTTCTATTAGCAGAGCAATGAGGCAAATGAAATCGTTGACAGTGATGGGCATCTCAGGCTAAGGAGAGAGCAGTGGATTAGTTCAGTACCCTGGTTCTGCTGCACAGCCTCTCTCCAGTGCCCAGGCCCCTCAGCCAGCACACGCCTGTGTCCCCCAGCCCAGCCATCCCTGCCCTGTGTCCTGCCCAGGGAGGATGCACAAAGGCTTTCCTTGATCCCACCACCCAGGAGCTTTGCAGCTCCCCTCTGAAGCATGTGGCAGCTGCTTGAACACTTCTGAAGGCAGGCAAGAACAAGGCAGCCTCTGCAGACAATCCTACACAAACTAGTGGGAAATTCCACTTTCCAGCCTTTGCACTGCATTAAATCCTAGGGCTTGGCTCCTCGGATTTATGTTCCTCTATGGTTTCATTTATCCCTAAAAAAAAATAAAATAAAATAAAAAAATCACAAGCTGTTAAGCTTCAAAACTTAGTATTTCCTTAACTCAGAGCTTTGCAGCTCAACAGCTCTTAAACATAAACCTTTCTGACTGAAGCCTCCTGAATTAAGCTGTCTCCAGCAAGTCACCATCCCAGCCCCTGTCTGTGGGGTGACCATTCCCTTCCTGCACCACCACTGTGGGCTCTTGCCCCCTGCCCCAGCTGCTGTCAGGGCATGTCCCCAGAGCTGGCATGTGCCACTGCAGGGCAGTTCAGGACTGATGCACACAGCTGCAGGGGCTGAACTGGTGACACTGTGCACCTCTCAATGCCCTGTGTCACTGCCCTCAGCGACAGCACAAGTGAATGAGTGACCCTGGAGCAACTCAAGGTGGGCCTTGAGACAGACACAGGACAGTTTCTGAAAACAATGCTGGAAAATGTTATGTTTCTACTAATCCTTCTGAAGGGGAGCTATAGGGCCAAACCTCCATCAGAGCAAGAATTAAAAAGAAAATAATATGGGTGGATTTACACAGAAGTATACCAGAACATGGCATTTTCTTGGAAAACCAACACCCCAGGTGAGGAAGGAGACATCTCTGGAAGGCCCACTCTCCTGGGGCACACACGAGTACCTTGCAGCCCCTACAAGCAGAGCTCCATCCACCTGGAGGTAACAGGCTGTTACCATCAACATTCTTTAGCACAACCACAATGAGGGCACCACTCGCAGCTGGGCTCTCAGGGACACTTTGCCAAGCAACCTAGAACAGACACAGACTCGTGCAGGAGCACCATGTTTGCAATGGGGTCCAAGTCTTTTCTGGAGACCAGGGAAAGGCCATGCTGCTGCAACAGCAGTGGGTACACAAGACTGGAGAAGGAACTGATAAGGCCCAGAAGACAGAGAAATATGAGGAGCAGTAAAGGACCAAGTTAGCAAGGAGGCAGCTGTGGCAAGAGCTGGGAATGAGTTGGAACGGACTGTTCAGAACCAAAAAGCTAAAGGGAACAAGTAGAATCATCTCTTCTAGTCTGAGACCCTAAAAAAGAAGCCAAGACCCCCCCAGTCTCCCTGTCCTCCCACAGTCTCTGGAAATCCCAAGGGCTGGCTGGGTCCCCTGAACTACAGTGGTCCCATGACATGCTATTTCCCTTAGATTTTAACTGACAATAGCTATTTCCATGTAGAAAATTTGAAGGAAAGGCTTGAGAGTAAGGGGAAAAGAGTGAAGAGCAGGTAAGAATGCCCTAAACATCAGAGGTGGCCTTATTACTAAACTGAAAACTTCACTTGTTAGCTGTGGTTGCCCCTGTTCTTGGTGCCCTCACACACATCTACATACAGGGAACAGCTAAGGCAACATGTACTTTGGGAAAGCACAGCAATGCTGAGATAATACTGCCTCAGTATAGCATGGTACGGGTCACTAGAAGCCTCCTATCAAGGACATTCTTGGGAAAATAACACAATTCCAAGCTTTGAGACAAATAAAAGGACTAACAGGAAAATTTGCATGAACTAGGCATAGATCAAGGTGGCTGCAGCAGTGAAATGCCAAATACCTTGACAGCTACAATACACCTGCAACTCTCTCTGCAGTTACTATTCATAAAAAAACCCCAACAAACAAACACCAAATCAATGTAAAACCTCAGGCTTAATTTGTGAACAGTCAAGAGAAACTATTTTACCTTGTATCCAGTAAGTCAACAGAATTAGATGTGGCTCAGCAGGCTTCAGACCCCAGAAATTACATGTGTAAGACAGAGGGACCCTTCCAACAAAACTGCCTTCAGATAAAGTGACTATTTTTCATATTTTTAATGTTTAGCATAAACTAAACACTGAGATGTATCAGGTGCATCAATTCTCTTTGAGTGGCCCAATTCTGTTCCCTCCTTTTGCCACTGGCTGTGCCAGGTACAGTGACATCTCTGCCCCTTGGCTGCTGCCATGGCCAGCTCTGCAAGTGGCAGGAACTGTCAGGGGTCCCCTGCTGAGCACCCCTCTGCGAGTCTTCACTTTCCCCATTCTCTTTTGACCCCCAGTCACCTTCCCCACCCCCCATTTTTTTTTTTATTCATTGCCCTTTCTTGTTCTTTATGGGTTTTTTTTCAGGATCCTTTTCCTATAAAGGCTCTTGTAGCTTGGTTAGGGAGAGCTGACAAAAGTGGTGGAAGGAGCAAAGAAAATAAGGAGCAGAGCAAAAGTCATCTACATAAACAGGGCACAGGCCATACACATGTTCCCCATGGCACACATCTTAAGTAACATTTAATGTATTTGACTGATTTATTTGGCCCCAATTAGGCACTGCTTAAAACCCATTTGCAACCCAAGGCCCAGCCATTGAAGAGTTGATTCAGAATTGCTCCCAAAGTGTCAATGCAGATGAACAGCGAGCCAGTGGCCAGCAGAGTGTTCTCTCTGTTGTCTGCAAACCAGAGGACAAGTCAGGTCCCTTCAGGCACACCTGGAAGTTATGTACCACTTCTCCTGCACCCCATCCCACAAGCTCAGCTCTCCTCTTTCAGATTGAGTCAGGACTCAGACAGAGCAACCCTTAATACCAGACCACAAAACCTCCAACCCTCACTCAACACAACCAACTGCACTTGCTGCTGCTTGCCAGAACCTACTGCCCACTAGCCAAGGGCAGGGAATAAAGACTCCATCCAATGCTCAGCTCCAAACCATCCCACTCATTTGCAGCTTTTTCTAACATTTTCTAAGCGGGATCCAGTTTTTTAACTCCACTTTGGGAAAAGAGCAAGGAGAAGAATAAAGATCTAGGTGCTTGTTCCAGAGAAAGAGAGAAGGAAATGTTGGGAAGAGTTTGGCTGCTAGTCAGCAATGGCACATGGGAAGGAGACAGGACATAGCTTGGGGTATCTGGGCAAGATTACCAGAGGACAGAGAGCATGTTCCAGCATGAACTTAGCCCCCGAGGGACTGTCTGGGTGGCAAGAAGCCCAGAACCGCCACCCATCCTGGCCCTGTTTTCCATTACCTCAGCCCACACACACTCCCACCCCTCCTGCCAGCCATGCTCAAGCTGCTCCTCTCCAAGGGCTACAAGAACTGTTGAGCACGAGCAAAATAACATCCTCACAATCACAGCACTTGGGGTCTGAGACAGTTTTGGCAAGAGCTGGAGCCACAGGAGCAAACCCAGGGACAGACCTGAAGTGGCCACTAGAACTTCTCTTGAACACCCCAAGGAATAAGGCACAGACCACGAGCTCCTGTCAGTATAGTATCTATTATCACCTCTTCTGCAATGAGATGCCAAGAAACACCAGAGACCTGGAGACAAAGTAGATCCATATGGAAGAGCTCTACCTGCAGCCAACACTGTAGCTGAGGAGGGGACAGTGCTGCTGCCCTCCCTGTGCGGTCCCACTCATGGCTCAGCTGGGTGGCCTTCCCTTTGTCCCATGCAGGGGGACACCAACTACCTGTTCATCATAAGGAACAGAACACTTATAAGCCAGAACAGACAGGTTCTGAAACAAGCAAGAAAGCAGTGGGAAAAGTAGAAAGGATAGGTGAAGGGACAGTCACCTGGACAGGCGCTTTCCCGTCCTCTAAAGGAAGTCAAGTTTTTCTCCCATCATGGAGTGAGAAAGCATCAATGCACTTGACTGTGGACCTCCATGCTCCCAAATAAGCCAATGCTCAAGGACCAGGATCACACACAGGCTCATTACCCTCGACACAGCTATCAAAACATTACAGCTTTGTTGTCATCATTACCATGGCAAAAACATGTTTGAACTCTGCAGAAAGTCAAGAACACAGTACTTCAGCAACTCACATCTGGTATTTGTCTCTTCCCTTCAACAGGTATTATCACATCTGAGCCTTCTTTTTTTCTTAATCAACCTCTGAGGCTTGGTTCAAAGAAGCAAAGCCAGCAGCTGCATGTATGGTAGAGGATACGGCTGCACCCAGTCACTGGATGGCTAGTCCCAAACAGAGCAAGGTGTTTGTGGAGCCATGCCCAGAACAAGCAAGGCAGGCACAGGCCAGACAGCCCCCGACACTGCCCACTCCTCACAACTACAGCTCTGAGCCTAAACTGGCAGGGAACAATGGGCAAGATAACCAGGGCCAAGTGAAGTTATCACTTATGCCATGAGAGGTGCCTCAAAGATGCCTTAGGATGCTTAACAGCAGCCTGACGAAGGTTTGACTTGCATTGTACCTTGGCAACAGCACTGGAGTAAGTTTTCTTTCAGAGCTGCCCATACAGACTCCATCTTCCCCCTGCAATGGTTATGGCTGCACCCAGAACTGCTTTGGTCAGTCACCTACAGACAGACAACACCCTGGCTTTTCTTAAAAGTTAATAATCAGATTTTATTGGCTATCCGCCTCTTACTGAAATTACTGTACAATTTTCACTTGTTTCAGCCAAAATTGAGGGCAATTTTGCTTAAATAAGCCTGTCTGTGCCATTAGCTCTATTTCACCAGGGAAATGTGCTCTCACTTATGTGACATCATCTATTGACATAACCCCACCAAAACAGGCATTTCAAACCCTTCTACTCTGCCATTTCACATGCTGCAATTATACTTATGCTTATATGAATCTTTGACACTGACCTGCACCGTTCTGCTTCTCTACAATGCACTTTGCTTGGCTTTGTTTTTCCAAAAAGAACTATTTGCTTCTGGAGACCTGCACTGCTTTCCATCACACTCAGAACATCAACCATAGGAACCACAGGGTTTACCAATAGCCAACTTGAAAAAAGGATTTCCAGTGGCAATTTTACAAACTACATTGTATATTCTACCTAAACAATTTATCCAACTCATTAGAAAAAGAGACCCCATGCCAAATGAGCACAACCCAACGAGAGTTTACCATGTCTTGGGAAGGCAATTCCTGCAGGACCCTTTAAATGGGGAAAATCTCAACCTGTTGAAGATTGTTTTAGTGTTCTGTTCTCAGATAAGGGTTTTGCTGCTGTGAAGAAGTCAGCTAAATTCATTCTCAAGCATAGCAAGGACTAAAGCCAAGTTTTTACTGTTACTGTACAACTCCTTATGTGTCTTTTCAGTCTCCACACCATTACTGCAGTTAGTATACACAGATGGAACAGTCCAGGATTTGAAGTGATACAGCATTTAGACAGGAGCCCTGAGGAAGAACTCTGTGCCAGGCATATGCATGCTTTGCTTCACCTGAAAGCCTCTGCACCTTTGACATTTCTACTTTATGTGACAGCCAAGATAGGTCCAAAATTTAAACTCTGCTTCTTAGTATCCTGTGTAGACAATAATCAAAACAGACCAGACTTCCTGCCCATCTAAGCTTTTGCATTTGCTGTTAGTTCCTCAGCATTCCCAGGAATTTATTCACTGGCACCACTCAGTGAGCTCTCTAGGCACACCCTACAGCACTCAAAGCTAATTCTCTTCTCCACAAAACCCTCACAGGAGTCGTTTTGGGAAACAACCTCAGAGCCTGCAGCTCCTCAGAGGACCAGCACAGCCAGCAATTCCCAAATCAAAAGTATTGCATTTTACAAGTGGAGTCACAGGCCCTACAAACTCACTAGTTAGAAAGAAACCATAACCCAAAGAGCAACGAAGCAGGTCAGGAATTGAGATGCAGGAAGGGCTGTTTGAGCCAATTATGTAATTAGTGGTCACTTTCAGACAAGAATGAAGCCCTGCTTACCACTTAGTCTTCTCACCAATCATCTGCTCAGTACCTGTAAAGCTCATGGAACTGGAGTTGTTTTTAAAGTTGACAGCACAAATGTGACTAGCTGATGTATACTTGGTAGGGAAAAGCAGCTAAAATACTTATAAAGGTAAGTTCATAAGAGAACTTTAAATCCCATTGTCTCTGGGTTCAATATGCAAACTACCCCCAATCCATAAAAAAGAAACAATAGTACTTTATTAAAATACTAAATTTTATTCTTTTTCCACATACATTTAGTCTCCCCACCATTTCCATTTGTCTGACCACCACCACCACCATGCCTTATCAAAACATTCCATACATACTTAAAATGAAACTGAGGGTGGAGTCCCATCTTTGAAAACTAAACAGGCATTTTGGACAACACATTCTTGGCAAGGTAATCTGGATGACATTTATCAGACACAGAAGGGAAAGCTCTTTCAGCATTTGTAAAAAGAACAGCCAAATAATGGTTACAGAAGTAAGACTGCAGATTTTAATGAACTGTTTAAAATGTTTTCTTTTCTTACAGAGTCTGTCTCCACTGCCAGAGAGCTTGAATGACCTGGAAGTGTACACAAAAAGTTAGAGATTGAAATCCATTTTTCAAATTATTTTTAGTTTACTATCTCCACTTACTCCATAAAATATTGACGTTTTTACAAAAAATGCATTCCTTTCAGAGAAAATTAAGTTGAAAGTGTGACACTAGGTCCTTCTGCTGGAAGGTTGTTATTCACACTCAGTCACAATAGCAAGAATCCAGTGAAGGTGAGAGGATGGGTGTGGACCAGCTAGGCAAATATTGGCTGAACTCTGCCTACCCTGGCCAAGGTCAGAGCAACTCCAGTAGCTGAGACTAACTGCTCTTCAACATTCTTTCAAGAACCTATCAATTTGTTCATAAGTTTACTCTGAACCACCAAGGGAAGCAGGAAACCATAAGGAATTCTGTCCCTGGAAAAAAGTTAACTTACAGGAATTCTGATAGGGAAATCTAAGACACATTCTAGCCTAGCCTGTGGTAAATAATAACTAATTCAGAAACTTGCTTCCTGATACCACCGTTTGGCTTGCGCCCTCTTTTAGGAGCTCAGTTGATTTTGGGACAAAACGTAGCAAGACTGCCACAATCTCCATCACAAAACAGCTCCCCCTCCCAGACACCCTCTCCAACCAAGGGCTGAACAGCAGACTGGCCTAGGTGGCCAAATTCAGCAGCAAGGAAAACCACAGCTCATTTCCTTAGCCAATACAGTGCCAAAAGGAAAATTCTGTGGGTTTAGTAAGCAAGAGATAATTTACCAGCCATATAAAAGCTGGAAAAATGTAATAAAATATTAGCTTTCCCATCTTAGCCAACCAAACCCTTAAAACCATTCCAATTTATGTAATTTGAAGTATTGTTTGTGGTTTGTAACCCTTTGAAACAGTCCAAAGCTTGTAAAGATTAAGAAGTGGAAAAGAATCCCTAAATCAGGCTATAAAAGTTTTCAGACTCGATCAAGCTCAGTTACCTTCTGGTCCTCCGTCCTGAAGCAATTCTTAACGTAGTTGGCAAATTTGGGTTCCAGCTTCGGCAGGGTAGTACCCTATTTCAAAAAAAGGCAAGCTTTAGTGTATGAAGGTCATTTAATGATTCCAATAAGCAACCTATGGAGCTGAAACCCTTTGCAACACACGTGGACACCGAGCCTACCTTGAAGTTTGCCACACCCATCTGCTTTAAACCATTTTCAAGTTTTCTTCTCTATAATACCCAGGGTACTTCTCACAGGGACGAGTGACTATGCACTAGAAGTGCTGTACAAGACTCTGCTCATGCTCCAGAACGTAACAGCAAGCATTCACCACTTAAAATAACCTCTCTGTAGTCAGTCATACACTAGTCAGATAAAGCAGTTAACTTGCTGGCTGTCAGCTGAAGTGCTGTGGCACCTGGGAATGCACACACTCCTTGCATTACTAAGGGATGCTCCAGCACCATCTTGGAAAACAATAAATTAAGCTGCCTGCTACAGTGCACTGTACACAGCATTTCCTGGGAAAAACACTCTTTAACAGATATTTTAAAGCTCTTTTTGCCCATTATCTGCTCTGCATGCTTCCCTTCATGTCTAGTGGGAGCAGCTCAGCCACTTCTGCTTACAGTGCAGAAGCAACACTCACCATGGCTGCTCTGAGTCATGCAAAACACCACCCCAGTGTCCAGGTTAACATGACCCACCAGGATGGTACCACCCACCCATCCATCACTGTCAGGGTCACAATCCAGGGGTGTGCATTTCCATCCTCAGCACAACCTGTCAGTGTTCACTCTGCATCCACTCTACTGGAACACTTTTAGCCTTGTTTCGCGTTCCAGGGACAAAGTGGCCTCAAAGCACTAATGATCTAAGCAGAAGAAAATCCTAATTCTCTAGGGTACTGTTTGCCACTGTAAGGGGTTAAGAAGTTTATCATCTTGAACTAAAAAACACCAACAAACCAACAGAATTCTTCATAGCACCAATATCAGCCAAGTCTCCAACAAAGAATCTGGTTCAGTCACAAGTGAGCATATGATTCCTAAGCACATTTCTGTGCCAGCCAAATAAAATCAGATAGACATTTCCAAACCTAGCTAAGGGGGAAAAGAATTGTCATTACATGCTACACTTTTACCCAACCAGCCTGTAACTCCATTTTCTTTCTTAAACAGCAGCTAAGAAAAATACTCATGTGTAACCATGAAGTCCTCATCAAGGCTGGGAACAACCAGAAGCCAAGTGACTGCCCTGCCTCCTTCAGAAGGTGAAACACCCATTGAGGGAAGACCCAATAAACCTCATATCCCTTTTGAAAAAGGCTTTCAGGTCTTCTATGACTCATCAATGCATATAATAAGCACCTATCTCCCTCTTCTGGAAGTTATGAGGCTTACAGGCATCTGGATAGCTAAGGTGGATACTGCTCTCGAGCTATTCCAAGCACGTGAAGAATTCGCTCTGCTCTACTCAAGTAACCTAAAATGCATACACTAGTTAAGATACTTTTAGAATATCACCAAAGATTTGTTGTAGGTTTTTTCAAACTTTAACTGAGACAGTTCACTAAGAAATACCAACTTGCTAATCAGCACTACCAGAGGAATACAGAAACAAAGTGGCTTTGTTTCTCCAGAGTACAGAGGCTTCTTTTTGCCCCAAATGTGCTTTTGTTTCGCTGAGCACCAACATCAACACACTCTGATAACACAGCCATTATTTTAAAAAATCCAATTCTTGTAATCTCCAGGAGTGGAAGAGAAACCCCAGGTTTCCAAAAACTCACCTTATCTACAGACGCTTGCATTTTTGCTTTAATCTCCTCTAACGACAGAGGGACTTTTGGTGTTTTTGGAGTTAAAGTTTTATCCTTCTTGGAATCTGGAGTCTGAAAATTATTCATTTCATTAGCAACTTGCACAGAAATCTACTTAATGTATTAAGACCAATATTCATAAAACAAGCATAAAATCTACTGTAGATTTTATACAGAACAGAGGAACTAGCTAACACGTAAGATACTCCATGTAGTTTTCATGAAGTCACAAAAGTTACATTTGTGCTTCCAACAAATTTTTCAGACACAAGAGAAAGTACAGTATTTAAGTTTGGAGTTATTACAGTTAGCACAGCTAGCAACTTACGCTTCTGGGCAGGTGCTTCCACAGCTTCCTCCCAAAAGAAATGAAACCAATAGCCAAAACATTCAGTGATTCAGAGTTTACTCCACATCTGCATCCAGATTAGGTCATGCTTTAAAAAACACACCTGCACTGCTTTTCAGATGCTATCCTGCCATCCAGCCCATGCCAATTTCTGTATGAACCTCCCTGGCATCACATTTGAGTAAACTCGACAAGGAAAAGCTGCATAAGCAGGACAATTTCAAAGCACTGAACAAGAAAACTGTCAGTTCTGAAATGGATCAGTTCAGTGAGAGCCACTTATTAGCAGCAGGCTGTGCTCCAGTGGCAACACACTTGGCAGTCACCCTCTTGTACAAGGTGCTACACAAAAGAAAAAGATTTTGTATTTCAAACTGAGGGATCACCAATATTCCCAAAGGACAGCATGTCTAATTTCAAACCTGGATGTTTGTAGTTACATACTGATCACTGAATAACTTCACAGGAGAACATGGAGCAGTGAACTGTATCCTCAACACGCTTCGTATTAAGATTCAAAACCCGAACTTAAAGGTCAGTATGTTATTTGAAGTTAGCCTTAGGCAAGAAAACTAGCTTCCATACTAGAATAAACCTTTGTTTTACTCACTTTTGATTTAGATGCTGGTGTCGATGGCTTAGAGTCTTTGCCATTTTGCTTTGCTTTCTGCATATTTTTTCCTGAAACCTCACGGACCGGCTAAAAGGAAAGCACACAGGTTCATTGCCAAATGAACTGCAAGTTAGATCATTAAAATAATACTCAAGATCTAGTGACAAATTTATATACTACCTAACCTCAAAAAACTGTTCACACTGTCAACATCCATTATTTAAGCAAAAAGCATGTTACAGGAACCCAAGCGAAAACCTGTTGGTGCAGGACAACATGTGTTCTGATACCACAGAATTATGTAAGACCCTCATTTTATTTTCCTTATATATTACACCTTTCCTTACATATTACCATGCAGTCTTTTGGGGGCAGATATTGCATTAACTATTACTTCTTTTGGCACTTCATACAGAAACATCACCTGGGATGTGCATGGGACACAATACCACATGCATATTTAAGAATTGGAATCTTATATTTCTATATAAATTAAGGGACCATTTTGTTCAGCCACACTAGACTGGATGACACGGCAAGAATCTGCAGTTCATATTGTCTTTACCAGGCCTTAAGCCATTGTGCACTATCACCTCTGGAAATGCATTAGGACAGAGCAGCACACAGTGAAGCAGAACATTAAATATTCATTTACAAACAGTAGGTACCAACATAAAAATTCAAGCTAAAGTACACAAGATGAGGAAAAAGAAAATGCCTGCCTTGTCCCTTTGCAGCTGCCCTGCTGTGTTTGTTCCACCACCAGGTGGCCCTCGAGGGCTGACAGAATTGCACTCGCACATTTAAACCCTTCTGTATTTGAAGCTGCTAGAAAGTCCTTTCCACAGCCTGCAGGACTAAAAAGGGCAAAGCACAGCCCACTTCGACCAAGATTTGCTGCTCAACAGCCATACAGGCCCCATACTGGTCTGACCTGCATGCATGTGCTGTTAACGACAGTCATGCCTCTGCAGCCAAGGAAATAAAACATGGATGGGATGCACATTCATACAAGTGTTCTTATGTTCTACTGCAGCTTCTTTATAGAGACCGATCTGAATCAAGTGCATCCCCCATTCACACATTCCAGACAGCTGTGCCTGAACTCACTGACTTCAGAGAACACCTGCCCAATTACTGTCATATCACAAGGTGTGTGTCTGTGTATATGCCACTTACTTTCTTCATTGGTGCTTTAATTTCTTCCTCATCATCCTCTAAGTCATCCTCATCACTACAATTAAAAAGGAGGTCACTCACCAAAACTCAAGATTCACATTAGGAAATAATCTTCCCACTCCCTCCCAATAAAATGTTTCACTCAGGAAGGAAGCAATCTTCCCAGCTGTTCCATATACTTTGTTTTCACACCTGGTAAGGTGTCAGAGCAAGCACTACCGTTAAAGCAGTTTCCCCTCTGCTTTAATACTGAAGGGAAGGATCTCAGGGACTTCCGCTACTACTAATAAAGAAATTCTAACTTTATTAGAAGTTAACAAATAACAGGAAGTCTTATAACTCAGTTTGGCACATTTGAATAACACTAATTCAGACTGCAGTGTGGAAATAAATAAAGCAATTCTGCTTTTTTCCCCAGCCAAGATAAAAAAATAGCTTGCTCCCTTAACATCCAGTTATGCCACAGAATCCATATACCAAAGTTAACCCTGTATTTCAAAATACATTATCAAAAGATTACATACTCATCATCCTCATCATCTTCATCATCATCCTCATCATCTTCTGATAATTTTGGTTTTTTCTTTGAAAACAAAGCAAAGTATGTTAAGCGTTGAAACCATTTTGTGGCAACTGTCATTCAAAACAATTTGCAGCCTAATTACAATACTATCTTCCACCAATTTAGCAAAAACCCAGGGAAGTTACAGCTGCCAATTCCCAAGCTATTGACAGATTTACAGCGTGCTCTGAACCTATGAACCTTTCCTCTGCAGGACAGTTTCAATCAGCATTTCAACTCCTGCTGATGTTTATACCAGAATCTGACTGAACACACTCAGTTTTTACAGAGAGAATTTCAGAGTTTTTACTGCAGTGGGCAGTTTCCACAAAAGTAGCAGTTACATTTTGCCCCTTCAGCAAACCTTTGGGAAATAATTTGGAACTTAATTACACTTCCCCAACTTAGAACTTGCCAAGACCCAAGTATGATAGAATCCTTTTCCACATATTAAGTGAATCATAGCAAGCCACCTAACTGCTTACTCGCACAGGCAGCATTAACACCAAACCAAAATAAAATTCTTACAGCAAGGTGACTGCAAGTCCATATACCTGTGGTGTTTTAGCTCCTCCCCCACTTGCTGGTCTCTTTGTTGAAGCGTTCACAATTTTTGTATCATCTTCCTCCTCATCTGATTCTGGTTCTTCTTCTAATGCTGAGTAAGTGAAGGCAAGGCATAAAAAACTCATATAATTTAACAACGGGTACAGCAAGATCAGTACTAAGAAATAAACAGAAGAGCATCACCCACAACGGAACAGGCTTGGTCTTACTGAGGTGAATTGATTAGGAGTGACCACCACTGAGATCAGAAACTTTTCCAGCTCACTGCATGCAGATGCTATACTGAAACCCAATATAGGTGAACAACCACTCATACACACTGGTTTTAACACTCATCACAGGCAAGAGGCCAGAGAAACTTGGGTAAAATTTTCTCCATTCCTAAGGAGACATTTAAAACCACGTGAAGATCAGTTTCAAAGAATTCTACAAAGAGGGCTAAAATCCTGGCTTAGTTTAGTTCATAGGCAGTCTTCTCACACTTAGCTGAGATGCCTACTGTGGGACACTTGCACCCACTTTCAAGGGCAGAACTTGTAACTCCCACTGCAAGGCTGACAAATGCCCCTTACCTACACAAAGCATGTGGCAAGAGAAGGCATGCAAGCACTTCTCTGAAGTGCTTTGTCCTACAGCCACCTCAAGCCTGCAAGGACTGTGACAGAAATTCAGGGAGAAGGCAGTCAGTATCAGAAAAAGCACTGCTTGAGACATCAGCTCCACACATCCCTCTGAGTTCTGCTGGTGCTGCCAGGATGCAAGGTCAGTGAGTAACCACCAGCCACACGTACCTACGAGGTGCTGACCGCTGACGTAAACAGGCCCCGAACCACATTTCAACCTCAACACCACGGGCGGTGTGATCTCAAAGCCCCCTAATGACACCTGGGGGGAAAAGCATTGTTATTTAGTCAAAGATTCTAGGCAAAGTGTACTCAACAGACAGACCATTCAAATGAGAACACCACCAACAGCTGGAGCCTCCATGGCTAACAGTTACTCCAAATTTCATCTGACGGAATATTCCAGAAGTGTTAAGAGTCAAACCTCAGTCAGTAAGCCATCAAGAGGGTTTACACACCATTTATCCTAGTTAAAGCACACCAAAGCCAGACCAAACCACACTTGGTTTTACTCCCCTTGGCAGCAATGCCAATTTGAACATTATCCATTCCCACCTGCCACCAGCATAATGTAGTTCTACTTGTAGATCATGTAGAAAAATTACATTTTGGGACCTGCAGAAAACCTACATTATTCTCATCCCAGGCTCAAAGAAAGCAACACAGGCTACAGATGCATCTGCCTGCACATATATACATCACTATACACTGAGATAACATGCATAATTACTATCACTTTAAAAAAAAATTGCATAATCTGAACAAGTGTACTATCTCTAGATGACTAAAGTCATCTACTAGGGACAGAAAGTATGTTCATATTTACCACACATCAAAACTGACACTTGTCTTAGCACACTTACCACTGTTCAGTTTCACAAAAATTCAGCTGACCCAAGCCGCTTTAATTAGTTTTTCTCACCTGACACCAAATTCACAATACATTTTCTTAAGTTCATGCACTTACTGTAGGCTGCACTGACATTTTCAGGGATGCCAGTACTACTTTAGTAGGGTTGCCTTCGTAGTCCAGTGCTTCTGCTTCTACAACATGCAATTCATCTTTGGCTCCAGCCCCTAAAGTAACCTGTGAAGTCAAGAACAGGGCACAGTCTGAGCATCTTACAAAATACCTGTAAATCTTTTAAATTCCATTCACTGTTCTACATTAATTAGTACTGAAGTTTTCATTTCTGACTACTAACGATTCCATTTCACTCCATCCCAAGCCACTATCCCTCTTTCCCCACAACACTGGCGCTTCCAAGGTGCAACTCCAGGCATGTGTTTTGGTGACAGTGAAATCAGGCCTTTAGCTACTGGATCACTGCATTAAAATTGGGTCAGTGACAAGTTCAGTCAGCCCTGAAGCTGGTCCAAGGAAAGAAGTACGAACACATGCCAAGATGAAAGGCAAAAACTACCTCTTCCACAGAATCACAGCCTATACTCTTCCCCTTTTGGTCACGATTTATCTGCCAATGGCTTCCCATTATCATGCTGCACTTTTTGCTTAGTCAACAGTCACTGACGGGTCAAGTCTAACAACAGCTCAGTTCAGTACTGTCACTTCTGCACGTGCCCTCTGCTTTATTTCACCATGGACTGAAAGCTACATTTCAAAACTCAAATGCCTGGATTCCTTACTCTGAGTCTGGCACTGTCTGAAGTTTCAAAATTCATAGCTGCAGGGAGGCAAATGAGGGAAGACATTGGTCAGGCCCGAAATTCCAGTTCCCTGAACTTCTGGCCTGAGTCAGGACTATACGCAGAAGATGTGAAAATGAAGAATCCCTTCAAGTACTACAATTATTTCCAAGACCAGTGCTCTGTGCTTCCTTTCTCAATACATACACAAAGAAAGCCTTCCACCCTCTGCAAAAGATGTGGGTGCAAACACTTCAGGCAGAGGCACACAATTCTCAAGTTTTCACTTTCTAAGAGCTGAGCTTTAAGGACGTTACAATGGGGTCCAGGATAGATGTATCAGACTGAAGTTGAGGAAATAAAATACTGGATTTACTATTCCTGGCAAATTTTGTTAACTGCTAATTTGAAGAGGTGAAATTGCTGCTCTGATCTCTCCTCTTAAATGGGTTGGCAACACTGAATTGTTCAGCTGGTGAGACAAAAGTTTTAGAGCGTGCTCTCCACCCCCAGTTACTCCTGTCATTTGAACCAGTTTAAGTATACTACAGCACTTACTATTCATGTATTTCCTGTGTGTTTGGCAAGCCTCTATTCACATGCTTTAACTTCTACACTGAAGGAATGCACTGACTAAAGGGGTAATGAAGCAGTGAACATCCCCCTCTGTTCTCAGCTATCATCAGTAAGACATTTACAGAAACTCGCTTTCTACCCCTACCTGCTTTCATACTCTTTTACCCCTTTTCTCCCCATCCTTCTGTACCTGATGTCCAAGTGCCCTGCTACACTTGTATCTTAATGGGCAGTGTCAGCCAGCCCTTATGCAACCAGGCACCTATCAAGTGCACCCATCAGCCACCACGTATTTGCTACCTTCACACCGTATCTTTCATCAGCTCCTTCCTCTGTTCACCAAGGAATTTCCTGTTTGTAGCCATATCCAAGACCTTCTAAGTCTCTTATACCTTTCCAGTTTGCCATTTGTTATTTTACCCCCCTTTTCAGCTGTGTATCATCTCTTCCCTTTCCAAAGACACGTTACTGAGTTAAGACTTTTTTTGCCCCCCACAACCCTGGCAACAAAGTACAGCCATGGATCCAACCTGCTTCACCTCCCAGTGTTTAACATCAGAAGAGATGCTACAGGTAATATAAAAAAAGAAAAGCTTTGGGTAAAGCTATACAGCTCAAGTATCATTCAGTGCCTAATTTCATCTGCATGACAAACACTCAGATACAAGAACTTTGTGTACAGACTTGTCCTATACACACTTTACTGTTATATTCTTTAATCAAAAGAAATTGCACTAAGAACAAATTACTCATTGTCGAGTCCAGTCTGTAATTTCCATAATATACAAGGACTGAAGACACATGACTCACATAACTAGAAGTGCTTTAAGGAACACTATATTTGGAGAGCATTATTATGCAAGTCAGCTGTAGGAAGCAATTCTGCTATAGGAATTAGTCCACAATTATAGGAGTTTCCAGGTATCACCAAAACACTGCTTTGGATTTCAATAAACACAAGAACAAGCAGTAGAGATGCTACAGATCTTTAATTCCTTGCCCAGGAATCTCAGGCAAACTGATGTTCTCCTACCCAAAAGCCACATGCTCAGTACAGAGCAAAGACCTTGAAATACCATGTCTGGCTTGTGAGGCACCAGAAAGATCTAAGGACAGTTCAAGAACTCTCAGTGTATAGATCCCAATTTCCAGGATCAAAGAGAATTCTGTGAGATGAATTACCTCTGAATGGAAGACGAGTTTTCCTCAGAGAGCATAAATAAAGGACAGCAAAACAAAAATAAACCTTTCTCCCTCTCATACCTACTTAGCTGCTTCTGGGTGAACTGATTTAACCTTTGTCAGCCTTGCACTGCTTGCTGTAATGGATATTTTTTTCAATACAGCAAATATTTGAAGTGACGTAATATGATCCACTCACATTATTTTAAACATAACACCAGTTACCACTAAAAGAATACAGCTCGGTGAAACACATGACACTTCAAACGGGAAGTTAAAGCCCAAACAATACTTGCCGTTCTCAGAGACAACTGGTGCTCGTTTTCTTCATCATCTACTTTGAACTGATACTCCTTATCCGCTTTAAGTTCACAGCCTGTGAAAAAGCAATTTACGTATAAGCCTACTATTTTACTTAAAACGCAGGTATTTGCCGATTACTTATTTTCAACTCGCCGCTTCCAGGCCTTGCAGTTGCACAGAGAACCAGCGGCACTCCGGGCTCGCAGGCCCAGGACCACGTGGAGTGGGGAAAACCCCAGGCGGGCCCGCCGCTCCCCGCGTGGCCCGTTCCAGCCCATCCGCTTTAAGACCACCCCCGCCCAGCTTCCCCCGCGCTGCCCGGGCCGACGCCACCTCCGTTAAGGGCCCGGGGGGAGCGGCCGGGCCGGGCCTGCCCCGGGGCGGCAACGCGCGCTCGGCCCCGCCGCGCTCCACGTGCTCCGCCTCCCGCCGCGCTGCCATGTGCTCCGCGGGCGCGCCGCGTCCCTGGGAACAACGCGGGAACAACGCGGGAACAACGCGGGAACAACGCGGGAACAACGCGG
>JAWWMO010000030.1:657425-693897 GCA_035047845.1 Dendrocincla fuliginosa | reverse complement strand
CCTGGGGGGCTGCAGAGATGTTGCTCCCACACAGTCTCGCTCCTTTCCCGGGCTGAACTTGCTGTGGTCCAGGTTGGGTTTTTCCTCTTCTTCAATAATGAACCTTATCCGCTTCAAGCAGTAGCTTTCCCTGTAGCCCACCCCTACCAAAACCTTGCCATGCAAACCTATCTGCACTTCCAGGTGCCATTTCCTCACTGGGATTCGTGACTCCAGAACGTGTCTGATGCACAGATTGATTCTCCACCTTCACTGTTTTATGGATTTTTTTTTCCTCTGGAAAAATTTGCCTTAAAAACTGTTGTGTTTTAGGAATGGTGTTCTCTAATATAGGGCTCCTACCAAAACTGCGTGCCTGCAGGAGTCTGGAGGAGGGAATTGGAAGCAAAAAAGGCAAAGATCAGGGCTTGAGTTAAGAGCAATTCACCAGAAACAGCAATGAAATAAGAAAAAGAACAGTAACAGTAGCAATACTAATGACAGAGTGTACAAGAAAACAAACAATTCACATGAACCTCCCCCCCATCATAGGCAATTCCCAATTGCTCCCTCTGCCACATTTCCTCAAAAGCAAGAAACGCTTTCTCCTTGCCCCTGGCTATGAGATGAGGTGGTGTCCTGGCCATGCCCCCTCCTGGCTGCTGCGAAAATTAACCCTGTCCTGGTAGAACCAGGACATTACCCACCCCTTACTCGATAACATCTACAGCGTGTCCAGATCCTACACCGTCCAACTATATATATATATATATATATACACACAAGCACAAGTATAATTTCCATAGTCAATAGCAGTCCCTTCAAGGTGTTTGTTGAGTTAATTTAGTCCATGACTGAGGGTTCTGTCTGTCCTAGATGTCTTCCAGGGCAGGAGGGTCAATGTGCTGTCAGCTGGTTACAAGCTGCACCAGGAGCTGGAGCAGTCCATACTTGTCCGTGGTTCCTATGGCACACACTGGCAGTGTCATTCAGCAACCAGTATTACACAATTCAACATTACAGACTGTTCTCACCTGAAAGTCAAATCCCAAACACATTGTGTTTGCCCATCTCTCTGCGTTAACCATCAAGTTCACCCAGGTCCTTGAGCAAAAACCATCCCGTGGACAGGCTTGCCTTTGCCTGAGGCAGGGCTAATCCAAACTGTGATCCCTAACACAGTCCTTATGTGGAACACAGGGACTTTATCCCTTTCTATGGTACACGGAGGTTTTGGTTGGCAGGGCCGTCTCAATCCGTAGAAGCTCGGGTGTGAACTGAGCAGGTGGCCTTTACTAAAGGTAGATCCCAATGTTTGAAGGTCCCACCACCCATTGCCTTCAACAGGTGACTATTTTTAATTGTCCATTGTAGCATTCAACTCTCTCAGAGGCTGGTGCATGGCAAGGAATATGATCCACCCACTCCATCCCATGCTCTCTGGTCCAGGTGTTGATGAGACTGTTTTTGAAATGAATCCCATTGTCCAACTCAATTCTTTCTGGGGGCCATATCTCCACAGGACTTGCTTTTCCAGGCCCAAGATGGTATTCCAGGCAGTGCCATGAGGCACAGAGTGCATCTCCAGCACATAGTGTTTGACTTGGCAGGTTTGGGGAGTATGAAGTTATTGATCTGCTGGGACTCCTAATATTTATCTTTTGACCATTGTCCCTCACACCAGAGGGGCTTTACCCACTTGGCTGCTTGATCACAGCATGTGTTTCACAGGTGTGGATAACCTGGGAGATGGTGTCCATGGTTAAGTCCACCCCTTAATCACAAGCCCATCTGTATGGTTCATCTGACCTGACTCATCATGGGCCCATTGAGCCAGAAATAATTCACCCTTGTGTTGCCAGTCCAGATCCACCTCAGACACTTAAATCTTGGCAGCCTGACCCACCTGTCTGTTGTTGCGATGCTCTTCGGCAGCTCAGCTGTTGGGGACCTCTGTATCCACATGATGAACTTTTACAGCCAACTTCTCTATCTGGGCAGTGATGTCTTGCTACCATTCAGCAGCCCAGATGGATTCACCTCTGCACTGCCCAGTGGCCTCTTTCCGTTGGGTCGGTCACCCCCACAGAGCATTTCCCACCATCCACGAGTCAGTGAAGACGTAGAGTGCTGGCCGTTTCTCTTGTTCAGCAATATCTAAAGCCAACTGGATGGCCTTCAGCTCTGCAACCTGACTTAATCCACCTTTTCCTTCAATTGCTTCTGTAACTCTCCACATAGGACTCCATAGGGCAGATTTCCATTGTTGATGTGTCCCTAAAATATGGCAGGACCCGTCAGTGAAGAGAGCATGTTGCCTCTCGTTTTCTGGTAGTTGATTATATGGTGGGACCTCCTCAGCATGTGTCATCTTTTCCTCCTCCAATGATGATGATAGTCCAAAATTTTCTCTTTTGGACCAATCCATGATGATCTCCAAGATACCTGAGCCATTGGTGGTTCCCATCCAAGCTTGCTGAGTGATCAGAGCGATCCACCTGCTCTGCATGGCATCAGCAGCATGATGTGTGGAAGGGAATTTCCCTTTGAACCCCCAGCCCAGCACTGGCAGTCAGGATGCCAGGAGGAGCTGGGCTTTGGTGCCAGCCCAAAGTGTCCCAAACCCCTTCATCAGCTGCCAGGATCTCTTTTTCAGTTGGGGCATAACAGGCCTCAGATCCTTTGTACCCCCAACTTCGTAACCCCGGGGTCATCCTCGAGTCTCCCCCCGGCACTTTCTGCCAGAGGCTCCAGGAAGGGCGTTCTCCCTGGCTGTGGTGTAGAGCACAGTCTTTACATCCTGTCTGATCCTGACTGGCCAAAGGGCTACTGTATGGGCAATCTCCTGTTGAATTTGTTCAGAAGCTTGTTGTTGTTCAAGACCCCACTTAAAATTATTCTTCTTCCAGCTCACATGGTAGAGAAGGCTGACAATCTGAGTGTACTCTGGAATGTACATCCTCCAAAAAACCCACAGTGCCCAGGAGAGCCTGGGTTTCCCTTTTTCTAGTTTGTGGGGACAGAGCTGCTCTTTTGTTGGCCACGTCCATTGGTTTCTGATGATGTCTATCTTGCCCTTTTACTCCTAAAAACTAAATTTCCTGGGCAGGTCCTTTAATTTTACATTGTTTTATGGCAAAACCAGCTTTTAGGAGGATCTGTGTTATCTTCTCCCCTTTCTCAAAAGCTTCCCCTGCTGTGTTCCCCCATACAATGATGTCATCGATGTACTGTAGAGCCTCATCCTTTTCCAGTGCAGTCTGGATCAGTCCATGGCAGATGGTGGGACTGTTTCCACGCCTGGGGCAGTCGATTCCAGGTGTACTGCACACCCCTCCAGGTGAAAGCAAGTTGTGGTCTGCACTCTGCTGACAAAGGAATGGATAAAAAGGTATTGGCAATGTCAGTGGTAGCACCACTTGGCTGCCTTGGACTCCAGCTCATCCTGAAGCTCCAGCATGTCTGGCACAGCAGCACCCAGGGGTGGTGTGACTTCATTGAGGCCACGGTAATGTACCATCAGCCTCCACTCTCCACTGGACTTACACACTGGCCATATGGGGCTGTTAAAGGGTGAGTGAGTCTTGCTGACCCCCCCCGGCTCTCCAGTTAATGAATCATCTTGTGTATGGGGGTCACAGAGTCTCGGTCGGTGCGGTATTGCCGACGGTGCACTGTTGCTGTGGCCAGCGGTACCAATTGTTCTTCAACCCTCAGCTGTCCCACAGCAGAAGGGTCCTCTGGGAGGCCAGGCAAGGTGTTCAACTGTCTGATTTCCTCTGTGTCCACAGCCTCTATGCCAAAAATCCAATGAAGTCCTTTTGGGTCCTTGAAATACCCACTCCTGAGGTAATCCATGCCAAGGTTACACGGGGCCTCTGGACCAGTCACAATGGGGTGTCTATGCCATTTATTCCCAGTCAAGCTCACTTCAGCTTCCAGTACAGTCAGCTGTTGAGATCCCCCTGTCACCCCAGAAATAGAGGTGGATTCTGCTCCTACTTATCTTGGTGCCATCAGGCTGTGCTGTTCACTGGTGTAAACTAAAGCTTTGTACTCTTGTGGTTTGGATGTGCCATTGAATCACACAGTCCAGTAGATCCTGCTGTCCCTTCCCTCTACCTGTCTGCAGGCAGGGCCCCTCTAGCTGTGGTCATAGTACTCATTGCTCACTTCTTGTAAATATAAAATTCACAGAATCACAGAATATGCTGAGTTGGAAGGGACCCACAAGGACGATTGAATCCATCTCCTGGCCCTGCACAGGACAACTCAAGAATCCTACCACGTACATGAAAGCATTGTCCAAACACTTCTTGAACTCTGCCAGGTTGAGACCATGAGCACTGCCCTGGGGATCCTGTTCAGTGCCCAGCCACCCTTTGGGTGAACTGGAGGTCCCTTCAAGAGGATCAGAAGTAACATCAGCCCTCCTGTTCTGAGGACTTGCCCACTGGAACGTGGGGTGACATTTACCCTTGAAGAGAAATGTTGTTTTTTGTCTCAACTCACACACCCAAGCTGCTGGGGCAGAGGTGAGTTTTCCATTGCACTTCTTCATGTCCTCTCCATGGTCATGCAGGTAAAACCACAGGTTACCTTGTGGTGTGTCCCTTCTCTCTTGAGCGAGGAGATGCTTGCTTCCAATAGCAGAGATTCTTGTCAGTGCAGGTGGGACATGGGATAGTTCTTTAAATTGTTGGAAGTCCTTGGACTGTCTTTTCAGGGACACAACACAGGCCTGTAGGGGGGAAGAGATACTTTCTTCACATAGCTGGAGTTTGGTAACCAAATTATCCAGACTTTTTTCTCCTTCTTTCCATGACAACACTGCCATTGAGTTGGTGTACAAGGATGGTGTGCTCCATGGCAGCTTCTGCCACAGGCATTGTGTGAACTGGACATCATCTGGATCTACAGGGCCTTCTCATTACTTGAATCCCTATGGATTGCCTCCAGCACAGCTGATTCCCCCAGGTACTGGGTACCTTTCTCCATGGCATTCCCCCTGCTTGGGCACAATATTAGATCACTCTTGAGAGAAAAAAATTTCCTCACACTTGACAGGAGTCACACCCAGGGGCTGAGAGTTTCTGTCCTCTTCCCAATCCCCTTGTCAGTGCCCTCACCTGAGGACAGGGTTTCATATCCTGGGCTGATATCATGTCCTGATATCCCAGCCCTGGAGCAGCCAGGTCACTGGGAGCTCTCCCAGCCGATGGCTGAAATCTTTTAATATATCTCAAAGCTCACTCAGGGATGGGAATTGGGTGATTTTCTCTTGCCCTGTCTCTTCCTCCTGTTCTGAGGGCCCCACTTCCCTTTCATCCCTCAGTTTGTGAACTGGTTTAGTCTTGGGGCAACTGCTAGTGGCACGGGTCATTCCTCTGGTTCAGCTGCAGTTTGAGGGGCTGTGGTGGCTGTTCTTTCCTGCCCCTCACCTGAGGGTGCTCTCTGCTGACTGCCAGTGTCCTATCAATAGTAGCCAGGGCCCAGCATGTTGCATAACTTTGCATTTCTCTGGAATTCCCACAGCATTTTTCCTTCACATATTTTATCACTTTAACAGGCTCTTGTAATTTCTCCAGGCAGAACTTCCAAATCATTGCAAAAGATAAGTCCTCCAAATACTGGCCCTTGTCTTCCCATGTTCCACTCCACTCATGACTATCCACCCTTGGGGCAGATCTCTGAATGACCTTGCTAGAAATCTCTTTTGTAAGTCTAACCATGGTGTGGACCCCAGTGAGGAGACATGGCAGACTTGGCAACAATAACATCCTTTTCTTAACATCCAAAGGGAATTCAAAATACTCAAAAACTGTTTTACCAGGCCCAAAGGAGGAAAAGGGGATAAAGAGCTGGGGAAAATCATCCTCCCCTGTTCTTCCTACTGACAATTATTAATGGAATCCCAAAGGCAGTACCCGAGGTAAGGGTAGGAGTGTGACACTGAATGCTCATCCCAAATGACTCTTATTGCCCTTGCTGTTATCATGCCATAAACTGATATCACACATAATAACAAAGCAATCCTGATCCCTCTTCCTGCTCTGCATTAGCTCAACCCTTTGTGCCCAAGATTGGACATCAGTTAAGGCTGTCATGGTTTAGGAGTGGTTTTCTCCAATTTAGTGCTCCCACTAAACCCACGAGCAGCTCCCCCTGTCCCCTCCAATGGGAGGCACAAAAAATGAAGATCGCGGGCTGAGATAAGAACAATTTACTGGCAACAGCAATGAGATAAGAAAATGAACAGTAACAGGAACAATGCTAATGACAGAGGGTACAAGAAAAGAAATGATTCACACGACACTCTCCCTCCAACCCCAAAAATGGCCAATACCCAACCATTTCTTCCACCATATTCTCTTGACTGGAGGGAACTGCTTCTCCTCTGAAGAATCTCCTTCCCCCACCCCTGGCAATGACGTGAGGTGGTATGGAATAACCTCAGGGTCCTGGGCATGCCCCCTTCCAGCTACTGCAAAAATTAACGCTGTCCTGGCCAGAACCAGGAGAAAAGCCAAGATACTTTTAAACTTTCTGTGCCCTTCTGGTCTCAAAGGGGAGCCGACCTTGTGGTACAAGGAGCAGTAAAAGTTTGAAGTTGGTGGGGCTGAGATGTCTCAGGAAGGGGGATTGCAGTGAAGGGCTCCATAAGCCATGTGTCTGTATAGCTGCAAGGCAGACTGCACCTCACATGCCCTGCACCAGTGGTGCCAGGTGCCTGTGCAAGTTCAGGAGGGAGGTTTCCTCTTCTCAGAGCTGTCTGTTCTCATTTTCAGATGAACAGCACCATCTAGTGATCCCAAATCAGCATCCTGTGTACCTCTCTGCCTTATCCCGTAATTCTTCCATCTCCCAGGTCTCCCAGATGAGGTTTGTGTGTCTGTGCCTAACTACTACACCTTTCCTGACAGAGAGTTGTTTACTAGAAGGTCTTGCATGGTGGAGCCTGAATGCACTCAGCCATTATCACAGACCTCAGAGCTGGGATGGC
Organism: Dendrocincla fuliginosa; assembly: GCA_035047845.1. Lineage (NCBI taxonomy): Eukaryota > Metazoa > Chordata > Aves > Passeriformes > Dendrocolaptidae > Dendrocincla > Dendrocincla fuliginosa. Next base: position 686,915 of record JAWWMO010000030.1, on the reverse strand, counting down.
ATGATCCAAATTAACTTGCAGGCCAAGAAACAGCTGAGCTGTGTGCCATACCCCGCTTGGCTCAATGAGAATCTTATCTGCCCTCCTGGGCACCTCTCATGTCTTCCACATTCAACAGAAATCTGCTCAGGGAAAAAGAATAATCCCCCTTATCCTTCCCTTGGCTCCCTGCTATGTTTGACCTCACTCAACATGTTGTGTAAGGACTTCAATCACCAGTCAAAGGTCATATTTTGTCCCCAGGATTTCACTGGGATGCATAGCTGATAATACAGATGTCAGGAAAGTCAGAAGCATGGCCAACATTATTGCTGATCTCTCAGCTTAGAGCACAGTCAGCCAGGCAGCTCCACATCTCCAGTGTGCCCTTCCGTTCTTCTCCCCATCACCCACCCACAGCAAAAAACCCACAAAAATCAAAATGTGCACAATCCGCACACAAACCTGGAGAGGTCGATGTGTTGTTATCATCCCAGCTCCTGCACTGCTGCACTTCACCCTCTCCACAAAAGCCTCCGTGGCCCCCATGCTGGATGTGAAGACAGAAGGACATTGTGTTGATGGCAGTATCAGTTTGTGCCTCTACTTTTCCTAGCCAGGACAATGTGCAAATTTCACTGCTGCATTCTCTCAGTTCCTTGACTCTTCATTAAGGCATCTTGGTAGCTGAGGATGCTGCAGGGAAGAAAACAAAAGAATCCCATGGTTTTGACAGTCCATGGTAAGGAATTTTGCTGCATCGAGCACCTCCTCCATCATCAAGGCCATGGCCAGGAAAACCATACTGTGTGATACATGTGGCGAGCTCTTATATTTCTATTTGCTCATTAAACTAAAACAGTTCCCTGTTCCCAGCTTGCGTTAGAGGTCACTCTGGGAAACAAGGAATCTGGAGCCATGTGGTTACACACAGATACAGATCTGCATCACACTCTCAAGTTTGCAGAGACAAGCCCAGGAAAGGTCTTTCAAAACCACTTCCAAATAGTGAAAAAGAACATGATGTAATGTTTAAAGCCATATCCATAAATCAGTTTATTTCCTGGACTTTCCTGAGCTTGTCTAATGTAAGCAACAGTATTAAACTGTTCTGTAGACTGGGTTACATGTGTCCTGTTGGGGCAGCAGGATGGGGCTTTATCGTCACAGCAGCTTTCCAGGGTGGGTTACTGACTCCTGCACAAAAAACACCCCCAGGTCACCTTATATACATACATACACACCCACATATATGCACACACACATATATATATACACACACATATAATATATATATTATATATATATTTATATATAAGCTTATAGGCTTCAGCAAGTTTTTCAACAAATGACTGTTTATCAGGTTTTCAAACTACAGCTGGAAAAATTTCACAGATGAAACAATGGGCTCTGGTTGGAACTCTGATCACAAGTGCGAGTTTAGAGACATATTACATCTACAAGCACTATAATCTGAGTGAAGCACTGCAAAGGTCAAAAATCAAATTGAATGTTAGGAATCACTGGGAGAAAATATCATTAGGTCAGTGTATGAGTGCAGGGTACAACCACATCTTGACTACTATAGGTAGCAATAGTCATGTTGTGGAAAAGAAAAAAAGACAAAGGGCTATTCAATAACAAGAACATGGAGAACGAGAAACAACTGTCTGCTGTCTCCCCTAATATAAGAAATAGAGGACATAAAATGAAACTTGTAGGTGGCAGATTAAATATTAAAAAAAAAGAGGTAGATCCTCACCCAGCATGTAGCAGAGCTGTGGAACTCACTGTCACAGGGTGTTGGGGACATTAGAACTTTGTGTGCATCCGGCACCCTGATGGGAAAAGAAAATGCATTTAAGGGAGATCAGGCAAAAGACACCATTCTGTGGCTGAATAAATCCTTGAACTGTTTGGGAAGATATTTTAGGGACAATATCATTGTAATTGTAAACTGCTCTCATACATTTCTCCCGGGCACTCTTGGCAGACCCTGGGCTGGCTGAGGGTGATGCCGACAGGGAGAGGTGAGGGGCTCCTCCTCCCAGACTGAACTCCAGGTGTTCCAAGGAGATCTGCAGCTGCAGAGCCCTTCAACCCCGCCAGCTGGGCCACAGTGCTGTGTAGAAGACACAGATCCAGAACAGAGTTCAGTTTTGGGGCTGATCACACACAGCAAAGGTTTAGGAGATTTTTGCCAGCCATTTCCATTCAGGTGCAGCCAGTTCTGACAACCCCACAGTGGAAGGAGTTCAGTGATGACAGGGGCTCCTACGTGCTTGTGCTATCACCTGCATTGGAAGCCTACTTCAAATGAAGTCTCTGTTGCACTGCTGGTCATATTTTGCAGCAGATCAAGATGAAAAGGTGACAAAATATTGACACAATCATCTCAAAGCTCTTCTCATGGCTGTATCCTATAGTGGGAAAATACTAATTCCTGGAGCACTTACCTCCAAAGGCAAGGTTACCCACTGGCCCTGATTCCTGGAAGACACAAAGGGAAAACACATGGCCCCCCATGTTTGATTCTCTGCATTTGCCATACATGTTGTGAACCCTGGTCATGAGTGGTGCATAGCTGTGTGATACAGGCTTTGAAAAAGCAGGTGATAGGTGTACCAGGAGTTGAAGTCCTGTGGCATGTTAGCTCTCAAAATAACTTGCAACTTCCTTTCAAGAGAGAGGATTCCCAGCTTCCTTAAGAAGAAATCCTTCAATTTAATCTAAAATTTGGAAGGCTGAGTTCTGACAGCGACCTCAAAATAAGAGTTCCTATCTGTCTTGTACTGCCCCCACGTGCTGTGACTGTGCCACACTCACCTGCAGGATACTGCATCACTCTTGTCAAGTGTATCCACCTGGCACATGGCAGGGACACGTCCCGTGTGCGTGGACATCCCTCAGAACAACTGGCACGTGTCTGTGCTGGGGCTGAGCAGGAGAGCAGGGGGATCAGCTCCTCAAGGACCCCCATGAGGTCCCTCCATGCACTGTCATGCTCATTGTGGTGTCCCCTGACAGGTTGTACCAGACACAATCTAAACAGATGCAGTTGCAAACCCACAATGTATATGTTGGCCATAGGGGAGGAGACGTCAGCTGGAGGGGTCTGAGACACCCATTTGTTGGACTTGGCTTACCTTATTGCCACCTGCTGCCAGCAGCCAAGGGCCCTGCAGAGCCATGGTACCTCCACTCATGCTCCCAGCACCCTCCCAGAGCATGCCTGGGTGCTCTGGTCCACAGAGACTCCACTAGTCTTGTTTTACAGGACAAAACGTTGTAGAGTTACATTTCCAAAACTAATAGGTCTTAAAAAAAAAGTCACTTCATGTAATGAGAACCGGATCAGATTCTCAGCTGATATAAATATCATTAGTCACTGTAAACATCATCCTCCAGGTATGTTAAGCCCACTGGAGGTAGAGCAAGGATGATTTTTGCTCATTTCTTGTTAATGCATTGAAATGCAGGGATGAGTTCTGCAGCCACATTCAGCTCCTGCCTCCAGTGGCAGCACCGAGAGAGACCCCTGTCCCTGCTGGCACAGCTCTCAGCTCACCAAGAGCCACGCTCCGGGCTTTATTCCCACCAGTGGCAACGTGAAACCATTGTCATCCCGGGTTTGGGCTCTGATCTCCCCATCCAGGTCAGCAGTGCACTTTGTTAACTATTGCAGAGTCTGGGGGTCCCAGCCAGAGAACCCCCTCCAGCCAATTCCTGCCCGTGAGTTTTGGGTGGGATGGCCCTTCGTGGGGAAGGGACGGGGACAGGGACAGGGACAGGGACAGGGATGGGAACAGGGACGGGAACAGGGACAGGGGCAGGGACGGGGACAGGGACAGGGACAGGGACAGGGACAGGGACAGGGACAGGGACAGGGACAGGGGCAGGGACGGGGACGGGGACAGGGACAGGGGCAGGGACAGGGACAGGGACAGGGACAGGGACAGGGACAGGGGCAGGGACAGGGACAGGAACGCCTCGTCCTGTCCAGGGGAGAGGCGTGAGCGGCGCGGTGGAGCTGTCTGGGCACCAGAGGGAGCTCTGGAATTACAGATGTCGAAGGGAAAACGCATCCAGAACCGGGGCCGGGAGCAGCCCCAGGTTGGCAGGAGTGGGGATGCGCTGTAAGCTGAGAACTCAACCTTTTTGCACCCACGAAAGGGTGTCTGCAAAATAAGGAACCGTGTATGAGAGAATCAAAATATTTTGCTAACAAAACATTGTTGGAGTTTTGAACTCAGCTTCAGGCCTTTAGGGTTTGGCTTAATTTACCTTGCTTTTATGAAGGTGTAACTTAGCAGCAACCATGCTGGAGTCAGGCCTATTTAATCAACATCAAATCTGCCCTCTTGGGTATCTTAAGCTTTTTCTGCAAAACCCCAAAAATTTCGCAGTGCCATCGTCTGTTCTGGGTAGCTATGGACATACAGACACCTGAATCAGGCAGGGAGCACCAGTGAATTCCTCTGGGTAAAGTCCCTGTCCTCTCCAAGCACCCTCAAACAAATAAATGGCCATGATTGCAGGGACTGAGGCAGCCAGACCTTTGCTGTCGATCTCACTGCAAGAAAGCAAAAGCAAATGCATGCAGGACCAGATTAGCTCTCCAAAGCATCTGCTTCCAGCCCTGGAAACACTTCCTGGAGCACATTGCGTTGCCACCCTTGGATCTAGCAGCAGATTTCTCCTCCATCATTATGAGCACAGTGTCTCATAATGCCACCAGCATTAGCATTTAAGATGATTTTCTGGTTGCATTCCAACAATATAACCATGTAACAGCAAACCCAGAGAGGATGAGGTTTGGGTAACAAACCCAGAAATGATCAAATCTGCAGCAAAGTGCAGGGCTGCACGGAGGGTTTGGGTGAGCCCTAGAGCAGGGCGAATCTTGCAGGTTTCCTAGGGATGGGAATCCTGCAGCTGGAGGGACCTCTCTAAGCCATTCCGAGGATCCCAGCTCAATAACAGAGACATGGATAATAGCATTTGAACACTATCTGCTCCAATTCAATTGCATTGATTTATTGCCTGTCCAATGAAGCCATCAAGTGTACAAAATGGTTAATCTTTCTTTCTTTTTTTTTTTCTTTTCTTTCCTGTCTGTTCAGAGGAGTGAAGTTGTAAACAAAAAGCCATGCATGGAGGATGGCAAGGAGTGGACTGTTTTTAAGGCAAATGCTGATTCGTGTCTGTGTGAAGCAAATCCCATTTTAGCACAGAGCAAAGGAAAGACACAAGCCCTTCCCACTCCAGACTCCCACTGGAGAGCTGCTCCACCTGAGCGGAGTGGACTTGCTGACCCACTGCCCTGACTCGAGCTCTGGGAGGTGGCAGGAGCCCCAGCACCCCCAGCCCGGGGAGAGGGACCCCACACCCACCCAGAGGGCTGCGGGGATGCCCCGTTCCTCTTGACACACTGGGCTTAGCAAGGCCCAGCTGAGCTGCACGACTTACCTAATTCACAGCCTTCCCCAGCTAGGGCAGGGGGACAGCATTCCAGCCCATCCAAGCAACCCTAAGCCAGGCAGGAATGTGCTGTTGTTGGAAACACGTCACTGCAGAGCGGAGGGTGGAGTGGGTCCTGGTTCCAGCGCTCGGTGCCCAGGAGAGAGGGAAAATGATTTTTTTAAAAAAAGTATTTTCTTTCAAAATGTGCATTTGCAATTAAAGGCTGACTATGCTGTATATTTTATTAATGATGTGGGACAGTGAGGCATTTTAAAGCTCTTTTGTTTTGATGATTTTTTTTGGAGGAGGAGGGAAAGGAATTGAAATGGAAAACTTAACACTTATAATATCAAAAATTTGGCTTATATTTTAGGTTCTAGTAACATGCAATTACAGGCACTTAGAAAGAATTCCCTTTTTTATACTATGCCCTAGAGCATAAAATTAAGAGGCCAATTCAGGCATTGTACTGCTTTCAGAGGCAGTTTGCTGCAGCATAGATCAACATGGAGACTGACTGTCGCCTTTCTATTGAATTAGGTCTATATTTTTGACAAGTATGGCAGCAGTATCATCACTTTAATCACCAACAATCCATTGTGTCTCTTTATGCTAATAAATAAAACATTCTGTGTTAAATATTTCCCAGTAAGCACTTGAAGACCTGCAATCACCACTCCTCCTATATGTTCTCAAGTAAAAGAATATAATGGTAATAAAATCAAATGATGTCTAGGAGTTTTATAGACAACTAATAGCAGTTATTGCAAAGTGCACATCAGATACCAATTGGAGGTTACATTTCTCTTTAATATAATATAGCATGCATATTTCACTAGCTGTCTCTGTATATCAAATGAATTAAGCAATATGATGATATCGGTCAAAAATTGAGTTCTTTAGGAGAGGCTGTAGGCGGAAGAGTTTTACTGGAGCTGTGTGTTAAGAGTGGGAGCCTCTGGAGCACTGACTGCAAAATACAGGAAAATCATCCCAGATTGCAGAGGAATTTCTGGAGAAACGCCCTGCCCTTTCTGGCCAGCTTGTGCCAACCTGAGGGCAGGGTAAGCCCTCTCTGTGCGCTGGGACTGATGGTGGCAAGGGTCTCACAAACCATCATGGAAATGGCTGGGAGGGGCTGCCAGCCCATCACCCTGTCCTCTGTTCTGGAGGAATAAACAGTCAAAGATCAGCTCCTGGAAACATACTGGCAAAGCAGAGATGTAGGTCTTAGAAGGAACACAACCAGATCAAAAGTGAGCACATGAAGCCACATGAGCCCCTGCTGTGTGCTGTCCAGGGGAGCTCTGGCAACTCAGCCAGGGCTCAGGGATGGGCTCCTGCAGCATCCCACAGCTCCCCAGGACATGGGTCATGCCAACGGGATCCACTGTTTGTGCTACCCCATGGCAGGATTTCCCCTGCTCCCACCATCCCTGGTACCCTGGACTCCCTAGACCCTCCTACCCTGGACTCCCTAGACCCTCCTCCCCCTTGCTGCTTGGCCAGCCCAGGGCTGTGCAAGCCCTGCAGCCCCTTTGCTGCTGGAGCAGCTCCCACACCAGCACCAGGACCACGTGGGAGCCCCAGCACAGCTCCAGAAACACACATTGTTTGTCCTCAATCTCCTTAATTTCCCTGGCTTCATTCCCACACTTCGCTCTGGAGTCTGGGAGTCCTGGAGTCACCCTAAAGAAACCCTTTCTAAACTTCAGATCTTCTTGTCAAGAGATTTTTTGCACCCCCATTACTAATATATCTAATACATTCAGGGGGCCCCACCTCAGTCAACATGAATTGTAAAGCATTTCTCTAATCCCCTCAACAATACCCTTCCCCAAACCTTTTTTCTATCTTAATTAGATATTCTATCCCTTTGGTTTAAAATAGTATTTAATTTCACTTAATGATTTCAACAAAAAATATTAGGATTCCCCAAACAGACATGTTCCCTTTGAATTCTCTCATTCTTTTTTTCCAAGGGCTTCAGTTTCATCTTTTTGTTGCTTTGTCAAAACACAGCTAATTGACTGTCCTGAAAGTACAATTTTAGTAATTTCTCTCAATGAAGCATCGCTGCCTCCTCTATTAACACTGCCTAATTGGACTTTGAATCCCCAGCCAGTGACTTCACCCATGCTACAGGCCCGGATCACTGCAACAGTAAATATCAACATCCCAGTTAAATGTAGGTTGGCTCACATTCCCCCAAAATTGGCTTTCTGCTCCTCCGAGTCCAATCTGGTGCAATATTACATTAACCATTTGTTTTCTAGGGGAGCTGGAGGAAGGGAGCCGAAGCTGGAGCGCAGATCTGCATTTCCTCTCCCGGCGCTGGCGGGGAGGGAGCGCTGTGAGGATGCAGAGCCTTTACAGCCCCCAGCCATCATCTCCAGGTTTGTTCCTGGCAGCTCCAGCTCCGGAGAGCACACCAGGTAAGGACACAGGAGTGATGATTCCCGTGGGCCCCATAGTTCCAGAGGGGTACCCACACCCCATTCCTTGACCTGAGATGGATCCCAGGACAACTGTACTGTGGGCAGCAGAAGACATTTCCTTTTCTTTCCCCTCCTTCTCCAAAATACACACTGTATGGCACATGGCTTTCAACCATCAAAGACTTGGCACTTATGGGGGGCTGGGAAGGTTGACTGGCCACACCGCTTGCACGAAGCAGCAAACCACCCCCAGGATTATCTGCAGTGGCTCTAATTATCTCAGAGCATCTGCCATTAAAATGCAAGATCAGGCCAGCTACAAGTAGGAAACAGAAACAGAACTCCTCGTTGATGCCTGTAATAGGCACCAAAGGCATATAATTCTGCATAATTGCTAATTGTTATTACTATTGCAGTTGATGCCAGAATTGCCCAGAGATACCTCTTGCTATTTGCATCCCTGTGAGATCTGGGAGGATGCTGAATCTCTCCGTGACCAGGGGTGGTTCCCTTGGCAGAGACCCCCCCGTGCCAAGGGTGCTGAACCCACCCGGGAGCCTTCTGAGCCCTGTCAGAAACGCTCAGCACCGGCCACACGGCAACCAGAATTGTGAAGGACAGAGTTAACTGCAAGTTCAAGTGGGAGATGGAGCGTGTGCGGGTTTGCAGGGCCGGCCCTTTGAAGCCCCGAGCGCCGCACAAAGCGCTCCGACGGCGAAACCCTCCGGGGGCTAATGAAGCCACTTGACCTCTTGCTACCCCCATTCTCCGCTCTCCAAAGAGGGTATTAATGCTCCTGACATCCAGGCAGTCGGGGAGAGAGGGGTGGGTTTGACAAGGGCAGGCAGGGCTGCCCCAGCCCTTCTCACAGCTTTGCACCAGTGCAGCCTAAACCCACCGTAAGATACCTTATTTTGTTGTGTTTAAAGGGCTCTTTACAGCTCACAACACTACAGAATGTTTTTGCCCTTTTGTCACTGCAGTCCTGTGCCCCCAGCAGGTTCAGCCACCGTCTAGTTTTGTATTTCTGAAATACACTGCATTTCCCATTGCTCACACTCAGACCACTCCACCACTCACACTGCTACAGGTGCAAAACCCTTCCAAATCCAACAAGAAACCCCATATCTGCTCCATACTTACACAACCCACTTGCAAACACCCATCAGATGACTCCCTTGCTCCCCTGAAGTGACTCTCCAGCTGCTTCTCTTTGGCCAGTGCCTGGCATGGAGGCTCCAGGGGATGGTTCGAATGCTGGTCCATATTTGATCCCGAGTACCAGGCTGTGGAGCAGAGCAGAGAGTACCCCAGCCTGCAGCACCCTGCTTTCAAAGGTGTTCTGGTCACCCCTTTCTTTATTCCATTGCCCTCCAGCAATAAATGTTTTCTTATAAATGTTTTCTTGTAAACATGCTGTAGGAGCCAACAAAATGGAGATGCCAGAAGATTTTTGTCTTTGTGATTTAGTTTCTCATAAGAATATACTGCTGGGGAAGAAAAGATATCATTGATAAAACTGACATTAAGGTGAGCCAGTAAAATTGAATGCCAAGGACTGGCCTGGCCTTTTCCTTGTGAGGCAGGAATACAGATTCCCTGGCAAACACTTCAAGATACCCAAAAACATTAGGGGCAAAACTTTCAAATAAAGAAGGAAAAGGATTCTGCTGCCTTCAGTTTTGGCAGAACAATTTCAGATGTTTCAGAGGGCCTGGCTTCCCCCTGAGGACTTGTCCTCCTGCCCCAGAAGACGACCCAGTCCCAGGAAGGCACTGACACCCATGCTTGGGACTGGAGCATCTCATGTTTCTGCTTCCTTCCAAAAGCTTTGCTGCAGGTGATGTTAGAGAAAACCAGCCTCAGAGCAGCCCATTGAGCTTGGGGCCACATTCAGAATTCAATAGCAAATGTGCATGGGGAGTTGATAAATAAAACCAATTCAAAAGCCAGTCCCCTTTGACATCTGCAGGCTTGTGGAGCTGGAGCAGGAGGATTCACCAATTCTGAGCTCAGAGGTGCCGGGAGTTTTGTTCCTGGCCAAATCTCTAGCAACTTCTCAGAGTTACTGCTCTGATTTGGTCTCACTGGCCTCATTCTCCTCTTTCATTCTTGCACAGAGTAAAACTTGCCCAGAAAGCACATTTTGCATGACAAAGTGAACATTCTGTGCCTGGGTCCCTTATCCTGGGGCACAGAGGACCAAGCTTTTAAGTTCAGTTCTCTTGTCCCCAAACCTGCTACCAGCAGGGATCCTGCAGCTTCCACCAGCCTGGCACAGACAGTCCTGCTCCTGTGAGCACCACGCCAGAGGGGGTGACAGGTTGACAAGGCAACATGAACCTCTGTGTGCACTGCTCACACGTGGATCTGACTGAGCACCGCTCCTGCTGCTTGCACGTTTTAGGAATGTGTTTATCTTCTATAGAAGAAGACAATAATCTTGCAGCCAGCCCTTGAAATAATCATACAAATAAGCACTTCTGTATGTGTTCAACCATAAGCATGAGGGAGGGGATGTGACTTAAACCACCTCTGATTTTGAAGCACTGGCCTGTGACCACACACTGGGCCATGAAGCAGCAGCTAACCAGGCTTACGTTAGGGCTTTCCTAATAAATTCAGATTAATAGAGAACAAGTTCCTCCTCTCCCTGCCTCTTTCACAGCCTCTAAAACCAGATGCCCAAGCCTGCTTTGCCACGTGTGTACCACCTGAGCTTTACACCAACATTACATGTCATTAACAAAACATAAACCAGCGGTCACATCTTAACGGGAAAAGTTAAATCTCTTTATGCAGTTAAATAAAGATACCTTGTCCAGTCATTAAGAAGTGATTAACTTATCTAAGAAATAACAGCACTAGTGCTGTCAGACTGGCACACAAACACTAAAAAGAGCAGGGATCAGATATCATATTAGGCTAATTATAAAGAGAAGAAAAGACAAGCAGAAGCATAAAATAGCCATGTGGATAGTATTTTGCTGGATTTTTTCTTTGCAGAGAAAAGGCTAAACACATTCTGCAAAAGAGAAATACACATATTTAAAAAAAATTCCCTTCTGGTTCCATTCATGTAGTGCTGTACACGAGAAGGCAGTGCACACTCAGGCAGCATCCCAGGCTGTGTGAAGTAGCAGCCAAATCCTCATCCAGACCACACTTCTTAAATGTAATAGAAATCCTTAGACCTCTGTACAATCAACCAGCAGCACAATTCCAGGTCCTGAAGTCTTTGCAGAGCAGAAGAAGCAGGGCAGCACAGCCCATTCCACTCACCTCCTGCTTATACCCTTGCCATGGCCGCATTCCTCCTCTGGAGCAGCCACAGAAGCTCCTGAGCATTCCTGGAGTCTGTGTACACTCAATTTCTTATGATTATGGTGCCTTCAACAGAGTCACTTTGCCCAGCCCGGAAGCCCAAAGATACTCAATTTTCTTCAGCAAGAAACTGAGTGCTTCTGCTGCAATTTCTGCCTTATTTGCTTTACCAGAAATGAGGTTTATACTTCTGTCCTAGTTTTGGCCAGGACACGGAGGTTATTCTGTACCACCCCATGTCATTGCCAGGGGTGGAGGAAACAGACTCTCTGGCTTCTGAGAAGAAGGGTGTGACGGTGTTGTCCAACCTTGTTCCTTGCCCACCCTTGTCCATTGTCCAGCCTTGTTCATTGTCTGTGGGTCTGCAGTGTATATGTTTGTATACTCTTGTTATTAACATTGTTGTGATTTCTGTTCATTTTCTTATTTCATTGCTCTTGCCAGTAAATTGTTCTTATCTCAACCCATTTTTCTTTATCTTTTGTGCCTCCAATTCTCAACTCAATTCCACTGGAGTGGGAAGGGGGAAAGGAAGAGGGGAGCAAGTGAGCAGCATGTGGTTTGGGAGAGTCTCAGTGAGGGCACTGAATTGGGGGGTACCATTTCTAAACCACAACACCTCTCACTGCTATCCACCGCATGGATGGTCTCTTACCTGCATGTCCCCCTTCCCTGCTGCACCCAGTGGCTTCCAGTGCATGGTGAGCATCATTTCTGCAGCATCCACACCATCATCAGAAGGCAAGGTTAATGGGCTGGCTGTCCAACACCTTGTGCTTTTCACTCCCAGGTTATATCTGGGGAAAAAGCTCAACTTCTAAGACCAGGAGACAAAATTCAATATATCAAGACAGAAGCTGAAAGCACTGAAGCTCCTCTGTCCTCACTAGAGAGAGGAATCTGTTCCTACCAGGGGGATGGCTGAGGCTGCTCTCCCTGCTCCCCTATTTGTGAACCACATGAGTCATTTCTCACTCAAAACACAGTGGAGCGATCCTGTCCTTAGGATGACAAAGACTCAGATTGAAGTCCCTTTTCTACTAAGATTTTATGGAGGTTGCTCTAAGCCCTCCCTGCTTTGTAGAGCCAACACCCTCATCTGGTGAACACGGGAGGTCCCTGCTCTGTGCCCTCTGCATCTGCAGACAGGCAAGATCCAGTCAGCTTTTTTGGGACGCAGCCACTGAGCACACAACAGATCCCAAGTGAGTGGCCACCCAACCCCCCGTGGCTGCTGCTGTGGAGGGGGATGAATGCCTGCTGCACACAGAGTGCAGATAACTATCTGTGATAGCGTTTGAAACCTGCAAAAATCTTGGCAGTTGAGAGACCTGGGAGGCAGAAAGCAGAATGCCTGGCAGTGGGAATAACCTCTAGAATTAAGGGGGATTGTGAGTGTCTGAATTTTGAATTCAGGGTTTAAACATCAGTTTAGTGGGAGCGGATGAGATGCAAACACAGCTGTGGGCAGGCAGTGGCCTGCTGTGCTCCAACACCCAGCCAAGCACAGACCTGCCCTCCCCCTCGAGCCACGGACAGCAACAGCCCCCCAGCCCTGCAGAGTATGTGCTGATGCTGAAGGGACACCCATCCTCTCATCCCACTGCTCAGGACATCACCCACAACGAAGTTTCCAGCACAGCCAAAGTACTGACCTGATAAGCAGAGGTCAGGACCTCTACCTGAATGATTGGTGTAGCCAGAAATATGTGGTCACTGCTGGCGGAAAAGGGAAGTGGGTTTCCATTTTTAATTCTTGCCTTCTCTTTAAAGCTTTTTTTCACCAAAAACTAGTATCAATAGTGATGGCAGGTCCTACTTGCCTTGGGGTAATGCCAATTTTAATGCAATTCTTTTTTTTACATACCTAGAGTGTTATTGAGGAACAAGTAGTAAGTGATAGATAATTTAGTGTAATATGAGTCAATATGTATTTATATGTGCTTTATGACTAAATCAATATTGCTACATTAGCAAGAATAAATATGGTGTTTCCTTTTTCTGGAAAGAACAAATAAGGAAAGTCACATTCTGAAGTTTAGGAATGAATAAACTCTCCGCATTGACCGGACAATTCAGTAAATCTCTGACATTCATTTGTTCTCCAGAGCAGAGCAAGCACCTCCCCAGGCAGGGCTCTGGACAGGTGGCACCCAGAGACTCAGTTTGAGAATCCTGGTCAGTATTTTTACAGGGAGCTTCCTAAGAGGAATTTTTAAAAAAGGAAACAGGCCCCAGCACATAATGTGCATCCACTCCAGCAACCCGAGTCTCAAGATGAAGGGCTTTGCACCCTGAGCAAGGAAGGATTTTACCACTTAAGAACAGGAGTTCACCAGCACCTTCCTGAGCTGTGCCCAGCCCAGCACTCTGGGAAAGGAAATGCCAAAGTGCTGCTCCTGATTTACTACAAACCATTCAGTGCTGTAAAACCTATAGGTTGTGACAGGCACAGGACATCTGTTTGTATTATGGACACAAACTTTTCCATCAGTTATTTGTTCTGTAGTACTGGCTTCACCCAATGCAGCAAAGAAGCCCAACCCCAGCAGCAAGACATTCATCTTACACATCCTATGTATTCATCCTCCAGTGGCAGACCTTCAGCTGGAGCAAACCTGCTGTGAAAGCTCATCCCCAGCTCGTCTCTGAACTTGCTGCCCCTCGAGTCAGTCCCAGTCGGGGCTTATCCTGGTCTATACCCCAGATAACCCATTACCTTTGCACAGTGCAGGGCCATGATACCTTACTGCCAATGGATCCACACAGGGAGTGAGATCCAGCATGCACAGTCTGAGCTTGAGCACCTTGATGGGACTCAGACAAGACTGGCTTCTGATCCTTGCTTTGAATATCCCCAAACTGTGCCAGAGGAGAGAAGCCCACTCCTGTCAGTGCTGCTGGCAGCACCTGAGAACACAATAAAGATCACGGCATTTGTTCCTGCCCCCAAAATCCCCAAGCAAGCAATATCCATTTCTGCTCTGAATCTTACAATTCACATTTCCAACACCACATTTCATGGCTTCATCTTGAAGACACCAGTGATCTGCTCAGCCAGGTACATTGCAGGGAGTTTAAGGCAGGATCTTAATTTACCTCGTCTGACTAAAGACCCTCAGAGTCTCAGCCGTGGTCAGTGCCCCCCGATGTACCCCTGCACACCTCCTTCCCCTGACACCCACCCATGCAGCTACAGAGGGTCTCTCTCTCAACTAAAAACCTCATTCCAACATTCAAAGACCTAAGATGGAGAATGTAGTGCCTTCCCTCACCAACCCTCGCCAGCCCAGCAGGGACTCTTCTGTCTTCGCTCCTGGTCAGCCGCAGGTTCAGCCTTTGGCAGAGGCTGAACCACACAAGGCCGAGCTGCAAAGGGCACCTGAGATATTTGTGACTTTAGATGCTATTTGATGTACTCCTCTAGAGGAAATAAACTGTGGAAATTCAGCCATTGCTTATTACTTCTACCTTTGGCTGTAGCCAAGCTGGTTCTGTCTCCATCCTCCCCCACTGGCCTTCTGAGCTACTTGAAACATGGACTATTTTCCTAGAGCTGGGCTATAGGGCTGTGGCAGCAATGCTGAAGCTCAGCTAAATGCTTTTGGGACTCACTGGGATTTGGGTCTCCCTGCCAGGAACTGCAGGGACTGCTCCCGCCCTGGCAGCACCAGCCGAGCTAAATGCACCCTCTTCCACTGCACTGGGCTTCTCATCCCCTCCTGTCACATCACAAAAACGCCCTCAGCTATCTCCTTCCCATCCTGAATTTACTCTGGTTTCCGTGGGGTCAGAGCCTGACCTTATAGATCACTGAGCCAGGACTCACATAAGGACAAGAGAAGGAAAAAAAATCTCCTTTATCCTCAATGTGGAGAGTTTGGCAGCATTTGTTTATTTTTAACAGATTGTCACCATCACATTTCAGCCCTTTTCCTTTTGTGATAGTTAGAACTTTTAACTGGATCATAAATCTTTTATTAACATTTGGTATTATACTAATTAAAACTGTTCCATGTATGTATTATTAATTTCTCCAGCACTTCTTGTGAGGGTGATGTTTTTAGCTGGCTTAGCAAAATTCACCACAGTAAATAAGGAGAAACTCATTTCCAGGCAATTAGGCTTGCAGAAAAATAAGTTTCTTAATGAAGGGGGCAATCATTACAAATTTTACCTAAATAAACAGGGTTTCTTAATGGTAACTCTTCAAGCTAAGTAAACAGATTGGTGTGGTAATGTCCTAAGCAATACTTAAATGTAACTGTTTAATAAATTGGTAAATTACTCATTTCATCTTAGAACGAAATGGTAATACTGTAGTAATAACCTAGTATATATTCGGTAAATATGAAGCATTATCACTTTAGCTCTGAAGAAATCACCACAGTGATATGTCAGCATTGATCTAAAACTGCAGCATTTTATCTCAAGTTTATTACCCATTTTTGAGAATCGCTGAGGTTTTCAGAGCATAATGGCAATAAAAGAAGAATTTAAAAAGCGCTTAAATGTGCATAAGTTAATCAGAGGTATCCTCAGGGGGAAAAGGAAATTTGGTAAAACATGAATTATAAGCATCATTTAAACTTACTTTGGACACTAGAGATAATAAATGGCACCATAATTTAGAAATAGCTTTTAACATCAATGACTGTAAGAGGCACTTTACTGTTCATAAGAATTGCAAAGCAACGGTGCTGAGGCCAATTTTATTAGCCATTTTTTTCGTTATAAAAGCAATCCCACCGTTTCCAAACTGAGCACACAGGAACAAGAGTTACGTGTTAATATGCAAAATGCATTTGCGTTGGGGTTTTTTTTATTTATTTTTTTAAATGGCCAGCAATAAATTTACCAAAAGATACAGTTCGGAGACAATTGAATGATCATTGAAGAAGAATAAAGCCTGCTCAGAGTGTACATATTTGGGAAGAGCAGATAAGAGGAGGGAAAGGAGGGAGAGAAAATCGTTCATCCATCCCTATTTAGTGGGGAATGTCGCAGCACTTCGAGCGCAGGGGAGCGGCCGTAAATCAGAGGCGGCAGCGCCGCCCGAACGAGGCTTCTCCTGCCAACTTTTCGCGGCCGGCAGCGCGTCCGAGGCTCGGGGCGGCCCGGACAATACCCCATTAACATGCCCCTTCGCCGGCCACAGAACAGCCCACAATGCAGCTTTCAGAGCCGTCAATTAGCAGCCTTCCCACCAATAAATTTTGGCCCAGCAGGACAAGAGCCCCTTTGAGGGAGCGGCAGCGCGGGGGTTTTGGGGGTCCCGCAGCTGTCCCCATCCCCGCCCGGCCCCGCAGGTACCGCGCTGAGCTCCGACCCCCTCCCCGGGGCACAACAGAGGCAAGCAGACTTTACCCTCACTTTACCCTGCTCATGGAATGGGCAAACAAACTCAGCTCAGGAATTAAAATCTAATTTAATTGTTTACAGACTAATCCTGTGTCTTGAGAATAAGAGAGATTAATATTCTTGAGACTTTCCATGTCTGAAGCATCCAAGATTCTTGACACATGAAGAAACCCTGCTTGGCAGAGTGAGCTGTTAACACTGAAACTCAGGAGAAAGCAAATATCTGTATTTTAGATTATTTAGATTATTCAGATTTATTTCACCCCTGGCCTCTTTAGCACAATCAAGATCTAACTAAAGTTGTTAGCCCACATTGCCAAAGTGGTCCCTTCGGGCTCTCAGAGCTGCTGGGAGGAGTCTCAGCTCTCCAGTTTGTCCCCCAATAGTTTCTAGAATGTGATGTGGTTACACATCACCCCAAGATTAAATAACGTCACTTGTATAATTTCCTGAGGAAACAAATTCAAGCCATCCTGGCAACAGACTGTTGTCAATTTTGTGTTGACGTTGGGAAGATGAATTCAACCACTAAAAGAGCCGCAGCACAAAACCTGAAGCTGTACAACAGAATGCGTAAGAAGCAGGGAAGCACCACCCTGGTTCCTGAGAGCACCCTCTGCTCCAGGACTTTGCCTTGACCTCCAACAAAGCACATTTCTTGCAGAAGAGACCCCTCTGGAAGTAAAGAGAGGATGGGAGCGGGTTGTTAAGTTTGAACAAAGAGAAACCAGAAGATGAAATAAATCCGAGTCTCGTGCTTAGGACTCAGAAGCATTGAGCAAACTGGTTCTAAGGGCTAGAAGATAAATTTATACAAATCCAGGGGAAAAAAAAATGGAACAATACATTAATTTTTGCTGTGGCTGTGATTAAGCACTTAAATTTTGAATCGATTCTTCATCATTAGGGATATTTCATTGAAGACTGGATTACTTTTTAAACGAATTATCTTAGCTCAAATAAGGCTTTATTCAGGAGAAATTTAATACCTGTATAATTAGACGCTGAATTAAGATGACCTTGCCGTAGAACAACTACATTTTAATTTACTCTTCGTAATTAAAAGCAAATCTCCAAATACCTTAGGCTGATTTTTTTTTAAACACCCATTTAAATCTTCCCGTTGTTCTAAACGGACATCTTAAAACGCCAGAGGTGGGTATCACTAAACTTCTAACTCTTGGATTCCTTGAAATCTGGCAACATATTTTTAATTAGAGAACTCAAGTGCTGTGCTCGTTGAGCTGGGGAAGCACAGCTGAAGAAGCAAGCCTTGCACTCCTTTTTAAGAGCAGTTTAAAACTGGAGGTTTGGGAGGACAGGAGGATGGGCAGACAGGCGGTGTCCCCCGAAGGTGCTGCGTCCCTTTGAGCTCCCAGCAGCTGTTCCTGTGAAACCTGCTCTGCCGTATCATTTCTGGCATAAAAACAAACAGCGTGGCGCTTGGTTTTTGCATGACGACAGCAACATTTCCAGCTCCTCTTTTTCCCTCCCCGTTAGCGGGTATTTTGTCTGTCACGCCAGAAGCGAGCCTGCTATTTTAACGCCACCCAAGAACTGAGGTCTGTGCGTTCGGGTCTGTGTTTGCTCCCTGCAGCTGTGTGCAGCACAGCCCTGGGGGATCCTCTCGGGCACTGCCCTTGAGCGGCACACAAAGCCCACGCTGGGGGGGTCACTGCAAGCCCAGCCAGCCCACACTCCGCTGCCCTGTCCCCCCGGCCCGCCGGGAGCCGCTCCCGCACAGCGCCCTCGGTCCAGGCAAGCGTTTGTACGCGCGACCAGGAAAACTGAACACATGCAGTTATGGAGATGAAAACTCAAACTGAAACGTGCACTGAAGCATTTGGCAGCAAACAGGATTGTTAAATGGGGCCCGTGAGCCAGATTTTCAGTAAATCAGAACAGCTCTTTGAACGCTTTGTCCCAGCGTACGAGGAATCGTCGAAGAGCTCAGAAAGACTTGAACAGCAAACATCACAACACAGCGAGCTCCTCACGCTGCCCCAAGTCTGACAGACCCTGCTGTTCCTGGCACTTACATAGAGAGAGGGGAAAAAATTCCCTCCTGGCTCTCCCTGAGCTACAGCAGGGCTGATAAGGAGTGAACAGCCCGAGTTTATTGGTGTTATCCAGAATTGACTTTGGCCTCTAAACCAGACCTGACTGTTGCACGAACACTTACTGAGCACGGTGCAGGAGGCTGAATCCTCGACTGCTTCAGCCGCGCTCAGCCCATTCACTCACTCCCTGGCAAGAGCCGTGCCAATTCCGATCAAACCCTATTGTACACTAATGACACTCAGGCAGCACAAGCCAAGCACTGGGAGCAGCTGAGCTCTCCCACTGCCTGGTGGGTTCAGGAAGAGTTACAGGTGTAGGATTTGGCTTGGCTGCTTTGTTTTTGCCTCATCTATTTGCATACATGTTTGAGTCTTCCATGACACATCACTAAATTCCACACACAAAAACTATCTTAGAAGAGATTTATTTTTTTTGGAACGAAGAAAGAAAAAACAATTGCTGCTCTCTGACCAAGTGATATCTATAAAAGGTAAAAGCTTGACGCTTCCACAGCTACTTTAAGAGCTCCCCTTCAGCACAAAGCCCATCAGTGGGTGCCAGCCCCTCGCCCTACGTGGGGGCAGCGCGGCCGCCCCTCCCGGGCCGGGATGCGGCGGAGCCCCCGGGGGACGGGCACGCAGGCGGCCGAGCAGGTGGCTGCACACGCCGCCTCTCCCACCTGCTGCCCCGTGCCGAGCTACAATGAACTTGTCAGGCCGTGCTATTGTCAGCGAGCACAGATGTCGCTGGGCAGCATCGCCCGCGTCCCGTTTGCCCGGGGGCGCTCCCGCCGCTCTCTGCGAGTCGCTGCTGGAGCCGCTTCTAAGAGCATCCTGTGCTTCAGAGGGGATTCGCCTGCGCTTCCTCAGCCTCCATTTCTCTTCCTTCCATCCACCTTCTTCAGCTGTTCCATAACCACTGCTTACTCTACTCTGCAGTATTTTTGAGTCCTTCTTGCCATGTTTTAGCATGTTTACTGTTTTCTCTCTTGCCCAGTGGGCTGGTGATTTCACCAGAGCTGTCCCAGTACTTACTATCCAATGGGACCCCAAAACACTGTACAGAGTGCACTGTGCACTCTCTCCCTGTCCCTCAGCATGAATTTATACCAAACCATTTCCTTTTCTAAGGCAGTACCTTGTTGCCTGCTCACATACAACTCCATTGCACTGTGGTTTCAAACATTAAAAAGATTTCTTTTCCACCTGAAAGTCCAGCAGAGCTCCATGGCAGATTCCCACTGTTCCAGGCATCCTCATGTCCCTTCCCTACCTCTGCAGCTATGCACAGCCATTCCCCTGCTCTCTCCCACACATTCCCGTTACTCCCATCTCCAGCTTCGCTCTTCTTTTTCATTCCTGCCTCCTTCACTCTGGTTTCTGTGCATGGGCAGGGCTCTGGGGTATCTCTTCTCACTGACCTTCACCTGCAGCTTTCCCACGTGCTGCACTTCCATCAGTTCCTGCCCTCCAGCCCCACCACCTTGTGTTCCATTCATCCTGAAACCATCAGAGCTTGCCCACCTCACTCACTGCCACAACCAACAGGACCAGAGTGTGCATCACACCTCACGTGCATTTCTGCTTCTGCCCCTTAACCCATAGTTAATTTTAAGTAATAAGAAGGAAGAGTCTTGGCCAGAAAAGAAGAGCAAAGCAACAAACACGACTGAGGAGACAGTGCTATGGGAAGTGTTCAGCTGCAGCTAGAAAGCTGGAGACTGGCATCCAAAGAAAGCAAGGGGGCAGAGTAAACGGAGATGGACAAGATTGAGATAGGATCTCTTTTTGCCATCTGAATTAGTGAATAGTGATTTGTGTTGTGCACTTCAACATGGTTTCCTCTGCTTTGCCTCCCACTCACAGAAGTCCCATCTGAGCTGTAGGACCACGAGCCTGGGTCCAACAAAGAGCTGACTCTGCTCTGTGTGGCTGCAGAGGACAACTGCCTTGACAGACCTCTCTGGGTACGTGGCAGGGCTAACAGGGGAAACCATTTGTCCACGTGAACCTAGAACAGTACAGGAAGCTAAAAGCTCGAATGGGGGATCAGGGGATTTGTGCCAGAAAGATCTCCCTCAAAGCAGTTTGAGAGTCCGTCACACAGAATTTGTAAACTCCATCTAAGAACATTTTTGAAAAAATGCCTGTGGTTTCAAAGAGAGTCCTGACATGAGGAAGGGACACAGTCTGCTTTATTTCCCCTGCCTTATCCAGTATGGCAGTGAAAAGAGGGCAGTGATTTTGCCTCAGCCTCTCCATGCAGCAGAACTACATTCTTTCCCCACTGAGCACTGGGCAGAGAGGGAGACAGAGAAGGTCAACTTCATAAAGATCAATGTAGGAAAGCCACAAGCATGACAAGGCAGAAAAAAACCCTAAAATCCTACAATTTCTACCCTTGATATTTTAGAGGAGGATCGTGTTTCAGATCTCCAAAAAGGTCTTGCAAGTGTTTTATTCTGAATACTTCACTTATTTCAGGTACTCTGAAATATCTCAGCCTGTGAGGGGCTTTTTCCCTGCTTGGGCTCTCAGAGACAGTCTTCTTTTGCCACAGGGAGAAGTGACATGAGGCATGTGTGCCCTGGGTTTGATGGCTCTAAAATGGAGTTTCAAAGTGAAACCACTAACCCTGACGTGCCAGTTCAGAAGAGAAAAGGCTCTTTCCCCACCAGTCCCACGCTCGCCGTCGGCCTCCTGCTGAATAGAGGGACCAAATTCAAGTTGAAAGCATTCCTGATGAACAGTCTGAGGACAGGAGAACCTCCACAGGCCGTGACAATCTGGAAGCAGTGCTGGGTACAACAGCTGCTCCGCTGGAGCACCGAAACGGCAAAGCTCCCCAGGGCAATGCGACAGCTCAGCGAGCAAGTCCCCGACTGTGCAAACTGCTTTCAGAATCAATTACCCATCTCAGCTTCTCTGGGCAAGATGCAACATCCCTTTTTTTTCCCCCCTTGAAACCCTACAAAAAGAAGACGGAGCAACATTCAAATGCCATTTGAGCAGTAAAATGCAGTAAAATGCTGAGGGGGTCCCTTGGCTCCAGTCGGAGAGCAAACATGCACCTGTGCAGAGAGGAAGGCTGGAGGCAGAGGAAATGTGGGAGAAGGGGCCTCAGCAGCTGCCAAAACTGACCAAACATAAAGGCTAAGGAGCTTCACAACACCAGAAGGACCACAAGACCAGGCTGTGACCTGAGACATGGCAACGCGTGCTGCAGCCAGGAGCAGAGAGGCAACATGGACACAGGATGCCCACATGCCACAAGGAGGAGAAAGAATATTTTAAGAAACTCCAAGAAAAGCATGACTAAGTACTTCTTTGAAGTTCTAGTCAGGAGCACAGATTAGGATAACCCATGAGGCAAGGTGCAGGACCACAACTCCCCTGACAGATTTTCAGATGCCAGAACCAAAACAAGATGAATTACCAACAGGTCTCCACTGTCTATGAGGGAACCACCTCCTACATATCACCCTGCAGATGCACCCACCTGCCTGCCCATATGCCAACCTCAAGGACATAAAAGGCATAAGAAAAGGGACTTGACAAAAAGTCTTGAAGGAGCACTGTTGCCTGCTCCCAGTCTGCAGCTCTGTAGCAGCTAAAGCATCCCCATCCTCTCTGCTTCTCCTCTGCCCCCAGAGCCAGAGTTGGGCACACATTTGGAGGGAACAGGGGAAGAGCTGGCATGGAGGAACAGCACAACCTGGAGTCCCTGCCTGTGGGCTTTAGGCAGGAAGCTTCATCCCGGGCTGCTGCTGGGATGCCCTTTGTCCAGACCTAAAAACATTTTCTGCTGTGCCAAAACACCCTATTTTGCGGATTTCCAAGGGAGGCACAGCTCACGCCATGGCTCATGCCATACCTACCCGCAGCGATGGAGTGAAAGATGCTGCTCCCCCACCCACTGTGGCCTCATCCCCCCTGGCAGGGTGCCAATGTGGCGACGACCATGGCACATGCCAAGCCCTACGCAGGCGCCCTTGGAGCTCTCGCTGCGTCCCACCAATCCAAGGCAGTTGAAGGATTCTTTAATTATTAACTGTTTTGCTTTGTTTTCCCACTTCACTTGAGAGCATGGGCTCTTTGGAGGCCAAGAGCAGCTCAAAAGAGCACCAGCCCTGGTGGGACCAGCCATGGGACTGGCACCAGCCATGCCCACCCGTGGCTGTGTATTCCCTTCCAGGCTGCTCCCATTACCATTAATGGGAACGATGTGTGCAGATGAACAAGAGAAGAGACTGTAATGCCTTTATATTATCCCACCAATTAAGTTCTCAGGGTCATGTCCTCAACTGATGTAAAGTAGATGAGATCTACTGAACTTAATGGATCTTTGCTGACTTACACCAACTGAAGAGCTGGCTCTCTTGCTTATATTAAAACAGCTGAACCATTTCAGCAGTCCTAGTGTTTAACAGCTTTATACTCCAGCCAGACTTCTCCATCACTCCAGTCCATAAACCACAAGCTTTATTAATTAATAATTAGTCCTGCAGTTAAGTTTCAGGGTCATGTTTTAAGAACTGCTGCCCTAAGGGCAGGTGTGGAGTTTTGAAGAGACCTGAAGCTGTGGGAGAGAAGCTGAGGTGAGGCACTGCCAGGCTGCCCTGAAGATGCAGAGGCTCTTTTCACAACCAGGTTGGCACCTACTGCCTCAAAAAAGTACCTGGGAGTTCAGACCTTAAATTCAAGCTGAGGCATTACTCTTGCAAACACGGAGTTGATTTTAACCACACAATTTTAACAGGACTGTGCAAAGATGAGCCTGGGTGCAAGTATCTGCCTGAGAAGGGCACAGTGTAAATGCTGGGGATCATCAGGCTGTGAAGCAGTGCCTGCATGCACAGAGCAGTTTGGGCACAGGGCAAGGAGGGTGATTTGGAAGGACAGACTAGCAGTTTCACTCTGGGGGTTTTATTTTGTTTGTTTTGTTAGTGTTGGGTTTTTGTTGTTGTTGGTTCGGGTTTTTTTGTTTGTTTGGGGGTTTCTTTGTAGTTGTATATGATCACTGGACAAAATAATAGTGTGAATCTGGGCCACATCCTTCCCTTGTGCACTGCTCTCTGGATATCTGGGTGTCATGGGGATCTAGAGATATGTAACATGCTAGCCCAATTAAGTGGTTAAATGTGGGAAGAATGGTAGATTAAACTATATATAAAATAGTAGTTTTCTAATCATAGACTAAAACACAACCTCCCAAACATTAGCTTCAGCAGGTAGACAGTTTGCTCCTTTTCTTCCTTCTCTACCTGAATTGAGTGAAGAATATCAAGTACCCTTCTGCCACCAGAAGGAATAAAAGCAGTATTCTGTACAGAACTGGGGAATCACGACTGCCTTCCACACAAATGTTCTCACCGAGAAATGTAACACAGCAGCTCTTACCGAGACTGTTCTTGTGCAATAACTTAAACAGTACAGATTACTACTTGGGGAAATAAAAGACAACATAACTTTGAAACTTGAAAAGCTCTTTCTTCATTGTAATCAATTGCAATAATCCATGTCAGTGATTTAGATGAAGATCAACTTTACCTTTCTTTGCTGATGACACAAAACTAAGAGCAATAAAATCTTAAGTGCATTTGCACACAACTAATGGATTGGATGTGGCATGTGCCAATGGAAGTCGGTATGTCTAATGCAGCATATACTGGATGCCAAATTAATGGGATCATTTGGGCATTCTGGAACACTTGTGGCATTGGGTTTAAGTCATTTAAGGAGCCTGGCAGGGGTTGATGACCTTCCATTTACAAAAGACTGAAGCAGCCTAGTAATACTGTAGGCAAACCATGGTAATGAATTTTATCCCCTCCATCCAGTTGCTACTTAGTCCAAAGATGAAAGGCATTAAAACCAAGACAATGAGATCATGCCGGGTGTGCCTAATAAAAAGTATATGAAAATGCACATTCACCTGAACAGGGAGCTGGATGTTTGGGCACACAGATGATGGGCCAGACAGTCCAACCTCCTGCTAAGTTTGAGGACTTTCTCTGGGCCGCAGGGCCCGCACTGATTTGCCATAGCACTGCTTCCTGTCTGCATTAGTTCACAAGGGATGCTGGTCCCAGCATGGAGCAAAACATGTTTCACTGTCAGCACGGAACACCCGGAGTTACCCAATGGCACAGGTTTGTTCAAGCAGCTCAAACGTGTGGCAGTGCTGGAGAAAGGGCAGTTTTCTCCCACATGCCCATTCCCTGCCAGTGTGTTACAGCACTCTGCTCCCAAACTCCAGCGAACTGGCCCAAGCTAGGATGAGGTACAGGCTCAAGCACAGGTAGGGTTTGGCAGGACTGGTTGGCACAGGGACAGAAGCAGCTGAATCTGATCCCGGTGGTCCTGCCACTGGGCAGAGCAGCAGCAAAGGACCCGGCAAATCCCACGTGCTGGCAACAGGTCCTGCTCTCACTGCCTCTTCATGGGAAAGTGCAAAATGCTCCACAGTGGAGCAGAAACACTCAGACTCTCAGGAGCTAAATATGTGCAGGTTCAGGTTGGAACATTCACCTAGGACTCACACAGAACCCTTGATATCTGTATAGAGACTCTAGATGTTTCTGGGACACCTGTGTGAGTCCACTACCCAGGCATAGATTTCACTATTTATTTTAGTTTTTCCTTTTGGTGAATGGCCTAAGGCCTGGGATCACGGGAATGTTTGGAGCATGCCCCACTCAGCGCCCCAGCAAGCTCAGGCCCCACTCTGTGGAGCACAGTGTGTGGACACCCAACATCACCAACACCAAAGTGTGCAAGGCCAGGTTGGACAGGGACTGGAACAACCTCGTCTAGTGGAAGGTGCTCCTGCCCATGGCAGCGTGTTGGAACAAGATGAGCTTTCAGGTTTCAACCCAAACCATTCTGTGATCGCAGCAGTTCACCGGGCTCAGCACACACCGCTCCCAGAAAAGTGTGGAAACATCCATCTGTGCTGCCCAGGGAGCATGAGACCCCCCTCAAATGTCTCTGCTCCACACTCCCAGCATTTCCAGCTCTGAGCACA
Organism: Dendrocincla fuliginosa; assembly: GCA_035047845.1. Taxonomy (NCBI): domain Eukaryota; kingdom Metazoa; phylum Chordata; class Aves; order Passeriformes; family Dendrocolaptidae; genus Dendrocincla; species Dendrocincla fuliginosa. The sequence goes on along the minus strand of JAWWMO010000030.1, from coordinate 661,263 downwards.
TCCTACAAAGGACACGTGGACATTTCTGCATGCACAGTGCAGAGATGCCTTTAGGCAGTTGTCTCATATTGTCACAATGACCTGAGAAGAATATTTTATTTCTTAGCCTAAATTAAATTCATGGGAGTATATATCTAAATACCATTACGGCTGACTTAACAGCAGATTTGTAAGACACCTGAAACGCCTAGAAATGCAGAGAGACCCCCTCAAAAAGGGGGGAAGCACATAGGTATCAAATTGCCACAAGCCGCACTATAGTTCTGCTAATCAAAGCTACCTGGGTGCCTCCAGTAGGCAAATTCAGATCCTCAAAAACAAGTGGGCACCAAGTAGAAATATTTATTCTGCTGGAGCTAATCGAACTCAGGAGTCTGGGCAAGGGAAGCACACAGAATCAAAAGGAAATGCTCCAAATAGCTAAACCAAAGGGTGTATATACCTCTTCTCCAAAAAAATGCCCACCTGGACAGGTGCAAATGCTTCATCCACTTGGTCCAACTTGCTCAGGCAACATGTAAGGAGGGAATCAGCTGAGGAGGACCATCTACATGACCAAGTGCTCACCTGGGTGAGTCACAGACCTTAAATTATTGCTCACCATCAGTGGGGATGATTTCAGTGTAGGAATACATGCTTTGAGGAAAATTCATAGGTGTGAGCAAGATGTAAACCTCAGTATTATTTATGTAATAAATGAGCTAAATTATGACCTAGCTGAGCAAAACACTTTTGTAAACCAAAGAATTGAATATTGTGTAGTTTGCATGTTTAACAGGACCAGGCTTTCATCACGGGGTGGAGGAGAGCTAATAACCCATTGATTTTAAGGCCCATTTAGGAAAAGAATTGCCTCTACAGATCTGATCACCAAGCATTACTTCGTAACATCTAATACCCTGGGCACAAAATAATGCTGAGAGAGGCAAATTGAGGAGCCATTTTTATCCTGAGAGAGTTGTGCGTGTGGTCATGGTGCAGGAGTTGCTTTGGGCTAAGGCTTAAAGCAAAGCTAAAAGGAGATCTGAAATGGTCCATGTTCCTTCAGCTCTGCCTTGTGCATCCTCCCAGTCAGCTGCTCAGCCCTGTGTGGGAAATCACTTACACGCATGATTAATCAAAGTTTGGAAAGCGACCTGATGAAAGTTAAGTATAATTGACAATTCAATAATCCTTAACTCTCATTGCATTTTTCCATCCTTGTTCAACAAACACAAGTTTTCCTGGGCTTACAACTTCCAGTTGGGGAGGAGTGTGAGTACATAGTGTGGGTTTTCCATAGCACAAATGCACAGAGTCGTTTCACTTGCAGATTTGAGACTGCTTTGGAAAGATAATCCAAATGCTAAGAATTATCAATTTCATAGCAGCATTAAGCATCAACAGATTAAAACTTAGCCTGATGGAATGTGCAGCACCATCAGCACTCTCAGACCCCATCTCCATCACAAGGCTTTCACTGCCCACACTTAAATGACTCCCTCTGAAATAGGCATGCTGCCCTCACACTGTCTGCACTCCACAGGTCTCATACTCTGCTGACTCTTTTAAGGAGGTAAAGGAGCATTCAGTAGTGAGTGGGAGGGTGAGAGAAAAACCATGCTCTCCCACAACTAGCCAGGGCCCATGCTGCAAGAAGGCTGTTTCAGAAACTGGGAAGTCAAACAGCTGCTCGTCTCAAGTTGTCCACTGCACAGCCCAAGTGCAATATGTGGACAAGACAATCAACAGGATCAGGACAACAGCCAGCCAGCCACCGCCAAAAGGTGTCCTCTCCTCTACAGGACACCCACATCTTCCAAGATTGCATTCCTTGGGATGAAGAGGCTGAAGCTGGTAGGGTTTAAAGCCTGTGGAACCCTCACAGGGGTGTCTCCCTTGTTCTCTCTATCTTTGGAGATACACAGCAGGGACCATCAGACAACCCTGTCAACACTGCAGCCACGCTGGCAGGGAACACTGCTCTCAGCCACAGAGGGAAATACTGTGTGTTTGTTCCAACTGGTGTTTCCCTGAGGCTCCTGTAAACACTGGATTAGCTGGACAGGGTAATTGGAGGGAGCCCCCGCTCCTGTCCCCTTCAGCACTACCACACCCATCAGTCCTCCCGTGCTGCCCACGCACTCTTGTCTTACAAGACGTGGCTGCGCGAGACAGTCTGTGTCTCTCAGCCTCAGCCCGACTCAAGACCTTGAGACCAGCTTCTCGGGAACAGAGACACCAGCAAGCCCAAGGCAGCTCCCAGGACATGAGTCCCACTGTTGGATGACTACTCAGGTGGTTGAAATGGAAGTTTGATTCTGGTTTCTGAAGTCCTTTGACAAATTGTGGTGCCCCGAGGCTCAATCCCGTTGCCCGTGGCACAGCGCAGAGGCAGCAGCGGCGAGGGGATCCCAAGCCCTGCCTGGGCTCTCCCCTCCGAGTTCGGACCCACAGGGCACTGCCGTTCACAGCAGGGCTGTAAGCACCGGTGGCTTTGCGCAAGATCCTCGCCTGCCACAAAGCCGGTTGCTGCAGAATGCAGCATCATTTTGCTCTCCGCAAATACATTGCTCCTGGCTTACAGCAGTTCGGGAAAAACCGCAGGAAAATCAGGAATATAGAAGTTTATGGTTATGGGGTGCTAGAACAGTTAAAGAACAAGGATGTGTTGAACACAATACAGTTTATAGATGTTCGGGGGTACAGGTAGAACTCGACACCAATACACATGTGAATATGGGTGCCCGTGTATTCCATCCCCCTTCAGAGCTCGCCTCTTCCACGTTTTAGCTAACACGCGGGTTTCTCTGGGCTGTTTTGTGTACAATACCAGGGTTTTTTTCTCCCTCTCTGCCCTGCATAGAGTGCTGATGCGGAGAGGATCGCCAAGGGCTGGCAGCCCCGGCATTGTTGAGCGGCGGGATAACGAATGGACCGAATGGGGCCGAGCTGGGGCTGGGGCGAGGCAGTCGTGGGGCTCTGGTGGGGACAGTGGACCGGCGTGCGGCCGTCCCCCGTATCTTGTCGCCTGGTATAGATAACCCCGTTGTCTTTTTTTTCCTTCCGTGCAGAGACCTCCCCTCGATCGGTGTTTCAGCTTAGGCTGCACATTCTGGCTGGTGAACGGCACTAGCCGAGCAGCTGCACGGCCCCAGCACCATCACCCCGCTATGACTGGATTTGGCCCTGCCGTGGGACCTCCACAGCCTCCCCCCGACAAACCAAATTTTGGCTACGACCAGAGCCCGTGCCCTGGTCCCGCTGAGGACAGGACTGGTTAAGAAAATATTTGCTCCATCCCTCGCCCTCTGTGTCTGCCTGGCCCCAAGCCGGGCTGTGCCGCAGCCGGGCCCGGCGGCCCCGGGAGCGGGGCTGCCTTCCCGCAGCCTCCCGGTGCCCGGGGCCGCGCTGAGCCGTGGCAGCGGCTCAGCCCCGCTCCCGCGTCCTCCTGCCCGTGCCCGGGGGAAAACCCGCCCCGACCGAGGCTGCCTTCTAAAAGTGCCAGTTTTTCGGCTTCCCCTGCTGCTGGAGCCCTGGGTACCCGGGTCCGAGAACTACAGGAGGTTGTTCTTAAAAAATCCCCCCGCGCCCCTGTGCTGGGGTCGGGCACCGGGAGCCGCGGCCGTCCCGCTGCCGACGCGGTGCCAGCAGCAAAGGCAGCAAAACGAAAACAGCCGGGTTGCGGCCGCTGCACCGCGTGGCCGGGGGCGAAATTACCGGGGACCGGCTGGGGGGAATTACCGGGGACCGGCGGGGCCTGCATCGGCGGAGCCGCGGCCCCGCAGCGCTCGCACCCCGCGCTCCATCGCCGGCCGCGTCCCAGACCCGGGGCCGCTCCGGGCCGCGGCGGGGCGGG
>JAWWMO010000030.1:632510-653912 GCA_035047845.1 Dendrocincla fuliginosa | reverse complement strand
CCGGGCCGGGGGTCGCCCGGGGCCCTGCAGGGACAGATTCCGTTTGGGCTCAATTGACGGAGCCCGGTGCGGCCGCCGAGCGCGTTTGCAACCGGTCCCTGACGGCCGAACGGGACTCAAGGCGTTAACAATTAAATAACGCTCAGTGCATTTACTTAGTTCCCTCTTATAAAGGGAAATGAAAACAGGGAATAGAATTTCCCTGTTAATAGAATGTAATGGCATTTGATCAGCACCTGGCAGGGCGAGCCTGGGATGCCGGAGCGGTGACAAGGAAGGACTTGATTAGTTTTTAAACCTTAGGATTCAATTACCGCAACGCTCCAAATCGTTTCCGCGGCAGCGAGCGGGACCGACCTGCCGGGCACCGGCGCCGCGCTCGGAGCCCGCCCGGCGGTCAGCGGCACCTTCGGGCCCCGCCGCAGAAACGGGGCCAGGGCTGGGGATGCCTTTTTCGTGCGGCCTCCCCGGACCGGGCGCGGGGTTCGCCCAGGCGCTGCCCCCGACGGGCCCCGACGGCCGCGGCGAAGCTGCCGCCGGGAGTTTCCCGAGGAGTGACGGAGGCGCATCCCTGCCCGGGGCCGTCGAGGAGGCTTCCCCGGCCCACGGCACCGAGGGACGCCAGCCCCGCCCCGCCCCGCCCGGCGGTCATTAACACGGCTATTAAACGCCCGCCCCCCCAGGGGGACCGTCCGATGCTGCTCCCGGGCCGGGGCAGCCTAATCGGATTGCCACCGCTCGGTGCGGCGGTGCGAGCCGAGCCGCCAGGAGCCGCCGCTCCCGCAGAGCGCAGCTAATCGGATTGAGACGGTCCCGCAGGATGGTGCGGGGCCGCCCAGCACCACCGGAGCGGCCGCGGGCACCGAGCCCTCGGGGCCCCGCTCCGGGCGACCCGGCGGGGTGGGCGGAAGGTAGCGGGTGGTGGCAGAGGGGAAAAGGGAAAAAAAAAGCAACGGGTGGAGGCTAAATAAATAAATAAATAAATAAATAAATAAAGTGCCACCCAGTCCTGGATCAGGGCAGGCTTTGTTAGAGAAAATTGCAGCTCGATCTGCATAATGGGAGCGCGGGCTGCCCAAGGCGATCTTTTTATTGCGTGTGTGTCTGCTGTTATCAATTTTGTGAACGATTTCACAGGGAGCCTGGCAGACTTGAGCTGGAATAATATGCAAAGATGAGCTTTGAATAATGAATGATGTGCTTTTAAACCAATTCCAAAGTGTCTGTGATAGTACAATATGAAAAGGGGTGGTAAGTAATAGTATATTTAAAAGGCGCTAGTATGTTTTTATTACTATATTTAAAAAGATATCTATATTATTTTTGTGAAATGGATAATATATCACAGAGTCTTTGATAATCAGCTAAACAATACATTTTTCTTTGGGAAAACTCTCCTGGTTTTACACAGTTAAATGTAGAGTATCAGCATACAGCTCTGTAACGCTCAGCTACCTTATTAAATATTAACGCTATTTTAATATTAGCTTTTAAATTTAATATGTTGACGTTCTGCAGTTTTACTTTAATTATGTTTTATAATTAATAACCCCGGACGTATGGTATCCTTAAATGCGGCTCTCCCGCAGCCGCCTCATCTCCCTCGCGCCTCCGCGGGCTGGGGGCGTGCAGAGCCCCGCACAGCCCCGCGCAGAGCCCCGCACAGAGCCCCGCACAGCTCCGCACAGCCCCGCATAGAGCCCCGCGCAGCCCCGCACAGCCCCGCGCAGAGCCCCGCACAGAGCCCCGCGCAGAGCCCCGCACAGAGCCCCGCGCAGAATCCCGCACAGCCCCGCACAGCCCCGCACAGCTCCGCATAGAGCCCCGCACAGCCCCGCGCAGAGTCCCGCACAGCCCCGCACAGCTCCGTACAGAACCCCGCGCAGCACCCCGCATCCCCGCACAGCCCCGCGGCTCCGCTTCCCACCCAAAATCCCTTTCCGCTTCGCCAATACCGCGGTCCCTGGCTTCGTGCCGGGCTCCGCTCCCTCCCTCCCAGCTCCTCCCGAATCGAGCGGCTCTGCGGCCCCGACGGCGCGTCCTGCTGCGACCGCCAGCAGTGGCAGGGGCCGGGCAGGTGGTGCGGGGATGGACGTGCCCACCCAAACCAGGGCCGCTCCGTGCCGTGGAGGAGCCGGACCAGCAGCACCCCCGGGCAGGCGCAGCTTCCCAAGGCAGCAGTGGGTGTAATGAATCCCATACCCAGCTGGGCTCTGGCCAGGCCCCAGGCGTGGCATAGCATAGCCTGGCCTTGGCATGGCCTTGGAATGGCATGGAATGGCACAGCTCAGCATGGCCTTTGCATGGCACGGTGTGGCACAGCATGCCATGAGCCAGCCTGTGAGCGCCAGCCACCAGCTGCAGGTGCCTCTAAGACCAGCACAGGGGGCCAGACGGGTGCAGCACTCACTGAGCAGTGCTTGGTTGGACACCCAGCACCCTGTGGCCAGGCAGGCCCACAGCACCAGGGGGGTGGCCACCAAGGCCTTGCGGGCAGGAGGAGGCTGGGAAGGGAGAGTTCTGGGGGTGTGCAGGAAGGCTGCTGTGGGGCGAGAGATGGCATTGTCATTCCTATAAAACTCTGTGTGTTGTACAAGTATGAACTGAGATGTAGTGCCGAGGGGGGTGCTGGCAGACAGAAGCGTGGTGCAGCCCCAGTGCCGTGCCGGGACACGGCTCCTTTGACCTGTCAGGGAGCAGGGCTGAGCCAGCCCTGCCATGCTGCTTGGGCTGGTCAGGTACTGGGACTGACTGGGGCCAGAGAGCACTGCTCCCAGCCACCTGCAAAGGCATGGGGGACATAGTTAAGCAGGGGAAGGAATTAAGTAGCACTACATAAGAGGAGGGACCACTTCCCTGCCACTATGGGACAGAAAACTCTTCCATCCAGTTTTTCAGTGAGAGTCACTGTAGGCAGAGATGCAGCATCTGTCTCACTCATTCCCAAACCCCAGAGTTTCTCCCAGGCCTGGCTGACATGGAGGGGACATGGAGGGTGACATGCCACAGGCTGCTGCAGTCCCTAGGTTTGGTTATGGTACACACATGCACTCCTCAGCCACACAAATGTCTTTGGGCTCAAAACACAGAGGGCCTTGCAGGGAGAGCGTCCTTTCAGGCCATGTCCTCAAAAGACCCATATTCTTGCAGGATACCTTCATGTGCCTGGCAGTGTCCAATGCCACTGTTTGGCTTTTAAAGTGCTTCCTGTAGGATGAGATGACAAAAATATGTGATAAACACTGTTAATCACCCTCTGTGCCCACCCACCATGGCTGATCAGGCACAGGCTGTGATGCTCTGCCCAGCTGGAGGGGAGATACCACCCCAAAGCCTGGAGCCTGTCCAGTGCACATGCTTGGAACAGCCCTACAACCTGCACCCACTGTGTTTGTGATGCAGCTGCAGTGGCCAGAGGTGCACGTTTGCACAGTCGAGTGGTCGTGGTGGTGCCCAGGGCTGCGGTGCCCACAGGGCTCATCCTAGGAGATGACAGCAGCAAATGTGCCCGCGACTACGCTGTGGAAATACAGGCTCAGGGGCTTCAGTGAGCCCAGGTAGTGAAGAGGCTGGATCACACCTGAAGTTGCTGACCACATTCCACTGCTGCTGAACTGCTGTGCTGGGACTTTAGTCCAGCCGAGTCTGATTCCCAGCGCTCCACAGAGCTGTCCCAGTATATCCCATCAGCTGCACTTCTGCATTTCCAGCTCCTCTCGTGTTGTCCCTTCCTCAACACCCCGGCTGAGATGTTCTGGGCCACATCCCCAACACACTGTCCTGCATGTCCGGGGTCTAGAAGCTCCAATTCTTCCAATGGCCCCTTCAATCTGGCCTGGGACCAGCAGTGGTACTCAAGGTACTGCCTAACAGCTGGAAGGAAGTGCTTGGAGAAAGAGGGGTTTGATCTGTGTCTAACCTACAGTTCAGGTCTTCAGAAGCATCTTCATGCTGCCTCACTACCTGCCACACTGCCACAAATAAATCCTTCTCAAGGCCATGTCAGCTCTCAGGTATCAGACTCATCCGTTGTTCACATGCAGGAATTCAGTGTTGTGAGCTGGTCTGGCTCCCTGATGGTGCAGGGGGCACCAGAAGCTTCTGGGTTGTGCCATCCTCCAGGGGCATTCCTCATTGCTTTGGGTTTTGGTTTTGCCTACAGTGCGACTGAGAACAGTGATATCTCCCTGCATCAGGAAGCAGAAGCATGAGATGTTCCTACTGTAGCTCCTGTCTTTGGCAGCAAGTCTCAGGGTAGGCAAGGCTGGTCATGTTCTCCACAACCTTTCCTGGATGGATATTGCTGCATAAACCCAACATGGTTTTGAGTGATTACATACAATTTATGTGGAAGTTAGCTTGGCAGAGGACACAAGTTCCTTTTCAGCCATAGCCCTGGACGCAGCATTCTTGTGAAGCTGGTGGGTGATGCTGGTGTTGAGGCTGGAGAGGAACATGGGTAGTCCATGTTCTGATGTGGGAAGAGGAAGGAGGAGTGGGACAGCAAAAAACTGTGTGCAGTGAGATGCTGCCTGAGCTCTGCCCATGCCCAGCTTTGCCCAGTCAGGGTCACATTGGCAGGCAAGGGCTGAGGTATGTGCACTGGAAGGAGATGCAGTCCTTCACCTTGTACCTTCTGCAGGCCTCTGTGAGACTCTGTTGGTCCTCCCGGGTGAGAACCACCGTGGCCAACAGGCCCCAGGACAGAGCAATGACGTGACTGTCCCATCCCAGCGATGGAGCAGGACCCCTGGGCCAGCCTGTGGCTGTGCTCTCATGGGGCAGCACCACAGTGGGGTACTCAGCTCCCGGTGCTCAGCACAGTTTTGTCAGCCCACAAGGCTTAAAACAGCTGCTGTTTTTGGAGGCAAGAGGTCTTGTGCTGTGGAGCTAAAGATCATTCCCGTCTGCCCCTTTCTTTGGGCTTGGAGGGCTGTGCCTGTCCTGCCTGCAGCTGAGGAGAGCCTCACCCCACACAAACACAGGGAAGGGTGGGGTAGCAGAGCTCTGCCCTCAGCAGCCCTTTCCCCATCAAACAAGGGGTGCTCCCTATACCCGACCTGAAGGAGATCAGGACACCCGTCCCATGAGTCCACTCTGACAAGCCAGACACACAGACACAGACAAAACTCTCTGTCCTGTGTGTCCCAGTGGGTGGAAGCAGTCAAACCCCACTCACAGAGCCAATGCTCATGGGGGCTGCAATCTCTGACAGATGAACGCTCCTTAGTGACTTCAAGTGCTGTCCCAAAGTACATATTTGTGGGGTTGGTAACCTTCACTCTTACATTAAAAAAGCCAGAATTTTCTTTTAGTTCAAAATCCATGCATTGTTCCACAAATGGCTGAGAGCAGATGAGATGGGGAGGGTACAAGGGACATGGTGGGGAAAGAGCCCCCACTGCAAGGGAAGGGAACACAGAGGATGGCAGGCAGATGAGGCTCAATTTCTTTCTGCCACCTCTGATAAAATCAGGCTGTAGTGAATCTGACAGGGAACATCCTGGTATTGTGGACAAGTCCTGAAAGATGCAGAGACATCTGGTCTTCCTGAGCAGCAGTGCCAGCGCCAGGTGAAGGAGAAGGCAGGGAGGTACCGCAGGTTGTGGAGACGCCCAGGGAAGCAGCTGGGGCTTCAGCACCACTTCCTTCCCTCTTTCATTCTTATTTTATATACCAACACACAGCTGCTGCCAGGTTTTTCTACTAAATGTGACTTTTGCTGGGCAAATTACATTAGGATGGATGCCACAGGTATCCATTAAGGTTTATTTATCGTGATACCGTTTGTATCTCACACTTATAAATAACTTATGTTATAGCTTTTGTTTGTAGAAATGTAACTTACATATTTTATTATGCTTTCTGTAAACCTCAAAAAGAACGTTGTCAAAGCAGCCTCTTAGCAGCAGTCTACACCCTGGTACGTAAAATCTACACTAACATTATTTTTTAATATGGCAAGGAAGCATGTTATCCCACTGCAGTGTGAAAGGTTTGCTGTCACTGTAAACACGTTGTGCAATAAAACATTAACGAGGCTAAGGAATTACTCGGTAAGTTGTGCATGTGCTGGGGCTGAGTTCTTCAGAGCCTTCTCTTGTGAGCAGGGCACAGCATTCAGACAGTTCTTGCCCCAGCACTGCCCTGTCCTGCCCCAGCGAGCACAGCCTGGCCCGTAGGGGCCTCTGGGGTTTGCTCCTGCTCACAGAGGGACAGGCACTCACCTCAGCCTCAGCAGTCGGTTCTTTTTACTCTGAGGGCATAAAATGGACTTGGGGGTGAATAAGCACTATTTTACAGTTCCTGGCTGTTTGCACTATCACGTTGGTTCCTTGCAAGGAAATTGCTGGGGCTCTGAGCGACATCTCCCTTTGACATTTCTCATTCCATTAATGGTTTCCATTTCCATTGTCTTTTTTTAAAGGAGATAAAATTCCAAAGCTGTTAGGGCAATTACCTCTTTTCAAAAAACGTGTAAGGCATTACATGTGCTTTATAAACACAGGAAAAAACGTGGACTGCCCCTACTGTGACTGAGCCCCTTGAAAAAGCTGAGAGTAAACTCTTAACAAAGAGCCTGGAGCCATAAATCTCTCTATTTGTTCTGCTCTCCCTTTCCTAACCTAAAAGCAAATGTATTTATACAACCAGCTACTCTAACGACGTTCCTGTTGTCAATGGTTAACTAAGGTGAAAATGCTCTTTAAATACACATCTCCAGTTTGCCCAGTTTAGAGGATGCTCGTTGTGGCCTCACCTGTGACAGGGAATGTGCCAGAAGGGATGCTGCAGAGTCTGAGTGCTCCACAGAGCCTGCAGCTGGGTACTAGAGCAGCCCTGAAGACTGGGCATGAGTTCTGGGGCACGTGTCCTCTCCCTTTCCACATGCCAAGCTTCTGCTCCTGGCAAAGCAGCCACTTCACTCAGAAAAGGGGCTGGTTTGGGAGCACCCCTGATGTGCCACCAGGTAGCAAACACAGTGCAGTCACAGAAGCCACCACCTTTCACCTGAGCCTTTAATGCCAAGGCAGGGAGCCGCAGGGCCTGGGCAGGGTTTATCCTCCAGGGATGGCACAGGAGGCAGCACTGATGGCAGAACCCTCCCCAGCAGGCCTGGGGGAGATCAGTTCTGCAGGTTTTAAAATCCAACGAAGCAGCACAGATACCAGTTTCCCTTAAGGTTCAAAATGGAAAGTTAACAATCCCCAGGTGTTTGAGGTGGTGGCACATCACACGGGTCACACGTGGAACACCCCAAACCTGAGCTCTCCATAGGTTACTTCTCAGGGGGCGAGCACTCTGGAAATCAGACCCCTCAGTTGCAGACGAAATACTTTCTTGACCTGAGCTAAAATGTAAAGAGCAAAGAGCTGAACAAATCGCCTTCCTTGCAGTTGTAGTTCCTGCTGTTTAAAAATGTGCAGAAAAGTAACAGTTGCAAAGGAAAAAAATGGAAAAAACCCTGTAACAAACAGAGGTATAAACTTTTACTCCCTGTTGGCCACAATTAATAATTCCCATTCTTATCTAAACAGTGGAGAAATATTACTAAATGCACAGATGTCAGCAAGCATGAAAAACACATGAGATATCTTTTTTTATCTTAGGCAAAAAACTGAAAACCTCAACCCCAACCCAAACCAAGTTTGTAATTTCACATAATAGCTTTTCCACATTTTAAACTAATTGACTTACTGGTTAAGCAGTTCTAAATTTTGTTAGATCTTCCTTCAATTCACTGTGCATCTCCCCAGCTGGCAGAGCCCCTCCTGCCACTGCAGGACACCCCCTGCTCCTCACTAGAAGTCTCTCTAACTGCTTTTGTTCTTTTTGTAATCGTGGATAGACTTCATTCTTTCTAAAATGTTTTCACAACTTTATTTTCTCCCGCATTTCCCCCTCCTCAGTTCCCAAAGACCTGGAAAATGTGTCTTTGTGAAATTAAAACATCATCAGTACTTCACTGAGGCTTATTCCATCATCTCTTATTTCACTCAGTGCAACATCCTCAATTTTCTTGTTATGCTTATAGCCTAAAAATGCTCATTTTTAGTCCTCTGCTTTGTTGTCCACATTGTCATAAACCACCTGTGCTGAAAAGAAATGTAAAACATTTTGTAGAAAAATAGCAATTCTATTATTTCAAAAACATGTCCTATAAAGTTCGTACTAGCTTTTGTCTCATTTTCAAACAAATACGTCTCCAAGAGTGAGCGTGGAGGTTTTAACTGATGAGATATTACTTACTCTTGTGTGCAGAACTGAGACTCATTAACTGATACAAGTTTAGAAAGAATGCATATTTATTTTGTTCTTTGATTAAGTACTGTTTCTACATTGTTTCATAAAGATAAAATGACAGGATTATAAATTTTGATGAGAAAGACTGAAAACATTCTTCAAACTAAGGCTGATTTTCCATTGTTTTCACTATTATAAATCCTTTCTTTTAGGCCAGAGACACAAAAAGGCAGAAGACATCTTAAAAAAATAGTTTTCACAAGGGTCAAAAATCTCTCCAACAGTATAACAGGGTCCCAAAAGTTTCAGAGTTTGTTTATTAGTCAGTCCTTGTCAACTCATCATATCTGGGTCCCCAGGATTGGAGGCCCCTTCTCTGTGCAAAGCTTTGGCCACGTCCCTCCAAAAGACAGACGTGTTCTGAGTGAACCTGGGAAAAAGAAACCCCAAATGTTTGGTTAAAGGAGACCTGAGAGCCAGAAATGCACTGCAAGAACTGGTAAAAATATTAACTATAGTGTATATTAAATTGAAAGAAAACCAGAGAAAGACTCACAAACAGAATCATGAGGTGTCCTCAAAAACCAGTTCTATAAAATAACAAGGAGCATCTAAGTATGGGCAGTGTTATAAACTGTGTTATAAACTATATGACATGTGAAGCATTTTAGAAGTCAGCTGGGAAATGACTGCGACAAGAAACTCCCCCATCTCCTACGACTCAGAAGACGCCCTTTCTCCCCAGCCTCCAGCAGGGGCTCTTTGGGACATACCCAGATGGCCAGAAAGGCCAGGCTCTCCCTGGCCAGACCCACCCTCGTCCCTCAGGAGAGGTGTCAGAGTTCAACCTGCCGTGGTGAAATGTGGCACCACCACTCCTCTGGCACCAAACAAGCACAGAAATGCCCCCCAATAATTTATCACTTGCAGGTGTAGAATGTGAAGTCCATCCAGTGGCATCACACCTGACACTGAAGGACAACTCACACAGCCTGCACAGCAGCCCAAATATGAACTACTCCCTTGGTCCATTCCTCACTTGAAGTGAACAGTTTAATTCCCATTTATGATATCTCTTCTACGTATTTGGTCCAGGAAGGTGCCCCTGCCCATGGGGGGGGGTTGGAAGGAGATGATCTTTAAGGTCCTTTCCAACTCAAATCATTCTGGTTCTATTTTTAAAAACTACACATCAAAACAATCCCCAAACCACACAAAAATGATTTAAAGTACCTGACGACTCTGCACTCTGCATTTAGAGCTTTTCAAATGTTCTTTGTCTGTTGCCTCCATGCTCTTTGCTGTGATTGTGTCAGAGTTTGCTGGCTCACAACAGTGAAACTAATAAAGTCTCCCCAAGAACAGCTCCTGAGGGCTCCTTCCTGCACAGGACTGTGGGGACAGGTGCCTGCAAAACTGATGGGATCTCAGCAGAGGTCTCTTTGCAGGATCAGGGGCAATAATCCTGCCTGCCTCTGCTGCCCGGGGATGTCTGGCAGCAGTGGAGTGAGCAGGGACTTGCTGTGTGAGAAGTACAGGATGCAATTACCAGTTTATTCTTTATTCTATTAATAATTTTTTACATTGGTACTTATTTGCTTACTAATGGAAATTGATTTCTGCTCAATCTTAACACCTGCAGTTAAAAGGAGCCTCCTGTTCTGCAGAATAACTCTGAGAGGGGTTACAAACCCTGAGCTGAGACCGGAGAGCCATTGTGTCACCTCCCTGCCTGCTGAGGCATCACCGGCCCAGAGGTGGCCCCAGTCGGGACAGGGGGATGGGGCTGAGACAGAGAAGCTGCTCCTTCAGCCCAGTTATCCCTCTGCCCCTCACTCCATCCCTCCCTGCCTGCACTTCCACAAACGCTCTCAGAGGCTTCCCCGCCCCTGCCTACCTGAGAGCTCTCTGCAGCACTTCCACAGGAGCTATTTGAGGCTGGACCATGTGCAGTCCCCATCCTGTCCTGCAGGTCTGCAGTGCTCAGAATAAGGCACCTCAGAGAAAAAGCACATCGAAGTACGTTCTCCTCAGAAAACAGTGTTATCTTAAGGACTCTGTAGAATCATGGAAGTGGTAAAGTTGGAAAAGCCCTCTAAGATCACCAAATCCAAGTGTTAACCCAGACCCACATTCATCACTAAACCATGTCCTTAAGTGCCACAGCTACACAGTGTTTGAACCCTTCCAGGGATGGTGACTCTGCCACTGCCCTCCACTGCCTGTTCCAATGTCTGACAAACCAGGCTGGGAAGAATTTTTTCCTAATATCCTAATGTCTGAACCTCCCTCGGTGCAACTTGAGGCCTTTTCCCCTCATCCTGTTCTTGCCTCCAATAAATACAGATACTGAAATAAGAAGAAGCCATCAAATTATAACAACGAATTTTACTCAGTTTTTAATTTTATTTATTTGTTTTATTTAAACCCTGAAGGACCACTCAGTCAAATTAATGCCCTGGGCATTTACAGTTCTAAGGTGAGACTGCATCTCACAGGTCACCACTGCCAGCTCAGTTCTCCTTTGTTTCATCAGTTCTCCTCCCTCCCAGTGGATCTCTGCCTTTCCCCCAAGTCTGTTGCTGATCTGCAGTACAAGTTACACAAAGTCGGTCTGATTTATTGGTGCCATCAGTGTGATCTCTCTGCCTCTGAGCTGGCTTCCAAATTCCCTCAGCTCTGGCTATCATCCACAGCCAGACCATAAGGAACTTACACCTTTAGTACCAGAATTTAATAGGAAACAAAATTATGGAGACCATAATTAATGCAAAAATATTTGATACTTAAAAAATTTCAACATAATTTCCACACCAACAAACAGAGAAGAAATTGGAGAAATAAAATCACCAAAATGCTTTAGCCATCACTTCTCAGTGCAGCCCCTTTACAGTTTGTTTCAAGCTTTCCAGGAAGTTCCAGTCTGGACTCAGACTGTGTCTCTACTCTCTCTCAAGGTCTGCTTTGGTTGAGTAATGCACAGGGAAGAGAAAACACAGCTAGCTAGGAAAAAAAAAGTGAGTGTGACCATGAGATGTGGACAAACCTGACACTTCTTTTGTGAAGATTTCTATTCTGTCCTTCAAATGAGGGCAAGACTGTGTGAATTTGTGATCTATGTTAAGAAAAAGGATAGTCCTTGCCCCATTTATCCACAATGTGTAAGTGGCCTCACTGGACACCTTCTCATTCTGCCACTTCCCAAGCAGTTGTCTGACCCCAACCCCAGCAAGAAAAGGCTCTGTCAGAGCAATGGCAGCACTGGAGGAGGAAGCCAGGGTTTGGCAGAGGGCTTTCCGTGGGAAAGGGAAGCTCTGATGATCACCTGCTGAAATGAGGCTGTTTGTCCCAAGCGCAGCAGCTGCAGTCTGGCAAAGCCTGACTTTGGGGTTAAATTAGGAAATACATTTCTGACCAAGAAAACATATAATTATAAAATGTTCGGGCTCTGTTAAGTCTAGGAATGAATCCTTTGACAAGGTATTCTCTTTTCTTTCAAAAGGAACTGCAGTTTGAGGCTACCTGGAATACTTCATATGTTGCTATTTCTTTCAGTTAAAGTTTCCATTTGCCTTTTATTTTTTTCAGCATACATATGTGTTATGCACTTACCTGTCTCAGTTCTTTACCAAAATGTTTTGCTCAGCCCCTTCCATGGGGCTCCTGAAGCACTGCTCAGTACTCCATGTCTGCTGTCAGGCTGCTGCTCAGCAAGGTGGCCCTTAGGACACTGAAGTACTGCAGTAGCAAAACAGAGAATATTAAAAGTGAAGTTTGGAAATCTAAACCCAGAGTTACTCACCTGGTGAACTCCTGTGCGAGTCCTGTGCTGCCCTCGGGGAGAGGAGCCTGGCCAGCAGCAGGGAGGGGTTTGAGCCAGCCTGACCCTGACCCACACCAGCACCAGCTGCACAGCAGGGCTGGAGTGGGATCAGCAGTGGGTTTTGGGCCCCAACCAGTGCCAAGAAAGCCACCCAGGAGAGGTGGCAGGAACATCCTTGAGTACTTTTCAAGTCTTTTCAGAATGGTGCAAATTTGGGCTCTGCTGTGGGCTCTCAAGAAACTCCATCTTCTCTATCACTTTCCTTATTACTATTCCCATTATTTTCTGGCAGATCTATGGACTACTTAAAGCAGAACTTTTTATTACCTTAGAAGAATGTTGGTTTATCTTAGAAATATGGAATAAGAGGGGACCTGTAGTGCTATCCACTACCCTGTTACTACAGCCAAGCAAGCCATATAACCCTGTTTAGTCTTTATTACATTGGCTGTGTCAGTCAGAGCCCAATAGCCTTGGGCATAAGCACATCCCTGGGATAAGCACTTACAGACAATTATTCAGAGAAGAATGAACCACTCTGATGAACCTGTGCCCACATACCCGGCAAGGCTTCTGACCAGGCTCATATTGCAGTCTAGAGGAATAGTGCCTGAACTTCACAAATTTCAGGGGTATAACAAG
Source organism: Dendrocincla fuliginosa (assembly GCA_035047845.1). Lineage (NCBI taxonomy): Eukaryota > Metazoa > Chordata > Aves > Passeriformes > Dendrocolaptidae > Dendrocincla > Dendrocincla fuliginosa. The sequence goes on along the minus strand of JAWWMO010000030.1, from coordinate 641,203 downwards.
AGAACTTGTCAAAGATAGGCTGAAAATCTGGTTTTAGTATGCAAGATTTAGTAGACTTTTGAAGTTAATGTAGCTTCAAGGGTGTCATATAGAGTGTCAGAAAGACCACAAGTCTGTGATTTGTCAGATTTTTAAAATGCTTTTAACTGGTTTAAAAATGTTTAAATCTTAAACAAAACTCAAACACACATCATTGCCATCAAAATTAGAGCTCTTCTGTACACATGCAAAAGAAAATTTAGTAAAACTGTAACATTAGGGATAAGCTGTGAGAACTCCACAGGATTATGGGAAGTGTTTGCTTTAATGTCCCCTTGGCAAATAATTCTGTGCCCTCAGCTCAGTTCCTCTCAAACCAGACACACTGTGTTCTGTGTTACTGTCTTTGCTGCCAGTGCAGCTGCAGTGGAGGCAGAGGCAGGAGCTGATCACACCGCTGGGTCCTAAACCACCTAGGAACTCAAAACTGAACACCCCTGGGAGCAGGTGCACAGGACCTGCACCAAACACAGAAACCCTGTCTCACAGGGACAAGTGCAAAGTTCAGGCTACCCTGAGGGCCACAACTCTCTGACCTTGTCCAGTGTCTGTTCCAAGAACTTCAGCCAATCCCCCAATGGAAAGCATCAACAGCATCCTCAAGAAACAGCAAGGAATAACATCTCTGCCTGCCATTCCTGAACACAGCACCCCCTGGCACCCAGATATCCACACCACGGAGCCACTCGGAGCCCTGGGGTTCAGAACTGTGGGATGGTTTGGGTTGGAAGGGACCTTTGAAAGTCGCTGTCCGTGAGCAGGGGCATCTTCAACTCGCTCAGGTTACTCAAAGCCTTGTCCAGCCCGACCTTGAATGTTTCCATGGATGGGGCATCTCTGGGCAACCTCAATGTAAAAGATGTTTTCTTTATATATAATCTAAATTGACCATCCTTCAGTTAAGAACCATTAAAGCTTCTGAGGCCTCTCTGCAATCACAGAACCATAGACCATTTATCCCCAGTGCCCGCTGGGGTTGGGCAGGGACACTTTCCACTACCCCAGGTTGCTCAAGGCCTCAAATAACATCATCTCTGCCCATGCAAGTGAATGCTTGTGTGCTTTGGTTGAAGGACAACAGGAAGGGAGAGACAGCTAATGCATTGTCAGCATACAGCTTTTCCTGTCAGCCTCTTGCCCCATCATTCAAATGAAATCTGCCACTGCACTTCAGTCAGGAAACAGTGCCACGAGCCACGTGCAACCATCCCAGTCATCCTGAGCTGGTGCTGTCTCAAAAGGCTTAGCACTGGTTTAGGGTACAATTCCCATTTTGGCCTAACTAACCTATTGGTGCAAGCATATATCAATGCCAATTTTTGTGAGTCCCCAAGTAAATGTGATGCATTCCCTTTGAAATGAATTATAGGCAAAGAAGATCTCATCAAAACAGAAGAAGAGAAGAAGCAGTAAAACATGGTAACTGTGTGTTTGTTATCTCAGGAACTGCAGAGACAGAGACCCCACCTGAGATAAAGGAACCCATTCCCAATAAATAAATCAGCAGTGCACTGGAATGAGCCAAGCAAAGATGACTTTTACAGCTATACATAAGTACATGTCCTACTTTTTCTGAACATGAAATAAATAACCTCCATGCAAAAAGGGGCAATACAAATATTATAAATTCTATTTCCTGTTCTCCACCATTCCAAAAGAAATATAAGACTTGTTGGTAAGTAAAGGTGCTTGCACATATCCATGTCTGCTAAGCAAACCACATAATCATTAGAACTAGTCTAATTTCAGTAAAAAGAGTTTTCTGCCAGTCACAAATTTATTCCTTATGATTTACAGTTCCATGGTTTTATCTTCAAGTGAAATATTTAATTTCTTCTTATATTGAAGCATCAAACCCACATAATTAATATGTAGTCAGGCTAATCCTTAAACACTATAAATCAGAAGCATTATATAAACAAAAGTGCCGTCTTGAACAAGATTGGGAATGCACAAAACTACTTATTTCCCACTTTTATAATGATGCAGTGACTCAGAGCAGATAGAAAATGATTAGTTTTCCTTCCAAAGTAGGAAATATTGCTTCCATCTGTAAAGTATAATATTGTGATGTCATAAAGTTTTCCTAAACACTGAATTTGCCCTTATTCCCTCTCAATCATTTTAAAAGAACTGCTCTCTCTTATAGAGCTTGGATTTAAATCACAATAACACACCAAGAAGATGAATGACAGTGCTGTTGGATATGGCTAAAATTGGATCCTTCAGCACAGGTGAATGATGAGACAGCGCTTCTCCTCTTGATATATTTTCTTCTTCTATTAGTTTCCCTCCATGGCTGGGATTTCAGTTTGAATTTTAATGTATGCGGTTGCTGCTAATCTTAGTGTATGATTTTTTTCCAGCGCCCTCTTATTGTATAGACAATTCATTCTCCAAAGCAGTAATACACTGAGGCTTGTGACTGCCCAGGAGATAAAGCAATTCAGAATAAAGTTAGAGCCAGCTCTGCAGAAAGGCACAGACAACAGGTCAATATCTTCACAGTCAACGCCTTGCCACACAAAAAATGCACACATTCAGATCAGCACACATGCATTTACTCAGATGGCTTCCATTGCAGACAATATTGCTTCTATTAAGTCACGAGGGAAACATGATGGGTATATCCAAATTCATGTCTTCAGATTTTATTGAAAGGGCAAATTGCAGAGGATTTCCTGGTTTACAGGATCTGCCACAGATGCACCCAGTCCAAATTGCAATCAATGTCACCACTTAAGCGCTCACGCTCAGATAATCCCTCCCAAAGCTAGTTGTTCCTGGGAAACCTTTCAGAGAAAGAAACTGGTTAACTATTTCTCTAGGAAGCAATTTTTCCAATGTGATTTTCAGAGTGTTCCTGTTTCATTGCTCTATCTAAAAGCCCAATGAACTTTCATATCTTCTACACCTGTTTGATTCTGGAAACATGAAGACATAAAATTTATTAGAAAAAGGTTAATTGTATACTTGCATGACCCAACTTTGGGGGTAAGAGTTGGGCTAAAAATTTGAGAGGATTTTTCATTAAATCGAAGCCACTCAACCTGCATGAACTGATGTGTGAGATACTTACACAGTGCAAGAACTGAAACCTACTCTGCACTCCTAATGTGAGCATAATGGAGTGAGGTCCCAGGGTAAGAGATGGGCGACTTGAAGGGCAACAGGCAGCTCTGTTCAATGTGCAGAAATTATTTTGGCACATGAAGACGGAGTCTGGTGGGATTCCTTAAACACTCACTTTCTCATTGAGAAGTTGTCTTGACACAGCCCATTGGTTTGTGCAGTCTCCAAAGATGACGCTGTTCATTAGGATTGGCATAATCTGTAAGAACATTCAGATACTTTCCATGAACACGCATGTTGTTGTCATCCTGTGTGATGTGCTGAGAAGGAAAAAATTTGTGAAACCTTTACTGACCCTGCTGGAATCACTGACACTTCCTGTATGTACATGGCATTACAAAAATGTCCACAACTAAAACTATCAGGTGAAGAAAGTTAAAGAAAATTAATGCCAAAGCTTGGCTCTAAAGAAGAAATTGAAGTAAACCCAAATACGAACTGAGATTTAGGGCAGTGTTAATTTAAGGGACAGGCTTTGGAGTTTACTCAGGGGATTTTCCCCATTGTCACACTGTTTCCAGAGAGCAATACACGTGTGACCAGATCTGTTTGAGTTTCAGACAAATTCCAGGCTGCTCTTCAATATTCTGGTGTTCTCACATCCCCTTTCTCTGTGTATGACACTGCACTGGAAGTGACATTCCCTATTTCGATGACGGCAATTGTGATTACAGCAGCAGGTCTATAAATCTGTGCCATTTCCACCCCAGTTACAAACTCAACCTCCGAGTTTAGACATCTCACTTTATTTCTGTGACTTGCTTTACTGAGGTGTACAGCAGAGATAAAGCCACTTCACAGCTTTACAAAGCACTGAGGTCTGTCAGTTCCCACAATTAGGTTCTGTTGGCACCCACCCAGAGCCCCACGGAGCATCCTCCCTCTGAGCCCTCGTCTCGCCCTGCTGGACTTCTGTACCTCTGGTGTGTGTAGTTGAGAAGGACAGGGCTTATTTTAGGGATTGGCACAATTTTTGTACAAAGAAATTACAGAATAATGATAGAATCCATTTAAAGATAAAATGCTCTAAGACATCCTTGAGATGTGCTGGTCCAGAATGCCAAAGGCCACAACATATACAAATGTAAAAACATTACTCAGAGATTAAACAGTGTGAAAATTTGTAAAATGTCACCAGTAAATAGTTTGACTCACGTTTATAAAAAATCTACACCCTAAAACCAAACACAGAGGAAGTAGAAAATCATTAAATCCTTTCTTCTTGTCCAATGAGTAGCTACGAGCAAGGTCTCCAGAGAGCTGCCACACTGCAAACTAGGCTGTAATATCTGACCAAGGCGAAGTCAAACAGCGTGTTTCACTAAATGAAAAAGGTGAATCCCAGCACTAGAAATCACCTGGAACAGAGAGATCCACAAATCAGCACAGCTTTCAGGTTAGGAACACACAGTCTGGCGTGGGAAAGGCCAATTCCTCACTTGACTTCACAGGTATCAGACAAACTGTCTTCATTACCCACAGGACAAAACCAGCTCCACGCTGCTTTGGAACCGATGCAAACAACCCCAAACCCCTGCATGAACAATAACAGGGGTTTGTTTTCAAAACATGAAGAATAATTATAACTTCTTCTAATTCATTGCTCACTAGGTTTTCAGCTCTGTAGTTTGTAACAAAGCCAGCTCTTATGACAGAAGCATTTTTGAAGTAATAAACCAAACTGACTCAAGCTGTGAGTTTGTCTGAGCACCACGGCTCACATGCCCAGATTTCTTAAAACAATGTGCCAACCATGGAGAGATTTTCAATGTGATGTTTAACCTAAACAGGGCATGCTGAGGTCCCAGCTGACCCAGAGGGAAAGGATCACCTCTTCAAACTTCACCTTTACCAAATAACTCACGAGATTGTCTTTAAGGTCTCTAGCTCAGAAGCTCTAAGTGTGCAAATGAGCTGCAAAGCAAACACTTTAGGAGTTTTAGGCCTCAATATGGGAGATGACCAAAAAACCACAAATGAACCTGGAAAACACTTGTTTGTCTCTATGAGTAAGTAGTACTGACAGCACTGAAAGAAGCAAGGAATACAATGAATGTTTTAATTCATAAAAACAAAGCCAGTATCAAGCAATCTATGTAACAGTAAAAAGAACTTCTAATTGTGTGTTCTGATATTGGCCAACCAGGACAGTCAATAGTGAAACCCTCCCTCTCTGAGCTTTTTCTCTGACAAGATTCTACTGTCAAGCACTTTTAATTCCACTTCTGACACTTCAGGACCAGTGAAAGAGAACCCTTTCAGAAATCATTATCCATACAGGGAACCACAGTGTGTTCAAGAGTTACTGGGGACTCATCCCAGACACATTCATGGCTGTTCTCTTCGTGGGCCAACACATTCCTTTCAACTCACCTGGAACTGAACGCTTCCACACACACCTGCTGTGCTGAAGGGAACTGCTGGGGCCAGTGCTGTCTCTGCACTGATGGGAACGAGGCCAAACCTCTGCCCGGGAGCTCTGCAGCAGCCAGTTCTGTTCTGAAGTTGTGTTAGTTTATACCTGCAGAGGAGAACAGTTTGGAATCCTATCATGTTGTCTTTGCAGGTGCCTTAGACATCCCACTTCTTGCAAAGATTAAAAACTAAATAATCAGGGTATACAGCTCAGCACTAACAGTTGTATGTGTAAAATCAGAGCAAAATTGTCTGTCACACCAAGAGCTCTGTGGAGGCTCTCAGGAGTGTCTTACCACATGGGCAAAGGACAATCAGCAATTCCTGAGACTAACTGCATGAGGAAGGACATCAAAGTCCATCATAACAGCCTTAAACTCCCTTTTTCTGCTTTCCATGTTTCTCTCTCTCAGTTGTTGCTGCTGCTTTGTTTTACTCCACGGTTCTGGTTTCTTGTGCTACTTCTGCATGAACTCACAGCAAACTGCACTGCAAATCCTTCTCTGCTCTACAGTGCTGCTGCTGCTCCCCAGGGCACGGCACTGCCAAGCAGCCAAGGAGGCCACTCTGCTGGGAAAGAGGTTCTGTCTGAGGGAGACAATCTGCACCAATTCATCACCTGTCTGGACAGGGCTCATCCTGCTTTCTATCACAGCTTTGCTCCAGCAAACAGCACTGCTTTATTGGTGGGGCACCAGACTTTAATTCTTCCTTGGGCAGAGGTACCAGGCTTTCATTTTGTCTCATCTCACTGACACTCCCTCTGTCACCTCTCTACTTTTTTCACAGAACATAGAACACCTTCTTCCCACACTGACAAGTGACCCCAGTGTCCTCCTTCAGACCTCATGTCATCCCTGATTTAGTTCCACTGGAATCAGGAGAAACAAGCTGACCCATGCAGGAAGGAAAATCCCTGACACACAGCTCCACACAGTGCCCATTTCTGTTGCTCCCCACAGTTGTCAGTTCACAAAGAAGCCAACCTTCTGAAGAGGCTCAGTGATCCTGTGCCCTCTTCTTCCAATTTCATTTGCTGATACACCTTTACATATATTTGCATTTATGATGGCAACATGTACAGACATGGTAACTGCAATTTTCTGAAGATGAGATCCTGTCCAGTAAAACCTGTAAACAAGCTGATAAAAGCAGTTCTGTGGCCAGCACTGCCGGCTCAGAGTGATGCTGCCATCAGCTCCCAGGCCTACAGACAACCCAGCCACATGTGAAGCCTTCAGCAGCATCTTTATTTTCCAGAGCATTTCCCAGATGTTACTTAGCTGTAAAACACAGCACTGAGACACATCAGCACTACCCTGATGTCTTAAAGAGGGGGTGACTGAGGAACAAAGTTTGTGTGCAAAGTCCAGTGATACAGACTGAAGCTGGGGCATCCCCTCAACTTCCCCAGCTCCTTCCAACCATCACCCAACCCTGGTCATGCAGTTGCTGGAGCCCTGCAGTCCCCCTTCCTGGGCAGCAGAAGCAGCTGGTGGGGTTCAGGGGCACTGGAATGTGGTTTGCACATGGGTGTGAGAGGGAAGACCAGGCTATGGTACTCCCTGCACGCTCCACCTTTGCCAGGAGTCTCATCATCTAATTGGTGATCACAAAGCAACTCAGTGGCAAGACAAAACACAGAGCACAGAAGCAGCATGGATCAAACACATGGATTTTTTTTCCTAGGTGGAAAAGACTCTGTTAGTAGAAATGGGAATGTTTTGCTCCAGGAGAATGGCAGACCCTGCCCAGACACAGGGCACTGCAGCTGCTGGGACAGCTGGGGCTGACCCGGGTCCTGGTGCTGACTCAGAACAAAACAAGGTCTCAGGGAGGGGAAAGAGACATTAAAAATAAAGGGGGTGGGGGAACGGATAATCTATTTCATGCGTAGTTCAAAACATTGACCTTGCCTCTGTTCTCTTAAACACAGGGCATCACTTTATCTGGGTCAATAATGTTTCTCCTGACATATTTGTTCTTTACAAAAGGAACTATTGACAGAACAGGCAAGAATAGAGAACTGTTCTTCCAATAAATTAATTCTTCAGAGCCTTGGATGGAGGATGCAAACGTTGATCAAGATAACCTTCATTATGAAAACTTGTTCTCAAGGAAGATGGAAGAGAAGCTGCCCTTCCACTAAAAAGGAAGGGTTTTGCTGTGCCATGTTATCAATAGAACATTTGCATCACTGTGGGTCCTGGCATGAATCTTTTACTCTGCTGCAACTAATCACATTTTAACATGAAGAACATTATATTAACACCAGAGACAGCAGTATGCATCCTTTACAAAGGATTTAGAATGGTCAAGAACATGAACAGCTTTTAAACAAATACTTGTCTGGTAATAACACTCATTGTTTCCATTCAGATCTGAAAAATACTCAGATTTTTTCATTGTTTATTATAAGTCCAGCTTCAGACAGTCTGCTCTTAATTTAGGAGCTGTGATGACTAATTTAAATATCCTTTGGAATTCTTAGTTCTTTCATCATCTGTTCTTTCTATATCAGTAAACGGATCATCATTTACTAATAACACTAGGAAGATTTAAGTGCTTCAAGATTATTAAATACCTTAAAATTTAATCTGTTGTTTTAAAATATTTATTTTACTAGAAAGCCTGACTTTCACATTGGTATTTTCCATGTTCAAAGCTAAAATTTCCAGATGAAATAAGAAAACCAAAGCCTTTATTTATCATGAAAGCCAGAACCAGCCTGTTATTCCTGAACTAAAAATATTAAACTGTCAGAAACAGCAAATCAGTTGAGATTTGTAATAGATAAAGAGTTTAAGAACCACGTGCCTTTCCCCCACATGATGAAATCACATCAGTCCCAGAAAGAGTCTTATTGGAACAGCCAAGGTGTGGGAGGCTGGTGACACTGCATCTCCCTTGCCTTGCCATGCCTTCCCTCTTTCCTTTCCTTTTCCTTCTCTTTTCCCCTCTCAACTCCCTTCCATTTTGCTGCCACTTTCCATGACATGCACAGGAAGAAGGGAGGAGTTGCGGAAGAAGGGATGGATGGATGGATGGATGGATGGATGGATGGATGGATGGATGGATGGATGGAGGGATGGAGGGATGGGTGGATG
>JAWWMO010000030.1:594137-609077 GCA_035047845.1 Dendrocincla fuliginosa | reverse complement strand
TTTTAAAATATATTGACTTTCAAAATTCTCAATAATTTCTTTTAATCCAACTTTTTGCCCTGCATTTGAAAGCAATGAACTCTCTGGGCCTCAGAGGTGATACAAAATTCTGACAGGAATAAGAACAGGATTTTTAAAGATATTGGTGAAACTGCTAGAGAGGAAAGAGTGGCTTGAATTTGGCTGCAAATTTTAATGAGTTAAATTACTGAAGGAGTCCTTAGTACAGTCAAAGGAGCTGGAAGTGTGTGTGTTCAGAGGGCAGTACCATGGCAGCCACCACCGGGCCGGGCTGCTGTGCCCGCAGAGAACACCCCTGTGGCTCAGCACCCCCCAGCTCAGCACTCCAGGCCCCCCCAGCTCCCTCCCCTTCTCCCCCCGGACGTGGGAGCATGTCAGGACACGCAGCTTTCCTTTCAGCTCTCCTCCTTAATTGCTTTTACAAGAGAAGCTATAATACAAAATGATTTCCTTATGGCTGAGTTTCATTTCAGCAGAGCTTGTTCTAGATTTCAGACCAATAAGCACTTTGGATAATAATACAACTAAATCATATTTTAACGTGTGTGAATTAGATGAAGATATAAAAAGACTTTGGTGAGATTAAACAAAGGTTGTGAAAATGTATCATGTTTATAGAGAAAAGTGTTTTTTTTCCTTTTCCCCTTTCCTATTTTTATTATTCACCACTGCCCATAAAGATGGTCGAATGAACACCTTCCAGGCATTTGGAATGCTGGGCAGTGCAAAGAAGGGGCCAGACACAAGAGGAAAACATGAATCCTAAAAGCTTCAAGAAATGATTTTTTCAAAGCTTCCACAATAACAAAATGTGCATAAACCCTCTCAGATCAGCCCAATGAGCATGCCCATACCAAGGTGAATTTGGCAAAAGACACTGGTTCTGAAACGTGAGTCAGTCGTGAAGTGCAGTTTAGTGTGGCCCCGCTGTCAGAGGAGAGAGGAGGGCAGGGCACTGCAGCCCAGAGCACGGAGCAGGGCCAGCTTCAGCTGCTGCTCAGAAATACCTGCTAGACAGGAAGAATCAGCTTAACCAAAATTCTGAAGAAGACCCCTTATCTCATGAAGTTGGCACTGAATGGATTACCACACTAAGTTTTGAAATACATGTTCTGGAAGCAATTTAAAGCTCATTAGAAATAATTGTGTCTGGCTACTGGAAAATGTGGTAAAATTTAATCCACATCCAAATGCTACCTGGGCTGTGAGCACAGGAAATTGTTTTGTGCTACTGTGGCTAACCTCATCGCTGACCCTGAGCAGTAACTGCTACAGCAGCTGAAAGCTGAAGCAAAATTAAAAACTTACATCAAAGTATATCATGACAGAATGTAGATAAATAAAAACAGCATATTGAAAATACTATTTTTATGTCAGCCTCTTCTAATGAAAGGGAAGAGGTTTACTAAAATGTAAAGAAACCACAAAACAAAAATGGATGGTCCCAAGGTGCATTGAAACATCATTTCTATACCACTGGGAGTTCAAAATCATATAGTAGGGACACTTGTACATACAGAATTAAAAGTGAAATATATTGGGGATGAAGAATAGGGAACTCCAAGTGCTTTCAATTCTCTCCTCTCAGATGTTTATTTTAAGTCACTCCATCACTCCCTCAGCCCGGCTCCAGCCGTAATGGACAAGACACAAGAGCCCTTGCCAAGAAGCTGTGGAGCCCCAACAAGGATAATTGCCTGCCTAAGTGCATCCTATGCCAGGCTTCCCATCTTTTGAACAGATAGCATTTGCAAAGGCATCTCCGAGCTGTCTGCAGCACTGTATCAGTGATGAACGGGCAGGAGAGGACACACCAGCACTCCCCTGATCCCACGGTAGAACTAAACACTTGCCGAGGTGCTCCTTTTCAAAGCCACAAAAAATGAATCTTGCAAATTTTATTCCCTGACAACTGACGATACTTAGCATATCTTAAAAATCAGCATTGTGGATTTTGTTCTGCTTTTTCTATTATAGGCTAGTCTAGGGAGGAAAGATGCTATGCTTTAGTCTAGCATTAGAGATTTCAGCATCCATACTCACAAGCTTTTGCCTACATTCCCACCACTCCAACACAGTTCTAACTTTATCTTCCCCTTCTATTTTCAGTCTAAGCACAGACCTTACAGCTCACAGAGAAAAGAAATGGAGGGACCATTCAGGCACAAACAGACATCGCAAACTTGGGCAAACTGAAGATGGAAAGAAAGCTACTCAGCAGATGACCAAATGTTTGTTTCAGAGTCATTTCCACGGTGGTTTCCTCTACACAACAGCACAGGGCCCACACAGAACAAAGCCCATATAAATTCTAGCTGATTTTCATCAGCTCAAGGAGGCCGTATGTGTGCAGAATCTGAGTGTTATCCAAAATTACTTTGAGTGGTGTAGTCCAGACTTAGGAAGAATGGACGTGACGCCAGCAATGACCTCTGTGCCCTGATAAGGGTGAGAAGAATCACCTGATGCCACCTCATTTCAGTCACTAATCCCTTGTCTAAGTATTGACTGGACAGAGGCATGTCTCAGATCACATTTTTATGTACCTGTAGGTTTACATAGCAAGAAAACTCACAGCTCATCTATGACTTAACCAGAAATTTTTGTGTTTTATTTGATGCAAACCAAATTTCTGTAAACAATACTTTTACATGCATTTTCTGTGTATCATTACACGTGAGAGAGGAGGAAAAATCCTGTTCTAAAACAAATTTAAATTTCACTTGCTCATGAAAGCACAATACAATTAAGCCATATTTTCATTTATTGATTTATGTTATGTTCTTCTCAGAAAAGGAAACAGCCAGGCTAGGCTGTCTGTAGGAGAGGGGCTGTGTCTTTTCCTACAAAGCCAGGGGCTGGAAACTCTCCCTGCCAAGGACATGGCAAGGAGGGGAGGTGAGAGGTAACAAGCAGAGCTGGAAGCCTGGTGTTCAGACAGGGGTTTGCCAAGAGGAGCAAACACAGCCAGGTCTCCGGGTGGTGGAAAGAACTTCTCGGGGATAGGAGGAGCTGGGCAGAGTCTACAGCAACCCACTTGGTCAGTGCATTAACTGAGACAGAGACTGAAAGGAAGGATCTTCCCACAAGGACAGTGTGATGAAAGAAAGAGATGTTCACTTCTGTTTATTCCCCTCTGCCTCATGCCATCATTTTGTGTTTCTCTCAGTTTAAAAATGTAATTATTATCATATAGATTTCTGTGAAATCTATTCTGAGTTAAAGGGTCTCTTTGATCAGCTCTGAGGAGCTCATCATAAGCTGCAGGCATATACAAGAGATCTGTCTGACTTGGTAAGATAAATGGGCACACAGTGTCTGTTGTCATCTCCTGGCATTTGCTGCATCTTCTATTCTCTCTTCTAATGCTTCAGTCATAACATTATGCTGAGTGTGAGAATCTCAACTATTTTCGCAACTTTAAGTTACCTGCAGGAATGGTACAGAAGGAAACTTGAAAACTGAGTCCAAGGATTAGAAGGCACGTATGGATTAATTCTTTTATCTGAATCACACAATATTTCAGAATTGGAAAATTCAGGGGCTGGACACATTGTCCAAGATCACAAAGTGAATTTTATGATCACCACTTGGTTTAATTGTTTAGTTTCCCCCGGATGTCTGCCAAGATTACACAGGCTTAAAAGACAAATACACTTAAAAAAGGTCAGAGAGTATTATGGATTACAGTTTTCATTAAAAGAACAACTATTAAGATTTTCAGGAAGGCATTTGAAAAGAATGCAAAATCCCTTTATGTCAGTATTTTTATATGAATTTGCATGTTCAAAAGATCATACATAATTAACAAATCCCTACAGCACATTTCCAGAAGTTACATCTTTCTGTACAGTGGAACAGAAATCTCACGAACTACTAGTTGGTGATCAAAGCTGAAAATGTTAACAGCAATTATTCAAAGCTGGTCAATTGTCGTACCTTGAAATACTGATAGCGAGCAGTCAAACCTCCCCAGAGAGGGAGGCAGGGCCCCTGCAGCAGCAGTGTGAGCCAGGGTTGAGCCAGGGTTGAGCGACGGGGCTCATTCCAGTGCCCAGCGCTGAGCGACGGCCGGGCTGTGCTGCCCACCTGTGCCAGGCAGAGCCAGCTGCACCCCAGGGAACCCCTGCTCCCACAGGGACTCTGCAGTGAGGCCAGTCACTGCAACAAATATGGGCCATCACTGAACAGAAAACCTAAAGGATTCTTCTAGATGTCCCACCCAAGCAGTGGAAGGATCACAGATGGGACCCTGCCAGACACTGATGATAATATGCTTTAAAAGCAAAATAAACCCCACCCCAGATGCTGAGTGGAGACTGTCTCTCACATCTCCATCTTTCCTCCACTTTTAGCTGATAGGTGATTTTACAGGTTCCTTCTGGAGGACATCAGTACAGTTCTCCCCTTAAACCTGTGCTGAGTCACAGGGCATCCTTCCATAGGAAAAGAGGTAGAAATACATGGAATACAAGCATGAGAGAAAGCTCTTATGGAATGATGGAGCTGAAGATGCCCTTGCTCATTGCAGGGGGGATGTATGGGTGACCTTTAACAGGTCCCTTCCAACCCAGCCCAGTCGAGGATTCTGTGGTCACTTCAGTTCTTTCTGTGGCACACACACATCTCTGGGGAGATGCCACACATTCCTAAGGACCTTTCACATAACTAACAAAGAGGGTGGCAGGAGTTTGGACGGGGCTCCTTGGCTGTGCTGCTTGGTTTTAACTCTTAGATCTGCACTGGGCTGATTCCCTTTTACAATCCACAATTAAATCCCAGCATGAGCCTGAAAATGTTATCTGGTCCTTTTGTGCAAGAGCTACCAATACTTTAGGCCTGAGAATTTTATGAACTTTACATATACACCATAAAAGCTGCAACTGAAACCTGAATGGTTTTTTACAAAGGATTTGGGTTTTTTTAAGCAAGAATTAGAAATGAAGCAGGTTGAAACTAACTTGTGTGGTTTACTCAGCAAGGTTTAGAAACTTGATGCCAACAAGTGAGCTGGATGCCCAATAATATGTTTTTCCTAAGTGCAGAAAGGATGGTGAAAGCTGATTGAACCAAATTAAAATAAAAAATTAAAACGGAAAATATGACTGCAATGGGATAAGGTACCTTAAGACAACGACTACATCACGACTACATTTGATTTTTCTTTTAAATCATCCAAAGATTTACTTTTTATCTTTTCACATTTTTTTAAATCTTATTTTTATTTTGCTTAATCATTTGAACAGATTTACTTAAGAACTTAGCTGAAAAATGTGCTTTGCAAAAGAAATAGAAAAGTGATTTTGCAAGGACTTAGTTACTTGCAGTTTTTTCTATCACAAACAAATGTCTTATGCATTCCACAGATAATGTTTCCATTCCCTACAGATCAAATGCAACATCACATTTGAAGTCTTTTGTACAAGTGTGTTTTTGTAACAAACAATTTCCAGACCCAAAAAACAACCTGAATGCAGTAAAAGCAAAACTGATGCACCAATTTTCCTTCTTTAAAAGAAACAGGCAGTTTATGGCTCTTCCTGTTTACACAGCCTACAAATAAGGTTCCTCTACAAAAGCTTGGTAATGTTCCTTTCTAACTATTTAGAAAGCAAAATCACCAGCTACAAAGTTAGTTGGAGTGTAATATAAAGTGCTGGTGTCAGAGACCTGTTGCAGTTGCATGCATGAGTGGGAGTAGTAAAATGAAGCAACTTCTTATAAATACTTTTAACAGTGCTCTAGGGTAAAGCTGTTATGGTCCTGTTATGTTTCGGAACTGCTGGAATATAATTTGAATACATAAAATCAACCCACACCTATCAATCAGCAGCCTCCATCAAACACCTCATGAGTTTTTCTTTGCTGAAATGCATTTGCAGCTGCCAGAGGTTAAAAAAGTGCTACAAGCAACACTGGTACCTGAATGAACGCTGAGTTAGGGGACAGGAGAGCGCCCAGTGGTGCCCTGTGAGCTCTGCACTCAGGAGGGGTGGCCCTGGCAGCACATCACAGCCCTGCTGTGGATCCCACGGCTCCACCAAGTGCTCAGCAACCAACGGGAGTTTTATGCCACAAACCAGGCAAACAACTGCATGTCAGAGGAACCATTAATGAATGCCTACCATAAGTACAAATCATTTTCCTGCCTTCTTTGAAGAGCAGAATTCCATTTGGAGATGATACGTCGAAACTTAAAAGCTGCAATATGAAAAAGAACAGCAAAAATATTCAGATGGTCATTAGAGCAGAAAACTGCAATGGATTAATTCCTAAAACAAAAGAAACCCCCAAACATTTGCTAATTACAAAATACAATTACTTGATAAATTAAGTCTAGCTTTCAGCCCAGTGATATGCTCTCTAGTTATCTCCATGTGTCGCCAGAGTCACAATCCTGTGACAAAAGACAGAACGATTTTAACCAGGAAAGGTGACAGACAATACATACACAGCTTCCCATGACTGGGGAATGCCTTGTGGTCTGAACACAGTCCAGAAAATCCATAACCCAAGTGGGCAGACTAACTTTTGCCATCTCTACAGCATTTAAAAATAAACCAGCCCCCACTGGCTATTTTGCTAGCTGACATCTGTGGCAATCCCAGGGCAGTTCTCCAGATGTAAACTGTAACAGATGCTTTCTAGGAACAGTCAGACCTGAAGGAGACTGCACCATTTTGTCTTACTCAAATCACAGGTACAGCCAAAGCCAATAAGAACCATGTTGTTCTCAATCTGGAAACACAAGAAAAGGCCCTTTGCCTCATTCTAACCTGTTGTGATAAAGAAGCCTAACTCCTAGTACAGGACTAGAAGTTAACTTCAAATATAGGTATTAAGTTTTTGAAGTTATTAATAACTTAAAAACTTATTTATAGTTTGTAAATAACTTTAGAGAAACACCCTCAGGATTTATTTGGACTGAAAGGGAAGGGAATCACCACTGAGTGATGTAAACCAGAGCTGACAACAACAAGGTCATGGGATCCATCCTGCATGGGCCATCACTTAGGAGTTGGACCTGATGATCCCTGGGGGTCTCTTCCAACTCCGAATATCCTGTGATTCTGTGACCTGTCTGGTCTCATCCACCTCTGATCAGCTGTGCCCTCTGGTGTCACCCCCCTCCCAGAGAACAGGACAAATCCTTCTCTGCTGCAAGTCCTGTTTTCTGACGACTGAATCCTTATTTGCAGAGTCCTTTGCTGCAAACTCCAGAGTAAATCTGAGTGTTTATGAATGAATAGAACACCCCTAATGTAAAACACTTGTGTGTTCCATATATACAAAATGATAATGGCTGGCAGAGGCAAACCCCCCAAACTAGCCCATCATCTCCCCATCAGAGTGGCCTAAAGCAGAGTCTGATACTCAAACACATTTCAAGCATGTCACAGCATTGTACAATGCATCCCACCCTGTACAAGCTCACGCAGTACACAGCTTGTGCAAACACCCAGGTGATGTCTGTCTGCTGAAGGGAACAAGGCAGAGTCTCTGAAGAGCAATGGGTAGGAGAATACATGAACAGGGAAAGCCGCTTGAATTGCTGACTCTTGCCTAAGACTTACTGTTCCAGTTCCTCCTGGCATTTGTTCACTGTTATTTGAATTCTGTGTTTATGCTTTAACAATTTCCTCCTTGAAGTAAGCTGCAGCACTATTAGAGTGCACAAGTAAATAAAACCAGGTTAAACGTTTCCACTACTTCTACCAGGATAAAGGACATAATTGGCCAACACAAAGCAAAGAGGCAGCCACAGCAGGCAAGTCAACACGAAGCACACTGGGAATTCTATCTCATAGACTGGGCAGCCCTTCAGGGACTGAGTGCACATCCTACACACTGGTGTTTGACTGGATGCCACGTCTCAACATTCAGGCATCAATTTCTTGTCGCTTGATTAACTTGTTTTTTTCAAATTTCAAATATTTCAGCTTTTTTCCATGTGAGTTTGATTTACAAGACAAAATGAGAGATGATGCCTCCTTGCTGAAAATTCCAGTTCCTTTGGTCACGAAGATACCCAGCACAGAGACTTTATCAATTTTACATTGAAAAACCTATTTTTGCTTTGGGCAGTATACTAAAAATTTCTATGTGTAGTGATTATTTTCCAAAATAAATGGATCTGTTACTTGTGGTTAACCAGGAATTTCCTTCTAACTACTGCAATGTCAAGTACTGAAATCACCTCCCGAAATCACGCTGAGGCCTTTCTGGTGAGCTTGCAGAGCAGAGTTCAGATGCAAGAAAAGTCACTACGTGTGGATTACAAACACTGCTGTATTGGATACTACGCTTCCCCTTTTTGGCTGCAAGAGTTCAGTTGCAAAAGGAACTGTGAAGGCAGTTGTGGTTTTACAGGCACATGTGTGTGCTGCTTGGCTTAAGAAAGAAATTCTGCCTGCAGCACATCTTGACAGCAGACAATTTCCTGATATTGAATTATATAGTCAGTATTTATCCCTGGTTAAAGCATACACTTCACTAACATTGGGTACAAAATCCCAGCAGTCCCTCATACATATTCCTGTGACTAACCCTTACCAGCTCATTTTGTGCCCTCTCCCATTTCAGGATAACAACACAAGGACACTGAAAACTGAGCCCTGCTTGTGAGTTTTGTTCCAAGGCACAAAAGGAACAGCCTTAAAGGCAAAGTCAGACATCTTAAGGATAAGCAAAACGTAGGGATGGGACGGACACCCCCCACCCTTGCAGGACTCGTCACCGACCCAATATTTTTGTGTTTCTGACCTGTTTTGCACGAATTCTGCCATCAGCTTCGAGACGGGGGTTGTGCAGGCTGGTTCACAGTGCCACAGCTCCACAGCTCTTTGCAGCATAGGAATGGATGTGGGGTGTCTCCAGCAGGCCGAGCCAAAGGGCACAGGGATGGATTCAGAGCTGCCAAAGAGCTGCCCCGACACGGCCCCAGCAGCGGGGCCAGGACGGGCACACCCCGCCAGCCCCTCCGACCGAGGCACGGCCACCACCTGCACATTGGAGCAGCTCCCTGCTCAGAGGACTAAATCCTTGGGGAACATTAATGGTTAGGTGGAAAACAGTCAATACAGCAGGAAAAGGAAAGAAGTTTGTAAGATGTTAACATATATATATATATATAAAACAAAAGCTCAGGATTCTAATGAACAGCCTAACTCACAAATGACAATTTAATTTAAAACATATTTGCAAATCCTGGGCCCTAAATTTCAGTGCCACCTGATATATATTTGATGCATTTGATTGTATGAAGCTGTTTCCAGAGCATTGAAGAAGAGAATTTGGCCAGACTGTGTGGGGGAGACCAGGTGAGTTAGGATTTCTAGGAACTCTTTCAGAAGCATTGTTTGGTCATCAGCATGCAGGAGTTACCTGTTCTTTAAAGCAGGACTTCAAAAAATGTGATGAAACAAAAAAATAAGTTAAGCGGACTCTGCAATGTAACTTAAAAAGTATTTTGAGTTACTGACAGTATCAAAATATTTCATGCATCAGCTTGATAAAAAGCTGAGCCCTGGTTCCCCCAACATGCTGAAGAAGAGTTTATTTGGGCACGAATGCAGACTGGTAAATGGAGACGAAGCAGCACAGCTTGACTGGCAAAGAATTAAACAGGCTTTTTATGTGGAACCAAGAGATTTTAACTATACAATTTGCTATTAAAGAGTGATCTAGCTACTCTAGTCAATGGCTTTGTTTAATAACAAACTAATTTTAAATTTTCAACTTTGTCTCTTGTCATATAGTTCTGTTTTGTTTAAACAGCAGAAATGGTGTCTATCCTTAGGAAAATGCTATTGCCTTGCCAGCCAATAAAGGCTGGTCAGTCCTGCTGCCAACTACTTGAGGCTTTGCAGTGGGAATTATATAGAGTGGAAGAGGCTGACGGGACTTTGAGGCCTTGCTCCTCACTCCTTTATGGGGTTCTTTACATTGTAAAGCAAACTAGAGTCAAACATACCATGGAGAGTTGTCCAGTAATAAACTGCGATTTAAATTCAAATCTCACATATCTGAAACACCCTCAAAGGGTACAGATGACCCATGCCATGTCAAACCTTTAAAAACTCACTGCCAGTAACATTTTGCTGAGTGGACTTCCAGCCCAGCCCATTGCCAGCAGAGGATGGTCCCTATCTCCAGGTGCAGCAGATGCTCCATGAGGTACAGAACTGAGCCGTGCTACTCATTCTCCTAAGTCACCCCTATTCCTCAGCCTTCCAAGCAGCCCCATGAACAGTGCAGGAGATGGTGCAACAGCCTCCCTGTGGACAGCAGGCAACTGCCTGTTCAGATCTCATGGCAAGGAGAGTAACTGGACAGCCAAATAGTATCAAAGGCTGCTCACACATCCAGTATGATTCGCTATCTTAGTTCAAAAACTTGAAGCATTAAGTCCATATTTATTGACCAGGAAGACTGGAAACTACAGTCAAATTTTATAAAAGCTAGGGTCAGCAGAAAGGCTTCGGCAATTCATTATTTCTTTTATAAATCAAATAAAGTGGAATAAATTGGTTTTAAGCAGAGTAATTTTTTTAAAGTTTAACCACAAAATTCAAGGAGTCTGGCTAAGTCATGAACTTAACCTGAACAGTCAGTCCAAGCTCAAAGGAATTGAAAGTGCAAAAAATGATACTGAGGTTTGAATCCCTGCAAATGGGCAGTGACTGCTCTTACCAACAGATTACTGCTCCATGAGAAAATGCATTCTCTTCTCGTGAGGAGGAAACCTCAACCTCTACAGCAGTTTGGCTCTTTCAAGTTTGTATCTAATTCTAAACAGCTAAAATACATAACTTAAAAATTTAGGTCTTCAAAACCAGAATAATTTTGAAGAAGCCATCTTATTGCTACTCATGGTTTTATTGTGTTAAGGAATACAATATGAATTTGGATAAATATGTAACACTTGTAGTTTGATGAAAATATTGTCCTGCTTGTTCTTGTGATCCACATCTGGAGCGTCAGGATCAGCCAGCCCAGTATCTTGGGCAGCTGAACTTTTCAATGACCACTGGATGAAACCCCCCTTTTCTCTGAGCTCAGTGTGTGTGTGTCTGTGCACACAGATATTTTCTATAGGCAGTTTCATGCACTCACCCACAGCCATCGGCTGCTATCAAGCTGGCTGCAACTCAAAGTAAACCTAATAATTTAATTCTTGCAACCCATTTTCTTATTGCGACCGTTTTCTTTTACAGACAACAGAAATCATTAAATACCAAGAATCAGCTGGGAGAAGCACAGGAAAAGATTGCCTATGGGTTACCACCTAACTGTAAGAAACACTAAATGAAAGGAACAAAAAGGTGGATATTACTCACAATTGAATCTCCACGGGCGTGTGTGCCTGCCAGACCCAGGGCCTCAGACTGCAGTCTGGTATCAGTATGGAAAAACCAGATTAAACATTCAACATCTTATCCAGGCAGCCTGGGAGTAAAGAGCAGATAAAACATGTGAGGAGAATCACCACTGTTAGGGAAAAAGAGGTTTTGCCTGCTCAGCAGTGGGTGCTCAGTGTTCCCCAGGCCACAGCTGCTCACTCAGGACTGACCTACAGGCTCCAGAGCACACACCTCCCGAAGACAAAAAGCAAATAAACTTTCCCAAGCTGTGGTACTGCAATCGTCATTGACAGCTTGACATATCAATATTTCAGGAAGAATAAATGACTTTCATATCCAGAGGTTTGGTTTTTTTTGTTTTGTTTTGTTTGTTTGCGTGATGGGTTTTTTTCATCCTACCAGATACTTTGGGAAGATGTTACACTTAACACTTGAAGCTGCTTAAAATATTTGGAAATATTTTAATGAAGTCTTTTGAGACATCACCTAATAGAACTTTAAACCAAATTTTACTATTATTATAAATATTTTCTCTTCATCCCTTGCCAGAGGAAAACTATAAATCTTGTCTCAGCTGAATGAACACCATTTATCATATTCATTTTCTTGTCAATACAATTATGAAAAGCCTTTGGCCTTTTTCCAAGGAGCCTGATTTGCTGGAGAAACTCAATTAGTATAAGCAAGGCTGCTACAAACCAGCCTCTCTTGGCAGTGCAGTGCAGCTCCAGCATACCTGAGAACACCCCTCGAAAGCACGAGCCACCACTCAGGCATGATGGGGAAATACAAGACGCAGCGGAGTCCCCCGTGCCTCCCCTCCCCTCTCCCCTCCCTGCACTGAAAGGACTTACAAGAAATTATTTCTGCTCATTTTTGCCATCTACTGGACAAAGCTTAAATCCTAAGCACTGTGATCAGGTGAGGGATTACTCAGTGTAATTTGGTTTGTTATGGACAGGCCTTAGATCCAAAATATTTCTTCCAATCATTTGAAAAGTTGATCAACGCATTTTTCTACCAATGTTTTACAAGTGACTGTTTCTGACAGTATTCAATACAGAATAAACATCATCTTATGATATATTAAAAGCTTAGCCTTTTATCCCTTGCCTCTTTCTTTTGTTTATTTATTGAACAAATATAACTAAACGGATTTATTTTGTCTAATATTTTGTATTTGCCATTTTCAATATTGAAATACTAGAGCCTCAGACATAACAGAATTAAATCTCTTTGTAAAAGAGTTTTTCTTTGCTATTAAAATGATTTTCTGATTTTATATTTGAAACTACAAAAGAAATGTGTTAATCAAAGGGTATTTAAACTTGATATGATAGACCTGGCACCTGACCCTCCCTTTTCCTCCCATTGACTCTTCTGTCTTTATCTACAGTAAATAAGAGTTGCGATAACAGCAGCTCATTCTGCTGTGATGCTTGGGATCAATACCTGGATGCAGCTGGACTCCTCCAAATGAGGAGGAATCCACTGAACAGAAGCATGTACTTATCCTTTACAGACAAAAGTGAGGAAGAAAAATATTTTGAACCTGTGCAAGGGAATAGGAACGGAGAAGGCCTGAGCTCTGAGTGCCACACAAAGCTGCATCTCCATCTATTCTCATTGTGAATATGGAATAATGAAATCCGAAAGTTGGAAGCTGATTTTATTTATTTGAAGTAAACTTAATTGACAAAGTGGAAGGAATAAATTAATTTTTTAAAAAATGAGGAAAGGGCTCTGAGGATTATATATCGTTCCCTAAAAAGCCACCTCCATGGATGTACCCATTTCATTCAGATGGGGAGGAGGTGGATGTGTGTTACTCCTCCCACAGCTGGAGAGCTGCAGATCCGCACAGGAAAATGACACGCCGTGCTCGGAAAAACAAAGTAAACCCGATGTGAAATGGAAGCAGCACTGATCTGGTTTTACACATCTTCCTGCTTTATTAAGTTTTAGGGTAACACAAGCACAAACAGTACTAACGAAGTTAAATGTACCCAGTGGTGCCCACTAGAAAATGAGATGCTAATTCACAGCCTGGCTTCAGGACCCGGCTGCTTCGGCAGTGGGGGGGGTTTCCCCTCTATTCCTCTAAAACTGAAAATAGGGGATGCTTTCCACTGATTTTAGGAGACAAAGATTACACTGTTTTCTGTTTTGGCCTTACATTCTGCACACAGACAGAGTCACTGCAGCCTTGTGAGGGTCTTATAGAGGGATTTCCTGAAGGGTCATCATGATCCACCACCCCAAGATGGCATTCAGATCACCAGGCTCTGTCGTGCAGCTTGCAGTCCTGAAAGGTTAATTTCTTAGCTGCAATTCCATTCCTTTCTTAACCAGGAAGATTATTAGTGAACAGTAGAGCCTCATAATTCACTTAGAATAAAAATATTTTCAAAAGCTTGATTTCTTGTAAAGTATGTTATTTTTTCTGCCCACAAAACAAACACATAATTAATTTTCAGTTTTGTGAGATTTAAATTATAAAACAAACATTTTCATAGTATTTCAGCAGTTTATTACCAATATGACTGTGCACCTCAGAGAGAACTACAGCTACTGTATTTATAAAAATACAAAACATTTCTCTGTCATGTTAAGAAAATACCCAGGAGTATTATTGTATGCATTGGCTTAAAAATGTATACAACATTTAAAGCAAATAGAGTTCATTATCATTCCTTATTGAGGAAAACTACAATGTAAAGATTTTGATTTTGTCTTCAGACATCCATTCTTTTCGGATTAAGACTACTGCAAGTGTTGTGATATTAATAGAGCTGACATAAATAGAAAGTAACTGACTAAATTAAAGACATGATTCATAGCAGAGAAAGAAATCTCCCCAGATGGCACTTGTATAGTATTTTTTAAGCACTTCTGATGTTAAACCAAATGTAGGTACATTGTGTTTGGAATTCAAGACATGGCTTTTTTTTCTTCTTTTTATGAGAACATCAGGGACCTATGAAGGAATAAAACCTCCTTGGACACGTTTGCTAGATTAGCAGTGTAACCCAGCAAAAAAGTGACCTCTGCGTGGTCCCTCCCCGTTCCCTGCCCGGCCGCCGCTGCGCCGCGATTGCGGCTGATGACACATTATTAGTTCATTGAGCTTTGTGTCCTCCGCCCCGCTGGGCCACACCATTACACTAATGCGAGGGGCCGGGCAGCGCCGCGCACAGAGCGGGCATTGTGCGGCACCGGGGACACCGGGGACACGGGGGACACTGGGGACACGGGGGACACTGGGGACACGGGGGACACTGGGGACTCTGGGGACACGGGGGACTCTGGGGACACGGGGGACACGGGGGACACGGGGGATACTGGGGACACCGGGGACACGGGGGACACCGGGGACACGGGGGACACACGGGACATGGGGGACACACGGGACATGGGGGACACGGGGGACACTGGGGACACGGGGGACACGGGGGACACACGGGACACGGGGGACACACGGGACACGGGGGACACGGGGGACACTGGGGACACGGGGGACTCTGGGGACACTGGGGACTCTGGGGACACGGGGGAC
>JAWWMO010000030.1:582941-594037 GCA_035047845.1 Dendrocincla fuliginosa | reverse complement strand
ACATTGGGGACACGGGACACAGGGGACACAGGGGACACTGGGGACACACGGGACACGGGGGACACTGGGGACATAGGGGGACATAGGGGGACACTGGGGACACTGAGGACACACCGGACACACGGGAGACAGGGGACACTGGGGACATTGGGGACACACCGGACACTGGGGACACAGGGGACACTGGGGACACACCGGACACTGGGGACACAGGGGGACACGGGGGACACAGGGGGACACACGGGACACACGGGACACAGGGGACACTCCGGACACAGGGGGACACGGGGAGCACAGGGGAGACACGGGACACGGGGGACACGGGGGACACAGGGGACACACGAGACACGGGACACACCGGACACAGGGGGACACGGGGGACACAAAAGACACAGGGGACAGAGGGGACACACGGGACCCAGGGGACAGCCCGGGGACCCAGGGGACAGCCCGGGGGCCCAGGGGACAGCACCCCGCGCCAGCCCCGCCCGCGCCGCCGGCGGGCAGGGCCGCGCTAATTGATTTTCCCGTTAGCGGAGCAGATGGGGAATAACCCGCCAGCGACGGCCACAGCGCTCACTTTGATTCATGCGGTTAAACGCCTCGCTCAAACTTTTTTCCTTTTTTTGTTCTTCTAGTAAAAACACAAAGACCCTGGGCCAAAGGATTGCCACGAGTTTTCCAGCGCTAACACTGGCAAAATGCTTAGGATGTGCTCCGGATTATTCAATATGCTCGCATAATGAATAACGCAAATTAAAACATAATATATGAATGCTATGTATTAACGTTTAAAAGTGCTTCCTGTATTAATATATTTAAAGTAATAATAACAATAAAATGTTAATTTAAGCTTGTAATATTTTGAATGAGGTATAAGACTAACTGATACTCATAACAAGCTACAATTAAGGCTGCGCTGAGACTCCCATTGTACTGTTATTTTAACATATCTTTTGTAGTTCTGTTAGTTTTTCTAAAGTAATTTTCCAAGTTAGGTTTCTTCAAAAAAAGACTTTCCTATTTAGAGAAGCCTGTTCAACTCTCTGTCTGTGTTCACATTAGTTCTGAGATGCATTTTTCCCCCTTTACTCACTGAAGTGGTAACACACAGTCCTTCCAGCCCCAGTGCAGTCTACACTGTATGCTCAGATAATTAGCTCCTCCTAAAGGGATGTTTCCAGTATAATGGATCGACATCACTAAGAAACGCTAGTGAATGAAAAATATTTTAACAACATAAAGAAACTTTTCAATTTACTCAGACGTAAATATTCTTTTTAAGAACTCAGGAGGTCTAATGAATTTTATCCATGTGTTGCAGGTGGGGTTTGTACTTCTTTTCTTTTTGCCATAAAAGGCCACAGTTCTGCATTCTGGAAAACAAACAATCACAGAAGCATGGCAAAAAAACCCAGCAAGGAGTTCTCTCTTTAAACCCAGAGTTTTCAATAATGTACTAGCACTTGGTGCTAACACTCTAATATTTATAGTGTTGAGAAGTACAAAAGATAAGATTCACATATTCACTTTAATTGATCACATAAAGAAAAAATTATGTCTGATGCCTCTTTAAAAATGCTCCATGTGAGCTTAAACCAGGGCTAATTTCTGCTCTTCATACACAGACCCCTCAGTCTGGCTGAACTGGGTGGCATGCACGGAGATTTACCCCAGGACACGCTGAGTTCTCTGCCAAGCACTAGTGAGGTTGCTGGGAGGATTTTAATATTTGCATTTCCTTTCTGTTGTGCATTGAAATGGCCTGAACTTGCAATGATGCTCAGAGGTCTCAACTCTCATTAACTTTAATGGGACTCTGAAATCACTTGAGAGGAAGTGTTCAATACTGAGAAGATGCAATATAAAATTGTAACTTTATACTCATCTGTATTTTCATACTTGGTGTGCTGCTCTGTCCACACAGAAAATAACTGTTTAGCAGACAAGGTGCCCAAGACACTAAGAATTAAAGGAACTCAGCAGCAACACTTCATACTCCTCTCTGACGGCAGACAGAGATCCAGCAATGGATACAAGGGAGTGGAAATATCTCAGGCTGATTTTGGTTCCTTTGCTCATTCCAGTCACAAAAAAGGAAATAAGCAAGGCTGGACAAAGACGGTCCGGAGTTGGGGAGAAGGGGAGCTACGGCCCTGGCAAGACATGAACCTGCCTTTGTTAGAGCACACGCTGGGGGAGAAACAGCTCCCCATCTTTGTATGGCTTAGAAAAGGACAACCAGCACAATCCGTGTTCCTCCAACATGCTTATTCTGTCTTTATAAAAAAACCTAGTTGTAAGAAAATACTCTTCTGCAAATATACTTAAAAACCAGTTTGGTTAAATATACTTAAAAAACAGTTTGGTTGTGAGACTTTAAAAACTATTAGTAAAAGTAGATGTGCAACTTTCTTTAAACCATGGTCCCAGATCTCCAGGAAGCTACACAAACACCAGTGGACTTCAGATTCTAAAGAAAGGAGACCAACTCCTACATAAACTGCATCTTGGTTTTCTACTATTTGAATTCAGATATTGTTATTAAAAAGTCCACACCATTAACCACACTATTCTTAATGAACGACCTCAGTCTACAAGACACCATAACGTTCTTGTGCCGTAAACCCGCAGCAAACCAGTGGTTTAGGTGGGATCCATCAGAACTCAGCTGTGTAAATAACACTGCCACAGTGAGCAGCAGACAAACAGCCTATGCAACAGCCTCCAGAATCCCGAGGTAAGTCCTGATCCATTGAAGTCACTGGTAAAAATACCCTTCAACTCCAAGAGGAGCCAAAGTCACGTGCTTGCTTATGTCACAGTTACCAAGAGCCTTCCCCCAAAGCCCTAAAATCTTAAGACAATCTAGTTTTAGTCCATTATGAGTATTCAAATGGCACGTACGTACATACAATTTATTAATGACAAACACCACTATACACTTCCACATCTCCTTTTTGTGTGTCATCCCGTGGCATGCAGAGTGCCTTGTAAACTTAGCAGCAAAGTGAAGAATACAAGAAGCTACTGTGCCCTTCCCAGCTGCCCCCGGTCCTTCCTGGGGCAATGGGACAGCAAATGGCACCACCATTGGCAGCAGCCAAAGGAGGGACATAAGAAGTGAGGAACACTAAATACAAGAGAAACAAGAGGAGCATGTCAGGAGCACTTTATACACTGCTTTTCTTGATAATGAAGCAATTTTGTTCAGATTTCATTTTCGAAATGTTAGTGATAGGTTTTCTTAAAATTTAAGCATTAAAAAGTCCTTTTAAAAATAAATTCAAGTATTTTGTTTCAAAGTCCTGATGAACATTTTTCAATGGATTTTTTTCAAAGGAAAGGAGCTGAAGATTTAAGTATCTACAGAAAAGCACCTATGAATTGCCAACATGTGGCAAGTGTCTGAGTAACACCATCTAAACCAGACGAGCTTCGTCACCCCCCCACCCCCAAAACAGTGCTCGTAATGGAAAGTCTGACAGACCCTTAACCATAGTGGCACTACTGGGTGCAGCTATAATATTACCCTCATAATTCTACTATATAATAACAACAAAGGAAAAAAAAGGTGAAGGGTCATTGTGCTTTGTCTTTAGAATTAAGATGGCTGTCTTCATCCTTACAGCATACTCTTAATTCTGGAGACACATCTTAATAACCTCTAAATAGTTCCAACAAAAGAGCCGTGTCAGAGGAATGAGCAGGCCCCAAGGTGTTTCAACTGGAGTGTTTTCATCTGCCTTTATTGCTCTATCCCTCTCCAGAATTAAGGCAATAACCTGTGATAAATTATTCAGGAACTGCTACAGGGATCAAAGCAAAATCATTCTGTTAAAGTGCTGTTTGCAACATTTGGCACTTAGTGTGAAAACTTTTAATGTGTGCAAGCTGAAAATCAAGGATTTTAAATAATTTAACAGCATGGAGTTTCTACAAACCAGCTAAAGATAGCATGTTGCTATTTAACTGCTTTTTCTTCAGATCCTTTTTCCATGCATTTCTAGCAAATCTGATGATGTCACAACTACAAACAAAGTACTCCTGAGATTCCGGCTGCCCGGGCGACAGATCCCTTAACCACATTGTCAAGAGAAACCTGCATGTTCTTAGGGGAAAATCAGGCACTGCTTTAATACTGGAGATTTTTTCTATTAATACAAAAACGTGAAGGAAGCAGAAAAAAAAAAAAGAAGGGAAGAAGAAAAAAGAAAAGCACCACACATACACACATAATTACTTCAGCCATCTTCAATTACATTTGATCTCCCTGGAAAAGAAACCTCAACATATGCTTTGTATGCAGATGTAATGATTACAAATGTATTTTAAATAGAAAGAGCTCCCTTGTTACAACTGGTTTTCAGTGGCATATTTCAGAAATATTAAAAACCTAAAAAAAATACCTAGCCAGTTAGAAAGTCCTAGTAAAACCCACAAATTAAATGAATTTGGCAGTCCTGGGCCATTTTCATTGTGATATTTTAACAGTGTCATCTCCCTGTGGATTGCAATACTAAGCATTTTATTGGAGAACTGAACTGTTTTTGTGTTTCAGTGCTTGCAAAATGAAGTACCTGAAAGCACTTTTGCATGCAATATTTATTCATTATGATAGAAAAACAGCTTTAACCTAATAAATTGTGTTTAAGATAATTTAGAGCAAAAAGTTTTGTTTATGATAAAGCAACAGATTTAGTTCTTTATCAGTAGCTCAAAGCACCAAGTTTTCTTTATACAAATTAGACAGATGGTGCTTACAGTAGAATTTACTAAAGGTCTGTCACAACAAATGCAGCCAAGCTGCATATTTAATCACTGCAGAACCTTGTCTACCTGCAGCTGCCAACTGCTAATCCAATTTCCCTGATAAATGTGGCAAGAGACACGATCAGCAATAAAGAGCATCTAACTCCATTTTCCTGCAGGGCGTCTTTTGATGAACATTTAGGACGGAAGCAGGAGTGCACTGTGTGGCCCTGGCTGGTGGCAGCTGCATGCATTTTGAAGACACAGTTCTCAGGTTACTCACTTAATTCTGCCACTATCATTATGTTGCTATTGATCTCAGTAGCTCTTGTCTACACAGCATTACTCTAGATGAAGCTGAATCAGGCAGTTATCATGCATCAAACTTGCTCAAAAGCCTGGAGATTTCCCCTTAATTACTTGTGATTTTATTTGCAAATACCGTTAAAGTGTAATCAAGCAGTCACTTTCCAGGGTCGTTAAGAACTTGCTAGTTTAGGAATATATCACTGGCACTCCATTAAAATTTCTCTACCAAGACAGTTTCAAGCAATCCAGACAGGACAATGGTAAAATTACTGTAATAAAATGAATCCTCACACGGAGAGGAATTCAGTTTCCTCCAGAAAGGGTAATGCTACCAAATGACCTCTTTGTTCTAGTTTTTAGGATTTCTACTTGAACACATGAGAGATGAATGAAAGATAGATGAACTGAGTCTATTTTGTAATTGAAAAGTGATTATGATTGAATACATAAAGCAACAACAAAGACAGAAACCAGAAATAACTGTTGAAATAACCTTTAGTACTATTACAAAAAAATTGGCTTAATTCAAGCCATGACTGTGAATTGTGCATCCTCGGGTATTGTCAGCAATGTCCTGCAACCAAATTATTTACCAAATACTTTGAGAATATCTGTTTATTTTCTTGTGAAAAAAAAAGTGGATAAATATGATTATGCAGTACTTAAGTTGTCATCATATTTTAAACCAGCAAATTAAAAATGACTGTTAGGGGTTCCCCAAAACAACCCCGTGCAGCTGAAGAGAGCACTCCAGTGAGCACTGTTAACTCCTGGTTCAGTGGTGGCAGAAGGGCATCTCTTTAATGCAATAGTGCTCTAATATATTATCATTCCTGATGATGCAGCTTCTATCCAGCAAGTCTTTTTCTTCCCTAAAATATACTGTTGTTTTGACACAAACAGCTTGCTACACTTAAGGATTTTACTAATAAAACATAATGTTGTGTTAGATATTATGTCTGTTGCCACAGCTGAACTGCCTTGTCAAATCAATCCTAATATGGCTCCCACAGGCACATAAAAACCTTATTTAGCTATCAGTTATCCTAATCACTTTGTTCAGTTTAAGGGTGCCATACTTCAAGACCCGTTCCTATTTATACATATATGCCCAGCCATTTAATAAAGTCTTGATTTATATAATAAATTCTTGCTTGAAAAAAAAAAACAACTTTAAAGCAGCAGTGTTTTATCAAGTGTGTTACACGTCTCCTCATACCCCCCAATAAATATGTTAATATACACAAACAGGATACGTGCATGGCAAAGGGGAATATTACATATGGAGCAGAAAAGCTCTCACTGAGGAAAAATTTGTCTCTCTGATTATAAACGAGCTTCAAAAGGGGTCACTTGATCTGCCAAGCACTGGAAAATCCCGAGGTCTTTAACAAATCTTTGTCCAAAGTTTATCTACAATAGTATTCATAGCCTTTGTATCTCTCCTGTCTACATTCCCAATTAGATACACGTATACAGGTATATCCGTGTCCATACCCATATAAATATACAAATATATCCACGTCAAGGGACACTGACAGAAGAGGTAACAAGCTCGTTGCTGAATGCTTGCCCCGCTACTACTTTTTCCCCTCAATAATTTCTTCCCCTACAATGGACATAAACCTACCTTTGCTTCTTGTTCAAAACTATTGCTGAGTATCTGAGTCACACTTTCAGCCAAAACTGAGAGGGGGAGCATTAAATTCTCAAACTCATCCTCATCTTCACCTACAGGAGAAGGAACCAAATCAAACCAGGACACGCCTCAGACCCATCTTTGCACTTGATCAGAAGGGTCAGGCTCGGAGGCTTTCACAGGCAAATCTCACTGACATCACAGGAACTTCATGTGACTCACAGGAACAAAAATCTGAGGTATGATGGATTTTTACTGAGCTATAAACAAAACCCACAATTTGTTGATTCCAAACAACTTGTATTTGTGGTTTATCTCCAC
The DNA here is from genome assembly GCA_035047845.1 of Dendrocincla fuliginosa. Lineage (NCBI taxonomy): Eukaryota > Metazoa > Chordata > Aves > Passeriformes > Dendrocolaptidae > Dendrocincla > Dendrocincla fuliginosa. The sequence goes on along the minus strand of JAWWMO010000030.1, from coordinate 587,016 downwards.
ATTGCACACCTTTCTCCTTCCCACATTTCTCTGTTAACCTGACCACATTTGTTCACTGCTCCACAAGAATATTCATGTAAGAAGTTCAAGCCTCAAAAGTTAGAAAATGGTAAATTTAAAACAACAATAATAAACTAGACCCATTCTACATATGAAGTTCAAGTATGATATTTAAATCCCAATCTTTTCTGATCCTGTGCTATTTTCCCTGCCTCTGACCTGTCTGGTACACACAGTGAAGCTGCCCTGGCAGGGAGTCTGGACTGTGCTGGGGTTGTTTGGATGACACGTGCCTCGTTTGTTCAGAGGGTGTAAACTTAGGATATACGAAACAAGATGCTGTGAGGAGGGAAAAAGAGGTTGTCTTTGTTGGACAGCTGAAAGATATCCTGGAAGTCTGGATTGATTTTGCTTTGTCATGATACTGAACAAGTAGCTGAACTGCTCTGGAAGTGGCAATTTGCATGAGGCTCGGTCCTCGCGCTGCTTGTCTTAGGCCCTAATGAGGGCAGCCTGCCTCTCGCGGGCTGGTCCGGGGGGACTAATTCAGAGAGCAATTTAATTTATGTTCTTTAAAGAGCTCTTTGCTATAGGGCTTTTGTCCCTCCTCTCTTCATCAGCAAAGTCTGGGAAATGAAGTTGCAAGTGAGATTAGGAGGAGTCTTTGGTGTGTTAAACTGGTTGTGCAAAGTTGGTGTAAACTTTACAGTTTGGTTTCCACACTTCATCTCCACGCCTGTAAAACGGGCCTGATTCCAGCCCCTTATCCTTGGGATACTGCTTAGACCAAACCACTCACCCCAGTGCAAAGTAGAAAAAAGCGAAGAGGAAAAAAATGCCAGGAAGAACAAACAGTCACAACATAAAGCAAAGAGGGGAGTGAAAAATCCATGCAATAACACAGAAAAAAAAAATCACAATACTCAGTAGCTTCTCCTGAAGATGGAATGACACATCTTTGGGACTGAAAGCATCAAACATCCTCCAAGAGAAATAACTGTGATCCTCCAATTAAAACTGCCTTGTAACCATGTCCATATTGACAGTGCAGAGGAAAGTCGCAGTGGCAATCCCCACTCTGGCATTTCCTCAGTCCTGAACATCTGGCTTTGTGACCCAAACTGCTCCTAATACAGGTCTTCCCAAGTTTTTTTAAAAGCATTGAAATGCATTCAGTCACTTACTGCTGCTGCACGGGTCAGCTCAGTTGGGGAGCCTTCAAAGTGCCATCTATGCTCAAAAGCTTTCTTAAACTAGCAAAGGGTCTGCCCAAATCTGTGACCTGCACCGGCAGCAAACCCAAAAGGGTGAGGGGCTCTGTGCTGGGTTTCAAAGCTACTGCTGAGCAGCAAAGAATCTGCTGGGCTTTGGGAAAACCCATTCTTCTTCACCGTTGCCTGTCTCCTTTGCCATCTTCTCTCTGCTACTTTCAACTGGAGTCAGTATTTTTAGTCAGCATTTCTTTGGAGAAAAACAATTAATAAATGAGGCCCAATCATTTAGAAAGTCCCATGGTGGTATTGTCCCATGCCAACACACAGACTGACAGGAGTCATCCCGACCCCGCCCTGTGCAGGGCTCAGCTGTTCACAGAGTTCTCGGGAGGAACCTGCACTGCCCCAAGGCAGGAAACCTCACACTCCATCTCTTGGAGAGTGCTGCATACCGCTGGAAGAAGGTGTTCACAGCCAAATTCAAGATGATCTCTTCCCAAGGCAGAATCTCAACCATACTTTATAAAAAAGCTGAGAAAACCAGAGAACTACCAGCATGTCCAAAGCTGATTGCAACCAACACTTCAGAGACAAAGCAGCTGGTTTGGGGAATTGGGTAAGGGAAAGTTTTATGTGCTAGGTCTGTTTTAAATTTCAGTGAAGGCAGGGAAGAAAGAGTATACAATTAGGAGCCTCTATAGTATTGCTCTATTAATAAAACAATGTGTAAGTTTTAGAAAAGCAATAGAAATTACTGCCTGTACATCTCTTTTTCACTCCTGAACAAGCCACATCACATGTCCTGTACAGCAAAGTATTACTGAGGAAAGAAACTATCCTAAAAAAACCTCCCATGGCAAATTGTTAATTTTCTGTAATTCAAACTACACACACACATACTGATGACCCTTGAAAGAGAAGAGATGCCCCCCTTGTAAGCTGTGGTAGAGCTGTGTGTGGCTTACAGCAGTGGTTTTAGACCTGGCTCACGTGAAGACATTTGGCCCTGGGCATGACTGCAAGTCCAGGACACTGACAAACCATGCTCAATAGCTCCTGGAGATCTTTCCTACAGCCTAGATCTACTTTTGGTAGTGCAGGAAAAAAATAAGGGCTAAAATTTATTAATTCTAGTAAAAGCTTTTATTTAAACATAAATTTACCCATGCTGTTCTATTAGACTTGGTTACCGTACACTTCATACAAAACATCTTGGACAAAATTATGCAATTCTAAATGCCACAAAATTATTTAATACACAACCTGAGACACACAAGAAATTTAAAGTCTAATTATATTCATATAAATTTTATGTAGCTCACCACAAATCACGGTGCATTTCGATGCAAATATCAATCTCACAGAATCCCACCATCACAGAAGGGTTTGGGTTGGAAGAGACCTTAAAGTCCATCTTGTTGCACCCCTTGCCATGGGCAGGGACACCTTTTCACCAGACCAGGCTGCTCCAAGCCCTGCCCAAACTGGCCATGGACACTTCCAGGATGGGGTATCCAGTTATTACCATTGTTTCCTTCTAAAATTAAGTTTTGCCAGTTGCACCAACAGCACATAGCTTAAAATGTAAATATTCTCAATTTACTGTATTCAGTAAATAATCTCCAAAAATGTTTCTACATCAATTCCTTAAAAGAACACCCACCAATAAAAATTCATTTTAATTTTGTTTCCATGTAAATTATTTATCATTCATATAAAAGGATTTTATATAAATCTCTTCATTTAATTTGGGAAAACAAAAAACAAAAAAAACCAAAAAGCCCATAGAAGACAATTGGTACTATGTTTTTTTGTTTAAAAATGCCAGTTTTCAAGGCTTGAAAGTATCTTTTGATTCACAAGGTAAGAACACTGATTTAATACTTGCACAAGCACACAGAAAGGACAGTTTGTGTACCCCTTACTTTTAAAATCTGGATCCTAAAACACAACTTCTGTTTGTTTCTCCAGCTGTGCTTTTTTATCAGTTCAAACCGAACACATTTACTCCAGTAGGAACACGAGGGACAGCAGCCACAGGACTGATGTGTGCTCTTTCCAGACACATTTCAGGGCTTGTGGAGCTGTTAATCAAAGGACTCACAGTGGCCTGTGCCAGTTTATCCCCAGCCATAAGCCATGTGCCCGCATTCTGTCTGACATACGCTTATCCAACCTCAACTTCGAGAAGTAATTCTTTACACCTGTGATTTTGTATTTACCAAATATTTCTTTCCCGTTGTGGTGGTTTAGTATTCTTGGTTTTGGTCTAGGCCTTCCCTGGTAACAAGGTGTCGTGGGTTTATCTGGTTAGGCTTTTTTTTAATAAGAGGAAGATTGGCTTCTGTTGGGAGCCTCTGGAAGTTTCCCTCCATCCTATAGAGCAGGGCCAATGAAGGCCAGCTCTGAGGAAAACTTCCTGCTTTTGAACCATTGAGTTACACCCCTGCGTGAAAACATATTTAAGGAGTTGTTGAGCAGATAGAAATTGGCAGCCATGGGTTAACAACATCGCAACGCAGACATCAAGGTCAGTGCAGGAGGAGGAGAGGAGAAGGAGGGGGAGGGACCCCACGGGTCAGGGAGTGGACTCAAAACCATTATTCCCTGAATATGTGGTGATGACCATGGTGATTACGAGTTGTCCCCTCGAAGTCCATGGGATCCATCGGGGTGCAAAGACCCCCCTGTCGGAGCAGGGGGAGGCATGAGAGAAGCTGTGACCTCGTGGGAGGCCCCCAAGGTGGAGCAGAGTCCTGCAAAGATTTGCAGCTGAGACCCACAGAGGGAGAGGACCCACGCTAAATAGGTACAGCCAGCTTTTCATGAGAGACTGCACCCCATGGAATGACCCACGAGAG
>JAWWMO010000030.1:530947-574268 GCA_035047845.1 Dendrocincla fuliginosa | reverse complement strand
GATTGGTAAAGCCCTGGCACCTATTCCTGACCATGGCATGAAATTCACAGAATCAAAGGATATCCTGAGTTGGAAGGGACACACCAGGATCATCCAGTCCATCTCCTGGCCCTGCACAGACACCCCAACAACCCCACCCTGTGCCTGAGAGCATTGTTCAAACACTCCTTGAGCTCTCTTAGGGCTGGTTCTGTGACCACTGCCCTGGGGAGCGAGGGTCTACCTCAAACTGTCAGTCAAATAAGTCAGTTCACCTTTGTACATCTCAGTTTCTGTATCTATAGAATATGCACAGTGATTCTGAACTCAAGCTGTCAGATCCACTGGTGACAGACAATGATGTAAGAGGTATCATCCATATTAGCTATTTAAACTGTGATGCAGTAGGATGCCAGTTTTGGGAATAGAGAACCTGCAGTAAAGATGTTAGATGCCTCAAAATCAGCATTGATTATTGATTTTACATATTCATGGGCTAAGGAAAGTATACAACACATAAACTAAGCTTCTTTTTCAGGAAGTTATAAACTTAAGAATGCAGTTTAAAGCATCTAACTGTTTAGTATTATTTGCTGAGGAAAAGGCAAATAACAATGCAATTACCAAAGCAATTCCTCAATTTAAATTTACAGACAAACATTGATTTACTTTATAAAATCTCTTTGAATTGCTTCAGAGGTTCAGATTGCCTTAAAGAAATAGCCCATTCTAACAAGTCCATAATTCACAGTTTATCCCTACTGTGGGGAGTTCTGGAGATGTTTATAGTTGTACTAAATCCTTAACAAGTATATACCATACAAAACAATAAAAAGGAATTTGAACTACCCAGATTTGACATCAATATCAAAATCATAAAAAGGCTATTTTGCAAAAGAGCAAAATCTTTATCCTTCAGTAGCCAGTTACAAGACATTTAAAGCAAAACAAGAAGCCACAGTGAGAGATTGAAGGTAAAATTAAAACTGTGTAAGGAAGTCTCTTCATCCAATGTTCTGGGTACTTTCACATACATCTGTTCTTTCAGTTCATGGTTGTATTTGGATGCTGAAAGATGAAGCAATAATATAAAAGCTAGAAAGTACTTGTGAGTGAACAGAGGCAATCAGAGCAATTCCCATTTCTGTTTCCGCCTTGCCAATATCAGGCAAGATGAAAGACACATAAAATGTAGTATTTTAAGAAACATTCACAAACTTTATAAGTGTCTGAGAAAATTTCTAAAGAGCTAGAGAGGAATCTCATCACACAAAAAGCAGTTTTCCAGTAGATAGGGAAGAGAAGCCAAGGAATGAAAGAGGAGAAAAATTTACAGCTCTTGAACTCATGGAAAGACAGCACTGAAATCCAAGTGACAGTGTCTCTGTCCCTTGGTTGCTCAAGTGGTTTAGTGATTTAAAAGATGAACTAAACAGAACAGAATCAAAGGAGCCAACCATGAAGTTTCAGATGAGTCATGGAAAACAAGAGCTTCATCAAGAGCTACAGCAATGCCACATTCACCAAAACATCTATGGGAGATGAGCACTGAAGTACAAAAAAAGAGAGGGAATAAAAAATGGCAGCATATTTCCAATTTTGGCAACATTATCAAAATACTGAACTACTCACAAACACACAACCCCAGAAGAGCAACAGGAACTCTGCTCCGTGCTGAAAACCTACATGAGAAATTGAAAAATCTAAATGCAACAGCATTAAGAAGTCAAATGTTTTCTTTTAGTTTGCTTTAATAAGAAGACAAGAATAAACCCCCAGCTCTTAAAGCTGAACTAAAGCAGCTTCCCAGCCTCTGAACCTCCCAGCTTACTCTGAGACTGCATCACCATGACAGCTTAGTCCCCTTCAGCACCCCAAACACCTCTGCCCTCAATACAGGCACTTAAAAGTATTATTTTAAGAGGCTGTTGTATACTGATTGTATTCAACAATTTATAATTCTCTGGGAAAAGGGTTACCACATCACTCACAGAAGAATGGAAATTCTTTGCACTTTCCAAGACATTAATGTATTCAGCCAGGGAAAGAATCAAGGAAAAGATATCCCCTTCTAGCCTCCTGTATCCATGTCATGACTTTTTTGCTCCTCAAAACCCCTCTACTGTCCTTCATTTCCTGTCTAATGCCCAGTTTACAGCTCTTCAGACACAAGGACTGTATGACACTGCTGGGACACAGCACAGGACAGCCCTTCACACCACCCTGCAGCCCCTTGGCAGCGCTGGATGGGAACTGACAGTGGTGAAGCCCAGCACTGGAATCCTCAGCCTAAAAGAAAGAACTGAAAAACCTGCAGTGGAACTTTAAAATGAAACATTTAGACGAGGAAACAGAATCAGGGATGCAGGGGAGAAGAGGAAAAGCAAAGTGCAGTCAGCACAGAAAAGGAGAGGGGGATACAGTGTGTGCAAAGAGGGGCAATCAGCGGGGCACACTGAGGGTGGGTACCTTCTCCATCCATCATTGCATGCACGGGCTCAAATGTGGCTTACAGGCCATTTTTAGGTGCCTAAAGAACTCATCCATCCTCCTTCCAGCAGGCCCTGGACTCCCCCTCAGAGGGGTCACTCCAGGCCCCAGCAGAGCTGAGGAACCCCGGGCACACAGAGCCCCCTGGCCCTCCCGTGCACTGGGGATGCCAAAGGAGCAGCTGCAAAAGGTGAGCTGCTCCCAGGCAGAAAAGATGAGACTCTCATAAAGCACCAAGTTTGGGTGAGGTGGTTGGGTTTGGGTTTTGTTTGTTTGTTAAATAATTAAAGGAGAGAGTGAAAACCTTTTAAGCTTATATAAGAATTACATTAATTTGGAATGTAAATTTAGGAACAGTCTTGGTCACAAGTTAAGGATATAACAAATGTACTTGCATTACAAAAACCCTACAGATGAAAAAAAGTCATACATTTTAATAAAAACTTTCAAAGCTGCTTAAGGTGTGTGCTATCTGATTCCCATTACAGTGCAAGAAAAATGGGCCTCCAAATCCCCTGAAAAGACTTTGAAAATCTCTTCCTTACGTGGTGCTGAAGTTTCAGTAAAAACACAGATGGCAATTTGTTGGCAAGAAAGCTCTGCACAGTCATGTTTTAATTATTTCTGGCAGATTAGCATCACTTACCCTGAAAGCTCTTGGTGGCTCAGACAGGAGGGGATATATACTTTTCATTAGAGCTGGGCAAAAGTGAATAGTCAAAACCTACACATTCTATCATTAGTGAAAGTACTGAGTTCTGGTTTGCCATGATTCCTGGAGCCATATCAGTATGAGTGTTTAGAATATTCACAGATCCACACTTTTTACACTTAGGCATTATTTAAACATTGTCACATGGAAAATCCCTCTATTGATAGGTATGTGCATCCACCACAGTGACATACAACAGCCATGTTTGGACATGTATCTGTCATTCATGTTTCAGTTATTTTATCATGGCCAAAAATACTAAATATTTGGTCAAATATTTTGTAAATCCACTTCAAGATAAATCACTTCCATGTGATTTTGATAATAATTGCAAAGAACCAGAAGAGGCTCAAAAAAGGTAAAGGAAGAAAAGGAAAGGTGCTCGCAGCCGAAATAAGTACAGGACACTTTGCCAAATGTCCAGGACACGCTCAGGGAGCAGATGGAACGAAAATTACTCAAGTCTCAGTATTTCCTGGTCTCTTACCTGTGTAGGAAAGAATTAAGGCAGGAAGGCAGCTAACATTCAAAGGGATCACCAGTGGAAAGAGAGGACTACTGCTGGGTTTGGGTACAGTACACTGCTCCTTGCCACGATCCATTTATGAGTGGGTCAAGAGGCATGAGAACATGTGATGTGGCTGTTTTGGAAGCAGGAGCAGCAAGGACAGAGAATCCCAAAGAGAGGGAGGAATAGTCCATGCCTTTGAAAACCAGCACCTCAGGGAAACAGGTTAGGTGAAAGAAAGTCTAAGGAGTCCTGGAAGACTACAACTTGCTTCACTACCATGAATTCAATGGCCATATTTACTCCTCACACCAGGTATAAAATGCTTCCTGAATGCATCCTGCATCAGAATCTTTAATGGCAAAGCAGAAGGAAATAACCTGACAATGTCTTTTGATTATCCCACAGTGCTAATAGCAGGCTACCATAAGTTACTTTCTCCACACTTGGATTTGAAAGACTGGATGCCATTAGTCAGGGAAGTATAACTCCTCTGTCTCACATAACCCTTGGCATTAACAAAGGAGGAACTGGACACCCTCAAACACTGTGCAGACACTACACAGCAACACCCCCCCTCAACAGAGTGCACACTAAAAATTCCCGAGGGCACCCTTTTAACCAATTGTTAAGAAATAACAGCTTACAAATTCCCCCTACTGAAAGCAAAACTGGATCTGCAGGGTAAGACAGAACAGCAGACTAGTGGCTTCCTCAGATACCTGTGGTTCCAAGCAGTGGCTACACCCACAGGAGCAGCAGGTGAGAGGGCTCACAGTCAGGGACCTGCCCACAGCGCTGCAAATGTGCCACGAATGTTCTCAGTGACAGAGCACCAGGAATGCTGCCAGGCTGGACTGCCCCATCACAGGGTCAGGTTTGGATTATATATCAATATGTTATGATTTCACACCCAGACTTCCCACCTGGCATGCTACCACTGGGAAGAAGCTTGTTTATTTGAATTGCCACAAACATGACTGTGTTTACCCACCAGATTCACAGCTACCTCTTACAGCCACTGACTGAAGTGTCCATCTCAGGATGTAACAGCCATTCTGTCAAATCAAATGATCTTCAATGTAATCAATGAACAAATCATGGGTTTAGGAAAATACAGTAAGCCAGGAGAAAGAGAAAATAAAACTATAGTGTGTAATCTAAAAAGTAGCACTGATTTTTGCTTTTTATGTACCTTGTTTTCTTTTAAAATCTTCCATGTAACACTAACACCTATTAACACTAAACTTTATAACACTAAAAAACTGTATTTTTCTTAATTTACAGTAGTTTGAAAACACAGCCCTATCCAATCTAAACAAGTGTAGGACTGCTCATACGACTTGTTAGATGAGATGCTATTTCCTCAATTGGCAAACATAAGAATGACAGGGACGAGTAGAAAGGGAAGCAAACTAATGCACCTGGTATCCAAAGACCATTCCTCTTCCTTCTTTTTCCTCAGTTGTTCAAGTCTCACTGCAGTTTGAAACCACAAAACAAAGCCTTGTCCCCTCACACCACAGCATGAGCTGCTTCCCTACAGTAATACCATAAACAGTTTTCCATCCACTGCCCTCCATTTACCTCTCTTCAAAGCAGACTCCAGGTAAATATTAAGGTTGGAGGGGCACTATTGTTATCCTAAGGCAAGATATAACACTCAGCTTCTGGTTTTGAGGAAGGAAAGCATTTATGCCTTGTTTTCCACAGAAAAGTTAAGTCCTATTAGAGAATGACCTTGTTTTAATTGCGACTATTTCTCAAGGTTGGCAGCCACGGCAGCAAAGACAAGTCACGTTCAATACTGTCCAAACAGGTCACGGCCAAGCTGGTGACACCAGCAGAGCTTCCTCCAGTGAGCCAAAGTCTGCTGAAGTACTGAAAGGTCTTGTCAGATTTAGGGGACATGAAGTAAACGACAGGATCTTCCTCACTGTAGAATGAAGGCAAGATACTTGTTTCTCTTCCTCCAGGCACACGCAGAGTTCATTGTCTCCTGGGGACTTCCAGAGTTTTTAAATGTATATTCACAATTTTTCAGAGGGATCACTTTGTTTTGCTTCAAGAGCAAAACTGAGTTTAGATTAAACTCCTTTTGTGTCAGAAGAAACTAGCAAATCTCACGAAGGCCATATGTAATTAAAGACAAAGTCCTGGCAATTTTGCAGGTAGCCAAGGAAAGTGGCTGCAGCAGAGGCACAAGACAAAGGGAGGTTCTGCAGAGTAATTTTCTAGGAATATTTTTAAGAGAGAGGACTGTAACACTTATTTTCCAGAACAACACACCATCTTATTCTGCCAAATGCCAAAGATGAGAAGGCAGACGATGCTAACTCCTTTTGTCTCCTTCAGTTTGAGGCCTTAGAATCCTCCTTTGTGAATCTGTATTTTTAAGACAGCAATTTTTTCCAGATGTTGAATAAAAAAACAATACAAAAGAGCCTCCCCCAAAGAAAGAAAGATTAGTTGGTCACCACTTTGAATTGCCATGAAGCTTTATAGGCAATTCCAGGGACACCTGAAGGTGCAGGAACAGGGGGTGGGAGGGATGGGGGCTGCTTAGGCCAGGCTGTCAAGGGACACGAGGCTGTGACATCTCAGCTCTACTGCCCCACATGCCAGGCACTGGGGGGGGAATACTGTGCTGCAACTGTTCATTTAGAGGCCTGTAGTACCCTCAGAAAATAAGATACAGCTCCTTCTGAAAATGGTTATCCCTGGCTTCAAATAGTTCAAATTCACAGAAAACATTTTTCTAGAAAAGAGCAAACTTAACAACAACATAAAATGTGGATTTTATGTAAAAGTTAAAGACAAACCAAAATACATACAGAATAGAACCCGAGCACAAACTTACCCTTTTGTCATAAATGCTTCCATAAATGGTTGTCACCTGTTATCCCCAACACTTCTGACATTCCGGCATAGACCTGGAAATAAACATTCCAACAGTAACATATTAAAGATATTTATTAGTACCAACATTTTCAGTTGTGGGAGAAAAGTACAGTCTTAAGTGCCTGTCCATCCAACCCAGCTGAAGCTTATCCCTTCCCTGATGGTGCCCTGCGATTTAAGGACTGAGGCTTTTACTTGCCCTTGCATACATTTCTTCCCACAAAGGAGATGTGAATTTTTACATTAACCTCACTTTGCTGTTCACAGAAGAATAGTCTCTACTCAGAAAAAACTGGTTTATAAAAAAAAAATTACGAAGGGATGGAGAAAACATCCTTGTGTTGGTCTGTACTCAGTGGGATGCTATTCAACACTGTTCTTGAGCTTGCAAGCTCTTTCACTGCCTGTCATGAAATCTGGTAAATTTGGTACTCTTCTGACATTGTTTTGTGTTCTTGAATAGAGAACAAAGGCTCTGGCAGCCACATAACTTGCAGTTGTGTAGTTGTCCCCCTTCTTTCAGATCCAAGATGCCTATTTCCACTGGGTTTAGGATGTGGGTAGGATGCAGTTAGGATGCAGTTACAAACACACAGGACACAGCAAGTGTATTTTTTCCTTACTGTGTCATCTTCATAAAATTTCCTGGTAGTTTTAGTAGCCTCACATTTAGTTTGGATAAGAACGTTTCGCTGGGTTAAATCAGCTGCAGGGACAGAAAGCTGACACGTCCTGCAAAGCTGCTGTTCAAACCCTGCCAGCTCAGCCCCCCCCGGCTCAGCCCCTGCCATGTGCTCCCTGCCCAGTTACAGCCAGGGCTGTCTCTGCTGCCGTTCTGCCCTTTAGTGACACTAACCCCAATATTACGGGCTACAGGTCATTCCTCCTTGTGATGTGATCGAGTCAAGCCCCAGCAAGGTGTCAGCGACAGCTCCCAGCGGTGAAAGCCTGGTGCCATCTACTGCCAGCTCCCTTCCCTGACATCCCACCTCCCAGCTCCAGCTAGCCCGGAATCCTGCCACCGCCCCTACACCTTCTGCCACCGCCCCTACACCTTCTGCCACCGCCCCTACACCTCCTGCCACCCCCCTACACCTTCTGCCACCCCCCTACACCTTCTGCCACCGCCCCTACACCTTCTGCCACCGCCCCTACAACTCCTGCCACCCCCCTACACCTTCTGCCACCGCCCCTACACCTTCTGCCACCCCCCTACACCTTCTGCCACCGCGCCTACACCTTCTGTCATGGCACCTACACCTCCTGCCACCGCCCCTACACCTTCTCCTGCCAGCACCCCTTTCTGACACTGATCCTGCCACTTGGCTTAGAAACCAAACCACCAGTGTTCCACCTCTAAGGAAGTTCATCATAATAACAACAATAACAACGAAAACAACAATTGTATTTTGACGTCCCAAAGACTGCAGTTTAAATTCCAGCATAATAAAGGCATGAGTAGATAAACTTGCAGCTTTAACCAGAAACTGCACCAAGATCAAGGAAACTTAATTTGTAAGTTAACTTGTGCTTTTATAATTATATGAACGTAATTGATGGTGACAAAATCAACAGTGAAAGGACAATCACAATATAAAAGAAATAGGATATAATACAATCCTTTAGATGTTGCAAAATACTACATTCAAACTATAAATGTGAAGTTATTGTTTACAGTAATTAAACAAAGCAACAATAATACATTAAAATAAAAAAAGAATATCTTCCAATGTATAAAAAAGAATCTGTTCATTAACTAGTGCAATGCTGAAATGCTACAGCAGCTGCAATTTTAGCAACGTTAGAGAATTTCTGTATTTGACGTAATGACAAGCAAAAAAGCTACAGCAAGGAATGCGAAGCCACCAGCAGCCACCCCTGTGTGCTCCGAGCCCCCTGTCCTGGGAGAAGGGAGGGGGAGCCAGCGCTGTCTCCCAGCATTGTGCTCTGATTGTCAAACCAGGCTCTCCCCACATCAGAGTTTAACAAATAAAATACTAAACCAGCAGTCAGTGTTGACAAAGAGCAGTGCTTTAATCCACAATTATCCTTGTAACTCTTACTACTCCTTTTATCATCCATTAGCTTTGATTCCCATTATCCCATCAAGAACTGTGTCAACGCTTTTGTCCCTGGGGATTTCCCACACTACGAGGATCTGACAGCCAAGCCTGAGTGCTAAGCAGGATCATTACCTCTTAAATCCACTTATCTGATCCACTGAATAGTAAATTGAAAAGCTCATTAACAGCAACAATCTGATTTGTTTTCACGTGTGACAGGGTCATTCCAAGTCAGCATGAATACAGCATTCGCAATAAAAACTACCCCGTTCTGCAGTGTGACAAATTGTAAGCTGAAATAAATGTGATCTTTTAAACACCTTCTTCAAAATCATTTTCAAAACCCACACACACTCTTAGCATGTAAAAATAGAAAAGTAAACCCGACCCAGCCGCAGCAATGCAATGCCTCTGGACTTTTATGTGCTATGAAAAATTAACGATAAAGCATTGTGGATGTATAATAATAAAACACACTTCAACAACAAAGGCCGTGCTACATATTCAAAAGGCAGAGAAAAACCCTGATGGAAGGGGTCAGAAGAGGCTGTGGCATCACCCGTGGAAGTGATCTCATCCTCGGCTTAGGTGCCACATGGAGCCACAGTGGCAAGGGCAGCAGGGGCTGGGGGGCTCTGCCACCCCTCGCTGGGCTCCTCCCTTCACACAGCCCCTTCCTTCTGCCAGCAAGGAGAAGCCCAAGGCTTACGTTCTTACTGCCCTCCAGACCCTTCCAGGAAGGAGCAAGGAATTAACCTCCAGTAAGAGACAACTGGTTCAAGACTCCTGGAAATACTCTGACACAATCAGTCCCAAATTCTTACAACTGCAAGATTTACAACTCCCAAAGAAATCTCTGTGTCAATACAGTGCTAGGAGACCAAGCCACAGCATGGCCAACAGTGTCAGCTAACGGCAGGATAGCCCACCACCCCCTTCTCAACCTCACACAGCCCCGAACGTGAGGGAAACACCTGCAGAAGGGGCAGCCTTAGGCTGTGATGTCCTCGGAGCCTCACAGGCACAGGCACATACTCAGGGTCTTACAAGCGAGTCCCACCACTGCACTCCATCCCCAAGTGGCACTGCTGTGTCCAGAGGTGACAGCAATGGCCATGGCAGTGAAGAGAAAGAACAGACCAGCAAAAGACCTTCAATAATAATCAGTAACAATTTCAAATATACTGAGCCAAGTGTGAAAGCAAAGGATTCAGAGATCCCTCTTTTCCCCCTTTGTACCATTATAACTACCTCACTGGAATCAGGATGCTGAAGGAAGACAAGAGGTTCACAAGGTCTGGTGCCAGGGAGTTTTTTAGGATTTAGCAAGTTTCATAGAATCACAGAAAGGTTTGGTCTGGAAGGGACCTTAAAACTCATCTCATTCCATCCCCTACCACGGGCTAGGGACAACCCAGGCTGCTCCAAGCCCCATTCAGCTTGGCCTTGGACACTTCCAGGGATGGAGCAGCCACAGCTTCTCTGCCCAACCACTTATCAGTTGTTTAAGTTACATAACCATACACTTCCCAACCCCTTGAACCGCTCCTGCATTGTTCCAAAAGGACAAGGAAATAAAATTGTGGAAGCAATGTTCTACAAAGCAAAGTACTTGTAAGTAAATGCAGACCAAGAGAACAGAATAATTCAGTAATCACACCAAAACTTTATTTCCCTGTCTTCCCTACTCTTTGGCCTTAGATATGCTTAACTTTGCTTTGTCTTTTGAGGTCTTCTCTTTTTGGCACTATCATTATAACTCTGAAGAAGCTAATTATGTCAATTCTTAAATGTGAAGCATATTACAGAACTGGGAAGCTCAGAATATGAGTTCCTAAAGGTTGTATGGCTCTGTAATGACAGTCACAGAAATTCAATAACAGCACTGTATGGAATGTACTCAAACGCACCCCATGAAACAAATTAAAACAGAGCAATGAATCTCTCACACTGTGCAAATAAGAAAACAGAAGAAAATGTTGGTTTCTATATGTTTCATAAGGGCTATTATAATGAATTAAGATTTGGGATAATGAATCTTCAGAAAATTACAGTAAAGTTATTACCCGTAGGCACAGTGTAAATGCTGAAGATATTAGAACTTCCTTGAAGCTCTCCAGGCCTCGCTGCAGAGAACTATCACTGCAACATTAAAGCATTTTGTCATCAACACTGAGGGCAAAACCAGACCTTCGCCACGTTTACCCCAGGCTGACAGAGCTGAATCACGTGTAGCACACTGAGGGGAGCCCCTCTGTCCCCGTGGGGTTTTTGGGAATCCAGGCAGAGCAGGGGTGACCGTGCCAGGGCTCTGCCAACCCACCCCTGCCCAACCCTCCTGGGCAGCCCCCACGGAGCCTCCACACTCACTGCAAGAGCTGTCCTCAGGGGCGAGGGCCACAGCACGGTTTGTAATTTCCCCTGCTTTTTAAATCACACTCAGGTATTTTGAATTTTCAGCACTTAAAAGCTCCATTACAACACAGCTTCCACAGACACTTCAGAAAATGGGAACTGAATCCCTTAATTAGATTATCAAGGTGCCAGATCGTTCATCTTTATCTTCTGATCAAACCGAGGCCTTCCAAAGCCATGGCTTTTTTCTCCTCTCCTTAGCAGAGGAAAACCTTGATCACCTTCACTCCCAACCAGCTTCTCTTACAAAGGTGAGATCACAAAATGCCCCTAATTTGGAGCCTAAACCAAGAGAATGAGTTAATGTGTTGCTTTAGAGTTAACTCCCTACATGAAGGAACTCTTCGAAACAGGCCAGAAGGAAGCACCTCACCTAGTTCAGACAGGGTCTCTGAAGGTTAGGGTGGCCTTGGAGCTGCTTTGCTCGTAGGCTGCTCTCCCATCCCACCCGTGCTGGTGGGTTCAAAAGCAACCAGAGGACCCACACCAGCTACGGAAATGATACACTATTTATGGTCTTACCTATAAACCTAGCTTAAGTAAAATATTGCATAAAGTCATCCTCAATTGAAAGAGACCCACTACAAAATAACATTTAAAAATTAGGATATTATTATTACAGCTAGTGTTTTGTTGTAGGGGAAAGGATAAATCTGCTGTATCGCTCAGTCATTGTTATGGATGTTATTTCCCTCCTAGTCTGTGGAAATACTCTGTCATCAAAAGCTCAGACAGAAAAGAGGTATTAGCAGTTCCCATAAAGGCTGTTTTCCAGGCCCTCTTCCCCCGTCCTTCCTTCTTTGCTCGCCCAAGTGATTAAGTCCCTGCTTCCTGCTCCATAAAATGCCCATGTGGTGCCAGCAAGAAACCTTCTCTTACATGGAAATTGATCCTCCCTCCCTCCCTTTCCTCCCTTTCCTTCCTTTCCTTCCCTCCCTTTCCTCCCTTTCCTTCCTTTCCTTCCTTTCCTTCCCTCCCTTTCCTTCCTTTCCTTCCCTCCCTCCCTCCCTCCCTCCCTCCCTCCCTTCCTTTCTTCTTTCCTTCTTTCCTTTCTCTCTTTCCTTTCTTTCCTTTCTCTTTCTTTCTCCTTCTCTCCTGCTCTCTTTCTCTCTCCTTCTGTCCTTCTCTCTTTCTTTCTCCTCACTTTCTTTCTCCTTCTCTCTCTCTTTCTCCTTCTCTCTCTCCCTCCCTCCCTTCCTTTTCTGTCTTTGTTTCTTTTGTAATCCCCTCTTTTCTGCAAATCTTGAAAGAAAAATTTACAATTCTGTTGAACTTAGGACTCTTGCTATGAACTATCTGATCTTATTACTGATGCAGCATGAGAAGCATTCTCTGTGAAAAAGAGAGAAGAAAAAAAAGAAGTGGGTTTATCTGCTAGGTTTTCAGTTAGCCATTAGTTAAAATGCTTCTTAGCTTTAAAAGTCTTGTTTAGACTTTCATTTTTGTAAAGCACTGTTAGAGAGTTTTAATTCCACTGTCTCTTCTGTTCCCCTTTGGGGCTAAAAGAACAAATATTATAGTGAAAACTGAGAAATACTATTAACAGCTGTTACTTTTGAACCTCTTCCAGAAGATTTTTAGCTTCTGAAGCACAGTTCTGGTCTGCACTTTCCATCAGAGCTATACACTGCAGAAACTGAGCCATGTATGCAGGCAGGTATTTGTTTAACAAGAAGCTAAAATGCTGCTTTAGAATCCTCTCCTGCCTGAAACAAAGCACGACTGTAGAGATTACAAGAGTAGATTTGTGCCAGTCAGAGCACTCCAAAAGATCCAGTATTATAGGTACTTCAGCAGCAGTAATGGACACTCTGACTTGCCCCTGTAACTATTACAAGTGTCCAGCTAAATTTTATTCAGATGCTTAATTGGATCTAAATGAGTGGCTAAAGCATCCACATTAGTCTGGCACTTAAAAACAAGTAATAAAAATCAGGGCTACTTTGCATAGCTCCAAAATATCTCTCTCTCCAAAACTATTTCACTGTACTGACTGACATCACTGCAGGTGTTCTGCATCTCTGGATCAAGCCTCAGGAACATGAAATTTAGCAGGACCATGCATTTTGGAGAGGTTTTTGCACTGGGGCTGTATACCAGACTGCTTTTGCACATTTATCCCAGGGCATAAGGAGAGGTGTTACAGCCACCACAGCTAATACCAGCAATTTGAACAACCCTCTTTGGCAAGCCAGAAATAAGATAATTGTTCAACATAGGCCAGCTCCTCTGAAATACTGGCAGCATTGCCTGTAATTATAGACATCTGTCATTGCTAGCCACTCAGTAGTAACCCTGACATCAATATACAACTCTAACACCACAGTGCCTGCAGGCACGGCAGTGGAGCCAGAGACGAGAGGCGCGCAATCAGCCGCCTCAGCCCGACTATCCGTCAAGGGTTCCCAGCCACAAAGAGCTCTTACGTTTTGTATCCTTAGGATAATGTGTTGATTTATTTCAGATCCTCTAATATTTACAGTCTAGGCCATCTACTAAAATCAAGAAACAAACCTGATGGCTAATGGAGGCAGTTAGGGTTCCACACCATCCCATAGCTCAGCGCTCCGAGCGCCGGCGCCTGCCTGGACTGGCTCGTGCACCTGTGTCCAGGCTGTGCCTCCTCCCAAATCACACGTGCTCGTGTCCAGCTGCAGGGCACAGGCATTGCCATGCTCTCCTCAGCCCACATTTCACTGACCAACCTGAAGAAGCATTTACGGTTTGAACCTGGAGAATAGCTGTGCCAAACCGAGCACTGTAAGTTCCCTGTGCCAGCACAGCAAAGAGAAGCTCTGCAGAATTATGTTCAACATGCAATTTTGGAAAAGAAATTGCATGAATGCTATAAAGTATGGTTACAGATAAAATACTTCACCACTGCTTAGAGGCAAGTTGATAAATGCTGCTAACCAAGAAATACAGTTTCTTGACATTTACAGATAAACACGGATAATTTCTTTTTAATTCTAAGGTGAAAATCCTGCTGAAACCCTCAGTGCCTATTTTCCTGTCTTCATTTGAAAATCCATCTCAGAAAGGGGCAAAAAAGATTGTAGGTTTAAACTAATTAGGAATTAACATCCTTACAATTATCCTAATTTGTTATTAACAAACCCAAGATTTCGTAGTATGATTCACAACAGCCTGTGCTGAAGAGAAACTATTAATTACTCAACAGACAGTTAGCTTTCAAGTGAGCTGCATTTTAAAAACCTCCTTTAAAATACAATTGCTAAATGCCTTACAGTGCTGTAATGTGAGACAGGTTCAAATCTTATTACTTCACTGAAATTAAAACCTAAGTTTTAATACTGTTCAAGTCGAACAATGATTCCACACTTTATTGCTTTTGAAATCCCTTGATGATCATAGGAAAAAATGCCCTCGAGAAAAAGAGACTCTGTTTTCGATAAACAGAAAATACAGTTTGCACTCTTAGCCTCTTTGTCATCACAAAAAAGGATTTAATGCCAATTCTTTAAAAAAAGACTTTTTTCACAAAATGTGCACCTTGTGTGCCATTTGTAAAATCAGCTCACTTTCTTTTATTTATTACTGCAGCGCGGCAAGGCAATAAAGCAGCTACTGATAGCTAATAAATTACATGCCTTTTAAAACAATTCTCCAGCTACAAAAACTTGTAACTACAAAGGCTTACATTTACATGGTACATCATACGAAGTGTCTACATTTATGTTCTATTTAACCACGTAAATAAAATCTGACCCTTTATTAAAGAGCCAAGTGTGAACCAGGGGCTGCCCAGGAGATTAACCAGAAGATAACTTTTTAAAGTGTGCCCATGGATTTACATAACTAAACATAAAATTTGCCTCAGCAGGTTAGGTGAAAAGTATTTTTAAAATAAATCGCATTTTTAACTAATGCCCTTCAAGCTACCTTCAGGAAAAAAAGTCAGCACCATTTTTCAATTATTGCATGATAACATTGATTTACACCTGAATCTAAAAATTAAATAAGGTTTTCAATAATAATTGCAACACATTACTGTAATATAAAACCATAATTCTCCAGCACATACCATGCAAACCACGATTTGTATTTTTAATTAAAGTAAGTATCAGGGCTTTGGGAAAGGATTTTTTTGTTAAAATGGATTTAAAACAAAAACCCCTGCAGTCTTATTTCATCATGCATCTCTCCAAGAAAAATTTAAATGAGACGTATCTATTAAGCTCATTGAACTGTTCCTAACTATTTTTGCTCGGTGGCCAGCCCAGCCCGCACAGCTGAGGGCACAGAGCAGTCTCTGCCTTTCCATCTGCATTATTTTTAGGCTGACGTGCTCAGGTATTTTCAGACATTTATTCCTTGCAATTTGATTCTATCATAAATCAATAAACTAAGCATTACACTCTTTTTAATCGTCTCTATATCACCATCCATCTGAATTTCAGATGTGTAGCTGTAATATTAATTTCCTCCACTCGCAGTGATTTTTACAGCTTCGGCAGCTTTGTTTTTGCTTTGCTCACACAACTTTTCCTCTGTAGTTCCAAAATGGCAGCTCTTTAATTGAGCATGAAAACAAACCTTAACTCCATGCTCATACAACGTTTAAGATGCTGCTATTCCCATTAAGCAAACACCCCTGACATGTCAGCAGGACTGTGAATTCCTCCCTCAGCCCAGCACTCCTGGACCATCCATCACTCTGAACGGAGATGCTGTGGGGCACATCTCTCACTCTGACTGAGCACTGCTCGATGCAAAATGGGAAATAGTTTTCAGACACTTCTCCTTTAATCCTATGGCTACATTTCCCTATGGTAACCAAAGGTTTACTTCGAGAATACGTGTTTTCTTGTATTTTGCATCAGCAGCTAAAATGCCAAGACAAAGATATTCCTTACCTAAAGCAGACAAAAAAGAGGTCTAACAAACCAGGTAGCCAGGACAACAAAAAAAGCAGAGCCTGTGGTCTCCTAATTCAGGTTAGTCTGTCTACTTGTGGGGATGAAATATAGGTGCAATTTTAAGATGGTAGAGAATAAAGAGTGAATGGAGCCTGGTGTGTCTGTACCAGGAGGGTCCTTTGACGAACAGGATGCCCACAAAGTGCTGCAGAGTGGAGAGAGAATTCAATAGGACCCTTAGAAACAACAGTTTGG
This sequence comes from Dendrocincla fuliginosa, assembly GCA_035047845.1. Lineage (NCBI taxonomy): Eukaryota > Metazoa > Chordata > Aves > Passeriformes > Dendrocolaptidae > Dendrocincla > Dendrocincla fuliginosa. The sequence continues at coordinate 558,065 of JAWWMO010000030.1, read as the reverse complement.
TTCAAGAGGTCTTGCAGACATTTTTGAGCATAAAAACACCTAGTGATACTCAGACACTGAAAATTCATCAACTCCTAATTTCAACCAAGAATTTAAGCTTAAACACAAGACTCTGAAATCAAGCAAGAGCTTAGGAGAAACAAACAATCTGATCTATCCTATGAACATAAAAAGGTGTTTGAGAGGTGTATTTTGAAGAGAAAGTTGTCAATATTAAGCTTTTTGCTGAAATTACGCAACTAAAAATATAGCCAAAATTTGACAGAGCCTGCTGTAAGTCAAGGAATTACAAACACAAATATGCTGTACAGATAACACAGCAATTGATCTAACTCTGGACCACCAGCTGGGAGCAGAATTATAGTTAAATGAGTATTTATCAGAAAGCTTACAGAAGTAATAGAAACTAATGAAACCAATCAATCAAAATTGGTCAAGAAACTTGATCAATGATTATTCTCAGTAACACATGGGAAGTTTCAGACTGCAGCTTCTGAGGTTAAAGTCAGAAACAAAAGGTGACACCCTGAAGTGGTGCACAGGCAAACCCACTGCCTTGTCTCTGGCTGGAGAAACAGCCTGGCACCCAGGCTAAGAGAGACAATGCGGGACAACACAAAGAAAGGCCATCCCATCCCATCCCATCCCACGTGTGGCTGAGGCACACAGCAGTGAACACAGCAGAGGCACACAGCAGTGAACACAGCAGAGGCACACAGCAGTGAACACAGCAGAGGCTCACAGCCCAGAGGCCAGGAGCAGCCTCTGGTGACCGGGAGCAGCAGCCACGGCAGCCCAACGTGCTGGACACTCACAGGGCTCCTGTAGGACCGGCAGCGCGGCCACATCACCTGCATGGCACACCCAGGCCTTCAAGGACCACCATCTTCTTATGGTAACATGAAAACAATGGCCTTTAACAAAACATAGAGCAGTATTTTGGTTTAAGCAAACACACTAATGACATCTCTTTAAAGCTGACAGGTACCACGATGCTGTCAGACAAGGCTTCTCTCAAGAGTTAGAGAATCTGAAGCCCCTCGGCAGCAGAGCGAGCTGGAAAGCTGGATGTGCCATCGTCAGCTGCTGACTCACCTGATTCTATGGGATACTGCAAAGCTCATTTTTTAGCTTAAACAGCACATATCATGAGATGTTAAATGCTATAATTGTGTTAAAATCTAAATAACGATCTGAATGGGGCTGTTATTCAGCAGATTAGAATGAAATTGGTTATAAACTAGAATGGACTTGTGCAGTTAAGAGCTCACTCAATAGTCTATTCTATTAATGTGAATTAAGTCATCTGTTTTTCTGCATATTCTTACCAAATCTAGAATACTATGATTTGATATTGACTTACCTACCTCGGTTTCTACATATCTTGCAATAAGCCACACCATTGTGTAGATGATATCTATACAAATCATTTAATACTTAAATTGATATAAAACCCTGCTTCAGAAATAAAACTTTTTTTTCCCAGAAGACATCTTTCTCAATAGAGCTACATGCCTCGAGAAACAACTCGTCAGTAGTGAGAATGCTCTGGAGAAATAATGTGGAACCTTCCTCGTGGCCTTCCTAACTCAGTTCTTCTGATCCAAATTGATGCCAACTACCAGCTCTTCCAACAATGATGATACAGATGAAACCAAGGTGAAACAGAACACTGAAATACTGGAGGGTTTTGCCCCTCTTTGCTTCAGAAGAAGGGCAAGTGGACAAATATACACAACTGTTTGCCTTCCTCCGATGTTTAACAAAAGCACATCTAAGTCTGAAAGTGTACCTGAAAAATATATTTGTGTATGTGAAACAGATCTACATTACAAACATTTTTCGATTACTCTATAAGCAAACAAAAGTAAATACCAGAAAGATCTCTATACAGCCTGATAAAAATAATTTTGAGAGGATGCACGTATCTAATGAAACATGAAGCACAGCCCAAATGCTATTTGTTCTGCAAATTTGATTTCAGGATATGGAAAATGGTTATAGACAAGATAACAGTCTCCACTGCCCCAGCCTGTGCACTGCCTGGGTGAGACAACTTATCACTGCTCCTTCCTGGGCAGATGCACAGAGATGCACTAGCTGTCCTGCCTTCTACTAATCCAATTAGGTACAAAAATCACACCCTGGTACGCCACGCACAAAGTCTAACACAAATCTGAGCCAGATGTCTGGAGAAAATGTTTCTTTGTGGTTCTGTTTTAACTGAAATACTATTTTTCATAAGCGAAAAAAACCCCAAGCCTTCCCAGGTTCGAGCTCTCCACAGATTAACCTAAGTTATACTGCTTCAAATATTAAGTTGGTGACCCGACCATTTTTTGAACACGTTACACACAAGCTAAGGAAGCCAAGTGGCTCCTGGGCTGCCTCTCAGATACTATAAAAAAGAACATTCAACAATTAACAACAACTAGCTCTTGATTTTGTTGTGTGAAAGAAATGGAGCTGTGAGAGCTTTCAAACACCTACGAATAAAAGCAACAGTTGGCCACAAGGTGTTCCACTAAGTCATCATACAGTATGTCAGTAACACTCAGAGAATGTTTCTCCTTTTTCTCACCCAACTTCATATTCAGTGCTTTTGGCAAAATATGTTCAAACAAGAAGCCTTTCCATACTATTATTTATTACCTATCTTCACTTATCTGTTATCAGCTTGAAGACAGCTATAGACTTTTTCTGGGGTGAAAGTGCTGCTATGATGAGTTGTATTCCTAAGGACTGTTGAAAGACATTTATGAAACGTCTTAATTCAGCTACAGAATTATAGATTAAAATTGAGAGGGGGTTATTTTTATTTTTTGGCCCAAAATAAACAAATGCAGACTATTCTCATCTCGCTCCCCAAATCCATTCCCAGACACTGCTGTATTAAGAATGGCCAGGACTTCTGCACGAGTAACATCACAGTAAAACAGCCGTAAGTGTAACGATCTCAATTCCAGGCTGACGGTCTTCAATCGTGGTTTGCACTGCACTCTAAACCCTGGAGTAAGAGAAGATACCAAGCCATGGCATGTGAAGGGGTGGGAATGAACAGCAATCCTGTGCCACTCCCCACGGTCACAGCTGGTGCCGGACAGCACGTGTGATCCTGGCTGGGAGAGGACTGCACTTTTGAAGAACCATTGCTAAGCACTCCCTCCTCCTTCCACCAACACCACAATGTGATTTCAGATGGCTTTAGAGGCATTTCTTACCTTAACATCTGAACGGCTTTTAAAGGGGCCAGCAGTGTGCAGAGCCAAGGAGCAGCACGTGGGGCTGCTGAGACAGAGCATCCCCAGCAGGTCGAGGGGCTGATCCCTGCCCAGTGCCAGAGAGACACAGCCCAGCTCAGTGACAGCCTTGCTGCTTCTTATAGCACTTACTTTAACGTAGTTCTGGTTTAACCATTGGAAGTTTTAAATTAAATCACTAATGTTGACTCACATTTAATTCTAATTTAAGCTTTTGCTCTGAGAATTATTTTAATCACTCATTTATGTATTATACTTTTACATTAAAGATTGGGAGCCAGGAAAAAAGGTCAATATGAATTTTTTAGTAATTCAAGATAAACACAAATAAGTAAAAAGTGATTTATTTCCTCCCTGCTTCAAGGCAGACTGACTGAATAGTCAGATTTTACTGGAGAAATAATCTCTATTTTCAGCTTTCCAGCACCTGCAGAATGGCACAAAGCAATCGGAGCAGTATTGCTTTATCGTTTCAGAAGTCTGCATTACCAAGAATAAAATTAAAGAGCACAGAAAGAGAGAGAGGCCATTTTTCACACGGCTGGACTTTAAGGACTCCCCGGTTCGTCCCTGTTTTAATTCCTGCGGCGCTCAAAGCAGCACTAAGGGAGCAGCAGCAGCAGTCGGTGTCTGGGGAGCAGCGCCCAGCCCAGCCCAGGTACCAACCTGCAAACGGGGCAGGGAGGACGCAGACCTACAGAACACGGCACACAGCCTGTCGCACCGCCCTGCTCTCGCCGTTCAGCACTTGCTCCAGCAGGCTGATGGCACCGAGCCCTGCAGGGGCAGGCAGGTGGGCAGGGCACTGCACCTGCCAGGGCAGCCCCGGGCACCGCAGCTCCCTCCGCCCGCACCCCCAGCGTCCAGTGGCCAAGGGCAAAACCTTCTATTTCAAAAGAAAACTTTTTTCAAAAATGGTTTAATCTTTCTACAACGTAACTTTTAATATATGCACAATAAGCGTTACCTCTTTTGAGCTAAATATGCTTAGACTGGGACAGGTGGGTCCGGGTAAGCCCAGCTATGGTACGTGCAAGAGCCAGCTGCTGCAGCTGGTTGTTTTACAATTTTTCTCCCTGCAAAATGCAACTCCCTCAGTGTTAAAGGGTTCATAGGAGGGATCTGGGGTGCCCCAAAGCCGCTCGGCTGGGGCTCCTCTGTGCTGTGTGACCTCTCCAAGGGCACACGGCACATCCCTGTGCTGTGACCACACTTCCAGCACGGGGAATGCCACTAGAGGGCTCCCATATTAGTAGGAAATTCCACAACATTGCAATGCAGGATGGAAGTTTACAGAATATGCATTATTCCATTACTAAAATTCTTTGAAACACAGAAAACATTGCTGCCAAATACGTTACTGGGTTATGGTTTAACTGAAATGCAGGCTGAAAATGGTCAACAACCGCGTGGCTGGAGTGCCAAGCCAGCACAGGGTGTCTGCATTTTCCTTGAAAAGTAAACAGCTGCAGCCCTTGCTTTCCGTACAACAGGACTCACAATAAATGCAGGTCGGTCAGCATCACGCCTTGCCATGTCATACTACAGTGGTATTTCTTTCACTGCAGGTTTTATTGAGATGACTGTATTCAGTAATTGCACAAGTGGCAGAGAGGCTGTTTCTGAACTGCTTCATTAAGAGAGAAGCACACAGAACTCCATGCTGTTCCCTGCTGATCCCTCCCATGCTGTGCCAGGGATGGCAGCACGTCCCCCAGCGGGTCCAGAACTGCCCAGTATCACCAGTCTGCCACTGAAGAGACCCACATCCAAAACAACTGTGGCAGCAGAGTAACTGCTAGGACTAGCATTAGCCTTCCCCCACAGGCAGAACAAGAGAGGAGATGTGGCTAAACAAGAATCAACAGTAGGGAACAAAATATATTATGTATGCAGTGGGTACATACAGCACATTTTTATTCCTGTCCACATTAAGCTGTGCTCCAAGACAGCAAACCCAATGGGAATGAAATATATCCATCAATTATTAAAGGAATTAAGTGGAAAATATTTTGATGTCAAGTGATAGACTCTAAACATGTTTAATTTTAGAGCTAAATACCAACACTATACATTTTGGACAAAAGTATTAGTTGGCAATGCATCCTGTTGGACTTAAAAATCAACTAAATAAAAATTAACACAACAGCATGAGAACAAAATTAACAGTCTATGGCAGATGAATCCTCTATTGCACCTGTCCTCCACTGTGCAAGAGAACATCAGCCTGCCACTGATTATTTCTTTTTGACATGATTTATCGCCTACTATTCTTTAAACTTGATAAAGCAAATTAATCTTTGATTGCAGGAGCCACTGGAGGTTGTCATTAGTCATGTAGTTTGGTGAGGCTGCATGTGTTTCATTTACCAGTCACAAAGAAATGAAAGCCCAGCAGCCATCACTGCCTGTTTCCACTGCCTTCCTGACCCACCCAGGAGAAAAGATAACAGAATTCCAGACATGGGATATTAAGAAGCTACTCTAGAACTGACCCACATACACAGAGCAGAGTATTTGCTTTTCCAGAAAGAATGCTGAGGCCCTAAAATTGATGCTCACAGGAAGAAAATAGTTTCTAATGAGCAACAATTTGATCTCACTAACACATATTTCAAGCTAGAAGTCTACCCAGTTTATCAATAACACAATTTGATGTATTAAAAAAAGAAAATTGAATCTTTAAATAATTGTGCACTCATCTAGAAGAGATATTGGAAAAATCTCAGCTAGTCTAACATATGTGCACAGAAGTGAAAAAAACCCCTTAAATTTCTGGGCTAAGGCTGGACCATGCCCATCAGACCCCTGAGCTGTCCTGCTCAGCGTTTTCCAGCTGTCTCTGCACACCATGCTCAATGCCCTCACGCTGTCTGTGTCCAGCTCCCACTTCCCTTCTGTAGCTCAAATCCACTGTCTCCCCCTCTTCAACTGGTGAGGGTGGCAGCAACCAAAACCAGGGACAAATGACAAATCTGGATGGTTTTATTGGCCAGTCCTCACAGCATTACAAAGAGTCGCTCTGGACAAAGCCCAGCTCAGGTTTGGCTCCTCAGCAGTGACAGCAGTTGGGTCTCAAAGGGGCTGGTCATGGGCAGTGCCTGGAGCCCAGTCTGGAGACCCAAACAGCCCAAGTGCCTTCTGGAGGGCAGCTCTGGAGCTCAAGTAATGAAAGTGAACCACTGCACAACAGTGTCCAGGGAGATATGTCCCCAGAGAGGGCCAGGAGCTATTTCAGGGAAAAACACTGAGGAAGAAACAGTTGTCCAAACCAGACAAAGTGTCCCAAATAAAACTGTACTGTGTCTGGGGATCCCACTGCAAACCCAGCACTCAAGGAACGATGCCTGCAGCACAGGGCTACTGGCTGCATCTCCAAGGTGTTCAGTGACACTCCTCACAACCCAAGTGTTTCTGATACCACATGGACACACATTCCCCTCCTGAGCAGGAACACAGTATGGTAGACATGCCTTAAAAAATTGCCCAGCTCATTTTTTAATACACATTAAACAGAAACTCCAAACTAGCCCCGGGTCTCTCCTTCAGCTGCTGTTCCAACTGCCAGTGCCACATTTTGGAGCAGTGTTTTAACTGGAGACATGCAGAAGTTCCTTCTTTTGAAACCAATCTGAGTTGTGATGTATAAGGGCCAAAATATCATGGGGCTGTGCTGTTTGCCTTCCTCCAGTTACATGTTTAGAAGAAACAGTGTGATGTGCTAGGAAGTTCACAGACCCAGGAAAACAAAGGAGCATCATAAAACAATTCAGGGCGTTCCTGAAATAAGAGTGTTGCCCTTACTATTTGTATCAACATTAATTACTGCTACTTTATGTGTTGAAGAAAAAGCTGAAGCTAATTTTAAATCTCTATTTGCCCCTTGAAAGTTAAATAAAGACTTACAAATTATTGTGAGGTGGTTCATTTGATGCATTAGTGCAATATTTTTATTTTTAAACTGAGTAATTTGGAAGTGTTTATACAAAAACTACATTTTGCTACTAGAGATGAGATTTGTATCCTAGAATTAATAGCAACAAACACAGACAATAAATACAGGGGAAAAAATCTTCAAAAATATTGCCATAGGATTCTCTGTAGATACTTGAGACAGCAGAAGAAAGAGAATCACTGAACTGTTAATTATGAATAGTAGCTTTCCATATATAAATACATTTTAAAAAAGTGAAAATCTCTATAGTCAATAGATGTTCTGGGTTTTTTCCTCAGATGTACAGATAATTTTATGTTTATTTAACTGAAATACAAGTACAGTAACTTACTATTTATATATAAATACACACTTACTGTTTGGCTCCATTGAGAAGGTATAAATTTCGTCTATTGAACATTAGCTAAAAAAATTGTGTGTGTTCATCATCTGGATTATTCTCAGATTAATAGAGATAAATGACAAAACATAATCAGCACCAACTCTGCAACTTAATCATTGCATCTGAGCTATAGGAAACACTTAATTACTCTCATTTACTAGGTGCAATCTAATGAGGAGACATTAGCCAAATGAAAAGAATGCAGTACAAACAAACAAAATAGTTATACCATCATTAAAGAGAAACTCTGACAGTGCAGGTGACAGCGTATGCAGGATAAATTACCATAATGTCCTAAATGCTGAGCTGTCAGCATGCTAATGCGGCTCCGGATGCCCTGGGAATCCCGGCCCTGGAGCTGTCAGGACCAGCCACATCAATCACCCCTCTGCACTGCACTGCTCATTATCCGGCTCTGTGGGCAGGGCTTGCAGCACGATGAGTGCAGACAAGAAGGAGAGCATCACCCTGTCTGACACCGACAGAGAATGCTGTGAGCGCCCCTCGAGCAGAGGGCAGCCCTTCCCCAGGGCAGTCTGCACCAACACCCACGGCCTGCCCGTGCCTTTGGGCTCGGCTCCACAGGGCAGTCTGCACCAACACCCACGGCCTGCCCGTGCCTTTGGACTCGGCTCCACAGGGCAGTCTGCATGAACACCCACGGCCTGCCCGTGCCTTTGGACTCGGCTCCACAGTGACACTGCAACAGCTGATGGCACATTCCTTCCCTTTGCTTGGAACAAACGAAACCCAGCGCATTTTCCTTCTGCTTACATAGCCACCTACTTCTTTTACACTCACATTATTTGCACATATTTGTATCCTGGAATCTTTTAAAGGACCACAAAAACTCCGAATAGCCCTGCTGGAATCGCCCACCTGAGCATGCAGGTGTGTCAGCTCGGCCTGTGCTCATCCCCACGTGTGCCAGCTACCTGAGGAGGGCAAAAGCACACTCGTTTGCTTACAAAACACACTTTTCCTCCAGTACATCACTGGGAATATAAGAAAAGGTTGAAATCAAGAAACAAAAAGGTATATGTGTATGTCTAATACTGGGTAATATACACATCCATTGAAGCCATCATCCAGGCCAGGGGACAGCTAAAGAAATCTTAAAGCAGACCCAAAATTCACTAGGAAAAAGTAGATACACAGTGCCTTGGGCTATTTATATCTGAGTATATCTAGGTTAAAACACGCTTCATGACCTTCCTTGTTTCATTTACTCAGGGAGATGAGAAGGTGTAACAGTCACAGTTCCAGGTGCAGGTGAGGAGAGATGCCAGCCCCAGCGGGGAGTGCCCTGCTGGGTGTGGGGGCTCGCCGGGCACGGCGCTGCAGGAGGACCTCACACCCTGCCTATGGGGGTGCCAACAGAAGGCAATAATAACAGGAGAACTTATGGCCACCTTGCACGTAGTATCCCTTCACTTCAGGAGCAGAATTAGATCAGAGTGAAAGAATTTTTAAGTCCTCCTATACAATTGTGATGATGCTCCTGTAACAAAACCCAGTAAAAAGCAGAGCCTGTGAACAGAGGAATTTGCACATTCAGACAATATCTCCTTAGTGATGGGGTTTTCTGTGATGTCCAGAACTGACTGAACCCTCCAATACACCAAGCTTATACTAGGTTCTATTTAGGTTACACTGAATGTTGTCCCTTTCAGTGCACAGTGTGGTCAGTGGCCCTGCCAGCAGGGGACAATTGACAAACACAGAACTCTCTCGTGATTTTTCTACACTATCTTCTACAACAGAACAGGTTTTGCAACCATATCCATAAATATAGTACAAGTATCTCAAAAATTATGATTGAGGATTGAAAAGTCTATGGTGAAGAAGCAAAAAAAGCAAACGTATGCAGACAAACATCCCCATTCTGTTTGTGCAGCAGAAATAGCTGGGTGGCAGCAACTGGTACAACTCCCAGCACAGGAACACCCGCAGGGGCTGTGCACAGAGCCTGCTGACCATACAGAATTACAGCTGGAGGGGCAATTCTGGTTCAAGTGGTTGCTTGTGAGTTTAAGGATGGGTTTTTTCCCCTTTACCTTTAATCAGATAAAGCCACATTTGATCAGCAGTTCGCTTCAGATTGTTTTATGCAGCACAAAACCACAGCATCAGTCATACATTTCTGGACCAAAGGTTTTTGTTTTTTTTTTTTCTGTAATACCAGTAGTGGCACAGTGATGAAACTCAGTGGAATAATACATTTGGTTTTCATTTGACCTTTCAGATTTACTCTGCTGAGCACAATAAACATTCATTGAACTTTGAGAACTGCAAAGTTTCAGATACCTGGGGGTGGGTCCAGTTGAGAGTTCTTCCATACATACACATTCATCTTCTCTTGCCTTCATTTTGAGAACCAAGGTCTTAAGTGATAGAAATGTTAGAAAAAATGGAGTAAGTTTGAAAGATGACACACTGCTTGATCTATAACAGAGCAACCATATATCACCCTCAGATTGAGGGAAGAAATGAACTTTAAGAGTGTGAAATGACAAAGCTGAGAATTAAAGCAAGTTTTAGGTTCCCAAATGCAAGAGAAGAGATTCTAATATTAAGTAATCTGATTTTCAGGTTCTGCTGATTTCCATGGCATTAATAATGCTCTTTGCTTCCAAAGATTAAGTCAATGTGCCCTTCCATTCCATGTACCTTAAATATTGCTGCAGAAAATACTGTTCAGACATGGAAGCCTCGTTTGTATTTTATACATTTATACTTACGAAGAAAACTCTTCCTCTCTCTTAATTAAGATGTGAGAGAGGAAAAAAACCCAAACCCACATTAAGGAACCCTGTTATGCAAGATTCTGAGTTTGTGTCTTCACAAACTAAAAAAGAAACTGGAAGGTTTTTGTTTGTATAATTCAGGTATCACCTATGTGCAAACGCATTCGAGAGGGATAATTATTTTAACACTGCACCTTTTACTACTATTCAAGCAGCTCTTCAGCAAATATATTACAAAGTCATTAGTTCAGCAGAGGGACAGAAGACAGAAAGGAATGACAGGGAAAGAAATTCAACAGGCAATGAAATGTTTTTGAATTGGTTTCAAAGATTTAGAATTGAATTTGGGTGCCATTTGTTGCCCTGGTAATTGGGGGTAGCAATCCTCTGTTAGTGCTTGCACATAACCCTTGAGAATTCTTTCCAGACACACAAAACCTAAACTAACAAATACTGATTTTCCTCAGACTTCAACTTATCCCTTTGCTTGCTCACAAAATCCTGTAGCACCTCATGCAAACTGTATTGCCCTTCTGAACAACCGAGCAGCCAGCACTGCAGCTGGGGAAATACAGCCAGAGTCGGCAGGGACCTTCTGCTAAGACAGAGGATGAAACTACACAGCACTAAATCCTGATTAAAAACAAAAATTAAATCCTTTTCTGGGGATTTTAACGCAAAAACTTGTGTTACTTGAGTTTCAAACTTCAGGTGTTTTTCCCAGGTTCTACACAGGAATCAGTAATTTCTTTTAAGGGACTTAAATATATATATTTTTTTCCCCAAATCTAACCAGTAAGGCTACAGAAAGAAATGTAACATTTTGATTTCATGTACCATGACTGAACTAGTCTTACACAGGGTGCATTGGTTTTTTAAAAATAAGACTGTGTTTAAATTGTGGGCTGGTGAAAAAAAGCCCAACTTCATCAGGATTCTTCCTTGTCAGGACAAATGGTCTCCTAAAGGCCCCTTCCTTAGCTGCTGATGGACAGACAATCAAAAATATGACTGAAGTATCTCTAAACCAGTTAAAAAAATCCACACTGACAAAAAATGAAGTAAGGAAAAAGATTAAAGGAAATACAAGAAAAGACTGCTCATGCATGGACTCTGGGTATTAGCAGTAGGTAAAGACAATCATGTGAAAGATCAAAAGTATCTTACAAGTCTTCCCAAGAAAATAACATTTATTGCCTTTCAAAGATGACATATTCTAGTAATTCTGTGTTTATTTGTTTAAGTAGGCTTTAAAATCAAATTTTCACTACTAACAGAGAAAAGAGCAAATAAGAATTATTGAAGCACATGCTAAAAATCTTCTATATATTACAGACGTGTAATAGGATTTCTTTTCTCTATCATAAGATATTGCAGGGGTGGACAGATAAATTACTGTCTGTATTCATAGAATAATAATGAAAAACTACTCTTAAAGGGAAATCCTTCCAGATTTGTAAAACACTGGTGACAGTAGCAATCAGCCTAAGAAAAAGCAGTCAGTCCTTGACTGATAGCCTTGTTCATTTTTATGATGAATGAAGTACATTACAGGGAAATCAAATGTAAAAAGTTTGTTTAAAAATACTCTGCATCTTCAGACAGTACTGTGCAACAATAAAAAAATTAACAGGATTGTCATTTGCTTTGGATATAATTCAGTAAGTAGCTGAAAAACATTATAATTGATTAGTATTAGAAATAAATATGTAAATTCATTTTACTTGAGGACAGTTAATAGACTCAATAGATAATAATCTCCATATTGTTTTTATTCATGATTGTGCTTCAAAGCTACAATAAATACACAGACTCTTAAGTCCCTGAAGTGTGCAAACCCAGATTTGCACAGACTGAAGGGGTAAGCATTTGAAATATGGATCAAAATGTTTATACTAAAACATCAAATAATTGATAACTTCTCTAATTTTAAAGAATGTTAATTACTTTTTATAAAACGTTTCCCAATTCAGTTTTATATCACAAGTACTTGTGAACCTTGCTAATGACAGACACAGTACTGCCCATGACCTTCTGTGAGCAAGGCACCAAAATGAAGTGATACGACATCTATGGACTAGCTATTATTTATATTTCTGATTTAATGAATTGTAACCTCTTTTGCCACATTCTGAGGAAATGAGCAAATAATGATGTCTTTTTGCTCCTAAGGAGCCCTCTTCGGGCAGCTCTCAGTGGAGTGTGACTGTAATTGATAACCCGAGCTGGTTGTACATTCTGTTACAGGCTGGGTCAGGGGGTTAATGACGGCCCGGCCGCAGCCCAGGGACACTCGCCTGGCTGGGGAAGGGGCACAGCAGTGTGATCCCTGCACAGCAGCACCCTGACACGGGAACAGCACCTCCAGCCCCCCACAAGTGGCACTGCCACCCACCCTGTCACCCTGTCACCCTGTCACCCTCGGAGCTATGGCCCTCGCTCATTCAGAGAACAGGTTGCTCTGTATGTCCTTCCCAATGCCTTCTGCTTCATGATTTTTATTCAATTAAATCAAGGGATCAATAACTGGGTGTCAATCCAAAACAAGTTACTGATTAATATCCAACAAAATGACCACTGAGGAAGGGTCGACACTTTGCTATGTTTTAAGTCCCCTCCCCTGTAACACTGAGCTCAGCAAAGGAGTCTCAGGGTCTTAATGACCCACCAGCACAATAGATATGAATTTAAAAGCCATCTGAAAATTACCATCACAAACCACTTATAAGGCAAGGGAAGGGAAAACAACCATTACATCATAAATGAACTGTTCAATGGTTTCAACCAGAAGATCAGCAAAAAGATCTTACACACTCCATGCATAATATGCACTTGCAATGCAGAAGAAGAAATGTTGCAATTTAACACGAATCTGAGATGATAAAGCAGAAAAAGCACAGGACCAAGCATCCCACTCAGCTCTACGGCACCTGTGTCAGTCTCACGCTTCCAGCCAAACACCCACTTGCATCACCCCCCAAAGAGCAGGCAGGGATGCCCTGCAGAGGCACAGCGTGCTCTGCTCGCTCTGTGCCCCGCACAAACTGCAGCTGAGCCAGCACAGCCCCCTCCGAGACTCTCAGCACCACACTCACCTGCTGGGGTGCCTGCAGAACAGCAATACTATTTTCAAACCTAACCAGCCTTATATTACAGAGCACAGATGAATAAAATCCTGTTTTGACTCCTGCACTGCATTCATGCAAACAGTAATCACTGCCAGCTCAGGAGGTGAATCAGGCAGGGAAGAGATAAGGGCAGCAGCTGCATCTCCTCAGTGATGCTGCTCCAGCGGCAGGAACACACTGCCTTTTGCACAAGTCCTACCTTCCCTTTCTCTCCAACTGGAGAATATGTGATTTAGAGGTTATTTTCATATAAAAGAAGGAGACAGAAATATCATTGGTTATGCTCTATATTCATAGATACACAAGTATTGACACAAGATGTTTAAAGGGAAATGTAAAATTAACTTCTATATGATTCAAATGTATTAAAGAACAGTTAAAGTCTATAAAGAGACCTAAAATATCTAGAAGAGACCTTGTGGATGCCGAATACAGTTTCAGACCAACAGAGGCAATCATGTCCCTTAATCCTTTTATAAATCACTCAAATTTCATTTCAAAATCTACTAATAATTTTCCCTCCATAATTCCCCCTGTGGGAGGCTCTTCTGGATGAGTACAAACCACTTTTGAGTTTCTAGCCAAAGGTTATTGATAGCCATATCCATTTGCTCCTGTGCCAGCAGCATCCTTAGTTTAAAAAGCTTTTCCCTCCCCAACATATTTTGCCCCGTCCCTCCCCTCCCACACACACTTAGGGCGATCGATCCCGGCCCATCCCAGCCCTCCTTTCCAGGGCTCACCCGGGGCCGGGCAAGGGCTGCCTTTGATACCAAGAGCCCTGCAGCACATCCCTCCTGCTCTGCAGGGATCTCTCTCAAGCAGCTGTAACCACTGGCTAAACAGAGGGGGCTCACACAGTTGGTACCCCACGTTTGCAACGGGACAGGCCAAAGCAGGTGGCAATGTGAAAATAAGATGAGCTTAATAAATGGGTTTAAAAATTAAAACAATAAATAAATAAAAATAAAGTTTACAACTTGCTACTGGGGCATTCACTGGGTAATCGATCCACAGAAAGCTTGTTCATCTTTAGCAAAGCTATATGAAATCATCAAAAAAAGACTAGTAAAGAAAATCCTTACTCAACATTAATATGTGGCAAATATTAAAATGCTAGAAAGGACAACGATGCTGAAGGGTGAAAAAACATGAAGAGAAGTGCTTGCTATCCAGGGAAAACCTCCTGGCCCTGAAAGAAATGTCTCTGACCCAGCATCAAGTATCTATGTCTTTCCTCTTAAAATAATGAAAACCAATGAAAGGCAAAACTTCAGCCTGCCATCACAGAGCACAATTCCCTGAATAAATCAAAATCCACACAAAGCAGGCAAAACTGTCAGTGGCAAACCTAGGACCCGATCAGCCCAACTACTTCATGTGAGCTAGAGCAAGCATATCATGACCATATTCCCCTTTTCTGTGCTCCCTCGCTGTGTATTGTTACCTATTCAAAAGGAGGATTTGTACTTAAGGACATAAAAGCCAAAAATAAGATCCCAGTCCTGAAATATCACTGCCATTTCTGCTAGATTAGTGAATATTAAGACTACATACTGCCACAAAAATCCATGCAGTCGATGAGATGTAGGAAAATGTCAACAGACCTGTCGTGCTTGGAAGATTTTCCTTCTCTTCCATGCACTGTTCTCACATTTGGGCACACTGCAATGCATTAGCTGGCTAAGGAGACAGCGTGAACACTCCCTGCACACACACGCACTCTTCATGCAGGCAAATGATCCCAGGGACTTCAGGAGGGCTCAGCTTCAGCCCCGAGCTGCCAGGGCCAGGTTCCCCCGTCCTGTCCCTCTGCTCTGGCTCTGTCCCAGCTCCACCACTGCAGTCCCAGGAGAGCACAAAGCCAAATGCAGTGCAGGGCCCGACTGCTGCACCAGGAGAGGGAGGAACAGCTTGGAATGGTTTTTACCACTGTGTACTCAATATGGCTAATCAATGGAGATAAACTACAGAAAATATTCCATCAGCTGCTATGTAATAACTCCAGTTTAATAGTCATCGAACACACTTGTAGCCAAAGTACTGCAGCCTTAAATCAAAGATCACTTCATATCAGGAGGTCTTAAGGGACAATTTTGTCTAAGAGTATATGTGGCATGCTTAGATATTAGCATAAAACTACAGTCACTACAGTTATTTTCAATATAAAAGGTTGTCTACAAATCAAAATTAAATCCCCTTCACTTTATTCAGAGTAAATGGCTGCATAAGGATGCAAACAAATTAACTGAAAGCTTGAAAGTCAAGCTCTCAATTACTATTTAACAGCAACTTTACTATATTTGAATATAATTTACTGTATACTTAGCTGTTTTAAAATGGAATCCAATACTGTATAATAAAACCCCAAACAGCACAACAAATGATGGATGGTGATGCAAATGTACAAATACTTGGGTCTGAATAGTGCTGTTTCTGGATATATTGCTAACTACTGTACCAGCCTAACATCTAATAAATCATGCATGAGAAGCCAAAGTACACAATTTGCTGTGCAACTGTTCAAACCTGCCGGTCTTTAAAGGCCTGCTGATGCAAAGACTTCAGAGGAGCTCTTACTCTCAGTTATTAAAAGTTGAGAACTCTCACTTAAATGAAGGTATTTCTATTGACAGGAAGAAAAGAACTAAAACTTCAAAAGTTCTAAACAGCAGCTGTTACAATGACAGAATAAAGACAGGAGTTCATCAGCTTGATCATTATCAAATACACATATTTTGCTGACCATCCATTAATTAGCAATGCTGTGAAGTAGCAGTACACCTCTGTGTAAAACACAAACCATCTGCAGTATCACAGAGAGACAGATCTATAACATCATCTGTGTAACAATGATGAAGTGCTCTATGCAGAGTGTTCTATTTGCAGTGGTGATTCATGGTGCTGGGCAAAAAAGTGCTGACACTCAGAGAAGATATTTTCCCGTAAAAGGTTGAAGTCCTTAAGCAGCAAAAAACACCGACGTCCATCATCTTTAAACTCTATTGATTTCTGGTGAAGATTTAAAAGGCTGTTTACTTATTTCCCATCATTTCTGTCGGAGCTGTAACAATTCTCTTCCCACTGAATAAACCTCTCATGATCCTCTTGGTGATTAAGGTCAGACAAAATGTCAAACTCCTAATGCTAAGTGCTTTCACATTAAAAATTAATACCAAATCACCAAGTAAAATCCAAACAAGAAGTCAGACATGTAAACAGAACACAATAAGGGCAATACTGACCATTACAAAAAAGAGGTATAATGCATACATGAAAAAACGCTTGGCAACAGGTAAGAGCACACTCTTTCACTTTTGCATCTTTAACCCCCTTTCTTATCTCAGAGTTATTGTACTGTGTTTGACACAATCCTTTTAAAAATCCTTTTTCCATTAAAGCTTGCAGTCGTCTCCTCTATTTACCCCCAAATGCCATTTACTATATGACTGAAATATTACAAGGATTGTTTTTATTTCATTCTAAACTTCATCCAGGAAGCAAGAATTATTTTTACAGCTGCTGCTGAATACAAAGCCAGTATACAGGTAACCAAAAGACATCCTAATGACCTCCTAAATCAAACTCAAACTTATTGCTAATTATCTATGCAGTATTTTAAACTAGAAACCATTGAATATATTTATATACATGAACAGAGTAATGCAGAACACAGCCCTGGAAGAGGCTTCCATGGCTTTTTATCCAGACTGCTGCTACTTCAGGCAGCCAGACAATATTACTTCATTCATAAACTTATCTAGTTCAATCCTAAAACTAATTACTTTCTTCAACCTTTTAAACAGTTACTCCTATCCTGAGGAAAAGCATGAAATCATCAAGTACAGAGCCTTGCAGGGTGATTGGAAGCCTGCAAGTAACTATATAATAAACTGTGAAGGTAAATCTTAAATAGGGTACCAAGATGGCCAAGAGTAATCACTGCTTTGGTGTAACTAACAGAATTTATTTCAGCAGGTTAACTTTAAAATTTTGGTCCAGCTTGCCAATCAACCTAGAAAAGACTGCTCTAGTTTAGGAAACATTAACAACATAAATGAGAGATTCACACGTGTTAAGATGAAGAAAGAATCTCTTTCTACTCCCTGAGTTATGAATGACAAAACCGAAGCTATTTGTGTTTTTGTAATGTCTTGCACACAAGGCACTTTCAGCCTTGTCACCTTAAGAGTGCTTGGTTTGGCTGGGATGGAGTTAATGTCCTTCATGGTAGCCAGTGTGGGCTGTAGTGGATTTGTGCTGACAGCAGTGTTGGTAACTGGGGGTTTTCCTTATCACTGAGCAGTGTTCACCCACACTGAGGGCTCTTTCTGCTCCACATCCCACCCCACCAGGGAGCTGGGAGGGGACAGAGTCAGGACAGCTGACCAAAGGGATGCTCCACACCACAGGCTGGCATGCTCAGCAATAAACTGGGGAGGGAGGGGATGTTGTCAGGGGGCAGCTGTGTGGGGACTGACACATCCTGGACCCAGAGGGTGTCTGGGGGGGAGCAGTTGTTTCCATTTGCATCATTTTTCTTTCTTGGGTTTTATTTCTCTGTGTTATTTTACTTTTAATTACAAATTATTACTATCATTATTTTGTGTTATTTCCACTATTAAGCTGTTCTTATCTCAACTCACAAGTTTTCTCACTTTTACCCTTCCACTTCTCTGCCCAGTCCCCTCGGGGGAGTGAGTGAGGGGCTACCTGGGGCTGAGTTCTGGCTGGAGTTAAACCACAACAGGGAGTTGCTCTGCCAAGAACTCACACAGCATTCCCAGTTGGTGGTGGAAACAGCTCCATTTATTTATGCACACTTGTTACCTCTGAAACTGGGCACGTTTTTTGTGCACCTGCCTAGAAGTCGATTAAGACAATAAGAGTGTTGCACATGGATTTCCATAAGCAATATGGATTTGCTGAACTCTTAACTGCTCCCTTCTCAGCAAGGACAGCCCCTTTAAGCCCAGCTGCTGTCAGAGCTGTGCTACATGTCACCTCACATGAGGTGTGGGAGGACATCACAGTGGAGAACAAGGATGGTGATTCTGTGTATCAAGCTAGTAATATTAATAAAATGCAATCAGTTTTCACCAGAGATCATAAAAAACCCACAAAGTGTAGTGCAATGAAAATTGTTACTCTTCTAATTAATAACCAACCGGTTAGCTTTCAAATCAAAATTACTACACAGGAAATTAGGAATTGTTATATCTCAACTTTTTTCCCTTTTTTCCCTTTTTTGAGTTCTACCTTGCTCCCAGAAGACTGATGGGAGTCTCAAGAAGGGCCCATGAAGGAATTCCACTGTAAAATACAGCATTGACTCAAGTTGTTTGCTTCATATGCTTTGTCCAGCACCGGGAAATCCAGGACAAACTGTTAGCCATGGTTATGCTCTAACAGAGAGAACAGAGAACGCAGAGAACCATTAACTTCTGCATTGGTTCTGAGATATATTTAATGAGGAGTTTAGTGTTCCCATAAAATACTCCTTGGAAAGCACAACAGGCAGCACAACTCTTCTTAAGTGTATGTGGAAACTGTAGCCAAAACTATCAGAATAAAAATATTAAACAACCTAAAAACCCAATCATAATGACTTTTGCTGTACATTGTGTTTGTATGTTAACTGCAACACCAATGGAACATGAAAGCTTATACATGGCTATCTAACTATACACAGTATGGCTGGATAACAAGAGAGGTTACAAAGATTTAGCCTGTGTGGGTCAGTGAAGTGAAGTGTGCTAATCCAGAACGGTGCATATGGTAATGAGCAGCACCTAACTTGAGTTAAGCATATTACACACATCTCTGCAGTATTACAACTTGAAAATGTGATCTCAAAATTGTGTTTATCCTGGCTTGAAGATTAAACATTAATTTTAACACAATTTTCATGCTTTATCTTAAGTGTTTTAGATATTTCAAGATCACTCCCTATATTCATGTGTATACTGTTTAGTATTTCCTCAATACTCAAACTCAGTAAAATTGCCTAATGAAATAAGGACTTGTAAAGGAAAATGTTAGTTTACCAAACAAAGGAATTATTCCCAAGAATCTTTAAAATTACTCCTCTCAGTTGGAACTGCCACACAGTCTTCCTACACTTGTTCCCATGATGTCCTTGCCTTCCACATTAGTTACGATCCCTACTCCAGGATGATTTCTCTGTAAATCAGTGAGTGTTAAACAGACATTCCTGATGCCCTCCCTGCACCCCAGATAGAACAGCCGTGTGTGCAGAGCTCTCTGTTCTCCAGCTTTGTCTGCAAGAACAGAGAGCAGGACAAGAGCAGCAGGGGCCACTGGTCAGGGGGGCAGCCCCACTGCCCTGAGCTCCCCCAAATCCAAGAACAGCCTCTGCTCAGTGAGTTCCAGCTGCTGTGCTGGAGAAAGGACGAGGTACAGAATGAGCTGCAACGCTGTGGAAGAAATTCCTATTACAAGGATTTCAGTGCAAAAGTACATGTAGGAAGGATGGATCAGAGTCTAACCTTCAACCTTAATTTTTACATTACATGCTCATTATGTAAATAAACTGCTGCCCTGTAAGACACCCAATTCCTTTGCTTCCCTGGCTCTCAGAGTTCTTGGCAAGTCTTGTGCTAGTGTAGGCTGTGAAGACTTCCCATTTTTGTGGAAAGACTCGAGCCCCTGGTTGAGTTCTCTAAGAAGGGATTTCATGGCACAGCGCACGAGGTCAACACGACACAGCATTTTCAGCAAGATGATGTCCATGTATTCAAATATCTGACGTCTGGATTTGATTTGGTGGCCACTTGGCCTCTCTAGAGCACTGCTGAGTCACGGCAGGAAGGACACTCAGAGGGACAAGGAACAAAGTTTAGAGCAGCTTAATTAGCACATATTTGATCTTGATACGACAAAGAAATCAAACCAAACCAAGCTTTTAAAAAAAAAGAAAAGCAATGGTCATTTTTTTCCAAAGCCAGAGGAAAAGATTCTGCCAAATCTGAGCAGAAGAGACCTCTGAAATTAGCACAGATTTCTGGAGTTCCTGAGGTGTGAGAAATTCTCATGCCACCATAAACAGGGGGATGTGCTATATAACAACAGCTCCCACAATCCTGAAGTGAAAATGTGGGTTCAACCTCAAGGTACTTGTGAGACTCTCACTGACTTTAATGAGATTTAACTGATAAAGTTTCATATGTAAATAGTACCCAGGGACTTGCTAGACTTTACTTTGTTTTCATCAACCTACAATGCTCCAAAGACTACAATACATTCTCAGTATCTTGCTCCCAAAATCCTCTCTGAGACTCACAGTGAGTCCTACCAGTGAGGAATATACATATATATATATATACATATAGATATCTGCTACAGATCTCTTCTTTTGATGGCCTGAGAGTCAGCACATGAGGAAAACCAAAGTGTCCAGATCCCAGGGAGAATTTCTGAGAGAACAGTAATTGAGAACACCAAAGGTGGTGTTTGCTCATGTGTCTGCTCCAAAGATCTGCCCAAGATGCCCCTTGCAGCAGGTTTCTGTCACTCACAGAGATTTGCCAGGACACTGCACTTCACAGCAGCAGTTCCTGCACATCAATCTCTGCTTTTCCAAGTCTCAGCACACACCCACATTCAATGGCAGAACTGAAGGATGTTCCTCATCTCCTCCACGCATTTTCAGATACCTGTAGTTTCCTACACTAAGGAAAGCTGAGGTAACAGATTGGCAAAATACAAACTTCATGTGTGAGAAGAAACAAGGAACCAGATTAATTTCTGGGTTTATAAACCCAGGATTAATCATGAAGGAATACAATTAAGAATACCTAAATTACTCTTCATGAATGTCATGCTTTCCACACTTACTCAGCTTCCACCAACAGCCCTCTCATGTACAGTTTATATTAAAATCTTGTAAATCTCCTACAGATGTTTTAAATTTTTTTAAATTTCTTTTTAAAGAAAAGAGAAAATTATTTACGTTATATGAACTGGAAGCCTTTAAGACCAACTCTCCTTAGTTTGAATGTGCAGATTTTCACTGCCTGGTGCAATTCAGCTTGTGCAGAAGCTCTGAAAGCAGTGGAATGGGACCATATTTGTGGTTTATATTACATAGGGATAACATGACCTGGAATTCCACAAAATTGTTACTTAATGGCTTAAGTTTGACACCGTCTCTGAGGAAAAGAAAGGGATTTTTCCTTCTCTTGACAAATATTCCAGAGTCTCAAACCATGAAAACTTTTCTGAAATTGCATTTTTCAGAAAAAATTATTCTTCCTCAAATTTGAAAACTCTATATCAACAATTTCTGCACCATTTCAATATTTTTTTAAAACCGAAATGTGTTTTTGAGAGAAAAGTGCATTATGAGCATTACAAAACTGCTGAAACTGTTTAAGTTATATATTCTAATTAGTTTGGCAGAGCTAATACAAATTATGTTTACAGACTAACAATAATAAAATTGAAGTACTAGTTAAATACCTAAAATAATTAAAGGAATCATTTTTAGCCTGGCATAATTAGCTAATTCACTTTACAAGCATTTATTAAAATGAATTTACATGTTATATTCCATAGGTAGTTACACAATAGTATTTATACAGGAAAAATATAATGAACCAAACTCTTCGTATTCAGCTCTCCACAATTAAAACGAAGACTCCCCAAGTAATATCAATCTAGGAGAGACTAATTAAGTTTGGTTTGATAACCATTCATTTCCTCTATTGCCTCTGAGCAAATTGTTTATTAGAGAAAGTTATTTTACACAAATCAAATCAAACTGGGTAAACCATTATATTTGAGAGAAACCTTAGCCATCAGTCAATTAATCCATCATTTTCTCCAGACACTTTTGTTTAACGAGCAGATCATATTATCAACAATTTAGATATCCTATGATTCAATTATGATGGAAAATTTATTGACAGCTTCTCTAATACTTTTGTTATGAATAAATATTAAATGTTCTTCACTTTTGACGAGCAAACCAAATGCAATCACGTTAAATCTAACAGTCAGAATCTGAGTGATACTTCCAAATTAAATGTTTTCAAAACTATTTTAAACCAGAATAACTCAAACTATTAAAAAAACCAAACACACCTTACATTTCTGAGAATTAAGCAAATTATTTCATTTCCACTAACTGAAAACATATATATATAATATTACCCAATATGTATGAAGAGACTTAATATACACACATGGAGCATTCTAGAAGACAAATGGCATTAACACATCATAAAGATTGCTGCTACAACTCCAAGAACTGCTCAGAGTTAACAGGAATAGACTCTTGAAACCCAACAGGTGCCCATACTAACTGTCAGGAGTCACCTCTATTCAAAACCCGGTTGGTGAGGAGTTTATAATTACTGCTGTCTTAAACTCAAAAAAATAGTATTGCCTAACTATGATTAGTCCTAGAATATTCAAACCTCTGACAAGACAGCTCTCTTAGAAAAAATAAGAGACTGACTCTTACCAGTCTGATGAAAGGATCAGAGGGCGGTGGGAAAGCTCTACTGAAACTAACGCCCATTAGGGAGACAATGGAATCACACAAACTTCCACCAATATATTAGAACACCATTATTTCTTCAAAGTCTTTTTCCTTGAGACAAGGAAGTTGCTTTTCTAAGTAGGGGCACTGCAGGAGGCTTTAGAGCTGCAGCTGAGCAGTGAAAGCAGAGCACAACCTGACACACCACTGCCCGGCAACCCCACCAGGAGTACCCACAGGAACCTCTGACAGAAGCTCTTCACATTTCCAAGGTGTGACACAACCTACTCAGAAGAAGCAAGCATGACTTTGTATACTGATTGCATGTTAGCAGTATGTTGTGACCATTGCTCAACCTGGAATGCCCTTGTTGTTTATATCCTCATTAAAAATATATTAATGCATGTTTATGGTCAAACATCTATGAAATACAACAAACTCATCATTTCCTCCACCATCCTTACCTCCTATTTGAGCTGGTGCATAGTAATGTATTGTGGTTTACAGACATTGCCTCTAAGAACTGAAATTACATTGTGATTTCATGCCAAATGGAAGCAAAAGAAAGGTCAAACGTACTTTATTAAAAAGCATGTATTTCCAAAACCCCTGGCAAAAGTGATTGCATGTCAAGTTGCTCGCTGTCTCTCAGTAATTGCATACTCACTCCTGATGGTTTCACTGGTTCCCATTAAGAACTCCAGAAGTTTTCATACAGAAATATGGAATGTCACTGTTATTACAACTGGAATTGTCAGGCAGGAAGCACCACATTGACTTAAAGCAAACACGTTTTTTACAGAACTCAACAGGACTCTTCATGTACTTAAATACTTTTCCTGCCATATAAATACAAAAGTCCTGCTGCACCAGTGCTGCAGCACACTTCTACAGAGCATGGGCAGCTCAAGAATCTTCTGTGGCAACAGCTGCCCAGCTGGGATGCATGCAACAGGAAGAACTTCCTACGTTCTTTCAATATAACTCCCAAATTCCTATCTGTTACCTTAACCAGAAAGCTGTAATTAAAATTACAAACAAAGTTCTGAAACGAGTGAATATATTTTAAAAATTCCTTTCTGCCAGCAGTACATGTGCCTGAGAACAGTAGGCCAATAGAAATAAACAGCAGAGAATGATTAATCCGTGTTTCACGAGACAGCCACATCTCCAGCAGCTCCCCCTGGCAATTCTGCAGCCAGGAGCAGAGTCCAATCCTGCCACAAAGAGACTCATTCACACAAACGGCAGTGACAGTGCAGAACAGAGAACAGCAGAATTACCTTTTCAGCTGCAGAGTGGGTTTAGATCAACTTAAGTGGACCATGAAACTGTACTGTCAACCTTCATTAAATGTGACAACAGATCCAGTTTCACCACAGGTGCCTTCTGAGCACAAGATTAGCTTTTGAGTCAAATGAGACCTTTGGCAGCTCCAGAGCCCTGCACAGAACAAGGCCCACCCTGCCCCTCTCTGTGAGTGTCCCACGCTGTTACTGAAGGCAAACACATCAGATCTACACTACCAGACTCAAACCCTGACTGCTGCACGTGTAAAGGCTATTTAATGCAAAGTATTTCCAGCACCATTTCCCTGAGTGCTAGAAATGAGTGAGTTTAGAAAGGGATGACAAACAAGAAGTACATGTGTATTTAGACTATGTATCTCAAATGTTCCTTTTACTGGTAAGCAATTTTTCTTTTCTGAATAATAATTCAGATGGATGTTCATGCAGTAAGAAAGCCCAAGCAGTAACACACAGGTTCATAGGTATGTTATAGAAAGCTCCAGGTAGCTGCTGATAAGAATGACTAAACTTTTCTATGTGGAAACAGATTTATTCCTGGAAGAAGGCCTTGGGATAAATGGACAAGACTTCATTTTGATAGCCTGGGAGAAGTTTTAACACTGCCTGTTAAAACAGGGAGAGAGAACTTTTTGCTATAACCTGCCATCTGAGCAAGCCACTAAGGGAACACAAGCTCAAGACCTGGATGTCTATGCTGAAATGCTACAAAGGAGCACACACATGGATAGAGATTTCAAGAGTGGAGAACCATTAGGGTTTGGACATCCATGTTTGGATAGTGCTGAGTATGATTTCTTCATTGTGGCAATGGTTTCTTCTAGAAAATAGCAGTCTTTATGGACAAGATCACAGTCCTTATTTTGTAAACAGATTAACAATCATTTGAGTTTACTGGAAAGCACAGAGTTATTTTCATTGTTTCCCTTACCTACAGTAAAGTGTATCAACACTTTTCTAAAAAGAAAATGCCAAATACTCTCTGATTCTCTTCAGGCTCACAGAAAGGATATGGCTTACTGAACATGCAGATCTTAGAAGTGGCAAAGGAGATGCACTTGTATTTCAAAGGACGTGACTCCCTCAGAAGGGGCAGACAACAACCACCTTCAGTTGGGCTGTCAGTGCAGGAGAGGTGAGTGACGAAGGTGAACACTTCAATGATATGAAAGGCCAGAGGTGGAATTGAAAGAAAACTGGAAGAAAGACTCTCTTATATAAAACAGAAGTTAAAGAGCTAATCACATTTTGCCTTCTCGCTCCTATTCATGCAGTGGGGATGACAGAGAACACCCCCTGATGTTCTCCCTGTGTGACTGTGAGAGCAGCGGTGATGCCACAGACTGTGCTGGGGCAAAGAGATTGTTTCCTTACAGGGCAGCAACACATGAATGCCAGAAGTTCAGAGGCTATTTATACATCTCCTCTTTAATAAAAAAAACATTCATAATGAAAATGTAACTCCTTTGAGTCACTTACACAAAAATACACACACAAGAACTCTACAGGAACTTTCCACTACCATGGAAAGAAAAAATCCCAAACAAATTCAAAACTAAAGAAAACATTTACTTCTGTAAAAGACTTGTTTATACAGTGAAAGCCTTATTCACACTTGCTAAATCTAACCTTCAATAAAAATGGGTCATGAATCACAACCGAGTGATTTGCAGGTTAAGTGTTATTTTACTTAAAAAAACTTAGGTGAAAGCCTTATAATCTCAATTGTCTCTGGAATGTACCTGGACTTCACTGTTAGAACAACTGTTGGATTGACAATGCTAAAATCAGAACTAGGTTTGACAAAATTGAGGAATCAAGCACTCTAGTATCTTACATTCTTACTAATCTGACTTTGGCTCTCTGCTCAAACATGGTGTTGGCAAAACTAATTGCAGTACACTTTAAAATGGTTAAAAACCTACACAAACAACTGCATTAACATATAAGTACTCTTACTCATTTTCTCCTGCGGCTTTCGTACAAAGAAAACTCTATAAATAAGTCAACACTTTCTTGTAACTAAGCCTTCCGACAGACTATTTTTCAAATACAACATCCAACCCAAGAAAACTGGAAATAACTACAAATATTTATTATTGAGCACACTTTATACTTTGGACGATAGAGAGCATTATCACTGCCCAGTGAAGTGAATTTTATACCTATATTTAGACCTAAAATTTATACCTAATTTAAACCTATATTAGGTTTAAACTTAAAAGTTGGCGTCTGACTTGGCTGTGCTGGTGTTGGCAGAGGTGTCTTTGATCCTTCAGTTGTTCCTGGCTGTCCAAACTTAGGCATCACTTTTGGTTCTGCAGGCTTTAAAGTCGGTGGCGTGACTGAACGGTTTGTGAAATAGCCTGGTTTAGGCAATGTTGGATTTGTGCTTGCCTGTGGAACACTGTAATTGTAATAGTCATCACTTGCACGAGGAGAAATGAGTGCAGTACCAGGGGAGTCAAAATGTAGAGGTGGGCCATACATTTCCTGGGAAAACACACAGCCAGAAGTGTTTTGCAGAGGTGGTGTATGCATCGGTGGTTGATAGGAATATATATGTGGTTGAGGTGTAAGTCGGTTCATGCCATAGACAGGAGGCTTTGTTGGTGTTACATTGGTTGCAGCAGTTCCAGGAAGATACTGAGAGTTATAGGCAGGTGGCTGGCTGTAGAACACAGATGGGCCGGGGGTAGCAACTGTTAATGGCGCTTCGTGAAGATTTTGTGCTCTCTGATAACTGTCTGGCGTCGCATCTGTTCCGTAGTTTTCAGCAGGCCAGCGAGGATGTGCATTTGTATTGGAATTATTAAGTTTCATTTCTTGCATTT
>JAWWMO010000030.1:501767-524548 GCA_035047845.1 Dendrocincla fuliginosa | reverse complement strand
AGTTGTCCTTCTCCTAGGATGGTTGGGGAGCCAGCGAGCCCATCGTGCCCGTGGACACACTTTGTCTGACCCTTCAGCTGAGACCTGACTAGCATGGCAGACCCTACTGGAGGCACGTACCACTGCCAGCACAGCTCACAACCTCATAAGGGCGTGCAAGCTTCTCCTCCGTGACAAGGGGGTGTCCATGGAGAAGATTTGGGATATACAGCACAGTGGACAAGTCCAGCAGTTAGAGGTTACTCAGAGAAGAGAATCTGTTTGAGGTGAAATGATAAGTGAATTTTTAAATAAAGAACATAATCAACATGATAAATACAAACCATATAATAAATACAAAGTAGTATTTACTGATGTGGACAGTGAACATGAGAAGTCTCATTACAACTAAATCCAGTCAATCACAGACAGAGCAGAGGCAGATAAGCCACAAGGCAATGTGAAAGCCAAATTCAAAATTACTTTTTGTAAAGCAGAAAAAGGAACTGCTGCACCAGATAAAAATTACTAAGTAATGCAATAATTCCTCTCTTCTAGACAAACTTTTATCAACTTGTATTCAAAGTAAGATGAAAAATGCTGAATTTTCTTAACATATTTACCCCTCAAATAGGTTTCCTGAAATATTAATTTCTAAGACAGGTAACCAAATTATCCAAAGGAGTGACTATGACTCACATACCAAGGAAATCCAACAGGAAACTAATTCACAAAAACACTTACAAATCAACTACTATACATAGTAGTTTTGTTTTGTTATTTTGCATATAAAAGAAAACATGGAAAAAGGGCACCTCATTACAGATCCAAACATAGCCATGTGTGGAAGTACACAGGTGACCTAGCCTAGTTTTGCAAATGGATTATCCCCCTAATTTCACAGGCAATTTCATGTTCTTCTGTCAGCAGAAATACTAGAATTTTTCAGAAAACAAATCAATGTACAGACTCAAATTGTTCCCCTTCAAAACATACTTGTAGCATTATTAGGAAAGTATTTTCCTTATTCTCTTCTTAGCGTGCAACAAGCTTTTCTGTAGTTAAACTGCTGTACTAAATTGTCTGAAATTTAACTGAGGAAAATTAATCCTGTTTGCAGCATTTTGTGACACACTGCACTACTGTTTTATTAGTATTTTGCTGTCACCACAGCTTCTCTCTCCTCCTGCCACCAGCTCAGTCTGTTCTGGGCATTTGCTATCAGAACAGTAGTGTCTCTCATATCACAAATTATACTCACATCCAAGTAACTCAATAATATATTTGCCAAACCCTTAAATCATCAATAATTTGGAGTGGAAGTAGGATTAGTTTTGAAGTCTGCAAGTGATGGTATAAATTCTGAAATGTTTAAATATTAGTTTACAAATATTGCTTATAGCTTAATAGCATCACAGACGTAACTTTGCAAAGATATTGGCTCTAGACAGTAATTATATCCTCAGCCTAATGTTGCAGTTAATGGACATACTCATTTCAATGATAATTGCAATCCCTGAACATGGTAATGTGCCTTTATTAGCAGCTACAAAATAAAGCTCAGCTACAGCCAAGTGAAGAACTGAACTATGCTAATTATTTATTTTTAGGATTGCCTGATTTGTGTTTTAAAATCTAAAATACAATAGCAAGGCACTTACACCTGTGCTTTAATTGCAAACATGTGATTAAAGAATATCTCTATGAAGATTCATGCAGGTTTTAATTGTCAAGAGCAAAGGGCCAAAAGATAACAAGTTAGTGAGACAAACATGTGGAAAACAGAACATCAAAAGCACTAGACTTATGAAGGTAAAAAAAAACAAACATCAAAAAGATATTTTCAGGATTTAAGTATTTTAAACAGCATTGTAAGAAAAAGAGGAAGACAGGAGCATATCATGTAAAATCTGGGAAAAAAGAAAGCACAAAAAAATTCCTCAAGCAAATGCAGATGGGAACATGCTGTATAATCCAAGGAGAGAAGTATCAATTCACAGGCAAAAGAATGATAGAACTGAGGACATGTAAAATGAAAAATACCTTACAACAACCTGATGAGGAAACCAGTGTTTATGACTCCACTGTTCTTAGTGTTCGCCTTTATATCTTGATAGTTCTTTTTGGCTGTACAGAATTTCCAATGGAGAAATTCAGTACAGAAATTTCCAAAAGCAGTTAAAGGACAGACAAGGTGTATTGTGGTTCAGAGTTTGTTAAGGCTTTGTTAGTAAGTATTGCTGTCTAGTCCCATGAATTATAATGTCACAGATTCCAGCTCACTTTGTTGTTGCTATTTTTTAAATTTAAAACCAGGAAACCCAAAAGTTCTCCATGCAGTACTTAGGGAATCCTCCAAAGTATTAGATTTCTTCAAAGGAAATTCAATGATTCTTCACACGAAGCAAGACAGTTGTCAGTGCAAGCCACAATCCAGAATTAAAAATAACCATACAATTTTATAAGCACTGGCACAATTAACTTAGCTTGCCCAACTTTAGGTAATTAAATAAGTTCAAGGATTAGTTCAGGAATATTTGCTGAAAGTCTTTCTGCTCATGGCAGGATAGGAATTGTGATAAAAACATGAAAGGAGATCTGCCTGAGTACCATACTTACTACCCATTCTGTAGCTCCTACCCTTGCTAGAAATTGGTGATTCAGTCAAGAGGTCAGAGCCTCAAAGAGAAGGGAACCAAGGCATTCACAAACACATGAAGCAATATTTTTCCTGAGGACTAGAATAAAGAAAAACCCATTTCCAATTCTTTCGCCCAGAACAACCTGATAAGTCTAAACAGTGAGCTGCTGCTTGCCAAACTGACATCCCCAATCCCACAAAAAGAACCCACATTTAAGTCTGAGCTACAGATTGGACTAGTCTTGTGGCTGCCTCCATGCTGGAAACTGATACTTCATTCAAGAAACATTAAATGTTATCTCATTTTTGCTGTTTAAAGTTTTGGAAACATAGACTTATTTTTTTAATTTGAGGATGTGACTAAAACAACCTGGAAATTGTCAAATAATTAAACTGTATTTGTCCATTTCATTTTACATACTGAATTTTGACCATACTGAATGTGGAGTGTATATAAAACACTTGAAATCTCTTTGAAATGTAAGCTGGCATCCTGTAACATCTAAATTTCTGTAGGTAAGCATAACACTTGCTCTATTTTAAAAGTTCAGAGGAAGTCACTAAAAAGATTTCTGAAGAGGCTTGTGTCCTACATATTTGGACAAAACCTGCACTCTTTGGTCAATAATATCTACTTACTTTGACTTCTGCACTAGTAATTACTTTCTATTTAATTCAGTGTGCACTGTTAAATTAATCTGGATTTTTTATGACCAACACTGTGCATCATTTAGCTGGAAAAGCACACACATGTTGTGTTTGACAACCCAAATGCAGTTGTGCTTGGGCCATTCCTTTCCTGCACATGCATCCACAGGGGGAAGGCTACACTGCCTCAAAAGCAAAGGAATTGAAGCTTTCCAGCGTTACCAGATGGATCCCAGCCCCGCTGAAGTCAATCCCTACTTTCTTTTCCTATATAAACTGCAAGGAAATTGGATGAGAACAGCTCATAGCTATGAAACAGAGGAAAAGTAAGATTTGGCCCAATGAAGGGAAAAATACCAGTGACAGTAACAACCATTCTTTATTCTTCCTAGAATATGCCACTGAAAAAAGTTGTACTCAATTCTCACTGTGATGATTCCTTAACAAACTCTAAATGTTAAACTTAAATGAGAGGCATTTCATGCAATCTGAAAAATATTCAGTTCAATTAAAAATAATTGATGCATGGTGAAATAATTCTTCCCAAAGCTGCTGTAAGATCTTCAAAAAATAAAGCTACTTAATAATTTTCATCTCCTACAGGCTAGAGAGAAGCATTATTGCATATTAAAAATTGGAGTGTGGTTTTCCCAGAGGTAAAAGAAAGTTATTAAAACAACCTATTTATTGTTGATATAACTATCCATTTGTGCTACACAAAAAGTAACAATTTCAGTACATTAAAAGAAAAGCTAATTAAGGCATAATTAGTATTTTGTGTGTTTTGATAATTAAGGGTTAGTTGGCTATTTCTTTTCAAATTTCTATTTGAGGTAACCCCAACCATGTCTTTAATGAGCAGCTAACACTATCGAATCCCTGATGGCTGAGGAGTTTAGTGACCACTACTACATTACTTTCATTTATCACTGCCTCTTTACGTATAAATTAAAGTGGCCCTGTAGCTATGTTGATCTACTTTATATCAATTTCTTCATCCATATCAGCTGAATATGTATGGCATTAACCTCATTTACTAGTTTGGAAAAGCTGAATTAAAATGAGATCTAATTTCTAGTGCACAGAACAATTTCAAAACTGCCTGCTAATTCCCAGAACCTGTCAGTGTCGGGAACTTCACCTTATGGTAATGAAATAAAACAGTGTATGTATTTCACTGCTCAGGAAAGGATAATCATTCATAAGTATTAAGATATCATTAATCATGAGGGTGCCTGGACCCAGAATCTTTGATGAGACACTCACACATCAACCCCTTCATCTGCAACCATCCCCACTGAAGCCAGCAGGACTGCTGCAGATCTCTCTTATATTGCACAGGGACAAACGTGGTCACATGCTGCACAGCTAAGAATATTTTCTTTATTGCCAGATCATGCTTCTGTGTCTGCAGGCAATGTAATCAAGGAAATCTACATATACTGAGGAAACATCACAATCACCGAAGAGAACACCCATTCCTGCTGAGAAGACCATCCTGTGCTCAGTGATGCCTGGTCACACATATTTTTGGCTTTCAGCTACTGCAAACACCAGCCAGCAAGGAAAGTCTATTTTTTCCTCCCCTCTAAACACACTGTAGTCTAAATTCCAAACTCTCCAGCTACTTTTTTATGATAATGTAGATCTATATCCTAAGTCAAATCTGTGATTTTGAAGCTTTAAAAACACATAGAGATGCAATCCTAAACTTTAATATAGTGATTTCTTTACACTGACCACATAAGGAAATAAAATAGATGCAGGATACGGTAGAAAATGCACTTTGCATCATTCCAGCCCCACTTTATAATGCTTCAACTTGTACTTGTCAAGAGTCTTTATTATAAATTAACACCTACTCCTACTTCCCTCTTCCCTCTCACCTGCCCTGGGTTGACGCCCAGCCCAGACTCCCCAGCCTAGGTGACCAATACCCCTCTGGAGGGAGGCCATGGGGCACCTCTCCCTGTGTCCATGGGGCTGTCTCCCAGAAACAGAGGAGTCAGACCTCTATCTCCTACTCTTCTACCTTCTACCTAAGGCTGGGGAAAAATAAAAGCATGGCTTGTGGGAACATCCCCTGCCAGAGATCTTCACTTCTGGAGGGACCCCTCATCTGCAGCCACCCGGGTTATACAACCTCCAGACTTCTTGGATTATAAAGATCAGAACAGGGAACTTCACAGTAAAGAGTTTACCTAAAGGCATTTTAACACAAAATTCTTTTTAGTACACAAAACAAACACCAACCTTGCACATGCAGCTATTCTGGTTAAGATTATGGGTGACATTTCTGAAAAATTCCTTTGCTGATGAAAGCCGACCCCAACCTGCAGCCCTGTGCGTGCCCAGGCTGTGCTGGGAGTGGGGCTGAGCCCCCAGCTCCGCTGTGCCCACCAAGGGGGCCCTGCTGGGACCCCGGGGCTGGCGACACCTCCGGCCCTGGAGCTCCCTGCGCTGGAGGAGGGGAACAGGCACAGCTCGCCTAAAGTCGGGGCTTGGCCAAAGGCCACGAAAAGAGGACTGTAAATAAGGGGCATGGCAGCCAGTTCTGCAATCTCACTCTAAACCCCACCTCACACTCAGTTCTACTGTAACTTATTACTCACTGAACAGTCCACTAAATAATTCTATTTTTAATGACAAAATATTTAACAACCATAGCATTCCTCCAAAAAACTAAAGATGCAAAGGAACTAACAACAAAAAGAACTTTATGCCTGTATGCATAACTTTCTCAAGCGCACACTTAAAAAACCCTCTTAATGGAACCTCCAGGGAAAAGCCTTCAAGCACAGCAATTGTTCTTCCACTATCACTGAAACTTCACAGACACGGAAATTTGAACACTGTTGCCACTGTCACTCTGGGCTATGAAGACACTTGAGTGTTCAACTTGTTTCAAGTTAACGATTCAAAGTGAATTAAAGAAAAGTTAGCAATTAACTTGGCCCTCTTGAATTCCCAGGATACATTAACAGGGCAGACTCACCTGACCAGCACCAGTTTGACTGAGCCCTGGAATCTCGCAGGGCCCACTGGGGACAGTGAGAGCCGAACAGGCTGCCCGTGCCACGAGCTGCTGACCCAGCCCTCCCAGGGCAGCTGGGAACAGCTGCACATGGAACCGCTCTGGGAAGGATACGACTCCCTGCTGCTGCCCTTTTTCCCCTCCAAGGGCAAATGCCTGATGTGTCTGGAAGCAGGAGAAGGTCCCAGCCAACAAGCCTTGGTAGGTAAGAACTTGCACAGAACTCAATGAAGAACCTGCTTGTTAAGTGACATCTCTGCTCTACCCCACAAGAAACAAGATTCTCACATTCTTAACACCTCCAAATTCTTTTCTGTGCTGCCTTGGAAAGTTACACAACTTGTCACCAGATAGTGTCTCCATGCTGCAGGCTACCCAGTGAAACTCCCAGTGGATAACTAGAAAGAAATCTTCCTTAACATGGATAACTGAGGGGTGAACTCATGTTTTGTGTGGAAGGAGTCAAACTTCTCTGCCAACTCTCTCCGTTCAAAGACACTCTAATTCTTACTAATTCCTCCAATTCTTCACTCTTAATACTCAGTTTTCTTTATAAAATGCATATGAGTTACTTGAAATATGTCAGGCTAAAATAAAATCTCAAAATAACAGAAAAATTCCATATGAGTTGATGGACATGACATACACACAGCAAAGAGGAGGGCTCACTCCCTCCTCAGCGCTTTTCACTGGCTGAGCCAAAGCAAACAACCACGGCCACTTGTAACAGTGTGGTTATGGAGCAGGGCTATCAGAGCAGCAGAGTCCTGGGTTATTCTGTACTTTATGGAGGAATGGATTAAGTCTACCTGGACAGCAATCTAAAGCCCTATGGCATCTTGGGCAGCACGCACAAATAGCCCCTTACTGGCATGGTTAAAAACCTCTCCCTAAGTCCTCCTTAGTACAAATTAAGCCAATTTCATCCCATTTTTCCCCTAAAGGGCACTGAAAACATCTGATCACCATCTCAACTCCTGACATCCTTGACTTTTGTTCCTCTCCAATATTTTATTTTGTAAACTGAAGCCATGCCTTCTGCATCTCATTTGTGCTGCCCTACTCTCCCATTTGTCTACAGTTTTCTCAGTGTGATGTCCAAAACTGGATACATTATTCCAACTGAACACCAATCAGAGCCAAATATTCAGAATGGAATAAGAAATTCCAGCACCCGACACAATTTTCCTGCTACTTCAGTCACAAAAATGATGTATTTTTCTCGTGTACTAAACCAACCCATACTACTGAGTTAGCCCTGCTCATCCTCCACTGCACTTTCTGAAACAACATTGCCTGGCCAGAGACGTCCCAGTGGCAGTTCTAAGAGGGAATTTTCATTCCTAAGCATGGTATGTCAGCAGCATTTAAAACTCTCAGGTTATTTTTCCAGCTTGGGAAGATCTTTCTTAATTCAGCTCCTGTCCTTTCCAATAATTTCCTCCAGTGTCACTTGGAAATAGAATAAATAATTGTATAATTGTT
The DNA here is from genome assembly GCA_035047845.1 of Dendrocincla fuliginosa. Classification (NCBI taxonomy): domain Eukaryota; kingdom Metazoa; phylum Chordata; class Aves; order Passeriformes; family Dendrocolaptidae; genus Dendrocincla; species Dendrocincla fuliginosa. The sequence continues at coordinate 516,761 of JAWWMO010000030.1, read as the reverse complement.
GATATGTTAAGAACATTGCAAAGCAACAGCCTCACTCAAACCATCACTGTTTTGTCTAATAAACAATGTGTTTGATGATTTCAGTGCATTTTTACACTACTCACAGCAGAGGCACTATAGCAATGCCACAGACAGAAGCTGAGAGTACAACTTCAGTAAAGCCATCCCAGTGCTTTCCCAGACAACTTATTTTCTACTACCCTGCCAGCATCCAATCCAAACCAGCAATATGCCACAAAACAACGACCCTAAGAAAGATAAGTCATATCAGCATCAAAGCAAAATACATACCAATAGTCAATTGACAGACAAATATTAATAGTGCTGGACAGTACCTGAGAATGCTGTCTAGTATTCAACAGAAATTTAACATATATATTCATTCAAAGATCTGTCTGTTCCAAAAGACAGTATCTTGTCCCATTATTTCCACAATGGAAATGTCATGGCAGTAAAAGTGTATTGCAGCATCATGGAAGAAACCTCCAAGGTTTTGCTCCATTTCCTCAGACAGCAAACCCCACTGGGCTGGTTAATAAGAACACATTCATTTACCCAGCCAAGTCTCTTTTTCTGTAATCAGTTTGCCTTTATTGCAAGCACACGATTAAGAATATGAGTTAATTAATGAAGAAAATTTGTATATTTATATAAAGAACTTGTTCTAAATTTTCCTTAGACTGTTCACCCTTCTCTAACCGTTGTCTGTCTGTCTGCAGGCACACAAGCAAGCAGAGAAATCCTTTCAACATGGGTGAAGCATGCAGAGTTTCCATTATCCATTCTGTAAATAAAACAGTTCACGCCATCCTGAATATTTATATAAATGTGTATTAACTTAGTCATCTGATATATGTCTGATGTTTCTGCTTCCAAGTGTGAGCCTTTTTATTGCATCTTTGTAGATAGCTGCCAGACAGACCCTGTATGGGAGAATTTACAACTGTGGGGGCAGCATGCCATCTGCTGCTGTCAGTGCTGCTACAGCAGGAGAGACGCAGCAATCAGATCAGGGCTGCCTTCTGCCTTGCTCTTCGCTGCAGAATGTACACAAACAGCTCCGTTTGTGAAAAATGTTTAAACACCCACCAAAACTGGGAGCTCAGACGCCTTTACACACAGCTTTTGTTAGGAGAGCTGGTAACATGTGCTCTGGACCAAGGGATTCTGTCCATGCAAATGAGGGCCTGCTAGAACAAAACAAAAAAAGAAAGTGTAGTTTGACTGCAAACTAAGTGTTCCTGGTAGATAATGTAATCAAACCATTAAAAAAAACCCCAAATCAATACTTGGAAAATGCCTTTGCTGTGAACTCTGCAGTTTTAGACTCGAATGGTTACGCATCATGAGAGCCTTGCAAAGCTCCCACTGTCCAAGTCTGGTTCCATACAAGCACATGCCATAAGCAAAGGCAATATATAAAATAAGATACATGATGAGTTTGATTCATGTCCACTGATTGTGGTGGGGGAGAAAATGAAAGAATAAACCAACACAAACCTGTTCTCTTAAATTCATCCTGCAGCTTTTCCCCACTTGTCCTTTCAGTACAAGTTCATGTGAACTTTCTGTTCAAAGTGCTCTTCAATAAATCAAATGGAGACATAGCCAGCATTTTACTCAATAATTAACCATTTAACCCTCTCCACAAAGTGCAATGGCAGAGCCAGGCTTATGGTCATTACAGCACATTGTTTAGCTGGCAAAGGTTCAACTTGGACATTTCTTGTCATTGATGAGGGAGCTCCAGCTGATTTAAGTAAAAATAATGCATTTCAGGTCTTTTCCTGCTGATTCACCCCCACACAAATGCTTCTTCCAGCTTTCTCTAAGGATGGACATAAAAAGCTTGGGATACAATCTCCTATACCAATCACTCATAGCATACTGGGCTTTCTCCATGCACTTACAACTCCATCAGTCAGAATGGAGTTTCTATAGGGTGAAATAGAAACCCTCAAAATTGGATAAAGGAAAATGAATAATATAGCATAATGACATAATAAAAATAACACAAAAAGGAATAAAATAATAAAATTAAAAATATAACAATAAAAAGAAATTACAGATCACGATGACAACTACTGTAGAGTCACATTGTCTTTGAATTGCCATCAGTAGGAATTTTGCTCACGAAAATACCTGGAGCATGAGTGTATTTTCACTGTGTGCCTCCTGTTCCTTTCCACTGGAGCAGTCAACCATACAGAAAAAATAACAGATCAGCTTTGACAATGGAAAGAACACATTGCTTTAATGAAAAAACACTTCACTATAGTGTAGACCTTTATTTTTAATATTGAGAAGCCAATTAATAAAGTTGAAGTACAGTTCAAACTTGAAGGGGTAAAAGAATTCTGGGGACTAGGACCATCCACCAGCAAGCAAGGAAGGAGTGCTACACAACTAAAACCAAACCTCAGTCACTGTCAGAATTCTTGCAAAAGATTTGCTTGAGGCTCCAACAGAATTCTTTCTCAAGATCAATTGATCTCATCTTACTGACATTCTCTTTATAACATCTATATTATGACTGTCCCCTACAGTTAAGGTGAATTAACTGCCGCTTCTTCAAAAATGCATCTTACTTTTCCCTCTTCCCTATTTAAAATGCAGAAAAGCCAAGTAATGTGAGAAATACAATGGAAACCACATAAATGAATAACTGTCAAAAGAACAGAACTATTAAAAGAATAAATCTTGTGTACCCAGCTGTGAAATATAACACAATATAGCAGAAACCAGCTAAATGTTTGAAATAAAAAATTGAAATGCAAAGTAATCTAAAATTGTTTAATGAACATAGCTGTTAAAATATTAACTCCTTGCACGCCAAAACTCCAGACCAGACATAGAAGGAAGTAGTTCTCTCTCTCTCAGTCTCTGTCTCTCTCCAGTCAATGTGCCCCCAGCTGAGCTCAAGAGCTTTTATGTGTAAGATATATCATCAGGTTGACTTCTGCACAGCCTTTTTTGTTCTGGCTTACAGCCAGTATTTACCTTTGAGGTGTGCTGAAGCTGGTCCTCCCCGTATGTGTTACAGAATTGATCCAAGAACCACAGAATTGCCAGCTCTTCTTTTTCATTACTAGAATGGGGTAAGTGGGCATTCATCAAGGAGATCAGCTGGAAAATTCTTAACAATAGAAACAAACACTTTCAGGAAGAATTCTCAAATTAAATTATATTGTCACAGCCAATTTCTTTAGGAACCCATCAGCTCTTTTTTGTTTGCCCAAGTTTAAGTTTATTCTAAGATTTTGTTTTGTTTAGATGCTAATTATGCTAATTGACCAGTATTGAACAGAAATATCAACATAATGCTTTTCTAATTACTTTGTCTCTTAAAATGTTCTCAGATGCATGTGTTACATTGTGGTGAATTTGTAAAAGATTTGGGGTTTTTTTCTTAGACCATGCATTCCACGATAAAAGAAACACAGAAATTTGAGAAGCATGGGGCTCAAACTGCAAGTGCAAGATAAGAGCTGTTGGTGTTCCCTGAAAAGCGAAACTAGTGTACTTAGAAACAAGTTTACATATGCACTATATGAGGAATGCACTGCCAGCCTCACTTCTTCCCACTCCTGTCTCTCCTAAAACAGCCTTGCTTGGTACGTACGTCCATGTTAGCAGGACTGATTTCAAAGAATGGATTTCAGTCTATGTCAGCTACAGAAGTTTAATTAATTTTTTTAAAGGAATATTCCTTTATTTAATTTTCAGTGTTCTTCCACTATCTATTCCTTGAAATTCTAACTCCCTAGCAATTCAAAAATTCATTCCCACCTTTTGTCAATTCTGAAATATATAGTCACTGGATTAGAAGTCAGTAGCTACTTCATCTGTAAGCCTGGATATTAAAACCTTTCACTTTTAATAAAAACATAGTGGAAGATTGCTAACACCACAGAGCCCCAGGGCAGATTAGGAAGGAAAAAAACAAAGGAGAAAATGTACAGCTTTTTCTCCAATTCTAAGTTGCATGTCCTTTTTCATGCATTAGCTAGTGGATGTAAAGAACAGGATCAAACACGCATGAGGATTAAAAGAGTGTTTGCCACAAGAAATTGGTCATTCACAACAATCCCCAGCTCTCTGCAGAAAGAGGGCTCTGATAGGCACATTTCTAAATCCAAAGCCTTCCTTTTATTCCAAGCTCTAGTCTAGAAATCAGCCTAAATTTTCAACCAGCAGCTCCCCTGCACTTCTTAACCAACAATAATTAATGCAAAGGAAGTACTGCAGAAAACAGCAGAACTTAGGAACTCAGAACTTATGAAACTTACATTTGTGTAACACACAAATGGAACAGGCAGCTACATGGGCATAGCTAAATGCTGCTTACAGTAAGAGACATTTCTGCCTTAACTCCCCTTCCCTTCCTCTGAAACAGTTTTGAAAGATCACCTTAGTGACTGAGGCTCAGAATGATGCACCAAGAAAGACCAAACCAGTGGCATGGTCTCAATCCACAGAGTAAGCACAGCCCTTGAGCATCCACCACCCAAGAAATGGGCAAAAATTGAGACATTTAAATTCCAAAAATTTGTTGATACTACACATCATTTAAGAAAAAAATCACAATTCAAACCAAGCCATACTTACCAAGAGGGTAATTCCCCATCCATGGCATCATGCTCATCAGTACTGCTGTGTGTTAACTGTCCTCCCAGAAACACACCCATAAAGCAGACAAGCCATGCCAGCCATCCTACATTAAACAGAAAGAACAGTTAACCATGATAAGCCCTGATGCCACTACAATACCCTCCCACGAGGTATCAGCAGCTCTCCACCATATCAAAGTACAGAGCACTGTGAAGAGAACAGTCAGCTTCCCCCCTTTATCACATTTCAAATCCACCCAGACAAACCAACTAGCAAAAAATTCGGACCACAACTGACATATAAACTAGAGCAGCCCATTAACCTTAACACGCTTATAAATAAAACACCAAAGAATTAACCTAAAATACAAATCAAGCCAACTCAGCCTGGATAACAGACAATTAATCCAGCACCTTAACTTGCCTGCCACAAATTACTTCAAGACATGGAACAATTTTACCTACACTGGGGCTGTTACATCTACTTATCACAACATTAGGAAGTAATTGAGACTCACTACAACCTATTTGTTTCTTAGTTCTATTTCAAATAAAGAATTCTTTGTAATTTTAAACTACTGTTTAAAGTGACTTGCACATAAGAAAATATTTCTGTCATAAATCAGAAATATCCTTCAACAAGAATCTGTGAACTACCTCATAGTTCTGAAAGTCTGTGTGGACTACTTTTAAAGGGGTTTGAAAGATAGAGCTCATCCTTTCCAAGCTATGCTGTCATGCCTTCCAGTTTCCAGATTTTTTAGCTGTCATTCTTCATGAAAGCACTTACAGGATCCACTGGCAAAGTCCTTCTCCTGTAAAGCACAATGTAGGGATCATAATTTCTCAAAAGCTAAGGTTCTACAAATAACCTCTTGAGTTTGTATATGTGGTGTATTTTGTACAGGCTTTCAATTGCTGAAATCCCCCTTTATAAATACAGAACTCTACCGTTTACAAACACTGAACTCAGGAATTCTTTTGGTCTCTCTCTGCTGGAAAATCACTGTCATGTTGCAAAACCTGGACTATTTCAATCTCTCTGGCAGATTAAGGTAGGGTATCTTTCAATTCGACCTCCTGGCCCTACTTAAGCCACGCAAATTTCCTGCTTCAGCTTTTTCAGCTGTGAATCCAGTAACTAATGGCATCTTCTCTCTGGAAGGATGGAGTATTCCATCCTGAGGTAAGATCAAAACTAAGACCTGAAGAGCAAAGTAACATATAGACCTGTTAAAACTTCAGGATGTTGCTATAGATTTCTTCCTCAACTGAAAGGCAATGAGACTACAGTATAGTAAAGCTACCTTCAGACTCCACTTTCATTTGGTGAGATCCTCTTTGTAATAAATTAAATTAATTGGGTGTCAATGACAACACAGAAGAAACAACTTGAAGAGGTTTCCATTTAAGCTACAAACAAGGCTTCTCAATAAGTGAGATACTTATATAAACCAGAAGATGTCTTGCTCTCATTTTTATGATTTTACAAAGTGACAACAGCTTAATTTACACGACTGAAGACAACACCCTGATGAATACAGTGTCTTGCAAATTCATTCTAAAATTTAACTAAAGGAGAAAATACAGATATACCAATGAAATAATGTTATGACCGTAAGATAGTATTTTATTTTGGATATTTCTACATACATATCAGGACATGCTTAGTATCTGCCTGAAGTCTTGAGATTTTATTTCTTGTTTATTTTAAATATCTGATAAACTAGTCTACATAACATTAAGCTTCACTCAATGCCCAAACCAGAAAGGTTTTCAATGCCCAAACCAGAAGGTTTTCATTCCACCTCCTTCAACCAGGAACAATTAAGAGTTCTGAGAGGTCCAGTATTCTCAGACTATGCATCATAAGTAATTCTGCTTTAGTCAGAAGTATATAGCACAGAGTGTTCTATACATCAAAAAGCTGCAGAGACAAATATACACAATGTATGGAATAACATGCAGATGATTCCAACAAAAGGACCAAAAGCATTCAGCTTTGTTTTAAATCTCAGTCTTGTTTTAAAATAGCACATGAAACTGCAAAACAGACTGAGACCTGTCAACCCTGTGATAGGGAGCACGTGTTGACTTTTGGGAGAAAACATGATATATGAGAAAGGCTACTAAATATCTTCTCATATTGTTCCTATCTCATTCCTAACAACCTGAAAGGGCAATATCAGATCTCCAAAAATCAACACATTGCCCAGTTTTGAAACCTGTGCTTCCTGACAAACAGGACACTTCCCACGAAAGCCCCATGAGACACACTACACGTTGGATTACAAGCAGCTCTGCACTTGGGACACAGAGACTGCACCATTCTTAGCAAAGCACCAAGGTGTTGAAGGGTCTCAGAGCACAGACATTGCTCAAATGAATTTAGCATTAAGAGCTACTAATAAATGGCTATTTCAAGAGGGTATCACAAAGCAGCTGTGAAGCAGTGCCAGCTGGTTCAGAAGGAACAGTCAGCCCTGTGGCCAACAGGTTTTCCTAAAATAAAATCCTGCCTTCCTTTTTACAAACTGCAGGAGTTCGTTTTTAAGCAGATATTTTTCTGATGGTAACCGTCTTCTCTAAGCACAATACCAATTAACAGGGGTGACTTCTGTCCCTCTATCACACCTTCAATACTTAAAAATTTCAGGACATTTGCTTTTCCAATTTCCAGGGCAGACATCTTTTGTTTTAGAAACTAATTGTTGCCGTAATAACCTTCAATTATCTCTTATAACAGCAAAAATCCCAAAGAAATCAGTTGTTACCACAGATCACAAGTAATCACTAAGTACTGCTATTGTTTTAGTAAACCATGACCACAACACCACTGATACAGAGAGCAAGATGGTGTAATAAAATGAGATCTTAATAATATGTTGACTTATTTTGTAACATCAAAAGCCATAAAAATGTAAATTTAACTATGCCTATCTAGGGGATATAACAGCTGTTTTCAATACGAAAACAAATGTTGAGTTTGTAGAACAGCAACAATATTTAAACCACCCTGAGTATTTTCTAACACGTAACAGCAATCCCCAGAGCCCTGACACTGACAGATTCCAGCTGGGGGTTTCCCTTTGGCACCCATGACTCAGGAGTGGAGTGTAAATCCAAACTGCAGCTACTCAATGAAATGAGGTCATCAGTCAGAGTTCTCCCACACAGAAGTCAAAGGATGCATGGAAGAAAGTGGAACTAATAAAAAGCTAAGTAGAAAGTATTTTATAAATTAATGAAGAAATAGCTGCTACAGAGATGCTCCAAAATCAGCATATTCAAACTCAACAAAAGAACAGCAAAATCAATCACGAACATTTAAGAGCATGCAAAGAAACAAATGTATATTATGCAGTAACCTGTCTCATCTGTCCAAAGCAATACCCTTTATCCATGTAAAGATGCAACAGTTATAAGATAACTATAACAGGAAAGAGCCAGTATATACAATTTAAGTGAGAGAGTTTGGAAATAGGTATATGAAAACACATAAATGTATATTTTTACTACTTATATTACAATAAATAACTTGAGTTTCTTGAAAACTAGGTAATTCATTTCAGCAGAGCCATATAAAATAAATTAAGGTTTTTAATGTTGCACTAATTTTTACTGACAGATAAATGCAAAATGAATGAAAGCTAACATCTTCACTTTCAAAAAAACGTTCACCAAGTTACAGGTTGAGGGCAACTTGACATGCCCCTTGAGAGCAATTGAGGCACCAAAATGTCGATTTTCAGCAATTAAAAAGTTTTGACAGCTCTCATGTCTATATGCTAAAGATGGAACAAGATGTTAAAACAAACACCAAAGCCAATGTATCCTGTTTAATACAAAGTCAAAGACAACTTGGATAACTAATGCTTGTTTGAGAAAAGGTCTAACCATATCTGCCATAAAATCACAACTCTTTTTCGTATGCAGGTATATAGTTATTGACAGATAAACCAGTCTCAAAACTAAATTAAATGCCAGCCTTCCTGAACAAAGTTCTAATGAAGTCCGACTAGAAGTGTGCAATAAGTTTTGCAGTTTTGTGCATTTTGATCAAACAACTGTAAAATAAGTGTACAGGTTTTTGGTATTCACCCTTGCTAACTCTGCACAGTTGCTCCACCTGTGGGAAAGCCATAGCTGTATCATCCAGTGGATCTTCTGAGCCACCTCTGGAACAAAGAGAACAAGCCACTGTTGTTTCAAAGCTGTTTTCCCACCCAGATCTTGTAGCACTGTCACTGAACTGCTGAACTCACTGCAGCTGGTGAATACAACAGACACAGATCTCGTTTTATTTACATACATACCCATCCACCTCCAACAAACACAGAACAGATTCTACTTAGGCCTTCCTCTTAACACATATTTTAAAGAGCAAAGAGAAGATGAGGTTGGCAGTATGAATTCAGAAAGGTAAATCCTGAATAACCAAGGTCCACTGTGCCTGGAATTGACCATTAATAAGCAGTATCTTTGTCAGAGGATGATGGGAGGAAAGAAGGGAGTATTTAGTAGAAATGGATTTTGCATAGTCATCAATTTAAGCACAAGATCATGATACCAAAGGCAACAAGCAAGCTTTAGTAAAATTCCATGCAACTGCTTCATAAGCCTTCTTTCATTCTGCTGTAAACCAGCTGAGTGCTTATGGCATGCCTGTAACAATGAAACCAATAGCTCTTGCCATAAAGTGCATCTATACTCCTTGCACAAATCACAAAAGGAAAGGTTTATTCCTAAGAAGGCTATCTTTTACTGCACAGACAACAAACAGTCTACAGACAAAAAGCAAAAGCCAACAGGACTAATATCCAAACTTTGAAAGATACACAGCAGCTGAAAATCATATTCCAGATGGGCTGAAACAGACCTCTTCTCAGGTATTGAAAATATTTAAAATAAAAGTTCTCCTTCTAGTTCATAGAGAAGTATCCTCTTGTAGACCCTTTGCAGAAGAATCATTAGTTACTCACTCACCCTTACTCAAAAGGCAAAATAGATATTCAAACCTCCTAAACAGGCAAAAGTGACTCTCCTTCCATTGTTCCAAGTAATCTCTTTCTGTGTCTGAAGAATCTGATGGATGCTGTGGGACGAAGGGTGATGTGATCAACTACCCTGGTATTTAAGACACATGGTTATTCCAGAAAACAGGATTTGTTTGTGAACGTATCAGTATCCTTGGAGCAACTGAAAGAAGTCTTATGAAATCAGCTTCCAGACAACCCATGTTTCTCAAGAATGGCCTGGACATTTGGTAATAACATCTGCATTGAAACTGCTGTCTACAGAAATGCCTCAAGTAAAGATCTTCCTCATGTAAGGGAGTAAGACAACACAACAGTGGGATACACATCACTCGGAGCCAAGGAGAGAGACAAGGAAACAGCACTACCAAGGCTGTCTTAGGAATGATACAGACTGCTAGAAGCTAAGGTCAGTACTTTCCTCATCTTTTCCCTGTTGGCTCTTTACACAGGTTAGAAAGTTTACTCCTCCATAATGTAACATGGACGTCAAGACAAATTTCTTATCAGTGCCAAAGAAAGAAAGTGAATTGTCAGTGCTGATGGTGATGCTGATGAAGGCAAGAGCACATTTCAGTGGAGGTGGTCAAGCCAGATGATTTGACCCAGTAGCTCAGCCCTACTGAGTCTTTCAAGCCTGGAAACTGGCATGGGATGCAGAGAATAAAGCTGAGACATGAAGGTTCAACCCTGAGATTCCATTACAGAACAGAGAAAATAATCTAAAGATGCCAAAAGAAGTATAGCTGGTTGAGAGAAGGTCCAGGAAAACTGACAGCACCTGCAATCAGCTCCTTGTTCTTCTCTGTCCTAGCCCTGGATCCCTGGAAGCTCCCCTAGGTACTACTGATTCCTGTTTCTGAGAAAATTATAGAAAAGTTCATGATCTTGAACCAGTAGGAAGTCAGCCTTTAATGTACCTAAGGTGATAACACAAGGCAAATAACACCAACTATATCTTAGACACTAAATAGCAAGATGACAGATTACATAACTTAAGGGTGAGATTTTGGCTAAACTGAGACAAAAGGATGACAATGGTGAAGTTGAATGCATTTCCTCACACCAGCTGAACAACTTACAACATCTCAGTAATGGAAATATGAAAAGGAAAAGCAGATGTGGATTGTTCTGTAGTCCCATGGTCTGAAAGGAGATCCTACTAGCAAAATTCACGAACACCCTTGGAGAAAATTAAGTCCTAAACACTTTTTTCTTATTTGCTATAGTATAATGGGGATTGTACTGTCATTTACTTAAACTCTTAAACAGAAGATATGAATTTAATAAATTGGCCAATTTCAAACTTGCCCCTGTCTAGCTTGTTCTACTCAGTCTCACCCTTTCTTGTGCAAGGGGTTCATCCTGTATCTCTCTACTACTCTGCCCTCCTCGGCCCTAGAAAGGGACTCATCAGGAAAATACGTTGCAATTCAGCAATATAGTTAATGTAGAGAATCTTGTAAGAAAACAAAAAGGTAGGGTGAAAATAGGCTTTTTTTTCAAAACACAAAGGCCCATGAGAAGAAACACAACTAGAATTTACATTTTATTTTGGCCTGAATTTAATAAGAAAAAGGAATAAAATGGTGTCAGCCCATTAAGACAATCTAAAGAAATCACCACGGTAATTAAAACTAGCAGACTCAGATTATACCAAAATACAATATGCCAACAAATCAGAAAATTAAACACACCATATTACAGCTTGAAAGTTGCACTTACAAGTTTGCCTTATAACTAGAGGGACATATCCCAGACTAGGAGCAATGTAAGCTTTTGTTATCTCAGGTGCACGTGTCTAAGAGGTGGGGCTCTGCTGTTCTCACAAAGGGTCCAGGTGCCATCCTTTGCCACAGCCAGCAAGTGACAGGAACACTGTTTGGGGTGAACTCCCAGTGCTGCAAGAAAATAAAACATACTTCTGTTAAAGCACCCCCATGTGACATTTCACTTGATAAACATGATGCTTGTATCTTCAGTAATTTTATTCACTCATGCAGCTACTGAGTGACCCAGGCACAACTGAGACATGCCATGGCACTCAGGATAGAGTGGAGTCAGAATAACTTGCAGGCAATCTCACTCCCTGTGAATGAAATCCATGACTCAGAACCAGACCTAGATTCTTACATAGTGCATGGTGAGATTTAAGTGCTGCAAAATGGCCATTCCAAAAATCCTAAATATCCAGTGGGAAACTGTCTAGAACCATCTAGCAGGAAATGTAAAGGACAGAAATGCATCTCAGTGTTTGGGGTTTTTTTCTCTTCCAAGCTTGTGGAGCTAGAAATTAGCAACTTGGGAATTGCAAGGTAAAAATATTCTTATAAAGGTCACTATCTTCAGCTGTTCTTCTGAAGTCCAGAGACAGACTCTGGAAAAAGGCTGTAATCGTAGTATTTGCTCAGTGTGCATGCCTTTATCCCGGGGTGTTTCAGAAATGTGTCTGTACAGTGTTTAAGTCTGGGAGAATTTTGATCCTGCAATATGTGTCCTGGTCATACAGATGTGGGTCTCCTTTATTCCACATAACTTCTGCAGCCAGCTCCGATGGGAACTTTGGATGTGGGCAACTGTGTATGTGTGTATGTATATAAATAAGCACAAAAGCAGAACTCAAGAACTTAGTGCAGGCACTTCAGCATTTACATGGGAGCACAGGTGTAAGTATTCTAGGCTTGGATAAATGGGTAGTTTGTTGGATTTTTTAAAGGTGTGGACTAAGGCTGTATGATTAACATCCACTTATCTCCTACTTCAGTTGTAATTTAATTTTCTTCATTAAATCTTCATTAAGTCTGCCCACAGTACAGAAGAGTGAGATTCAGTTCCACTGAAAAAGTACATTTTTACATAAAAACAAAACTCACCACCTCCTCAAAAAACCAACACAGAAAATCAGGATCAGTTCTCCTTGTGAGGGATCAGTCCTCTTTGTTATTCAAGAGCTGAGAAAAGAGAACACTTTGGTGTATATATTTACTTGTAGGCTAGTAACAGCGAAATTTGCTTTAAGTTGGGTGACTTCTGGATAACTTTTCTTGATTACAAGTTCTCCTAGTTGATAATTTCTCTTTAGCCAATCCAAAACTCAACAGAATTCACGGCAATTACCTGGATTAGATAAACCCTAAATTTGAAGAGACAAATTTTTAAACGTTACCAGCTTAATCTAATAGAATTTTTATGAGCACTCTTGCTAATTGGGTGACAATTTAAATAGCATAAGGGTATTGCTTTGTTTTGAATATGAAATCGAAACAAACAGGTCTGGCCAAAAGTGGTTTTGATAAATTCAGTAGATCAATGAAGACTGTAACTGGAAAAACAAATCCACAGCTGTTTCAGCATTCCAAAGAAAATAATAATAATTAAAAAAAGAGAGATTTTCAAGTATTTGTGTCACTCTTTTGATTAGATTACCAAGTTGTTTGGCCCACTCTATATTGCTGAACAAAGATCTCCTTGCAGAAGCAAACTGAAAGAAAGAAAGTGATGGAAGAATAAAAAGAATCTGTAAGATTAAAAAAATTAAACTTTCAGAACAATCATCTTAATGTCTGACACAATCCAACCTCCTGCTGTCTGTAGAACATTCTGTAGCTGAAGACCATTTTTGCAGCAATGTCTATATGATCACTGGACACAAATATAGCTCAATTTTCAATTTGCTTTTAAAAAGGCTTCAACAATCAAAATAATTGGGTGGATATTTTCTATGTGGCTGTGCAGTGTTGAATTGGGTGAGGAAGGAGTTGAAAGCTTTCAGATTCAGAAATGAGAACTGGGGCTGAAGTTCAAAGAAAAGACTTTGTGACTGGGCACTGAGCCATAAGACTCCTAACAAGCTAATACACATTAAATACCTCAAAAAGGGACTTTTGGAAAAAGTATAGAAGTAAAAAGACTGTTTTCCGTAACTGAGAGTAAAGCAATACATGTCACTTACTAACTGCGACAGCACTGGTGGAAGGGAATGATACAAACGAAGAACCAGGTGCAAGGTCTCTGCCTCCAGGAAGACCAGGAAGTCTCTACAAGCTCTACAATTGGGCATCTTTATTTTTAAAGAATCATCTTTTTAACAAAAACAAGGTATCACTGCCTTTGAGAATAAACTATGGAAATATGCATTAATTAGGTCATTTAATCTACCCTATAGCACATAAAGAATACTGTCTTTAAATTGAACACTGTTCTGGAACAGACAGGTAAACTTCAGGTTACAACAGCAGTACACTAAGACAGCTTCCAAATACTAAGAACTAGTTCAGTCTGTATTTAAAACAAAGGCAAGTTTTTAAAGTTCCACAGCCTATCCTGACATCTACAGACTGATAAACAGAAGAAAATACTTGGAACACCAAGTTACCAATTCACTGTGGAATCATCTCAAGTGAACTCTAACTTTACACTGTTTTACACAACAGTGTAGAAAAAGTTCAACAACAATTCATAATTAAGAAATCCCACAAATTAAGTAACATTTTAAATTGTTCTAGTTATAAACATTATTTTATATGCAGACTTGTATAAAATGAAGCATCACATAACAAATGATAATTTCCTTAGGCACTCTCTGTGTTTAACAACTAAAGGGAGATCCCTTCATGGGCAATTTAAAATACCTCAACTAAAATAGTAGGAAATAGATAGGAAAACCTAGCCCCTCCTCCTTCCTAGGGGGTCTTAGAAGTCACTGCCCAAATTCAGTCTTCTGTCACACTCCCCTGCTTGCCATTTGTTATCCTCATGCTGCGATTCAAGGCTACTGTACTTGGCTGGGGAGGAACAGAGTCATTCACAGAAACTGATGCAAAGTATTGTTGAAACAAGGAGGAATATCAAACACTCCAGTGTGATGCTACACAGGCAAACTAGACTTAATCTGCCCATCTTGTGTATGGGAAACTGTGTAGCTGATTTAGCCAGTTGCAACAGACTTCCAATAAGGCTCCTTTATTAGCCCAGAAGCAGGATAAACTAGCCTACAAGGAGTGCTATGCTGCTGCTAAACTGCATCCATTACCTCAGGTCATTTCATTAAAGCCAGCTTGGACAGTGGATTGGGTTTGCATGGCCAGGTTTTGGTGGCAGGGGCACAGCTTCTGAGAGAAGCTCTCAGAAACTTCCCCCATGTCCAGCAGAGCCGGTGCCACCAGCTCCGGGACAGACCCGCCGCTGGGCAAGGCTGAGCCCATCAGCCCACCCAGTTCTACACTGGTAGAACCTTGGGGGATAAGGTTCATTATTGAAGAAGGGGAAAAACCAACCTGGACCACAGCAAGTTCAGCCCGGGAAAGGAGCGAGACTGTGTGGGAGCAACATCTCTGCAGCCCCCCAGG
>JAWWMO010000030.1:490442-501667 GCA_035047845.1 Dendrocincla fuliginosa | reverse complement strand
TTCGGGGTATTTTCTCTCTCCTGGGCAGCTGAGGAGGGCAGTGACAGAGTGGTGTCAGTAGGCACCTGGTACCCAGAGGGTCAACCCACCACAGACAGTTACAGCAGACTACCATCTGCACTGTACAAGATCAGGAATTCAAACCTCTACAGCACAAGAATCCAGCTAACCTCATTATCAATTTCACATACTAGAGCAAACAAGTACTGTAAAAAATTTCAGTTTTCTCATCAAGAAGAACACAAAACAGACATACTACAAATACTGCACCTCTTCAAGGTGTTCATATGGCACGAATGAGAATAGTGTCCAGTGTCTAAATAAAATAATTTTATTTACTGAGAATATCTGTTATAGAATACACTTATTCTGTCAAAATAACAATAGGAAAAGTGAGAGAAAAACAGTAGAAGAGATTTACCCATAACTCACCAGCAACAAACTCTACTCCACATTAGAAGCTATTTTGTAATTGTAAGTATTGGGACAAAAGTTACACAATCAGCTGGGTACAGACTTCAGGCTTGCTCTCCAGTTTGTTGAAATCTGCACAGTGGATAGGTCATCTGCAGGCTCATCAGCTGAATCTCCAATGAAATCAAAATTAAGACAGTTTAGTATAAGCTTCAAAAGTTGCATTGCTAGGCTTTGCTGCTGTTGGTCCTGAAGGGTTAAAGGTTTTGTCAAGAGCTAAGGAGAAAAGAAACCTTATTAGGCCACCTGCACAGAACCTGCTTTAAAAATAATTATGAAAAGGAAAATGTTTGGATATAAAGCTGCAAAGTGCAGAGCAAGAGAACACATTCTAAGAGAAAAATAAAACCTTCAACAACAAAAGATAGAGTATTTCCTTAAAGGCAAGGGGAAAATCATTAATACCACCTCAGAGACATCTTCCATGTCAAGCTAAAGCTCACAGGCTGATATGTAATTCTTAAAAGCCTGGTGAAATAATCCTTTTGCATAAAATACTTCTAAGTTAAACTCAGCATGTCACTGATACTGTTTGGTAAAACAGTGCTGACATTCACTGAAAAAAACAAAACTGTGAGCTTTCCTGCTTTTCAGTTACTCCAGACCAGCGTGGGGTCTATGTCCTGTACATAATAAGGGGGAAAAGTACCTCAGTAACTGCTTATTTGTCAGTGTGATGCCCAGGCTGCTCAACAGTATGAGTTTCAGAGACTGCATAATCACAGTGCTCTTTCAGTAAGTCCAGGAAAACCTGGCAGTAATGAACTGAGCAGTCTGCAATCTGAACAGAGCTCTTTAAACCTGTATAAATACAGCACTCAGGGGCTCTGCTGCTTTAAAACTGCTGTGGTGTCAGAAGGAAAAGGTACTTCGCAAGCCAAACAAGCTGTTGAGATTCAGAAGTCTATACTCAACATTCTGTGAGGAAGAACATTTTACTGATCGCCTTTTGGAACAATAGTAATTTAAATAAAATTAATCTTGAAAGAAATTACTACCTCAAGATTACAACAGAAAGGCATTGGAAACATTAATCATTAGCTCCTGACACAGTTTGGGAACATTAGAGGGAAAACTGACATAATTTTGTTCAGAAAAAAAATAAAATAAATGCAAATGCAACAACTTTATCTAGTTTGTCTGATCCTTATCTAGTTTCAAAGTCACATCTCATGTTTATTAACAACTTTTTTAATCCAGATGATAGGAAATTAATATCAACTGTGCATCATTAGATGCTTCATTAACTGGTAAGAACTGTTGCATCATGTTAGAATTGACACCAAATTATGAATTCAGCTTTGAAATTTGAATTTCTGCATGTCTTGGATAGGCACCCCCTGTTCTGCAGCAGTCCTCTAACCTTTAAACTCTTGGAATTATTTTAGTGATTCCACATTTGTATTTGAGTGTATTTTTCAGTGTATTACGGACACTGAAATATTTCTAAAAACAGCTTCCTATACTAAAGTTGGCATCATAAAGACAACAATTTCTTTATATTTATGTCTAGAAATCCATGTCATGTCACTCAGACAAACTTTTCAACATATGAGAGACTACCTGCAGACCAGCTGAACTTGCAGACAGCAGGAAAGCAGCGACAGGCTTCCCACACGTCCATTTAATGTTTCAATGTATAATGGGGTTTAGGATATCTAAAAATATTGTCCCAAAATTATCCAATTCTTCTTTTAAATTATATATGATTTCTCCATTAACATGCAATTCCAACACTGACTCGATATACTGCCTGTTATCTGAGCACTGGTAGCTGACCACGTGTTCTTTAAACTTACTGCAGATGTGGGGTAAAACATGCTACTTAGACCAAAAACATACTGTGGAAGAAATATAAGCTAATGCAGTTTATTCTCATTTTTTGCAATAGTACCTCAATCACATACCTCAACCTTCAGAATTGCACCTTGGGCCAAAAAGAAATCACCTTGGGCCATTATCTACTGACCCACTGTGATGGAACCTGTGTTTAAATTCTAGTCTAAACACTTGTGTCCAAATTTCAACAGCTAATTAATGTGGTTTTCAGAAAAACTGAATTAATAAGCACTCCCAAGTAATTCAAAGAACAAAAATCATGCAACATTTAAAAAATAAGTTGCTCTCAAAAGCAGAGATACCTGAGCTTAAGAGAAGTAAAATGGTACTGCCTGGTGCTTTCACTGCCATGGAAGGTCTTGATCAGCACAAAATAATTTTCAGCTCAACCTGAGCTGAGTTCAACCTGGTCCCAAAAGACCCAGCTTACAGCATGCTGCTCTTCACCACCTCCTGTCAAGTCTCTTGAGAGGCTGCAGTTGTGCCAAAATGTTACAGAGAGGATGAGGAAAGCAGTGAAAGAGAAAAACATATTGGCCTGATTTGACTGCGATGCCTTACTACAAGAATCTTTCTTCTTGATCATTTCTAGTTCAATAAATTAATTCTTTTAGCAAATACTGAGACAGCAGGACCCAGTAAAACTGAGACAATTAAATTAAGAAAAATATAGAAAGAAAACAAGCTCAGAATTTAGATAGCTCAAGCTTTACGGCAAGATATAAGGAGAGATGGTACAGAGAGATTAAGACGTGGCAAGAGAGACACAGAAGGAAGAAGATAGGAATTTTTGTCCTTGAATCTTTTTTGGTCCCTTGAGCTTAATTGACTGTTATGCAATTCATTTACGTACAGAATTCATCAAGAAAGAAAATAACAATTACTATGTTACCAATTTAGATTCAATTATAAAGAGCCTCACTTCCTTCAAAAGAGAGCACACAAGCATCAGTTCGTTCTTCAGGGAGGCGTCACGGAATGAGGCAGCTGTTCTGTGCTGTTTTGCTTAAGGTCTTGAATAATCAACCTGTGAAAAGTAAGGACAAAATAAACAATGGTCCCTTCCTTGCTCAAATGAGATGAAGAGGATATTTGGCAGATTAATTATTTGACAGTAGAAATGAAAATTATTGTCCAGCACTAAATGCAGATCTCATCAGGCTCCTGACATGGCTCCTTTTCTCCCTTCAAGTTTGTTCCTCTTTCTGGATGAACAGGTCTGAGGCATTTCCTCCGGTTAAGATGCAGGCAAAAGAAAATCATTAGCAGAAATAGTTCTGGTGACTGTGATGAGGGAAACATGTATCTGGTACTGGTAGAGTGCCTGCACTAAGAATTTTTTGTGTCTCTGTGTATTTTGGCGGGGAGAGGAAGGTGTTTTAATCCCTTCACGTCTAAGAAATGTTTCTCAAACCATTGTTATGAAGGGCTGAACCACCCAACACACAGCTTTATCAGCATCCCTTGCAGAAGGAAAAAACAAACCATGCTTAGTAGATTCATTTCCTGAATCAGGTCTGAGAGAAGCAATACTCTTATTGTACAGGGGTTCACAGTGCCCTATGAGGAAGAAAAGGACAGGAGTGCTCAAACTCCAGCACTTGTAGTTACCATTTTCCAGCATTAATAGAATCAGATTGTATTTAATATTTTCCAACATTTCTTGACTCAAGAGGAATTGTTAGGCTGAGATTAGCTAAACTGTATCAACATTAAGGCAACTAGACCTTCAAACGTCCTAATTATCTCTGGAAAAAACCCTCAACATAAATTTAAAAAATTGTCTGATAACAAAAACCCATCTGAAAATACACTCCAAGTAACTGCAATCTAGAAATTCACTGCTACACACTTCTCATAGTCCAGTATTCTAGCACTTGTATGGCAAGCTGCATGAAATTCAAACCATTAGAAAAAATTAAGCCATACATGAATGAAAAAGACCACAGGACACTCTCAGAAAAAACAAAGTTTTGTGATGCTACCTGTCAAATAAATTGATTCTCTTCCCTCCACAGCAGTTTACAATGCATTGGTTTGAACTGAATGATACATTCCATGTCTGAGAACTTTCCATCTGAGGGTGTGGAGGTTTTGGGTTGGTTCCCTGCTAAACCCAGCCATTGGCCACACAGACTCCCCCCGTCCTGAGAGAGAGAAAAAAGGTACCAAAAGAAAATTGGAGTAAAAAAGATATATATTCACATATATTATAGTTATATACAATTAAACACTATGAATATACAGAACAAGAATCCTAAACAACCCTAAAAGGGAAAAGGGGGAAAGGAAAAAGGAAAAAAAGGACAAAAATGGGTAAAAATAAAGCAAAACAGATATACACACTCAAAAACTCAGGGAATAGCTCAATAAAGTAACTAACACAATAAACTCTCACCAAACTTCCCTCAAGGAAACAGCAGAAATCTCCACCTCCACGTGGCTTTTGGACAGCAGCTCTCAGGCAGGCCTCAGCTCACACAGCCAAGAGAGAGGTCAATACAGACCTGCTGCCTTCTAGGCACCCAAAAGGAAGAGAGCAAGGAACCTCCCTCCTCCTCTCATACACATCTGATAACGTAAAGGAATGGTGTGGAATACTCCCTCAGTTATACCCCTGTTACCAGGGAAGGCCTGGACCAAACCCAAGAAAACCAAACCACCACAGAGGGCATGATCCTATCACCAGGATTTAAGATCTGTGGAGGGTTTTGAAATTCAGATACACTGCAGAATTGTGCAATTAATTATTAAAATTTAAGTGTCTTCACTGAGCTACCACAAAGCATAGACAGAAAAGTTAAATCTGCTTTGTTAAATACAACTAAAATCAACTGCAATTAGGCCTTGCCATTGAGTCAGGGGAGATCTCTGTGTGGACTTTCACAGCTCCAGTTTGCAGCCTCAGCTGCCCTGGTGTCCAAAATGTCAAGTCATTCTTATCGAAATTTTCCTGCTATTTGTCACAATTACACTAATGTTTACAACTCTGAAGATCACCCAAAGTACAACTAATGACAAATCTGGCTACTTACCAAGGGGCCTAACTTTTCACTGCCACCTGTCTTGCATCATCACTTGCACCAAAGCAAATCAGAAGGGACAATTCAGGGGAGCTCTCAGGGACAAGTTACATTGCTGCCCTACCTGCCTTCAGTAAGATTAAACATCCTAATACTGTAATTTCATCACACCTTTCCTTTACATTTCAAATTCTTAAAATAGTCCATAGGAATGTTCCTTAGATCATGCAAACATGCAAAACCAGAAAATGCAACCTCCCCTTCAACACAGCTGTGAAAAGCTACGTGGTGAATTAGGAAGGAGCTGGGAAAAGAGCAGCTGACCCCGCTGCTAATCCCTTTTTCAATATTAAATCACATTCAGATTCACACTGGATGAAACTCAATCTGGAATGCTAATGCATACGTATTTGAAACTACCATATGCTAATTATTAACATATATGAGTATTGTTTAGGGATTATTTCTTCAATTTTTGTATAAAATTGAATTCACTAGATCTATGACTTAATTTTCTTTTCTACAGAAATTCTTAATTTAACTAAAGAAACCTCTTAAGAAGCTAAATTTTGTATTTAAATCTCTGTTTTTAATGAGCTGCACACTGAAGAGTCACACTACAATCATTTTAATAACAAATGCAAATTCCAATTACAGTACATCATAAAAATAACTGCGAAATGCTGGGGAAGTATACTTGAGTTTGTTTTTAATAAACAGATTATTGCAATTTATCTTTTATTAGACATTCCCAAAGTAACTCAAGAAGTATATTAACTTGAACAATATTATAAACAAAGACTGAAAAGCAAAGGAGAAACTCATTGGCAAGAAACAAAAACTGTCAACTTTGTATTTTCTTGCTGAATTACCAGGATCACCAACACATACATGGATAATGGATGATCCTGGAAGGAAATTGCCAAATAGCTTAAATTTTCCCAATTCTTTTTCTCAACACAAGTACTGGCCTTAATGTTCACCCAGACATATATCAGAAACGTATCTCCACATCAGCTGAAAGAAATGAAGGCATGACAAAAGAATGGCTTGACAGCAGGGGCTGCTGTATTCTACAACCACACTATACAAGAGTGCTTTGGAAAAGGAAAACCAACAAAACACATGACAGCACAATTACCTTTATGGATAACAAATCTCCCAGACTCTTCCCGTTCCTTGTTCCCAGAGAAACGGGCATGAGTTGGCTGAGACATTCAGGGCTATTGATAAGCTCTGGCAGGACCTTCTCAGCTCGTGTTTGCTGGGCTGGCTCAGCTCTTCCATACAGGTGGTTACAGAATGCTACTACTTCTGCCAGACTCTGCTAAGAAAACAACACAACTGAAACTTCCACAAAGACTTTTCAGCTACATAAGATTTCTCTGTTTATCATTTTAGGTACTGTGGGAGGAATGTGAGCTGTTACCTATGCTAAGCTTTCCAGTTGCCTCATATTTAAATTACAAAAAAATTAGGAGGCCTTCTGTGACAAGAAGCCAAAATAACTCCAGAAATTAAACTGCCATTTTTTTCTCTCAGCTGCCAAAGAATACTCTACTATGGCTCAGTCCATCTGTTTTTCTGAGCGTGCAGATGGGAAGCCCAAAGTTTTTCCAAAGAGAGATGAAAAGATGGAAAACTGTCAAGTTTGAGCTACGCTACCTCAAAATCTTCTGGCAAATTTCACTTAAAAACCTGCAATTACTTTGTCTGCATCTGCTGATGCAAACATCAGCTAAAGATGGGACAATTTAGAAGCTGTAGTAGCAAGAGAAGAGCTAAAATTCCTCTCTGCTTAGAAGCTGAAAAAGTTCTTTGGTAGAGACGTGTGTAGGGAATCTCTTCCTCCTATATGAGGGATAGGATTTCTGTCTACTAGTCACTGTCTCACGAGAGAAGAACCTTTCGAGCACATTTAGGAACATTACACAGACAGAAGTTTTGGCATCCATCAGGTTCCCAAAGCCCGTGTGACTCTCCTCAAGAAGTGGCCACATCAGTTGAAGGTTCCTGGCAAATACTTCATTATTTGAGTGTGGCCTAGAAAGAAAAGAGAGCACATAGTATTTTACCTGTCTCATTTAAAAGTTTGAGTCATAATCCCATTCACCAGCCCTTCCAAAAATATATTTTGCACTTTAAATAAAAGATTTGGTTTCAGCACAACCTCCCTCACATACATTGTAGCTCAAACGTCTTTTAAAATTCCAAGACAGTGTCTTTGGCAACCAAAATACATCTGGTTTTGTCAATCAAAATATGTGATTTCCTTAAAAAATTTAAAAAAAGATCATGGTCTTTTTCCCACTTTTGTTGTTGTGCACATGGAGTCCCTGCATTTGATCAGCTCCTTCTGCATTTCAGTAATGATGTTTTAGGAGTCCCTGATTTTCAGTCGAAAAGTAGCGATGTACTTGTTCCTCTGGAGAGGTTTTAAGAAACAGTACATTTGCCCCTGGAGTGAACAGATCAAGTACCTCAAAGGCTGAGCTCAACAGAGACCCCTTTTGTTTTTGTTTTTCCCTCTCCTACATCCAGAGAGTGTGAAGGGAAAATAAGGAACAGGTAACAATCCCAGTAATGTAATTTTAAATGAAGCAAGATCTATACCAATTAAAGCTCATTAAGGCTCATAAAATACAAGCACATACATTAGGAAAAATATTACAAACCACAGACCCCACATAACTGGGGCAAAATTTGGAAATAAGCACATTTAGCAAACACGAGCCTTCAGACATAATTACAATGCATCTTCCCATAATGGAACAAGCCCAGTACAAACTGAGACGCACGAACCAAATTACTATGTTATAACCAGTAAAAGTTAAAGACCCTCTTATATTTGATTGGGAATTTGACTTTCAGGTCTGGACAAACTTGGTAACAAGTTTGAGAAACTGCAGAATAAAACAGAGATACCAGCCCAATCACCAAGGTCTAAATCACCTGTACAATAACTGACTTTAAGACAGCAAATTATTTTTAAGCTGTGTGGGATGATGGATGGAGTTAAACCTAGAGGAGATTCAGAATTTTAGGGTAAAGAGCAGCTGCAACTCCCTGGATGGACAGAGGTCAGCACGCTCCCCAGTGTAACAATAAACATCTGCTCAAAGAAACAGAACAGAGTGTGGAACGAAGCAGAGACAACATGGCCCTCCTCCATTCCAATCCCAGCAGAATGGGAAAACACTGCGCTACCGACACTGTACAGAACCTGTGTGACAAGGGAGAACCAAGATGTTCCACTGCTGAAGCCAACAACCATGTCAAACCCTTCCTCAAGTGACAAGCCACAACCACCATCCCCTCCCATTAGGTAAAAGGTACTTAGGACTAGAGCTACTCAAACTCCACCCAAACATAAAGAAAATTGTATAAAAGTAAGTTGAGGATAGGGGGAAAGTGGGAGAAGACCTTCACCAAAACTGCTGGGGTTAGTCAACAGGCTAAGTCCATCTTCTCCCTGCTCCCCAGAGGGACAGCTGAGGTGAGAATTACACTCTGTATATGTTAACTGCTGCTTTTAGGACTAGGGCTTTTGTTTGTGCTCGTATTAGTAGATTGTTTCATATCAGAGCTTGTGCTTGCTTAACATATCAGTAGATTGCTTGAAAACATACTTTTGCAGCAGGCACTATCATTGATGGCCTCTGAACCTTATTAACCTGTCACAATTTGTATTATTAAGAAGTGTTATTCCATAAACTGCCAGTGAGTCCTCACAGTTGCCAACACCAGATAACACCTTGGCAGGACCTGCTGAGGGGTCTTGGCTCTGCTGAGGCCCCCACAAAAGGTGGTCAAAGTACCCTCTGACCTTGTGCATCTGCTGCTGAAGGGTCTCATTACAAGGCACCCATGGACTGTCGGACACCAGGGGCTCGACTTTCCTGGCAGTACCAACAGACAGAAATTAAAACTCCCACCTTTCATGTGCCAAGCTTGCTAAGCAATCATTTATACACAAAGAATTAGTGGATTTCAGGAACATATGCACTTTAATATGTTAAGTTTACACAAAAATATAGAAATTTAGGCTAAGGATCCCAATGAACTTCTTGTTGACAAGGCAGAATTGAGAAGCATTTTATCTGAAGGACAGATAAAAAAAAGTAAGGCCTGAACAAAAACCAGATGACACTCAAAGAAAATTTGATTTATGGGATTATTGAGACTGAAGACCTGCAGCCCTTTATTTGGACATGTTTGGTCACAGAAGAACGTTATGACAAAGTTTCTTATTGACAAGGTTGGAGGTGTGGCCAGAAAGGGCTCCGAATTCTCAGACTGCCACTGAATTTGTTAGATGTTCTCTGGGTTACATTTCAAGTGTAGTAGTGAGGAAACGTGCTGCTTTTCATTGATTCTGACAGCAAAACCAAAAAACACAACCTGAAATCAGCAAATACAACCATCTTGTGGGATGGCAACTCAGCTGAGCAATAGAGGTATTAGTTAACTTTATGAAGAAAAAATAATAATTGGAAAAAACAATGAGAAGTTAAAAACTAGCTCTCTCTAGATTAGAAACACATTTTCTCTATGAAAATATGAGATTCTCACAATACTTTCTTTAATATGATACAAAACATGCAAAACTGATGCCTCCAGACACCTCATTTACCCAAACCCTTATCAACAGCTGAAAGGTTAATTCCTAAGAAAACAATTATGTCAGTGGAGATGCTCCAGCTGTCACATGCTGGCTGCTTTAAGGGAGATGGGAGTAGAAACAGACCTGAATAAGAAGTGGCATTTTTGATCATGAAGAAATGGAACTTCTTGTCACGTTTTTGTAACACTCAAGAATATGCTGAATAAAGTTCTCCAGATACTTCTAGTTCCACATCTGCAGCTCGCTGGAGTCCCTGGCAGCTCTCCTGTGGAAGCACCACGGGCCAGAGATGCTGGGCCTGGCAGTGCAGGAGCCAAGCAAAGTGGCAGGAAATCAGGTACAGTCCTTACTGAAGTTTCGCAGGCACTTACAAATTCCCACAGACGTTTTGATTTTAATCAGCATTTGCTGACCGAAAACACTCCACGAAGAAAGTTTCACCAGCTCTATGCAAGAGCAACATGATGAGCATAACTGAATTGCCACATTTTAAAAAAAAAAAAAAAAAAAAAAAAAATAAAAAAGGTTATTTTAGCGGCCTTTTGTGTGCCGTGCCTAGTACCCAAATATTTAAATAAATGCCTAAAATGGTCTCTCTAGCAGTGCCAGAGCCTGCTGACACCAGTGCAGCGGAGCCGCAAGAGCTCAGGGCAGAGCCTCGCCCCGCGGTCAGCACCTCCCCTTCCCTGCCCCTCGTCCGGGGCAGCTGCGGCGCCTGGGGCTCACCTGGGCTCACCTGGGCTCACCCGGGCTCACCTGGGCTCACCTGGGGCTCACCCGGGCTCACCTGGGGCTCACCTGGGCTCACCCGGGGCTGGGGCTCACCCGGGGCTCACCCGGGGCTCACCCGGGCTCACCTGGGGCTGGGGCTCACCCGGGGCTCACCCGGGCTCACCTGGGCTCACCCGGGGCACACCCGGGGCTCACCTGGGCTCACCTCGGGCTCACCCGGGGCTGGGGCTCACCTGGGGCTCACCCGGGGCACACCTGGGCTCACCCGGGGCTCACCTCGGAGAAGCGCCGGGCGCGGCTGCCGCTGCCTTTGGGCGCAGCAGCGGTGCCGGAGCCGCGCGGTGGGCCGGGAGGGAACAGCCGGGACCGGGACTGGGACTGAGACTGAGACCGGGACCGGGACCGGGACCGGGACCGGGACCGGGATCGGGATCGGGACTGGGCCCGGCACCGGGACTGGGCCGGGCGTCCCGCCGCTCCCGCCGCCCACAGCCCCGCACAGCCCAGCCGGGGCCGCCCCGCCGGCACCTGCC
>JAWWMO010000030.1:472738-482779 GCA_035047845.1 Dendrocincla fuliginosa | reverse complement strand
TGACTGTCAGACAGGCCCCAGCTCACAGAGATAAGGGCGATGGTGACACACCGAGACCTGCTGTCCTCCAAACACCCGAGAGGAGGAGAGCGAGGAAACCTCCCTCCTTGTCTTTATATACCCCTGATTATGTGAAGGAATGGTGTGGAATACTTCCTTAGTTATAACCCTGTTACCAGGGAAGGCCTAGACTGAAACCAAGAAAACTAAACCACCACATTCTCTAACTAGCTTTTTCTATGTTTTTCCTTTCTACATTTTTTTCAGGTTGTGTCCCATGTCAATTGGATCTGACTGCTTTTGGGCTTTGTTTCCAGAATTTTGCCATACATTTCACTGTATAGTCTCTGCTCATGTTTTTTTGCCATTGGGGAAGGCATGCAGAAGGCATTAGTACAGGCTTCAGCCTTCCTGCACAGCTGACATCATTTGCTCATCTCCCCAGAATGTTATTTCTATTTGAAAGAGTTAGCATTTTGATTTAGTTGATTTCAGCTAAAACTTTCAGCCTATTCCTAGATTTGCTTGAAGCCTATATCAATGCCATTCTACTCATTCCCCTAAGGTTAAAACATGGAGACCAGCCATAAAATGAGCAAGTTTTTTTGCTTTCCTTATGAATGCCTTGGGGACAGAACCCAAATGACAGTTCTCAGAAACAGCATCTTGCAAAGAAGAGCCTTAGATACCTGTCAAGACCGGGCTTTCTGAATCAAGAGTAGAAAAAGCGCAAAACGTCCTGGGCACTCATCCTTCCCAGAATGCTGCTGCTTTTCAGGCAGTAGCCTAAGTGGTTACATTTATATGTTTGCTCAGTTTTTTCCGAATCAGACCTACATGAAGAGACCCTTCATCTTTTCTTTCCCTGAAGCAGGCCAGGTGGTACCCTGGCTGTTGTTCCTTCTGCTGGGACTACTGAAGCACTGACTGCCATCATCATTCTCTGCGTGGTCAGAGGGCCCCTATTGTGAATCTATATATTGCAACAGTATTGTGCTCTGTAGGAGGAATGCACAGCTTAACCACCCTGCTCCTCTTCCCAGCCTGTACGCCATGGAAAACTCAAGTCTTACCTGAACTGAGACGTGGGTGTCATCTCCTGGCAGAAACATTTTATTCCCCTTTTTTTTCCATTCAAGGTGTGGCATAGGATAGGCTGACACCTCACAGCCAAAAATGACATCATTGCCTGTGTAATTCTGGGCATCCTGAGGTGGCACAGAAATAACAGGAGCTGCAAAGAACAGACAGTGGTGCTTTAGAAGACAATGCACAAAAGAACACAAACACAAAAAAATGTTAATTTCTTCTGCATGTGATACAATCAGTTTGCCTTTTGCCTTTCACACATTGTAAAAAGCCATGTGATTCCAAACACTCTTTAAAGGTCAGAAAACCTTGTGTCTGTGCTTTTAAAAAATGCTTATGCAAAGGACCCATCTGTCCTTCCCCTTGCACATGAGCATGAAACTTGGGCTGAAATGAAGGGTTTAATTTTGCCCATGAGCTCTCACTGTGGACTGGACTCAGGGCCCACCAGCAGAGCCAGTACTCGACTGGGCTTCAGAGGAAAGTGCAAGAAGTTCTGTAGCAGTTACAGAGTGACTTGATTTTATGATAGTTCTTCTGAATGTCTGTTACATTTTGGTTAGCTAAAAGCCAAAAACACTGCTATTGCAAGCTTGTCAGATTTTGGGTTTGAGTACATTGTTGCCTTGAACTCTCTGAAACGTTGTCCCACACTGTCACCCGTGGAACTCTTTGCCACAAGTTACAGAATAACAGCATTAATGCATTCCACAGAGGCTGTCCTCAATTGCTATTGATTTCATCCCATATTCTTGTTACGAGACAAGGAATGAAAGGTATTGAAATTCTATTATTTCTATAAGGCTTTATGTTATGTTTATTATATCTATTACATTTTCACTTACTTGTTTCCTATTGCTCTCTTACTCTTATCCCCCTCCACTGTTTATTGGTTGCCTCTGAATTCTGCTTTCCCTTTTCCCCAAGCAAAAGCTGCCGGTAACCACGAGAGGGAGCCAGCCCGGGGTCTTGAAGACATTGGGAAAGTACAACATCCCTTGATGCCTTTATAGCTGATCTCAGTACGTGTCCCTCTCTGAGCATGTATGAACATACTGTGTTAACAGGACAGGATGATATTTAGCTGCAAAGTGCAAACCAGCATATCACAGATTTCCTGGTTTGGAGATCTCTGGCGTTTTCCCCCTGATCTATTTGCTGTTATCAAGAAATATTTTTCTTCTAAAATCTGTTTTCTATCTATTTCCAGACCAGTGCTCAAACAGGAATGTATTTTCTGGGCCATTGAGCTTGTATTTAATTAGAGATTTTATTTTTGCACAGATCCCAGATGCTTGGAAATAAAAACTATAGTCAATAATTAATACATTACTAATGTATTATATAATTATATATTAGTATACTTTTACTAATATATTTTATTAATAAGTAAAAACTTGCAATATTTGAATCGGTACATAGGTGTAGCATTTATGCTTCCGCATTTGAAGTTGTAACAGCCATGTCCATGTTTTCAAGCAGTAATTTCTAACGTATTTGTCAGTTTTTCAGGATTGGTGCTGGTGCAGAAAACATTAAATGCATTCTGATTAAAATTAATTGCAAACAAATTATGCAGCAAACTATCAATTTTCCCGTTTGAAAATGCCTCAATAAAAAATCTTGCTACTTCTCAAAAATAAGATTTTTCAAACTAGGATACTTAAACCCTTAAATGCTTGTTCTTTCATGAGAACTGTACATTCAGAATCTGTTTCTTACTTAAAAAGTCTTGTATTCAAATCAGCATTACCTGAATATCCGGATGAGAATATTTTTTTGCTGATTAGTTGATCACAGGGGGTCTGATATTAAAAGGTACTTTCAAATCTTGGAACAGTGCAATTACACTCCTTTTAGTGATCCATCTACTATCTAACTATCTAACTATATGGTTAAGCTTAAAATGTGCAAAAGAAATCAAATGTCTACTTGACTCGCAGCAGTTCTTTATTGCTTCACAGAGACAGTGTAAAAATCTTTTTAAATAGGCAGCTGTTGCCTGGTGAGTACTTTTGTTGTGGTGCTAACTCGAGTGTCCTGTGGATCCCCTGACATGGCCAAGGACTGAGTCCTGCTCATGTGACCGTCCCCAGCCCAGCGAGGCCACCCCCGAGCTGTCCAGCACTGTCCACCATACAACAGGATGAATTCCACACTGGAAATACCCCTCCTGTCATTAACTGTGAGGAAAAAGCAGCTTGGAAATGCCCAGGTATGGGCTGAGTCCAAGCAGCTGAGTACAGGGCTTACCAGGACTGGCATCGTGTGAGATCAAGCTCACAGCAAGTAGTAGTTTTGATCCCACCAAACTGCCTTTTCTGAATCTGAACGCATGACAAATACCTGCATTATCTACTCAAACATGAAGTGCCTTCAGAAATAAAATACTACGTGTCTCACAACATTTTGCTGTATTTTGCAGAAGAAAATTAAAGTCATGATGTAACATTTTAACAGAAATTTATAAACTTCAGTTTTGAGTGTTTCAGAATTTGTGTTCAAACAAATTCTTCTATGCATACCTGTGTGTACTTTTTTGGTATAACAGAGTAGAAACAGAGCTTTGCTGTTCTGATACCCTGTCATTTTGACTCCTGGAGTAGATAACTTTTCGTTGATAGCTATAGAAAGCATTCTGAATGTCTCGGTGTCTGGAGCTGAATGGGCAGGAGCTGCTAATTTCCTGTTACAGTCCCAGATAAATTATCCTCATGTGTTACAGAAGACATAAGCGAGAAGACAGGAAAAGTCAAAAATACTGCTTCTACTTCACCTTACACAATCAACCCTAACTAAGGAATTACATAATTCATAGGATATTTTTTTCCTCATGCTATATATTATTGATTTTTGCTAATCTATGTCTGTTTGATGAAAAATGCCCAAAAATTTTGTGGCTTGTTTATTTGGTTTTACTCCAAAATTTACTTTAAAAATAAATCATGTGACACAGCTAAATATAAAGAGAATCACTGCTAGATTGTTCTGTTAGTTCATTGAATTATCAGCAAGAGAGGTTTGAATGTGAATGGGGATGGTTAAAGTGTGGAGAATCTGTATATAACTAATGTACTTAGCAACTTTGGTAAAATATTATCAAAATATGATCAAAACTAGCTTTCAGAAAAGGCTATTTCAGTGTTTCTTTAGTGAGCTAGGCCTTTTCTTTTTCTGGTGATAGGGGAAAGATTAAAGGCTATACTCTTCTGCTCAAAGGAGTTTATTGTTATTTATTTATTCATTGGTTTCTGTATACAATTAAGCCTTTCGGCATCAATAGAAAACAGCAGATGCTTTGAAGGAGAAATAACAAAACAAAGTACTTTGACTTGAGTGAAAGCTATATTTATAGCCTGGTACCAAACCCCGCAGTGCTCAGTGCTTCTTTCACATGCAAATTGGAGTCAGCGAAGGGCAGCGCTGCCAGGGAGGCGGCAGCTCTGGGAGCCAGGATCCCTCCTGAGCAGCCCCGGGGACCGCCGTGCCCCCTCCCTGCCGGGCACACCCGGGGGACACCCGGGGGACACCCGGGACACACCCGGGGCACACCTGGGGCACACCCGGGGCTCACACGGGGCACACCCGGGACACACCCGGGACACACCCGGGGCACACACGGGACACACCCGGGGCACACCTGGGGCACACCCGGGACACACACGGGACACACCCGGGGCACACCTGGGGCACACCCGGGACACACCCGGGGCACACCTGGGGCACACCCGGGGCTCACACGGGGCACACCCGGGACACACACAGGACACACCCGGGGCACACCTGGGGCACACCCGGGGGACACCCGGGGCTCACACGGGGCACACCCGGGACACACACCGGGCTCACCCGGGACACACTCGGGGGACACCCGGGGGACACCTGGGGCACACACGGGACACACCCGGGACACACACGGGGCACACCTGGGACACAGCTGGGGCTCACACGGGACACAGCCGGGACACGCCCGGGACACACCCGGGGGACACCTGGGGCACACACGGGACACACCCGGGACACACACGGGACACACGGGACACACCTGGGGCACACCTGGGGCACACCCGGGACACACCCGGGACACACCCGGGGCTCACCCGAGACACACCCGGGGCTCTTACGGCCCGAGGCAGCCCCCCTGCTCCCTGCAGGAGGGCTCCGTCCAGGCGCTAAAGCACACCCTGCGAGCGCAGCGAGGAGCTGGAGCAGGGGGGCTCTGCTGTCCCCTCCCCGCCAGGCTCCGGGGAGCTGCTGCAAACACCGCCTGGGCACTGCCCTCCCAGCAGCGGGGGAGCTGGGCCCCGCTTTTCTGAACTCAGTTCTGCAACAGCACTGACATGCCTATGAACTTTCCCCAGCTTCGGTGCCTTTCAGGACGCTGAGCCATCTTGGGGTATTTCTCTGCATTCCTGGAGAAAGGGTCCGGCTTTTCCGAGCACCCAGGGAAGCCGTGGGAAAACACTGGGGGTGATGCCTGCGTGCAGGGCAACTAAGCTCAGTCCTCCTGCCTGAGGTTCAGCGCTGGGATGCCCCTCAGGGGCAACTGGAGGCCTGGTGGGTGACAACACCGGCAATTAAAAGGGGTACTGCTTCCAAATTAAAGTTTCTTGTATGTGGCCAGTTCTGTTAAATGAATTGCTTTAAGCCTGTGTGCCTGAGCAGCTGCCTCCTCGGCCAAGACAACAGCACTTGCTAATACCGTGGCGCTTCCAGCTGAAATCTTTCTGGAGAGGCTGTGCCACAAGAAACAGTGGTAGTTAATCCCAAATAAGAATGCCTGCCCGGGGCTGACAGGCTTGCAGTTGTACTGCAGGCTGGTGCACAGGTCTTTACTGACAAGCCTCATTTCCCAGCTTAATACCCTGATGGCAAAGAGGGAATTCTTTAATGGAATCTGGTTTCTCTTGCAACTACAGAACAAGAAAAGAAGCCTGGTATTAGCTGCTCTTCACTTTTCCTTTTAAGTGTTCGATATCCAGTGTTCATTCAAGACAGCTGGAGCACAGTGGGTAAAATGTGCCTGAGTGGTCCTTTATCAGAGTTGCAATTTCGGATTCTCAGAACCATGGCCCATTTGTGACCCACAGACCTCTTCTACTTACTTCATTTGAGAAAATATTTCATTAACCCAGTAATTTCTCGGTCAGAAAATAAAAGCCTCTTCAGATTTTCCTTTTCTATTCACGTGTCTTAGATGAAAGGTGCCCGGGAGTGATGACTTGTAATAATACAAAGAATGGGAACAGCACATGAGCAGGAGGCAGGATTCCCCAGTAAATCTGCCTAAGAATCCTTCCACTAACAATCATTCCGGACAACTGTTCATGCATTATATGTGTCTTTAGACAAATTGCTTCAGCTTGATTCTGTTCTAATATTTGGATTTCTGTTTCATGGGTTAGCTAGATTTTATGATCGTTCTGTAATTGGATTATTTTGGTTTGAGTTTTTTTGTAAAGAGAACAGAGCTGTTAATGAAACCCTATCTTCTTCTATTGCCCCTGCTCCAATGCTTTCCATATATACTCACTGATGGATACACACATGCATACATATATATACACATATGCATACATGTACGTGTGTGTATGTATATATATGAATGAGCTCTGCCTTACTATCACCACTTTAAAATTAGCTTAGTCCAATAATAATAATAATAATAATAATTTGCCCATTTCTCACAGACTATTTATTGATTCCCAACTACATATACAACTTTTGAAGAAAAAAAAATCATACTCTGATTATAATAATTATACTCTGATTATTCAGAGCAGAGCCAGTCTGTAGATTGATGGCTTATTAGTGACCATGTGATTTACTCTACGAGTCTTATCTAGAGGCTTATAACATACAAGACTTAAGTACAAGACTAAACCACATGCTTAGCACAACGTAGTATTATAACAGAATAATAATTATTAAAAACTTGCAGTTTTAGTTTAATAAAGCTAGACTAGAGCAGCTAGTAACACATCAGAAAATAAGATTCAGCTCTTTTTCCAGTTTGGAAGTGCCTCTGTACACATTACCTGATTCACATGGCCCTTTATGTTTCATGGTGATATTTCTTTTTGCAGCATAAGCCTTGTTGAATTGACAGATGTTCTCGTAGGTTTTCCCTTCAGGTCCACAGATGCTTTCCTGAGATTTGCACACACACTGGGGTTCAGGGACTTCCCCAAACCTTGCTTCATCAGCATCCAACCTGCACTCGAGGTGGTCTCCACATTGCCCATAAAAATGATTGCCCTGGTCCAAGTCGCAGATCTGACCTTCCACATTCCCACACTCCGGACAGCAGCCACAGCGATCGAGCACAGTCCCGGCTGGACAGTCTTTAGGCTCAGAGCAAAGCGCCAAATCACATTTCCCACAACTGTCTCCTTCCCTTAACAGCCTCCACCAACCTCGGTGGTACAAGGCAGGGAAACTCTGAGAAACCTGTACCAGTGCTACCAGCACTGCTGTAACCATCCGGCGGTTCATCTTGAGAGTGTAACAAACAAGCAGAAAAGGTCTTTGGAGTAAAGCCAGGGAGAGGAAAAAAAAGCAAAAGAAAAAAATGAGCAAGCTAATGAGAGAAAAACATCACAATCCTGGTTTTGGTTTAGAATATAAACTCTACTGCAAACACAGGCTTTAAGAAAAAGTTAGCATCAGATTCCTAGTCTGGAACTGATAATAAAAATGCATAAAACCCCACTGGCTTTTCTGTAATGCAGTTTGGAATCTGAGTATTGCTTGCACAGAGACCAAACTGCCCCCTCTGACAGCTGAGTTGAAGCTCGCTGAAAAGCTGTTTGCTCAGTGTCTCCTTGAGCCAAATTTGCAAAGCGTTGCTCTACTGAAACAACATATTGCAGCTACTGTAGAAAGGGGAACCGGGTAAATGAGCGTAAAATGAAAACAACTGACTGCTACGAGTGCCCCACCCCTCCATCAGGTGAAAAAGATGGTCACAAAAAGATAAACATGGGTACAAAGTAGCACCCAAAATCCCAGTGCCCTAGGGCTGAGCAGTGTTCCAGAGAATTGGGCTTGGTTTA
The DNA here is from genome assembly GCA_035047845.1 of Dendrocincla fuliginosa. Taxonomy (NCBI): domain Eukaryota; kingdom Metazoa; phylum Chordata; class Aves; order Passeriformes; family Dendrocolaptidae; genus Dendrocincla; species Dendrocincla fuliginosa. Next base: position 474,635 of record JAWWMO010000030.1, on the reverse strand, counting down.
ACACCAAATGTGACCCATTAATGATCACATCTAGGGGGATCTAAATTAACAGTTTACTTACAGGCTCTATACAAGCAGGAGGCAATCCAAGACAGCTGGAATTAACTTTAAACTCTTGGCTTTAAAATGAAAGATGCCTGTAACCATTAAAGAACCCATTGTTCTCTCTCCATATATCTTCTTTTCAGTGTTTATGGGTGTCCGTGCTTTGCAACACAAAATAATGTCTTTGGCTCCAAGAGCAACATGCAAAAGGTTTAGAACACAGACAAACCTGAGCATGCTGCTCCAGCACCTTCAAAAGGAGATTCTGCTGAAGGCTTAGATACTGTGTTCATTTTTTCATAGCCCTTCTCTGCCTTAGTTTCTTAAGAAGTAGTTGTATTGTGAGTTATGAAGGAAGATGAAAGAGGGAACTGATATCTCTCCCTGCTTTTTCTGTGTATATGTCTGCCAGTTCAGGGAGATAGTTTTGCAGGGTCATTTCTCACCAGGTGTTGCAGTTTTCTTTGTCCATCTCAGGATTTAGGCATGCTCCCTATCTCCTTGGCAGAAATCTCCCCTCCCTTACACTGCTGATGAGATTTTGTGTCAGTAGCACACAAGCTGCTGTTACCGTCGTTCAAACCATGTGCAGCTCACCAGCAATGGATCTTATTGTCTGTGGGAAGTAGAAATGAAGCATCATGGACTTACAGACCCTGCAAGCATAGTTCAATGCCGTGGACCAAGGATCACCACTCCCTACAAATGAAATGTCTCTGTGGTTAGCTTGAAATAACTCGACGTGCATCACAGTTTAAAAAAATAAAACTGTGACTCCGTTAACAAGGTGAAATGAAAGAGAAATCATGCTTGTGCCTACTTGTCCCGAAATCTTCCACAATCAGCTTTTCCTCCTTCTTTATTTTTCATGGTGCCTCACTGTTACAGAAGTTCAGTGAAGGATGCATTTTGTTGTACCAGCCTTGCATCCTCTGGGTGAATCCACAAAGGCAAATTTTTTGAAGTTGTATGTTTACTTTTCATCCCAAACATTTCCATGGCTTTTCCCAAGTTCAGCTTCATCCCTTCTACACCTCTCACTTTGAGTGAAATAGCAGGCTGCTTCAGAATCACTTCCTTCTCACAAATAACATAAAATGCAATTTTCCCCAGCCTGCATTGGTGGAACTCTTCTCAAAGCCAGCCCGAAGAGACCTGCAGGGCACTGCTTTTTGCCCTGTGATCACTGGGCTAATTCATATTCTGTGGTGCGAGTTTTTGCTTTGAACTTTGAATGAGACTGTAAAGGAGTAAATTATGTGTGTAATTGATGCTTTTAACATTGAGAGTCAGAAAAAAATTGTAACCAGTGAATTTAATGGGAAATTGATTTTTTGTCCCACCTTCTTATTCTGTTTAATGTTTTATATCACGCTTCCTCGTCAAGTTCTAATTGGACATTTAGTTTTGCATTATAAGGTCCACTCATCATTGTCTATTTCATTATCTGTTTCTACAGCTGTAGGAGACGAGTATCTGTAGGACAAGACTTTGCTAAGGTTCATATAAAGTGAAAAACATGTTTATAGGGGTGACATCACATACTCAAGGTGGAGTCAAAGCAGGAAGGGGCTGCAGGCCAGCCCTGCCCTTGGTAAGGCTGAGTTTGCCCAGCATCTTGCAGTAAACCTGTGACCTGAGGGCTCGAAAACAGTGTATTGCAGGCAAGTGCCTCCTGGGAGCTGGCACAGAAACCCAGCACAGGGTTAGAAAGCATATTTGGCATTTATCTGACTCATGTAGTCTGAATTTTGGGGGGGTTCAGCCTCTCAGTTAAGAACTGGGAATGCCTGTGGTCTCGTTTAAACAGCTGTCACTTGGCAGAGGATCTGCAACTGAAAGTTATTTGATG
>JAWWMO010000030.1:452102-467805 GCA_035047845.1 Dendrocincla fuliginosa | reverse complement strand
CACTGCCCAGGCTCCCCAGGGCAGTGGGCACAGCCCCAAGGCTGCCAGAGCTCCAGGAGGGTTTGGACGATGCTCTGAGGGACAGGGTGGGATTGTTGGGGTGTCCTGTGCAGGGCCAGGAGCTGGACTGGACGATCCTGATGGGTCCCCTCCAACTCAGAATATTCTGTGATTCTATGAATACTTGCAGGTTAAAAAAAAATGTAAACAAAAAAATCAATGGCAGATCTCTGTCACAAATACTGGTGACCATGTCATGCCTCTGGGAAGATGCAGCTTTTCTAGAGATATTTGCTATGCCTACCTTTCATTACTGCTTGTGCTCTTGGGGTCAGGATAGGGCAGGGCACTGGGTAGGATTTACCAATCTGTAGAAGCCCAGTGCTAGTTCTGTCCCCTTTACTATCCAGATGTTTCTAAGGGTCACAGCACCAAGGGTAGCTCATCTGGGATAGCACTTAGCTTTGTGTGTTTGTTCCTAATAAGTCATGGATGCAGGAAATGGCACTGAGGAATACGAAAGCAGACTTTATATGAGCATGAATTAAGGAGTAAAGGCCTGTGTCCATTTAAATTGGTAGCCAGACTAAATATGATCACGATTTCACCCTGTGCCTTCTTTCAGCTTAGCTGCCTTCCTGTTTGAATTGGCAGGGCAGTCACCTTTGTTCTTGTCCAACGGGGCGTACTTGGAATTGTTTTTCTGCACAGGCTGATGGAGCACTCTTGGAAGTCTCAGTCTATTCCAGCTGCAGCGTGTCTGGAGACACCAAACACAAACATTGTGTGTGCACTGAAAGTCAGAACGGTTTTGTGCTAAATGCTGACCTACTTGTTCTTAAGTAAATGTCTGAAAGCACAAGCTGATTTGAAGGGCTGGTCTGTTCTTGTATTTGCCATTACATTTCATGACAACTGACGTGAATCTAAGTCTGCACTAGAGAGGCTTTCTATTGTATCCCTCCCTCAGCTTATGACAAACACTGGTTGAAAGGTGTGCAGTGATGCTGCAGGGACACTGCTCTCAGTACAGCAGGAGAGGGGAAAGGGCACTGCCTGGCTGCTCTCCTGTGCTGCCCCACATGGCAAAGGTAGACCCACTCATGTCTGTGCTTTAGAGCCAGGGCTTGTGGGGTCCAGCAAAAGAGGAAGGCAGGACACCTCTGAGAGAACCTGAACCAAAAAAAAGCCAAAACTTACTGTCTCCTTGGGGAAGGGTTAGGGAAATAATCTGTGTATTTAATAAAAGGCACTGCGGGTGGGCATGTGTCTCAAACTGGATAAGTTTAAAATTCTGGACTAATGGGAAGACGTGGTATTACAGGAGTGATGAGAACCATCCACATGGTCTGACTCTACCTCTGGAGCTTTAGTTCCATGTTCTCTGAAGTCTGAGGATTTGTTTTCCAAGGGTCTCAATTCAATAAAAACATAATTACCAAATTAATAAAGTCTACATGTTTTGTACTTTAGTGGAACTAAAAAACCCACATTGAAACAGATACAGGCCATTTCCATTCTAATCCCTCTTCTGGTAGAGGCTTGGGTAAATGGAGAGACTCTCCAGTGTGACTGAAAATAAAACTCCTGTGACATACTGGAAAGACCAAAACCAGATGACTTCTGGATTCACAAGCTTCCAGAGGGCCAGGTTGTCAGGCCATGCTTCCAGACAGCTCAGTGCTAAGCAGATGCAGCTGCCCAGCAGTCCCTGCTGAAGCCCTGTCCCTGAAAGGAAGGAGTCAGGACCTCATCGTGCCAGGACATCCTGACTCTGAAAATCTGTTTAATTCTGTTTCAAAACTGTGCCAATATACACTCATCTCTGTAGAGGATCTGGGATCTCCCCGTGGAGCACATTGACGTTATACAAAAGCATGTCCTCCTTTTTGGAGGACAGAACAGCCACTCCATATCTAGAACTAAATTTGCTTCCTCTTCCCTGTTCACAACACATAACTCTTCAGTTCGTTCAGCTTATTAGCAGGGATGAGCACCCAAATGTCAGGTCTCAAATATGGATTTCTTTTTTGCAATCATCTGCTCTAACCTGATGAAGAAAGTAAGACGTAACACAGACTTTTGGGCCCAACCAAAGCAGCTTGCAGTTCAATAGTGGATTCTCCTGGTGAACTGCCAAGAGAATAAAAAAACAATTTTAAGAGTTTGAAACTACAGGAGCTTGTGGAAAACTGCAGGGTTTGAGACAAAGATCTGAAAAGGGTAAGGAGAAAGAAAATACATCAAATTATTCATTACAGTCTTAACACCTCAGCTTAACAAGAAGCCCATTGGCTGATCCCAAGTGTAAAAACAGGCTGTAATTTTAAACAGCTTTTATTCATTAATGCATAGAAAAGTTATATCAGTGAGAACTTGGAGAAAACCCGTGCCAAGTACCAGCACTAAACAGTCTTTCCTTGTAAAGACATGGCTTGCTGCCTGGCTTTGTGTTGGGACACTAACTACTGTAAGCAAATGAGAGTAGTTTATGCTACCAATTCAATCAGTAGGTTTGAAACAAAATTAACCTTGTAAAAATGCAGAGTATTCTTTTCGGCAGATGGTAACATTTGTGTATGCAAATACCTCTTCAAAATGTTAATGTAAACCACATGCTCTGAAACAACAGGATTCCTGCACTGAGCTCTTTATCCTCCTGAAAATGAAAAATAACCCTCTGTGTGCTCAGACTGGTGGCTGCTGCAGCAGGACCAGTGCCTACTTATTGCTTATGCTGGGTAAACTGGGCACAGTTAGAATGAGGGGAAAACCAGGTGGAGGGCATAGAAGGAACCAGGCACATGTTGGGCTGTACTAAAACATGGTGCTTCTCTCCCTTAGACATACATATTGGCTCTAGGGGAAGATACAAAAAGCCTGTGTTAGCCTGTTTTAGCGCTCCTCTACAGTGCAGCTCCTTCGTATTTTACTGGCTAAATTAATCCCCAAAGTGCTTTATGCTGCTGTTGCTAGATTGGTTTTGGTTGCCAACTAGGGAGACTCTCCATAGCTTTATTCTGAGGCTTTATATTCCTCTGGGTTACAAGCATTTGCAAGTCTTGCAAGTGCCTCAAGTTACGGCATTGCCCAATGCTGCTCACTATCCATCTGCTTCCCTGTGTCAACATTCACAAGCATCTGCCCTCAAAGGCTTAGAGTGCAAATGTTCTTAAAAAGAGACAAAGATTCCAGAAGCTGCAGCTTAAGACAAGGTTCTGCAGACCAGGACTATCACTGCAAAGCAGAGTTCTCTCAAAAAGCCAGTCAGTCTGTTCCTCTGTTCATTCACTTCTGCCAGAAGCACAGACAAACTGGTACCCTGTAAACAGTGGAATTTACAGGGAAATAGTGAATATTAGGGATAACACTTTCCTCTGCTCCATCAGAGCTATAGGGCAGATGTGGTCAGTGGGAGATGAAACAGATCTGAGCACAGGAACCATCAGCTTGGACGCTCTTCTGAAGGTTAGGCTGCCACTCAAAGCCCTTCCTGTTCCCTGTAGAGCCTGTGCAAGACTGAGCCATTAAGCAAAACAGAGCTGTGTGCAGGGCTTAACCTGTGGCTTTGTCCTCACTGCAGCTTACATGTTACATACCAGTTCTGGCTGATCCTCATATGAATGTATCTGAATATCCGGGAAAAAACCCTCCTTCCCCTACTACCTTCTGTCCTGCCCTTCATTCTTGAAGTTGCCAAAATCAGCAATAAATGGGAATAGACAGAGCTGACACTTTCCAAGACAACGTGCTGTTGGCTAGGCCAGGTCAACAAAAAGTCCACTGCACAGAGTTCTAACTCTTCAGTTAGAAGGGCTGAAACAGGAAAGTTGTAACAAAATCTGCAAGTAATAAAAGCAAGCCTCGAGGGCAGCTCTCCCCCATAACCATGGAATTGTTCAGGCTGGAAAAGGCCTTTCTGGGCAAGAGTCTGGAGCACAAGTCTAATGAGGAGCAGCTGAGGGAGCCGGGGGGGCACAGCCTGGAGCAAAGGAGGCTCAGGAGGGACCTTCTCCTCCCTGACAAGAGGGTGGAGCCAGGGAGGGGTCGTGCTCTGCTCCCAGGAAACAAGGGACAGGGAGTTGTCTCTTGCCTCAAGTTGCACCATGGAAGGTTTAGATTGGATATTGGGGAAAATTTCTTCACTGGAAGGGTGGTGGCGTTGGAACAGACTGCCCAATGCAGGGGTTCAGTCCACATCCCTGCAAGGATTTAAAACCCATGTGGATGTGGCCCTTGGGGACATGGGCTAGTGGTGGCCTTGGCAGTACTGGGGGAGCAGTTGGGCTTGATGATCGTAGAGGGCTTTGTACAAAGAAATTCCTTTCGTTAACAATATTTGGCAGCTGGTGTAGAGCACATTAGGGCATTTTAGTTGGGTTTCAAAGACAGACACCAATACAGAAAGAAGGTAATGATTTTTTTAATAGAGGATCTCTCTGGGGGGTTGTGTTCATATCACAAACATTCACTTTATTACATTTTATGGAATGGACTTTAAATGCCAGTATATACAAGACAACATTTCATTATTGGAGTTTGTGCTTATTCACTTGCTATTGTCAGTCTGTTCCCCTTTGTTCCCTTGTGCTGCTTTTTGTAAAAGCTATGATTTATGAATATGTGGTTTAGATCCCTCACAATATAGCACAGTGAAGTGGTTCAATAAAAAGTTATTGAAGTAAAAAATCTATAGTTTTGTGTGCTCTGCCCACTTTGTATAGGAACCCCCAATAAGAGATTCTTACACGAAGCAAACACTTCGTGCCGATTCTGTAATATCAGCTGCATGCTGAGAGGGCTGACTCAGCCAAACTGTGCTGAATGGTGGCCACTGCAGCAATTCCAGTTCTGCCCACATAACTGCAGGATTGCCCCCTCCAAGTTATGAAAGTAGCACAGGCCAAAAAAGATCAGGGGTGGGGGGAATCTGCCATAAAATGTTCACTTTATAACCAGGATATAAAGACTTCCAGTAGCCTTAAGCTGCACAGCACCAAATGGCATGTAACTGCATGTGTGCCACATTGAATTTATCTTTAAAAGAAAACTCTGGGTCCTGCTGATTGCAGAATAAACGAAGCTTACTTTGGGCAGTTTCCAGAGCCCACTTAGAATCTGAATTTCTGCAAAAAAGTAACAGTTTTCCAGCCTAAAATAGAGTGTGATAGGGTGATTTAGATACCCTCACTCAGCCCATGCATGTTTTACCCCCAGCAGCACTGCTGACTTGACACAGCTGCACAGCCACATAAAAGAGGGAATGACAAATGGGCCATTTGTGCCTATGGCTGGCAAGAAATGAGAGATGCTTATAGCAGTGAAAGCTGAGGGAAGCAGTCTCCAGGATGAAAAATAATCTGTGATGAAGGCATGGAAGGTGGTAGAATCTGTTCAACTGCAGCACAGCAAGAAGAGTGTAAGAGATGGGTTACCAAATGACTTTGCTGCCTCTATTTCATGTTCCCAAATCTCTGAAAAAATTTTGCTCACTACAAACAGCAAGGCCTTCATCTGTGTGGGAGATGGAGAACTTCAGCAAGTGAGGATTACCTTGATGAGTGACAGGTGTTAAAGGTGGCACTGAAATCACTGGCCTGGCACTGCATGCCCCCAGGACAAAGAAGCACCATGCACAGGCATGTTCCTGTGCACACAGTGTGCTGCTGCCTTTGGGTTCTCTCACTGGAACAGAGCAGCTATTGAGGCAGCAATCACAGTCCCTCTGTTATCTCTGGCAAACAAAGAATAACAGCTATAATCCTATACAACCTCTTGGAGATCCAAACTTGAAGGTTCCAACGTGCTCCAGGCTACCAAAATGATTTTGCCACCTGCAGTGCTCTGTGGCCTGCCACCTGCAGCCCTGCACACCCATCTCTGGCCAGGTGAGATGCTGGAATGAAATGCAGGTACGAGCAGAAAAGCCCAGCACAGCCACTCAGCTGAACAGGCTGCCATCCAGAGGCAGTGGTGCTGACACTGACACACCAAGGCTTTGCACCTTGCACACCTCACACGCTCTTCTGCTGGGTACCTCAGGAAACACAGGCATTTTGTCCACATTGAATTCACTGAGGTTAGATACATGGATGCCCATTGGCACAATTCCTCTTCTGCTGAAGTAGGAGAATGAAGCAACTAATTTCTACTAAAAATATAGATAATAAGCCCAATAAAACACATTGACCAGCATGAAAAACAAAGGGAAAAGCAATTTGGAGTAGTGGTCTACATTGCCAGGGTTCTGAATTGTGAAATAACCAATAATCCTGTGCATTTTGTTTCTCAAGACATACTTGATTTTCTCATGGCTTTTCATACTTAAGTCACTGCAGTTAACATTATCACTTGAAATCTCAATGCTTGTGAAGCTGATTTTCTGTTTATAGCTGGTGATGGAATTATTGAGGATGTGAGTGATGTTGACTTCTTCCACATCTTTAGTGAGTTCATTTGCTGGCCCCTAGGAAACAAGAGTGCACAGTTAGTTTTAGGGTCTGTCTTCTCCAGCAGAGGAAGGAGACTATAAGAATAAAGACAAAAGACCACAGCTTCGTATGTGGTCATCCCAATCCTCAAACAGCCCTTTCAGCTGCTGCCTGTTCTTAGGAGGCCCTGAGGTCCCAGAGATGCCTGTGTTTCCACAACTGTATTTCCAGAGGTATTTTTAGATCTTGAGCAAGTCTCACTCTGTCGTTGAGCAACCCAACATCCATCTCTTCCTGAACATCCATCTCTTCATGTTTATGAAGTAACTTAATGGCTGGAGAACTCAGCATTGAGGTGGGAAACCTCTTTTCCCTCTGACAGGATTTGGGCCCTTAATGACCACTGGACTATAGTCATACCTGACTACTTAATTTCTCACACTAAAGCAGAGCACTTGAACAATTCACTCTTGCTGTCCCCACAGAACACAGTGGGACTGATGTTTGGTAGTGTCCTCGGGAAGGGAGTAAGAAGGATTCAGCTTTCCTTTGTGAAAAAAGGGCAAAGTACTTTCCTAATCAGAGTTATTCTGTAGGAGGAAAAGAAGTGTGCTGTACTGGCTCTTCTTTGGCTGTATTTTGAAAGGAGCAGAGGTGCTTCATGCTCACATGAGCTCAGCTCGGGACCATAGACCCATCTCCCGTGGCAGGCCAAAATGCCTTCTTGAACATAACTGTCAGCTAAGGCTGCTCAGAAGCCTGTCTGAGACACAGTGCTCTAGAGCTCCTCATGTGTTTGCTGCACATAAAAATAAAAATTTAGTGCCATTGTGGAGGTTTGGGTTGGCTCCCTGCCAAACCCAGCTCTTGACCACACAGATTCCCCCCTCCCGAGAGAGAAGAAAAAAAGGTACCAAAAGAAAATGGTAGTAAAAAAATATATATATTCACATATATTACAGTTATATACAATTAAAGACTATGTATATACAGAACAAGAATTCCAAACAACCCCAAAGGGAAAAGGGGGAGAAAGGAAAGGGAAGAGGCACAAAAATGGGTAAAACCAAACCAAAACAGATACATACACTCGTAAACTCAGGGAAAAGCTCAATAAAGTAACTAACACAATAAATTCTCACCAAACTCCCCTCAAGAGCGGCAGTTCCTCCACCTCTTGTGCAGCTGGGACAACAGCTCTCAGATTAGGCCCCAGCTCATATAGGTAAGAGCGATGCCGACACACCGAGACCTGCTGCCTTCCCAAGCACTGGAAAGGAAGAGAGGGAGGAAACTTTCCTCCTTGTCTTTATATACCCCTGATTACATGAAGGAATGGTGTGGAACACTTCCTTAGTTATAACACTGTTACCAAGGAAGACCTAAACCAAACCCAAGAAAACTAAACCACCACAGCCATTGAGGAGAAGCCATTTCTAATATATCAGTAACAGAAAGACTATTTGTCTTACTCAGTTAATGGAGAACTAATTGGTGTCAATTTATCAGGCCTTACCTCTTGAGGTACTTTAGCTGCACGTTTTTGTGATGAGCTGTAGTGAGCCACTGCATATTCCACAAGGGCACCAAAGATGAAGCTGAAGCAGATGCCAAGATAAACATCAATGGCCTTAATGAAACAATTGGTTTTTGAAAGTGAACTTCGTGAGCCGATCATCAGAGTTGTCATGGAAAGCACTGTTGTAACTCCTTGGAAATCAGAAAAAGAGAGACCTTATCTTGTGTACCCTTTGGAAAAGTCCTGGCCTATCCTTCTCCACATGCTGTTGCTCCCATCACTTCTTACCAAATCCAAATCATCCATCACAGTAACTGAAATGCTTTTGTAGCCCTAGCTACTAGCTTCACATGGGGTCTCCCTGTTGTTGACAACTTCACTCCAATAAGCATTTGTCTTTCTTCTTTATCTGGCTTCAGTAAAAAACTCCCCTGTCCTGCTCCCTCCAAAGCACACCACAAGGAATGTGTGCTCTGTGCTCTACTCTCTGCTGTGAGCCCCCTGGGAGCACGTGCAGTGGGCATGTGTACCTGCCACAGCATATCCTCCCTGCTAACCCAGCACTGCCCCAAGCAACAGCACAAGGTGAGTAGGCCATTTATCCCTGAGCAGAGAGTTCAAGAAAAGGACTATGTACTCAACCTTCACAGGCTGCCCTGCCTGCTTAAGTCGTCTCCATTTCTCAGGCAATAACTCACCAATGCAGGTTCTTGCAGGCACTGAGTCCAATGTGATCCAAAAAGAAACCCAGGACAACATGACAAGTAGAGTGGAGGGCACATAGGTCTCCAAAATGAAGTAAAGGACATTTCTTCTCAGCTCAAATTGTAGTATCAGACGTGGGTAGCTGCCTGATCATGGAAGAAAGAAACTTGGTGAACAGGAGATTCCCAAGGACACCTGAAGTGAAACTGGCACAGCCCAGCACCAGCCCCTCAGCTGAGGGACCTTGGCAGAGCCGCACCTCGATCGTGGGAGGGGCATTGCTTGCACCTCCGAGGGTGTACTTAGCTAAACATCCCACAGGAGAGGACACAGCGCCGATAGGCCAGAGACATCCAAACAACACAGGGTTTGCAAAGGGGCTCCTGGTCTTCAGCCACAGTGGAAACAGGTTACCCCTTAACTTGAGCAGAGCAGAGCTGGGGCTGTCACCTGTTCTCTCGCATTCAGCACAGTGCACTTTCCCCAGCACTCGCTCTGAAGGGGCATTGCCGAGTTCAGCCTTATCTGATGCCTCAGAAACAGACAGAAGGTTTGTCTCTCAACTTCAGCAGGCTCTGGCACACATCCTAAAGCATCCCAGTACCTTAGCAACAGAAGGAATTAGATCCCCTGTTGTCATTAGAAATTTGAGATTTTTGATAATGGTATCTTTTTGTGCTCAAAAAAATCAGTCAGTTTTTGAAAATCATTTGTTGTAAATACTGTCATAAGAGTTCTGAGGCTGGTTCAGTAGTGTTTTCAGGATACAGTTCTGCTGTTTAAACAATAGGTCCCTTTCAAACATAGAAACAAAGCCCATGTTGTTCTTGGGCTGTGTACACAACAGAACAACAAAACATTGTTATTTTTAAAACCTGATCATTTTAAGGAAGTTTTGCACCCTTTCATAGCATCTGTGATTTGGAGAGAAGAGTATTTACACTGATAATGAAAAAGGCATTGAATTCTGATGTATGAAGAGGTGTTATTCCATCACGATAGAACTGTAATTTACAAACAAAAGTATATTTTAAAAGTTACTTTTATTCCAAGTCACTGTAAACATTGCTCTCTACAGTATTTTATAGACTGCACACTTGGAAAGAAGGGAGAGAGTTTCTTCAGGTATGTGTGGAGATGGGACAGAAAATACTCAAGAGCCTTCCCTGCTTTTCCTTTCACAGAATTACCTGTCTCCTGCTGTGACTTCGAGACCAGGGTGTAGTAGTGTTCCACGGTGTACTGAGAGAGCCGCAGCTTCTCTATGCCGTGGACAGAGTCATTTCCTCTCAGCCACGTGAAGATGACATCGTTTTCATCATAGCCCCCTAAGGAAAATGCAGAGACCTGGGTGACTGTGGTTCAGCCAGTGAAAGCTTGGCTGCTGCCCTGCTCCTGAGGGGGAACAGAACCACAATCCAGCCACTGAGGGACAAAGGCCGTCAGAGCCGTGTCAAACCACAGGTGGACATTGGCTGTGACAATTGCTGCGCTTTGTCTGCTGGTCCACATTTCAACAAGAACACGTGCCTCTTGGAATGACACACAGTATGCAAGACTGCAGAGAGTCTATTTCAATCATTTACATGGGGTATTTCTGATTTAAAGATAATCTATTGCTGTCATACACATCTTGTTTACATGCAGCAGGATAAAATACTTCAGCGATTAACCCTCAAACATAGTCCCTTAAGTCTGAGAGGAGAGCAGGAGAAACACAGTGGTTAAAGATAGAGAATTCAGATCCCACTGAGCCCCTTACCAAGGAGCAGAAGCACATTTCACTGGATCATCTATTCAAGTGCTTAAAAATACTAAAAAATGCATTTTCAGTTAGTCAAGAGTTTAGAGCTGAGAAGCTGAGGCTGCTACATGGTTATGAACCAGGTTCCTCTCACTGGAACTGTGCAGAAAACTTGCTCATAAAACCAACTTTTTCTACAAATCATTCCTCCTATCCCCAAAGGCATTAAGCTACTGAGGACAACTAAATGCACACTACATTTAGGTAACACCAAATTCCTGCCTCCAAAGCAGTGGGACTCCATATATGCCATCTAAGTAAGTTCTTCCAGCAATGTAAGTGATGGCATAACCTCAGGTTGGACCAAGGGATACCACAGCCTGAGGGATAGAGCTTGTATTGAGTTGCCAGCCTGCCATTCCCTTCAAAAATTTCACTTAATTTAGGAAACAAGCCCATCAGTCTTACTGATGTAATTCTTTTATTAAGAGCCCTTCTTTGAGACCATGTGCAGGGATGCTGTGATTCTGGTAATAACCCGTCCATCCTGGTAGGAAGAATCAGATGCAGTTGCATCTCTATTTTCATCTAATTGTGTTTTCTTATTAGACACAAATTACCAGAGCTTGAGCGTGATGAACTCCCAAATTAGGTGTCCAGAGTATGAATCCCTGAGTAGAATCCTAAGCATGTGACTTTTCAAAGTTTCTAAGTGGTTTTATAAATGGTGGTTACTCAGGAAAATTTTATAATAAATGATAGATTGTTGTTAATTCATCTGGCGTATATTTAAATAGCATTATTTCTGGGCACTTATCCTAATGAAATCTCCAGTGGGCAATGTGTCTGTAATTTCATTGGAATTATAAAGCAACTGAACATGATGTAGGACCCAATCACTTATAAACCAGGCCCAAACAAGTTCCGCTTTAGCAGAAGAGGCCAATCATTATTATTTCAAGAGCTGTGCTTTGTAATAAAATTAACTGTGGCGAACTAATAGGATTTTAATGTGAAAATAATACGTGCTTCCCTAGGTGCTTCATGCTGCAACCCCAGAAGTTAAAAATCTGGTCTTTTCAGTGCTGAGGTGTTTGGTTTTGTGCCATGAAGCAGGAGATGAAGCTGCTCATCGTGGAGCTTCACAGGCACAGAGCAGCAGCACTGTGCTCGCTGAGCTCCAGGGTAACAACACTGGAGTGGCCTAATTTTTTTTTTTTGAGTCTTTCTCAGTCAGCATTGCCATAGATGAGCCTTTAATCTCATTGAGAACAGAACTCACTGGTAATTCCTTTTATTGAGACTTCCCAGTTTGAGACCCTTTTGTTGACAAGGATAGTAGATACCTAAATATGTGAGTAGTTGTTCCTTGCTGTCCTCCATCCCATGCACTTACCCCACAAGTTAGTTTTGAAGAAGCTGTGTGTTGAAAAGGACCCAAATTTCCAAAACCAGCCAATATTACTTCATCCTTTCAGTGCAAAATCGAACTATCTTCACTTAAATAAAAATACTCATTATCACTCTTTTTGCATAATCTGCACAGTGACAGAAATTCTCTGGACTGGGGATTTTAACATAAACATTTGAAGAATCATGATGCAAAAGTTGTTTTCATTTGGACATTGGTATTTTCAGGACTGAAAGTCTACTTCAGAAAGCCACTGTGCTGAATCTAAATATTCAAGATGTGTAGTTATTTATGAATAAACAAAGTTAGAGTTTCCTAGAATGTTACACTTACAGCTTTCTAGCTGCAGTCTGCATGTTTGTGTGTCCATAGGATATTTTGACAGGTCCATGTTACAGGCAACAGTAGTAGTGATTCTGTATAAAGAGAAAGAACAATGAAAGTTGCCATAAAAACATGTAATGAAATAGCTGTTTTACATAGCAAACTGAATCACAAAGGCTCTGTTTTGTCAGTTAGATTTCTCTGACCTATGAAATGAACGAACTGAGAACCTTCCTTGAGAACATGTGCCCTCTGCATCCAGCCTAACAAAAATGTAACACAAGGAGGAATTTTGCTTTGGAACCTTCCTTGAGAACATGTGCCCTCTGCATCCAGCCTAACAAAAATGTAACACAAGGAGGAATTTTGCTTTGGAACCTTCCTTGAGAACATGTGCCCTCTGCATCCAGCCTAACAAAAATGTAACACAAGGAGGAATTTTGCTTTGCTTTGGTGGAAGACTTAGTGTAGATTCACATTTTTTTCTGGTGCCACAGCTTGCATATCTGAAGAAGTCACCACTTTGTAACACGAGGCACATTAACTAACTGCACACATACTCTGGCTTGCTCTGATGGAGAGGTAAAAGAGTTTTACTTTGCAGCTGAAGTAACTGGGACCCAGTTAAGGAGAGAGAGCACTGTAGGAATTGCTAATACAACTGTAGTGCACATTCCTGCAGTGCAGACATGTTCTATACAGTTTTTTGTAAAAAACAGAAGTCATTGCTACATGGCACTAGATAAGCAAATAGTTTTCCACTATCAGTTAAATTTTTACTGTCATGATGTCCTCCATCCATTCCTCCCCTGCCTCCACCCGACTTTTCTTGGGTGACACCTCAGCTTGTAAGCTTTCTGAGTGGGCACGGTGCTCAGGGACAGCATGCACCCTGATAAGAAATCCTGATCCTCAACTGGCATTTCCAGGGGGAAATAGATGGGAAGAGTATGGTCACAGTTGGCTCATTGACCCTAAACTCATTGCCTGTGACAGCTGGTATCTGCTGCTGTCCAGTGTAATTCTGGAAGTCTATCCTGAACCAAGAGCAGTAAAGCAAAGGCTCACTCACCTTAGGGCGTACAAGACAGTGCCATTAGAGAACAGCCTGATGAGGCGATTGCCCACAGTGACGTCGTGCAGGAAGGACCTCTTTGACCCCACGATGTATGTGTCTGGCACCCAGAGCAATTCCACCAGGCGAGCGTCGAGCGTGAAGCTCCTGTTGCCGTGGAAAACCAGCCGGGGGTCTGTCCAGCGCTGCCGCAGGGATATGGTGGCAGTGTAATCCTGGGGAAGAGAGGAGAGCTTGGGAGAATGGATGTCTGAATACCTACACAGCACAGCCGTGTGTGACAAGAGACAGAACACACCTTCGTTCAACCTGTCACATCCAAGCTTCAAAGGAACTTTAAGCTTTATTTTCATCATAGTTTTATTTATTCTGTAATATTTTTAATATACTATACTCTAAGGTGTAGTGTTTGAGGACTAAAGAATATACTTAGAATGCGCTTTTTTATTATTATTTTTTTTTTTAATGAGCAATTGTGACTGATATTTTTGTGTTCATTTTGCAGGTAAGAAAACAGATGGGAAGCATACACTTGAGGCCACCCAGCAAGTCATTGACATTACAGATCAGCCATTGTCTAGAGCTGGAAAATTCCACACGAACTATAAATACCATTAGAGACAATGACACTGCAGGAAGGTAAGTGAATCAAACCTTGTTTCACTGAGGTCTTAAAAAAGCCCCAAACAAATGAAAAAACCCCAAAGTAGTACCTTCTTTTTTAATAGGAGTTTTGAATCTAAGGACACTGGGATTAACTTGTGTTTAGAGTGTCAAAATTGATCTGCAGTGACTGGAGCATTTTCACAGGGCCCCAGCAGAAAAGAATATGCAGCATCCACTCAGTTCTGAAGCCAATGCTTTGCTGAGCATTCTGGACACACGCAGGCACTGTTGGACTATTTCACTTCCTTTCTTACAGTCCAAGTAAATGCAACCAGGAGAGCCTTTTATTTTCAAAACATATCTGTCACAGTCTCCCTGACACTGGCACTTGTGCTACCAGCCTGAATTATCTTTGTTTTACCACAGAACTGCTGCCTGGTTGTGGAAGATCAAGCAGTTCTGCTTCATTCCATCTCTAATTTGTAAAATGCTCTAAAGAATTAAGGGGTATCAGCATTACCTTTTACAACTTTTAAAATTTTACTCTGTGATGGAGGGGATAAAAGTGTCAAATAATGTGTTGCTATAGCTTTCAATACAGTGAGTTAGAGCAGTGACAAAAGTGAAGAATCCTGGTTGATTCTCCAGCTTTTAGCAAGACACAGAGTGAGCCTCTGCAATATTCTCCATATGGTCAAAGAAATTTAGATGGATAATCAAGAAAAGCTCCAGAATAGGGACTATTTTACAAGACACTTCAGTTAAGTTAAAGGTTTGTGATTTTGTTGGTTCTGCTCCTTCCCCAAACTGAGTAACTTTAGTGAAGTTAAAACATTTTATTTAGTGAACTTGTTTAATTTGTTGGGAGGGTGTGGAATAAGATAATTGGTGGTGGTAGTCTTCAAAATGCAGAAATTAAGTGCTGAAACTTTTCCTGACTGAACTTCTGACTGGACAGAAATTATTTGCTGAATTTACTCAAGTTGCCCATAGTTTTGGTCACCCTGGAACAGGAGCTTTCAGTGATTGGTGTTTGAAGTCCAGCTGTTATCAGAAGTGGAATGAACAAGACTAAAAAGTGGATGGAAGATATCCTCTGTATATTTAAAAATCGTTGCTTTTTGCTCCCCCCCCCTTTTCTTAGAATAGCCAGTCCTTTGTGCCTCAGACTGTGGCCCAGCTCAAAGCCTTACTTCTCCTCAAGAAGAAACGCTGTCTGGGATTCCAGTCAGTGCCAGCACACCCAACAGAGCCCATTCCTGTCCCACACAAAGGGCTCCCACATGGAGGAAAGATAAGGGAGAAGAGATGCCACAGAGGATTGATTTTTCCTTTTCTAAGTGGCTTGATTTCCAGGAGGTGCTGAATTTTTGACCAGCAGGACCTTTGAAGCCACTTCTATCTACTTTCCAGCCCACATAACTACGACATCTCCACAGTCCGCAGTCATAAATGAGCCCTGTTTTCAGACCTCTGAAAGTGGTCAATAGCCACAAAATAGCAAAGTGGGTTCAATGTCACCATTGCTGAATACATATCACCACAGGAATACTTATCAAGTCTTTCAGGCAGATCCCACTCTTAACTCATAAAATAAAAATTCTTTCCCTTACCATGTTGCTCTCAGATACACTAGAAATACTTGCAATGTCCAGACTCATTGCAATATGAACAGGTTCTCCTGTGGAGGGAAAGAAACGCTTCAGCAGCGCGAAGGGAGGATGAGCAGCCTGTAGAGCCCTCGGGACGCCGCCCGGGCACTGCCCCGGCCCCCCGCGCTGCACGGGGATCACAGACGGCGTGATCTCAAACACTGCATGGGGATCACAGACGGCGTGATCTCAAACACTGCACGGGGATCACAGACGGCGTGATCTCAAACACTGCA
>JAWWMO010000030.1:410850-447588 GCA_035047845.1 Dendrocincla fuliginosa | reverse complement strand
CTCACAGTGTCAAAAGCTTTGGTGAGGTCAACGAAAGTTACATAGAGTCCTTTGTTCTGTTCCCTACACTTCTCTTGTCAGCTCTCCCTGCTGGCTATGAAAATTATACAAAGATGCAAATATTGTAGCGAAATAGATCCAGCTAGAGTCCTCGTGGAAGCCTGTGTCCACTTCCAGAGGATTTCCTGAAGCAATGCTTTGTTACATCACCCAACAGCAGCAGTATGCTTCATTAATCCTGCTTTATTCCTCTGTCTTTGAAGGAGTGGTAGGAGTGAAAAAAAGGGAGGAAAAATCACTGTCAGCTTGAATAATTCTGTTTATAGGCAATGGGATGTGAAGTAAGAGAGATGTACAAGCCTGATGGGGCTTGAAGTGGTACTGAGGCTCCTGTGCAGCACTGCCAGTGTAACCCTTAGTGACAAACTCCTTCCCAGATGTAAGGGCCTGACCAGGGAGCCCTGCCTCACCTCCCCCCTGCTGTCCCTGGCACTGCACAGAGCAGCAGATTGGCATATTCTCCGATTTTCCGCTGGCTGGAAAGTGCCAAGCAAAGGGAGCATTTATGAGAAGCTAAAATGCCACCCTGAAAACCAAGCCCATACGAGCCATGTACTAGGCTTGAGATCATAATTCACAAGGTCAAACATTACTGGAACCAAATTGCTCTGGCTGCAGAACATGCAGCACAGGCAGCGTGCATTGCAGAGTAAAGCCTGGATGGTGGAGATAAAGAAAACAAATACTGAAGTGAAACCAGGCTGCATTTGATTTGCCCATTTAGGTGATGCCTCTATTTACTACAAAATTCTGAGATTTTCGTGCTGAACTCAGGCATAATTTGTGTGTTCTCTTTCCGGGTAGGGAACTGATTTCTCTGGGAGTGGGAGCTCTGCAGGGAATGCCCCGGTCTGTGTGTGCATGGGCAGGGGTCATGGGCACAATGGGTGTAAGCAGCACATGGACAGCCTGTGTCCCTCTGGCCAGGGCCTTGCGCAGGCCCCACAGCACTCAGGACACGCTCACTCCTGAAAACCCAGCCTGAACCAAAAAAGTGAAACCATATCCAAAAATTTCAGGCAGCCATTTTCCCTGGAGTGTTTTCACAGTGGATTGTTGGGCTGTGCCACGGCTCTGTGCCCGGGGAGCAGCACAGCCCTCGCAGCCTCTGGCCCTGCCCAGGTCCAGTTGTGCTGCTCATCCGATATCAACGTGACCAGCACACAGGAGTGGTCTACAGGGAGAGGAGAGGCTCAGGCTCCCCTTTTCCTGCCTCAGTGTCCTTCAGAATAACTTTCTGGGAGAAAGCATCACTACACCACCCTCTGGTGTAGCCTCACGGCTGCCCTGTGCTGTGCTGAGCTTTCCCTGGCCACTGACAGGAACATAATAATTGCCACACACAAGTACAAAATGATGGGAGACAAACAAAACATCACATACTCTCCAATCAGACTTTGCTGGCTTTGCCAAAATGTCACTTCCAGCTCAACATACTTGTTTATCTGGAAGAGGTTTTGAGTGATTTAAGACAGATATAATGTCCTCTCTTTTTTCAGTGGTTTTTTTTTTCCCTTTACCCAGCCTGAACTGTGACCAGTCTGATCCTGAAAGACAATTGCTTTGGGGAAGTGCATTGGCAGGGGATTTTGTAAGGAAAGGTTCATGGCATGACAGCTGCTGTGAAAGATCAGGTATGCTGGTGATATATTATAAGGGCTGTTCAAATTTTAACTTTTGACCACACAAATCATTAGATCAGCTGAAAATTAAAGTCTTTGAAAAAAATTTGGCCTCTTAATTTCCTCCATTTTAAACTTTGATTTGTAATACTTTTCCTTTAAACTTTAAAGCCTTTTCTTCCAAGAAAAAAATAATTACTATATTTTAAAATTTTTGAATGCTGAATATTTATTTTTGCAGGCGAGGAGAAAATCCAAAGCAACTACAAGGAAGAGAATTGAGTTAACAATGGGAAACATTTTTGCACCTTTTGATATAAGCCACTTTCTGGAAACCTTAGTTATTTAAAATAAATTCAGAAAGAACAAATCCCATTATTACAGAACTGAAGAGCTGTTGGGATCCTGACATGCATCAACAGGTATGTGAGGTCAGTCCTTGGCTGGTCAGGACAAAAGGCAACATTAGAAGCTGATGGAAGTAAAGGTAGTGGGACCACCTGGAAACAGCATCTGTACCCATGAGTTGGTAACACTGAGACTGTTTCTGAGCTTTTACCTTCAAAAAACTCTTTTCATGGCTGTAATATTTTCTGACTAAATCAAGATATTGAGAAGAGACTTCCAGTGTGTGAAATAAGAGAAGCTAAACCCAAGCACATAATTTGGGGTTGAAAAAAAAATCTCATATTGACTGAAGCCTTTCATGTTTTTGTATTCTGTCAAAACCTCAGAAAGTTTCTGCTTTGGTTGAAGCTGAAACTTTCTGTCCTGCTGGTTTCCCTTTCTGGGAAAATATAAACTCAACCAGGTTGTTTATTAACTTGACCAATCCTAGAAGATCATTATTTGGCCAGTTTTTGCCTGGAGGAGCAGGAGGTGTGTTCCAAAGCAGCACTGTGGCAGCCCAGGCCCCAGCAAGGAACGTGCTGGCTGTGGCAGGGTGACCCCAGTGCTGGGAGCTGGCTGCTCAGACAGGGACACCAACTGCTTTATTCTGCTCTTTGCTTTTTCACAGTAGCCCTGAGTGGTTACCTGGAGTTACAGACAGTTAAAAAGGTGACTTCATGGTACTTGCAGAAATCCTTCAAGACCCCAAGTGAACTTCTGTTCCTGGTAAAAAAAGAGATTCTTTCCAACCATGTCACTGTCATTACCTCACATGAAAAATGACCTCTCCATTCCGGGAGCAGCAGGCACAGCTGAGGTGATCCCCTGTGTTGGGCAGTGCTGACCCCAGGGCTGTACAGGACCAGCCCCCACAGTGGGTGACAGGGAGCAGCACCTGCCCCCACAGGCCACTGGCACCCCAGAGAGCATCCCACTATATGTGGGCCAAACCAACACCAGGTGACTCACAGATACAGAGCCCACTCCTTGTTTCATGCCTGCAGGTACCATGAGTGGCACGTGCTTTCACATCCATACCCTTTACACATAGTACTGTCTTAGTATGGGAGAGGGGGAACTCTGAGCTGTTATTTATGACACCCCATAAGCCACAGGCCTGATTCTCCTCTTATTTGTGCCAGAGAAAGTCAGGAGCAACTCCAAGGTACGTGGGTTGACGTAAAACTAGGTTCAGTCTTTATGTAAGAATGTTAAAGCCAAGCCTAGGTAATGCATTTATGTTTTCGAGATATAAACTCTCATCCTTCAACCTGCTCACAGGAAGTAGCAGATTATGCTCACATTTGCTCCTCCAACATGGTACACAGGCTTGATGCAGCTTATAGGCCTGAACTTTTTACATACACACAGAAAGTCTTAAATTCTATATAAAAATGAATATTTCTGAGATTTACTTACGTGAAATAAATTCTTCTTCCAAAATGTCAAGTTTGGTTTCTGTTTGGTGAATTCATTTGAACAAATACAATGTTCATAAAATTTATAAATAATGACAATTTTATACAGAAATCTGGCATGCTCCAGACAACTCTTTTGCTCCTGTAGTACATACCTCAAGTCTAGATCTAATCTAAACTTGCCTGCAGTTGTCACTCTGCTGTGGCCGCAGATCGGCGAGCTCCGTCGCGATGGGCAGTGCCTTCAGGTTTCGGTCAGCGGGCAAACCTGCCCCCAGAGCAGGCAGGGTCAGGCCTGGGAGCACAGAGTCCACCTGCCCTCCTCCAACAGCAGGCAGGTCACAGCCCAGCCACGCTGCTCTCGATGATTTTGCTGCTCTCTGTTGCCAGCCCTGTGACTGTAACCCTATATATACAGTTCCTCCCACCACAGCAGTTCTGCTCTCTCGGCTTCTCCATTGTATATGTGTAAGCATTTTATATGAGACATAATTACACTTGTTCCTATCAAGTGAGGTGAGTGTGCTCAAGATTAACTCCCTCACAGGACACAAAGTGGTGTACCCAGAGTACCACCAAAGTGTACCTGGAAAGAAGAGGATGACAACTACAGGTACTCACCACATTAATGGCAAATAAAGTGGAGGTGGTTTACTGAGGATGTTTACTAAGTGCTCTGCTCAGTTCTGAGTGTGCTAGAGGAGGAAATGGGAAATTAAAGGTATTATTATTACAGAAAGATTCTCATGTGAAAAGAATTTGGAAAGAATGAGAGTGTGTCATTTAGAGTGAATGGGATAGAGGGACAGAAAGATAAAGGAACACATAGAGAAAATACATCAGATATCTGATTATTCTCACAGTATCAGGCCAAGGGCATGGACAATACACCAAAAGGCTGCAGCAGACATATGGCCACAAAGTCCTCACTGAACATGTGGAAATTTTTCTTCCAAGCTTCCAGGTAACAGGTAAATGTAAAATAAGCTGTGCAGATGCACCAGGTGATTTGGGATTACTGTCCTTGGCCATCTTTGACGGCACCAACAAAGGGAACCAGTTTCCCTTGCAGTCCTGTGCTGGCAGCTTTTTGCCCTGTGCGTGGCTGGAGGGGTGATCAGCAGTGAACTCACCGAGTGCAG
Organism: Dendrocincla fuliginosa; assembly: GCA_035047845.1. Classification (NCBI taxonomy): domain Eukaryota; kingdom Metazoa; phylum Chordata; class Aves; order Passeriformes; family Dendrocolaptidae; genus Dendrocincla; species Dendrocincla fuliginosa. Next base: position 442,956 of record JAWWMO010000030.1, on the reverse strand, counting down.
CAGTTGCTGTGTGCCCTGGCCCATCCCTGCAGCAGGAGAAGCAGCAGGGACTCGCTGACCTCTCTGAGGAGGAAGAGAGTGATGGACAGGATCACTTTATTTTGACTCCACTCTGGCAGGGCACCTGCCCCCTGGGAGCGTGGGGAGGGAGGGCTGTATCTGCCTCGGCAGCACCTGCCCAGAAGGGCAAAGGACCCAGCAGGGCTGAAGGGAGGGAGTGAGGGTAAACAGAGCTGCCAGTGACATGGTCATTGAAGGCTTGACAATATGCTAACAAATGAGCACATAAAGAAAAAATAGGAGATGGGGCCTCAATGGGCAGGGTTCAGACGTAATAATTCATCTTACACATCTATTAGTCTGAGTTTCTGCAGGGCACTGAAACACTCCTCCCCACGGTAAGTTTTAGGGGAAAACCAGCCACGTAATGTCTCAAGTACCTGCACAGCCCACTTTTACCCAGCACATTTATTTTGATCTGGCAGGCAGCACAGTCAAAGCCACACTGCAGCTGCATGTCTGTCCACAACAACATTAATTTTACCTCAATAAATACTCAATACCAACAATAAGCTATGCACATAGAAACACAAAGCACCAGCATTTGATGGGGTAGAACTTAGCTTTTAGAATTTAGCTTTTATCTATTGCATAAGGAGGTGTTATTTATACAAGAATAAATAAAAACTTAAAGTCAGTGAAAACACCCACAACAGGGCATTGCAGCATAGTATGAACAGTTTACCTTTTTTGTAACACTTGTAATGCTGTCACAGTGCTGTGGCATGGCAAGATTACCTGGTTGCATGACTGGCACCCCCATTCCCGTGTGCCCATTACCTGGGTGACCTTACAGCTGCAAAGAGCTCCTTACACAAAGAGAGTCACCTCTGGACTCTGTTTAGATAGAAGAAGACATAATACTGAGATATACTAGATAGAACATAATAGAAGAAGAAATAATGACATAAGAAGACATAATAGATAGAAAAAGACATAATACTGAAAAGCTGTGATTGATGGACCCACAGCAGTTGGCACTAAGACACTGGATTTGAATCCAAATGTCCCACATGCTGTTTGCCTCTGGCCTGCTCCATGTGCACAGGGGCAGAACTGTGGCCCCACACAGCCACCTTCAAATGGTCTCAATTGTCACTCAGGTTCCTGCAGTCAGTGCTTCCCAACAACCAGGCACCTCTGAGGGGCATAAGAAAACTTAAAAGCTAGTCCACTCAAAGTGCCAGACACAAGGTGACAGGCTTTGAAAGCACCTTGGTGGCGTTTCAAGTTTGTCAGATCTTGCCAACAGTTTGGCAGCAGCTTCACAACTCACACTGTCCCCTGTCCTAGGCCATGGCACTGCCATATGGGATTGTTCAGTACCCTCAGATTGGTCTTGGAGGGTTTGAACATGCTCTGGCCAGCTCTGTCTGGGCCTCAGTGGTCCTGTCATCCCTTTCCTGAGACAGGTTTTACCAGAAGGTATTTCATCTGGGGTGGTTTCCACATCACTTTGTTTTTAAAGGCTGTGTTTCCTAGTGCAATGTGGAATTTAACACAGAAGTAAAACCAGCAAGATGTTTTTTTCTATTTGGAATTGTCCTGTTTTAAAATAACTCAAGAAACAGCATAATGGTTCCCCTCTTCTAAGAACAGAGAAATTAAGGTAATTGGAGGTCGAATTATTTGTCTCTTGTGTATCAGCAGTAACAGACTATCTGGCAAGGTGAACAAATGTCCTGCAGGACATGTGACAGCACCTCTTCACTCAGTTCATGTACCCAATCTCTTCTCCTTGCTCAGATCACACCCAGTCCCATCCCCTTGCTCAGATCATACCCAATCTCATCTCTCTCCAGCAGTGCTGCCATCCACACGAAGGCAATGCTGTCTTCCCCCATGCCACTCTCCGAGCCTGGGGATGCGGAGCAGCATCACCCTCCAGATGTGCACTGAGTTATTTTCCCTCCCCATTCCATTCAAGCCCATTGCCCCAGTCCTTGGGCACCTTCCCTGGTGGAGTGGGGCACAGCCCAGGGGCAGGCTCTGGTCTGCCAAGCACCAGCTTTATTTAAGCTAATCCTTCACACGAATGACCATCAATAACTGCTAACCTACTCCCTAAAATACACAGATCAATTGACAGAGCATTATAACCCCTTAAAATATTAATGCCATATCAGGGAAACAATTGCAGTGGGCCTAGGGACTCCTCCGCTATTAGAAATTATGCCCCAGACTTAAATAAATTAACTCAATAAATGTCTTACCATGAATACAAATTCCTGCTTAGGGCTTGCAAATAAAATGATTTAGAGCTATTTTCTGAGGAAAGATGAGGTATTTAAACTTGCAAAAGAGGAAGGGCTATCATATTCATTAGTCTTTTGTTTTAAATGGACTGTTTTGTTTTAAACGGACTGTTTTGTTTTAAACTGAAAGCATCCTTTTTGGAAGGGAAGGGGAAATATCTGAAAAACTGTTACATTTTCTTACTCTGGGCTGCCTGGATTCAGTTGTGCAGACACAGATCTCTGCTTCAGAGGGGTGCCCAGCACCCTTGGCAACACATCCCTGTGGGCACGGGACACGGTGAAGGACGTGGGGATGAGCAGGATGGTGGCCCTGCTCCCACCCGTGCTGACGGGACTCAGGCTCTGAGAAACTTCATCTGGATCCCCGAGGCTGGAGGGAGCCATTCTGCCTCACCCTGAGGTTGAATTTTGGCGAAAAGGAGGTCTCTTACTTGCTGCCAGCATTGGGAAGGCAGCTGGACTCCAAGCAGTGGGAGCAGAGCCAGAAGTGCCCCCAGGCAGCTGCTCCCCTGGAGCACAAACCTCACTTTGCAGAGAACTGCAACCCTGGGGAGGAGCTGGGAGCTGCTCTCGGGGCCCAGGGTGCAGGGCAGCCACCTTGCACACCTTCCGAAGTGCTCTGGTGCTCTGACCAGCTCCCTGGCCATCACTTACTTAGGAATAGATAACACAAGCAACACTTAGTGGAATGTTTCTGTAATGTGCATATAATGCTGAGAAGAGATGCCAGGCAAGACCAGTGCTACTGTTCTCCCACCTGCCTCAGGTCTCCCAGGCTCCAGCCCAGACTCTACCACAACCATATCCCAAGGCCTGCCATGGTGTTGGTTCTTTCAGCAGGATCCTTTCAGCTGGGAACGGGCTGGCCTCAGTGGCCAATGCTCATCCATGGGCAACCCATGCAGACACCACTAACCAGCAGCACAGGGCTGTGCCACATTTAGGGCCACTGAGCTCTTCAGATGACCAGAAAGTGCATCTACACAGCAATAATGAGTTTCAATTCAATTTGTCAAAAAGTAGGGTTAGACTTGCCAGCCCTGAGCAGCAGGTTGCAGCCTCGTGGCTTCTTCGAAGGGCAGCAGTGGGTGACCAGCTCCTCCCAGCCCCTGCTACCACCCTCTCCTGTCCCTGGCACCTCTGGGCCCCTGCTCTGTTTCCAGCCACTGCCAGGCTTGGCTGTGCCGCGGTGCAGCCAGCAATGATCCTGCTGGGGACGGATAATGCACTGGGAGGTTATTCCTCAATAGGTTGGACTCTGTGCTAGCACAGGACTGCAAAGGAAGACATACATTATCAGCCCTGGTCTGGCTTTACAGCCTGCTTGCTGCTTTGGTTCTGTCTCCTAAAAGCAGAATTAATTACTGGGCTAGAAAATGCAGATAAGTCAATCAGTTCATAGCACATTTATTTTCTATAGCTGTGCATTGGGCTCCTGGAAGCTTAAAGAGCAGCGACATCCACTGTGCGACAAGGAGAGGTAAAGATGGGGCTCTTGCCAAAGACTACTCCAGCCATAGGCAGAGCAAGGTGGGGACACAGCTACAGCAGTGACCTGAAGCCAAATGCCATCACACCAGCAATATTCCTGCCCCATTTCAGCACCTAATGTAACTGCCAAGCCAGACCACTGCATAACTTATCTTTCTAGATTTTCCAAAATAAATGCCTGAAAGACAGGCTAGAATGAGGAGGCAGAAAACTGACACTGTGAGAAAAGAAATGCTATTTTATAGTGTAGACTTATTTACAGCAAACTCTGTGACTTGACAACAAGCAACAGCAACAGGGAAAATAAACCACTCAGTCACTACCAGTATGCTCTTCTTGGGTGAAATGATAAAGGCAACAAAAACCTCAAAGCACACTTGGAATGCACAGGAACGCTTTTGGTCTGTTTTTGCCCAAGGTCCTGGTCCCTGGCTGTAGCCCCGAGCCCTGGCTCCAGTGCAGGTCAGCATCACCTTTGGCTGGGGCCTTTGCCAGGGAAGATGTAAATCTGCAGAGTGGCCCTTCCCTCCCCTTGCTCCTGTGTCTGATGGGAGCAGAACAGGACATACCAGCCCCCTCAGTGCCCAGTTCTGTCCCCACATCATCTCTACTGTTTCCTCCTGCATTCAAAAAGGGACTTTGAGGCAGCAGGTATGTAAAAACCCACGGCTATGAGAGATCCCATTAGTGGGGCTGCATTTTTTAGTAGATCCAACATAGCAATTTTTTCTTCCTAGTGAGAAAGTGTATTTAATTGCTTAACTGGAAAGCAAACAAACACAGAGTCCTGTTGTCCCTGTGCCTCAAATGCCATCCTCACTGTTCATGGGAGGGCAGGAGCAGAGCTGGCTGGCTGGGGCTGCCCAGGGGAGCCAGGCTGTGGGGCTGCCCAGGGGAGCCAGGCTGTGGGGCTGCCCAGGGGAGCCAGGCTGTGGGGCTGCCCAGCTGCTGTGTCTGCAGGAGCAGCTCCGCACAGCCGGGCAGCCCTGGGCAGCCCTGGGCAGCCCTCAGAGCAGCTTGGTGCAACCCCTCACCCAGCACTCGCTGCCCATTACTCGTGGAGAGGCAGCTCTTGCTGTGAAACACCCTGCAGGTTCCAGCTGCTCTTTGAGAAACAAGCTGTGCTCACAGGAAATGCTCTGTCATGAACACCGCTGTGTTCTGAGCAGGGCTGATGTGCCACAACCAAAGCAACATTTCAAGTAAGAACAAACATTCTGGACTAGCACCAGTCATGCTTTTTTTCCAATCTGAAACCCCATTTAATTATTTCCATTATGACATTACCTATTGCAACCTGAAAACATTTTATCTGTGTGCACATCATCATCCAATGTTCATGCCTAAGCTCTTGTACAGCTTTTTAACTTCATCTTACAGATAAAGGAAACACTTTGAATGTTAAAAAGGTTGGTTTAACCACTTCTCTTGTCAGATATAGGAATGAGCTTGGGAACAGACAATTAACTGGACACTCAGTTTTAAGTACATAATGTTTTGTTATTATCCCAGATTAATGCACAAATGTGGTTTGGCCAAAGCTCTTACCTTATATGATGTCATTCTTTTTTGCTCCCTAACTTCTTAAATAAATATTTCATTCATAAAAGTGACTTCAGCTGTCCAAAGCTGGGCAAATATCCTAATCTGCAGTAGATTAGGATCTGTTGGAAATAATTGCATATTTTTATGTTAATAGGATGAAATACACTCTGAGAGAGCAGATCAGATCAATATGTACTCATTAGATGAGCTGCTGTAAGTACTAATTTCTAGTTTGCATGTTTGAGAGATGGAAAGTTATCTCTATTGGTAGTGCCTGGGTTTTGGATTTGTTCTGAACACCACAAGCATAAAAGAAGCTTAATGAAAAGACTTTTTTTGTATTTTACTTTCCCCACAAAGGACCTAGGCCTATGTTGTTATATTGTTCTGTCCAGAGGGGAGTGGGAAATATTTTTAAGGGAAAAAAAGTGCCAAAACACGTGGTTGAACACTTTGAATTGGTACATGAGTGCTATACACTTCTCTACAAATGACATGACACTGACAAGTGGGATCTATCCCCCTGTGGCAGAGCTGTGTATCCACTGGAGCAGCCTTGAAAGAGGAGGATGCAGCAGGGACCTCCCCACGTCTCTGCATCTCACCAAGCACTGCAGCAAAGTACCCAATTCCAAATCTTTTGGGTGGTCATTTTGTCCTGAACAGTCAGAGAGAGCTGACACAGACACACCCCAGCACTGAGGTGGCCAGATGTTGGTTACAAGACAACACTTTCTATTATTGTTTTCACTATTCAAGAACAGTCATTCTTGCTGAGGAGTTCTGCCTCATGGAAGACCTTACCTTCATATTTTTCATGTGGGATATATGCACTGCCAGTAGATGAGTGAAAGAGGGCAGACAAATACCTTACCTGAACCTCTTGCCCTCCATGACAGGTGAACCCCAGTTCTACAGCTGCTCTGCTAAGGAGCTCCAGCAGGAGTTGCTCTTTGGCAGAAAGTCACTCAGAGATAGGCTTGTCAGCTGCCTTGAGCCCAGGGGGGTGTGTGATCTCCACTGGAAAGGACCTTTCTGAAAAGCTTACTTATAGAGCACTTGGGGAATTTCCAACATTAATGTCCAAGGAGCAAGCATTTCCTGCTTTTGGGCGAAACAAAAGGAGGTGGGAAAATCACCCTAAGGTTTGCACGGGCTTAGCTTTCTATGTAACTTATAAAACAGTGGCGACAGGTTTGCCAGCTCTCATTACCTAGCATGGGTTGAGGGGCTTAGTAGTCTTAGAAATGCCTCAGCAACAGGCAATGCAGTAAAGAAACATATTTTGTGTTCAAAAATAGTCTCAACTGTCATCAAAAGGGATTAAGCAATGTTTTTTTCCGATATCAGCACAACAGAGCAGTGTGGACAAAGTAAAAGGGTAACTGCTGCTACCCTGGGAACAAGAAAATACTCTTTTATCTAATTTACTGCAGTCTAAAGTGAAACATTAACTCAGCTCTGATTGGATGTAAATAGCCTGAAAAACAACATTGCTGCCTTTTCTTTTGAGGGCATTAACACAGAGGTCTTAAAAAGAAGTTTGAATGGTATCACAACACACACCTTTCATTTTACTGAAGCATTCACTGAAATGTTTCTCTTTGGAGGAGACTGTTTTGAGCACTGTGGAAATAAGGAAGAGGAAAGACATTTTATATGACAGAGGTTTCCCAAAACACTGTGAAAATATTTTAAAGGGATAACAAGAAATTGCAGGCTTACCCTCGGTTTTGCATTTCAAAATCTTAACAGCAGTTCCACAGTTCAGTCGGTGCTCCCTGCAGAGATCCCAGCCCTCTGTGTGAGGAGCTGTCATCAGCCTCCCAGGGGCTCTGTGCTGGACACAGACTTACACCAGACTGAGCATCTGGGATAGAGCAGGGTTCAGGCCACTCCTTCTGAGGGTCATTCTTGGTCTTGATCTGTGTCAGGGTCATAAACCTGTCTGCCAGGGAATCCACACATGAAACCAAAAGGGAACTCATAAAAAAAAGGAGAAAGAAATCAGACATTTTCACTCACGGTTATTTAATTTATGTTTGTTACAGTATAAAGCACCTTCAACCCTGGCACAAATAAAACAACAAAAATCATTGAAACACTTGTGAGCTGATGGAGAACATGCCCTTTGGGTATGAGACTGATAACTATCTAACAGAGAGAAAATGTCTGGTGTCCTTGAAGGCCCTGTTATTTATTGCTGTACCTCTGGTCACGTCAGATCATCACACACCTCTGCAGTTGTGGCATCTGGAAAAGTACTGACCTGTATGTCCCCGTAGGACCCTTGGTACCCAGGTGCCCTGATAGAGCCCCAGTGCAATTATTACAGGGAATTTGGATGTGTCAGGGCCATATCTCTGTCTGCCAGTGAACGTGTGCACTGTCCCAGGAGGGAGAGCCCCGTGAGAAGGTATAAAAATGGTGTGCAATGTTGACCTTGTTCTCAGGGGGAAGGAACAGTTTATGCAGTTATTTAGTTTGCTTCTGTGTCACATCCAAGTAGTCACCACTCACACAGCAACAGCTAATGGTAGAAGTTATACCACCTCCCCAAAACATGCTGTGCAGGTTTGGTTTCAGCCTGGCAGCCCTGGTGACCTGTTCTCACCGTTCAGAGCTGGCAGGCAGCATCACGTGGTGAGAATGACAAGTGACAGCAGCGTCCCCAGCAGCATCCCCAGCCAGTTGCCAGCAGGGGCTCAGGTTCCACCCTGGCTGGGACCAACTGGGTCTCTGCAGGGCTTGTGTGCTGAACATGGGGTAGGGAAATGGATGGCTGCTTTGGGGACACTGCACACTCTTCCTTGTGATGTCCCACAAAGCACACTCTTTAGACAGAAACCTGATGCCATGCCACATTTGCAAGGGAAAATGTAAGTCTAATAAAGATTAATACATGGGGACTTAACACCACATTTTTTGTAGTTGCATTTCATTAACATTTTGAGCAGTGCTGAGCAAATCCCACGGCTTTCTGTTTTCTGTTTGCCAGGCAGGGACTGTACAAGGCACAGCCAGCCCCTGCTCTACACCAGCAAATAATTTCCACTGGAGACTCCTTTCCTAGTACTCCAAACTGATCTCCAAATATCCTGTAGCAGCCTGTATAGCCTGTGACTATAGAATGTCACATCATCTTTGTGTTCCATACATCCATATGTGATACACATAATGATATTGGCTGTTTTTCCCAGCTCCGTGCAGGGAGTGGGGAGACTCAGAGGAGTCTGGAGCTATGGGATGGGCACAGCCAAGTCCCCATGTAAGTCTCAGCCCCTGTGCCAGTACCCCAATATCTGAATGCTACTTGTCCTCTGGGTTAATTCATGACTCTCCATGTATGGTGGGTGGAAGGTGAAGGTCTGAGAGCTGCAATGCTGCCTCTCTTTGAGAACAAGGAAGAAACCTTCACAGTCAGGGCCCAGGTGCCCACAGATCAGAGCATTAAAAATACCTCAAGAGTGCAACCATGGACCAGCCAAACACTCCTGTTGACCTCTCTTTGTCAAGTGCCACAAAAACCCCAAAAAATCCCAGCACGGGGAACAGGCCTGACCAGCTGTGTCACATTTTTGTGTTCTCTCTGCTCTCTAACAACAGACCCAGGCAGGGTTTTCTCTATCCCTTCCAGTCAGTGTCAGTGCTATGCGACACCTCTGGCTCTTTCCCCCAGTGAGCTCTGGCCCACTGCTGTTAACTTTCACCAAACCCCTACAACAGGGCATCTTCTTCCTCCATGGACTTGTCCTTGGAGGAAAGGAGCAGCTAATGCACAGAGACTCATCTGGTATGTGAAAGACTAGCTTTAGTTCCCAGCTCTGTCAGAATTTCCTCCATAGCCCTATGGCTCTACCCAGCTCCACCAGGAAGGTGGGCACGAGGCAGCTCCCCCCCGCCTCGCTGGGTGCCCTGGGGTCGCACAGGAGCTGGCCAGGTGCTCCCCTAATGCCAGCACAGAGCTCCCCCAGGAACAGCAAACGTGGACCAAACGCAGAGGGCAGCTGCAGTAAAGGAGCAGTACGACTGTGAGCACGACTTCTGCTGGATCTGAAATTACCTGCAGGTCTCGGCAGGGTCACCCCCATTCCTGCACTGATCTCTTAGGGCCTGCTGCGCGGGCCTGCTTTAGCCCTGGAATATCCTCCTCACCGGCTGGAATGAGATTTCTGTTTCAAGTGGGGGATTAAATGTGCTCTCAGAATAGGGAATTTTCACATTCTGAAATTCTGCTTTTGGACTTTGAAGCTGCCAAAATCTGCACCATATATTCCCATTTTTTTATTTATGACACGCACTAAATATTCACTGCTGGACATAAATTAAAAGCTTAAATATTCAGTTAATTTTATTTTATTGGTGAAATCACTACAAGGTATTGCTGAGATAGAAATCTCTTACCTTCCTTGCATTTCTAAGCATCTCTTGTTTGCTTGTGCCCAGCTCCCTCACTTGAATACCAAAGGAATCGAAAGCAGTTCAATAACTTGTTTGTAGCAGATGTCCTTAAAGATTTAGCATTATGATATCATAGCTTAGTGCAAAAAAAAACAAATATAAGGAAATAATATGAGATAAATTTTAAAAAGTCTGAAACCAAAATTGAGAACAACTAAGAAGTATTTTTGCTACTCAGTTTGCCACACACACACATGGGTTTTTCTAGAGAGTTTTACTTATTATCAGTTACAGCACACACAGCTCTTGCCTCCCACCAGTGCAATGCTCATCCATTATAATGAGTATATTTTTTCTTACGTATAACTGGTTGGTAACATATTTTCTGTAACAGCTCATGCTGTGTGAAGGAAACATAAGGCTCTGGTACTTCTTTATGTTCTGAGTTCTCTAAAATTTAGAATATCTGTTCAGACAGAAAACATTGTGCTGACATTTATCTTCTTGTATATTTACACTGTTACATATTTTCAATTTATATTGATTTATAAGTAATAAGATAATTAGAACCCAAAGGTTGGAAAAGTTTCTATGAAGATGTCAACAAAGTCAATTTAACTGTGGGATTCTAAAATCAATCTTTGGTTAGGTTTTTTTTAAAATCAACAATTTCCAATAACTTACTATCCTTCTGGAAAGTTCTGCATCAACACCAGCTTTCCACAGCCATTTTATCAAAGGAGATGACTGTACATTACTAACAGTGGTCCTTTCTCCTCCATCCTTCACAACATCAGAGTACGTGCTCCTTGGCGCTCTCTGCAAATACGAAGAGCAAATACAGACTCCAAATCACTGGGGCAGTGACAGGGGGGCTTTTTCGCTTGTGTGCCCTGTCAGTCGCAGGCAGAGGGTCCTGTGCTGGAGCCTGGGTTTGGAGGCAGTGGGAACACGGTCCGGAGAAAACCTGTGGTGCTGGGAAGGAAGGTCACAGGGTCGGGTGAGGAGTGCTCGAGCTCATTCTCACATTTTGTTCCCTGGATGAGGGCTGTAACCATCCAGGCCCATCTTGTGCAGCCAGACTTGAGACCAGAGCTGATTCCCAGGAGCTGAACACAGCAGTGTTGTGCTGCAGCCTGTCCCTGTTCTCCACTTCACAACCAGCAGGCATGGGTGAAAATCCCAACAAATAGCTTTAGAAGGGTCCTGGGTTTTGAAAGGAGACATCCCCGTCACCCCACTACCAGCAGCACTGCTCAGCTCTTACAGAAGCCCCAGTCCTGAATGAGGAGTGCAGCTCACCCTGGCACCCCTTGGCCCCTCCACCAGCTGCTGTGAGACACGGGGAGGTGCCTGCACCAGCCAGATGCAGCCCCAGCAACAGGACAGCAGGTGAATCCCAGGGGAATGTCACAGTGAACATGACAACTGCCCCTGTGCTGCCAGAAGGCACCTTCCTGCCCTGGGGGCTTCCAGCCAGAGCTCCACAGTGATTCCATCACTACAAACACAGATGGAGAAATAAATACTTTTCTTTTGCAAGACAAAAAGGAAAGTTAAAAAAGCCCCCAGGCTGGAAACAACCACATCCACTGAGGCTCCCGAGATCTTCAGTTCATTTCCCACCTCCTGGAGGGTGAGGGAGACAGGTGTCCTGTTTGCAGAGAACCAACCTCTCCTGGCCAAGCAGCCGGGGCAGGTCCATCACCAGCTCTCCTATCGCTGCTCTGCTCATGCAGCTCCCATTCCTGATCTCACACAGTGCAGACCTGATGGGATGAAAAGACACAAAATTTTGCTTCAGTTCTCTCTCTGTGAATTAGAAATAATTGATTTGCTTTAGATTCTGTTCTTCAAAGTTCACCTTCCTTACTCTTAGATATATTTTTAGGTACATTTTAATGACCATTTTATAGTAAGTGTTGCATGGACCTCATTTTTTCAACTAGTTCTCAAAGTCGACTGTAAAGGTGTTCATGTGTGACAGTGGTTAAGCTAACACTGTGTGGTACCTGGTGTCTGCCCCACAGGCCACTAAAAGTGACCAGGCTGGGATCTGTCTGCCCTGTTGTCCAGTCCTGCTGTGCCAGGAGGGATATCTGTGACAACCAATGTCCCCCCAGCACATCAGGCAGCACATACCTCTGTGCATGCAGCCCCCCAGACACTGCCTCCTGAAATCCAGACAGCTATTTGTCAGCTGCCTAAACACAAGTTATTTAAGCAGGTGCTGTAAAATACACTGAGGGCAATGACTTTCCCTGACACAACCCTGTTCTGCTGGCAGAACGTCAGTGCATGAGCTAAGTGCCAGTTACATGGCACCCAACATGTTCTGAGAGGAGCAAGGATCCAGCTCCTGTTTGCTAACCTGACAGCAGGGTCTATGCTGTGATAATATACAAACAGTATTAAAAATTGTCATGGCAATATTGAAAAAATTGAAAAAAAATCAGTGTCATTCAGAGCAAGCAAGAGGCTATTCTTTTCTATTTGCTTCTTCTTTTTTTCCAAATCAGTGTAATACACATGTATGCAGATAAGATACACCTGGGTTTGTTAAAGGTGAATGCAGGTGAAGGATCCAGATCTCTTATGTAAAAACACACTTACCTTAACCCTTTAACCACCCCAACTCTAACTCCTGACCTGCAAGATGCACACCTTTGGGACAGAATTCAGAGAGAAACTGTGGCTGGAAACCTGTATGTGTTCCCCTGTACTGGGCAGACTGGGGTGACCATCACCTGAACACAGCAGTCTACATCACCTCAGCTGGAGACGAGCTGAGGCCTTCAGCTACTTCAGCTGACACCTGATTTCACTGTGTTTCCCACCTGGGTAGCTTAGAAAGGGATGTGGATCCTTGACTGGCCTGTTGTGGTTGACAAACTTACATGTCAACTTGATTATTGAATTAGATAGAGGATTTAATATCACTACTAGCCATACCTTGTGCATTTGTTTTTACTTTAACTGCATTTTGATTATTCTTTCACCTTTAATTAGTGTCACACAGAAAATTGGCAGCTGTATCTTCAAATCTGTATGGATATTTCTGTTTATTTTTAATAACCGTTATATATAAAAACTTTCTTATGTATTCCTGTCAGACCTGCAAGTCACCCAACACTAAAACTTCACTTCTGACTTCTGTTTTGGTCTGCTGCCACTCCATTGCCTGTCACCAGTTTGCTTTACAAAGGCAAAGAAGTTTAAACAGCCCTGAGTACTCAACTGAGTGGCAGTACCATGTTTTCAGGCAGACTGCAGCTGAGGGGGTAACATGGAAGGGAAGAAAGACATTGAAAAAGCTGTCCTCCTCCCAGCAGAAGTGCTGAACTCTGCTTAGGCTTGGACCTCTCACAACTTATCCCAGCTATGTGGCTTTAGACATGATAACAATTCATTAAATTAAATCTAGGTTGCAGACCAGTAGTCATCCCCCAGTGCTTCCAGGCACATCCCACTCTATCAGTATAGAAGCCTCACTTTCCCACCATACTGCATGGTTTCTCCATGTTTGTCCATCCCAGAGGCAGCTCTGGCCCCAAATGCAAGAGAACAGGGTAACCAGTAACTCCTACTTGAGCAGAGAAGTAAAACATGCGCCACTGTGTCCAGACCTACTCCCTTTGCAGCATTGCTGGACCTGCATGGATAAGCAGAGGTTACAGAATTAATCTCTCAGTAAAAAACCCTATTTTTGAATTCAAAAGTAACCTTTTTGACATGCTGAATTGTAGCACGTGCCTCAGTTTCCCCTGCTGCACTCTGGAGTCCCCCCAGGGAGTGGGGACAGCCCCCGTGGCCAGTGCAGACCTGCTCCCTCCCCGCTGTCCTTTAGTCCATCAGGTGCAGTGCCCTGGAGCCCTGAAGCTGCAGGATGAGTTGCTCAACCCACAGTGGTGATGGGCTCAGAATAGAATCAAAGGTCACAACAGTACCTAAGGCTTCAACAGCCACTCCAGCAAATCTGCAGCTGAAAAATGAACAAAACCCCCCAGTTTCCACAGCTCTTCCTTGCCAGGACAGTGAGAAGTCGGGACTGGCATTCTCCACAGGGCCCTGCTGTCGCTGGGGGCAGCCAGGTGCCTTGGTGGCAGTGGTGGCTCCCTGGGGTCTGCGTGGCCAAGGGTTGCTGGGCAATGCTCCTGTGCAGGCATTGCAGTGAGACCAATACCATGTTTCACACAGACACCTTTATTTTCACATTTCTGCATGTAGGAATGTTCTTTTTCCTGAGATGTACTTGTAGACAGATTATACCCTGCAGAATGGAGTATATAGTCTTGCAAAATCGCTCCTGCATTTCTCCATGTGTCAGAATGGATGTTTACAACAAAGCAGAGCTAAAGGGACACTGCAAGGTTTTGGGTTATTTTTCTTATCTCTAACATGAAATAGTATTTGCATTTTTTTTCAACTCATTAGCCTGTTTTCCTCCTTATACCTAAGCAAAACTGCTGAAGAGAAAAGACATGCCTGTAGGCTTTCCATTTATACTACTCCAAGATACTATCAGTGATGCAGGTAAAAGAACATTTCTGAAGTCTTATTTACACAAGGGCCAGACTATCAGTTTGGTGTTTGTCACCACACCAAATAAAGAGCATGCCTGAATCAATGATGCAAATAAATCATTGGCATGTAAGTGCTCCCCTCACATCACAGCTCAGTTTCACATCCTCTGTGTACGCAGATACGTGTTTCAGTCCTACTTTTAAAGTTTCACTGCAAATTTTTAACCTGACAGTGTCCCTTAGGAAAACATACATATTGGGCTTAAGAAAGGACACCCTCCTACAGATATTTTCTTTTTATTATTAAAACCAACACTTTTAAAACCATTCAACAAAACTGAGTACAAATTACCATTGGAGAATAGCATTTGTAAGAGTGAAGCTTTACATGGCTGCTCCATTAACATGGCTTTAGTTATCACAACTTACATTATTTGCACATTTCCTTAAGTCTTTCATGGCACTTCCATGAATAAGAAGAGAAGATTGATAGACTGCTGCTACCATCTCATGGGAGGTCACCCACAGACACGAGTGTTTGTTCTCAACACACGCTGCAGTCAGGCAATGCCAAAGTTCCTGCCCATGGTGCCTTAACATCAGGATATCCGTGCCTCAGGCTTGTAGCTTGGCTCATGTTTATTCACAATATTGCAATGCATTCAGAGGAATAGGAAAACAAACAAACAGCCAAACAGCCACAGAACAGGCATGGTACTTTTTTCATTATTATTAATCACATTCCTATTTTTCAAGATGTTGCATAAAATGTTAGAAAGGCTTTCTTTAGAAAATGCTGGCATGAGGATGCAGACTAATGTTTGTAACTAATGAAACAGTCAGAGTCCTGATTCAGACATTATTTAAACACTCACAACTTGGAGGAAATGTGCACAGTTGACAGCACTGACAGACAGTCTGACTGTACCTGTGGCAGCACAGGAACTGCCTTCTGCGTGCTGGCAGGAGGGGTGCTGAGGGTGGGAGGTTGGAATAGCATACTGTGTTTTATTTAGAAAGCTCTAATAGTATTTGTCATAAATATTACAAGCCCCATTTATGAGGAAGGGGAGGCTTGGCAAGTTTACAGAGTAACATTCATGGAGAGCATAAAAAACCAAACCCAAAGCCATTTCCGTGCAGGGTAGAACTCTCTCACAGTCACTGGGTCTCTGTCACCTGTTGGCTGGAGCACACCTGCCATACACACAGATGCTGCTGATGCAAAACCCAGAGGCCTCCTACACACTGGAGTACCCCAGTTTCTGGACGTGTAATCTGAGCTATGTGAGACACGTTCAGATCCTCCTGTCTCAGCCACTGTGGGCTTTAGATGGAGCACAGAGCTCATCCCTGGGCTGAACAGCCCTGGGCTGAACATCAGGGCTGCGTGGGAGAGGTCTGACTCCTGTGAGCCCCAAACCAAAGACCTTTATGCCTCAAGGGCAGATTCAGCATGGCTGTCAGCATCTCCTTCTCTGCCTGATGCACCTCCATCAGCCCTGGTAGTGTCAAGCTGGCACAGTGGAGCAGCAGAGGAGATGCCAGAACTGCAGGGTCGGTACTGGTACCCTGATCCCAGCAATGCCCTTCAGCAGGGACTGACAGGGGCACCAGCTGCGTGGAGTGAGGTGCTGAACTGGGGCCCCACTCAACAGGGAGTGACAGCACAGGCACTGCTGCCCACGGGAACAGCAAACAGCTGAGGCCGAATTCATCACAGTGACTCCAGAAATTAATTTAGCTTCAGGGACTATGGTATCATGCAACTAATAACATTTTCCTTTGAAAAGGGCACATTCCAAATGTTTCTTTCTGTACGTGCCATCTCCTTAGCACATTTGGAGCAAGACTGTTAGAGGAGAAAGGCACTGTGCTAGCCAGATACAAATCCATCTGTGCCGTTATCCTGACCACTTCTCCCTCCTCTGCAATTAGCTGCTTAGACTGATAACAGGTGTTTTGGTGGGAGAGAAAAGCAGATAATTCATTCCATTAAATTCTGTCGTTTGTTAGAGTGATTGCAAGAAGAATCAAAAAGGAACAGTGTAAACTGTGTATTATTTCAGCTACAACTGATGTCTTTACATAAAATGATGCCTGTTACATAAAACCTAAATGGACAATACCCAGCAACTGGAGGACAAGCTACTCTCACAGCATGACCCCCTCCTGTGAATCCCAGCCCCCCCAGGAGCTGCTGTGCTTTGGACCACTGCTGGGAAGGAATTAACTAATTAAGGTACTTGTATGAAAGGCAATAAACGAGACAGACTAGGGTGTTATTCCTGCAGGCAAGTAACTTCACTTAAATTGCACTTTTTATGACAAGGGAACAACTTAGATAAATAAAATTAAGACTACACTGAAGTGTATGGAGGAGCACAGGAAAAGGTGAAAATGCCTCATTTTGGGAAATCAGCACATCATTACACTAGGACTGACCAGACCTACTTCTATAATCAGGAATGCTTCAATAGACAAAACTTCTATAAAATTAGGGCTACAGAACTGAGGCATTCTATATATTCTGTATTATAAAAAGCTTACACTTACATAGTTTTTAAAATATACCTTCACTGCTAACAGTTTATTTGTAATATAGTATCTGATACAATAAAAATATATGCTTACTGAATGGGAGCAATGTAGCACTATGGCAGGGACTGTCCTTCTTTGTTCTTTGAGCAGCTGGAACAGTTGGCTGGTCCCTCCTTCCCTTGGTTTCTCAGCCATTGACTACCTGGAGATGGCAATGGCACTATGGTGTGTCAGCTTTCCTACTTCTGCAGAAAAGGCTCTGACATTCCCCAGCTGACAGATCATCTTCTGTGCAAAATCCAGCCTTGGTGTAAATTCTTTTCTTTTTTCTGTTTTACTAAATAAAAAACCAAACCCCCAAACCAAATCTCTATTTCACATTAGCAGGGAAATAGGGCTTGTACAAGGCATGCTACTGCCTCGTAGGGAAAAATATGGCCCTGGTATCTGATTCTGAGGATAATAACTCAGTAGCTCCCAATCAAATGTACAGGGCACTTTGTGGGTGCCAAGGTCTGTATGTGGAAACACAGCTGCATATTCTGGGCCCCATTTTTCACTAAAATAAGAAAGCTTAAATAAGTCCATAAAGGGGGTGAGAACTTACTGTCATGTCCAATGGAAAAACATAACCATTCAAATTATGAACTTAGGAAGTGTGTGCCAAACTAAGCAAAAGGACCATAGCACATGCCCACTGTGCTTCTGAGATGCACAGTGGAGAATCACTTGGTGTCCCACTACATGCTGGGACTGCAACAGGTGGCTGGGACCAGAGCAGGTACTCACCTTTCTGTACCAGCCCTTATAAAGCTGCCTGATCCTTCAGGAACTTACCATCATTGAACAGGATTTGTTCTGCACTTTGATATTTATATATGCAACATGTTTTGCTCCTTTCTGGCTCACCCTGGCATGAAGTTCCCTGGTTCATGTGTTGAGGAAGAACTCCACCAAACTCAGCGTGGTGGCACCAGTGCATGTGAGAGAAGTGGGATCTCTGCAGGAATGGGGATATTGGTTACATGGGCTGCCTGCTCAATGTCCCAGGTACATTGACTGTTCATTTTTTCACAGACTGCCCTGGTAAGATGTGGCTTTTGTCAAAGCAGATAAATGGCAATGCATTCATCAAACATCGTGCTGTGTGGTAGCATAGACTGAGCTGGCATGGCAACAGATGGCTGAATAGTTGTTGACATGTGCTATCATAGGTAATTAAGCTTGCTAGATTAAAAGCAGGACTTGTGCCTAGCAAACAATGCTCTATATTACTCATTGAACTTCGAGCGGCAGTTCTCTCTTGTCAGGATTTATTAAAATATTCACATGCTTCCAAAATGAAACAAAGGTCCACCCGCGTCTCCTGGGAAGAAGAGGCAGGATCGGTTGCATTCGGCTGCCATTTGGTTGGAGATGTCATACAAAACCCTCACACACTGGACATGGCTCAGTTGTAAAAAGCTTTCACCCAGAAAGGAGATCTTTGTTACACAGGAAGTCTCAGACTCCTCCAGCGCTGGTTACGTGGTTACATGACATTCTCAAAGAGCTGTAAGGATCGCATGATATTGTCATCCTGAAAGTAAGGAAAAGATATTTCCATGAAACCAGCAGGGTCAGGCACAATTCATAACTGCGCCTGGCACAGGGGGAGCTCTGCAGCTGCTCCTGCAGGCAACAGCCTTGCTCTGGTAGTGCTTTCCCACCTCCACGAGCTGGGATTGATTCAGTGCCCAGGCCCCGACTGAGCACAGCATTGCCTCTCACTTTGCCCCCTGGGTTGGTTTGAGGCAGGGCTCAAACAGAGCAGGGCAAGCAGAGGCTGTGCCTGTGCTGCATCCTTGGATCTCACTGACCCTGAGTGTGCACTTGGCTGACAATGCTCCACGAGTCCAAATGAAATGGCACATTTTGAACTAATAAGAAAGCTGCCTTGAGGCAGCACTACATCCCAGAAACACAACCAGCTCAAAACCAAAACATATGCAATCTGTGTCATCTCAGCCTCTCCAAGGTTCCTAGAGCCAAATGAGAAAGTTACAGACACAAGGAAAATCAGGGATTATTTCTCTTGAAGACTTGGAATTGTACTTTGAGGGAATAACCAGAGCAGTATACAAAAACATAATGATGATTATTTTCCTCACAGGAATTCAGTTATTCCAAAAGTTAAAATAGCTGTTTGCCTAGTTTGAAATTAGTTTTCCACATTGAGTAACTTAAGAGATCTATTGTATTGCATTCCTCAATCATATTTTGAGGCAGCATTATTTACATCACTTTTAACAGTTTGGTGGGTACCATTCACCCTCTCCAAGGCAATGCCAGGGATTCCCTGCCCACAAGCCAGAGCTTCTGCAATGGCACAAGTAAGCACTGTAGTGCACCTAAGTGTGTTTTTCATAATGATAGAAAAAATAAATCCTAGTGTTGCAGGGCTTGCTCCTGCCCACCAGGAAACCACACCTGCCAGTGCATCCATCTGCCCAGCTCCTAGTGCAGAGATGGCAACAGGAGGAACCAACCTCAACTAGGGCAAAAAATCAAAACTCCAACAGTTACAAGTAAAGTAAAGCTGCTTCAATTCTGAGGCCACTAATCACAGATACACCCACAAGCAAATGATGAATGTGAATCATAATACACTGCACAAATGATCAAAGTAAAGACGGTGCCAAAAATTAGCCAAACAATCCGGAGGGACCGGGAGTGAAGTAAGTGAAAAACATTAGCCTTCTATTATGCACCTGATAAGAAGGATTTTGCTGCCTGAAGTCTCTGACTGAGAGGTTATCTGGATATGACCAGAACCAGCAGCAAGCCAGCCCTGCCCTCCGCAGTGAACATCTTCCCCTTGATCAGAGACAGAAGATCTGTCTGGCTGTAGAACTGGAAAGAATTTTTCAGGGAAAGTAAAATACACAGAAGGGCCACTATGCAATTCTTTGCACTAATATAAACATTCCAAAAGGCAGAGGTTGGCTTTTAGACCATTATTGAACTGGTCAGGTATTAGAGATATCTCAGAGGAAACCTTCACATGCTTAACTAAGGTCTAAGAGAACAGACAGGAGGCCAATTGCATGCTAATGCAGATGCTTCTTTGTGCCAGTGCTAAAAGTACCAACAAATATTTATCATAGCCATCCTAACATATGGATTTGCAAGAGGGATCTTATTTCCAAAACAGAAAAAAAAGATAAAAATCATTGCAAAATGCCCACATTTGCCTTTAATGTTTGACCAGGAAAACATCAACTGGTTTTATAATTCAGTGCTGCAATTGCAAGGTTTTGAGACACCTTTGTCTCTGGGAAGTTCCAGCAATGTGCTACCTGACAATGATACCTGGGGTAGCAGAGACAGTATCAGACTTTTAAAATGAAAAAAACCCAAACACAATCAATGAAAAAACCCAAACCAACCAAAGAAACAAAAAAGGCAGTTATGAGCCTTCTCTAGAGGTGTCTGCTGGTCTGCAGACTCAGGCACTACAATCCATTCAGGAAAATAAAAGCACTGGTCCCCAGCACTGGACATGAAGATATCCTCTCCCATATGAGGCCTGACCCTACCTCACTATTCAGTCACAGGCTTCACAGGGCATCACCAGAAACTCAGTCTTGATGCTGGGGCAGCTTTTGGTTGGTTGGTTGGCTGGTTTGGTTTGTTTTCACAGAGCGAAGAAAACCCAGCATCCTGAGCAACATCTTGTTTCATACAGAGTTTGTCCAAAGGGAAGCATATCATGTGGCATGAGCTAGACCTTTCCCTGCAGTTATAATTTAGTCCTTACCTCCTGACATGATTCAATAAACTCATCTAAAGTTACAACTCCATCTTTGTTTTTATCCATTTTCTGCAAAATAAAATAAAATTTAAAAAAATTAGTTTTTACTGGTAAAAACTATACTGTTGTTACAGTACAATATCTTATTCGATGCAATCTGAACAAAGCTGGGCACTTGCTAAACTTAGATCACAGACTCAATGTCATTGCTAGATTGGCTGATTGCTAAGGACTAGCTTACTCTGGGATTTGGAGTACTTTTGTGTTTATCTCCAACTATTTCCTTGACATACACTACAAGCTCTGCACTTATTCTATTGGTTATTTATTCAGTGACTCACCAACCCCCACCCACATTCCTATCTGTCATTAGAAGACGTGAGAGAAGCAGCACAGATGGGCCACAACACATGCAGAAGCTTCAGATTTACTGCATGTGGCACAGCCCAGTGCTAAGAGACAAGTGAGATACTTCTGAGGCCAGGAAATCAGCAGACACCGGTGTTAGGCTGAATGGTTGCTAGAGTTTATTTTGGAGTATATAGTGAGGCATAAGCACAACTTTCCAGGAAAGTCTATCATTGCATACTCAAGTATTAAGAAAAACACATCAAAAACCAGGTACCTGGAAAAACACTTCTACATGCTGCCTTGGTGCATCTTCCTTGAGCACTGGGTAAGTGTACTTTCCCATCATATCATAAATTGCCTTTACGATGTCCATCATTTCCTGCCGCAGCAGCATGCCAGGACAAACACAAGAAGGAAATTAAGAGCATTGAAAGCACATTTCTGTCTTGTACTGCCCTTTTATTCCCCTTCCTTCTCCTACTGCAAACAGCACACAGAACCCCTGTACATGAGCATGAAGACAGATGTATCAGGACATAAAAATTCATCTGATTTCAAGCAACTGCTTCTCTCTGCCCCCGCCCTGCCCTTACCTCAGCCATGCTCTGGGCTCTCCCAGCGCTCCCTCCGCTCCTCCGCTGCAGGGCTGTGCTCAGACACGGCAGCCACGGGAGCAGGTGGGGTGCTCGGTGCTGAGCCCTGTCCCAGGGACCCTCCCGGCTGTCACTGGGAACCTGGCCCCTCTCCACACCTGGCACAAATTGCCACTCAGCTCCTTGGCCAGTGGCAGTAACTGCAAGCCCTCCAGGGACACACAGTGGTTTTGAGTAGAGCAAGATGTATTTGAAACATAGTCAAGGTTACCATGGTCGAAACCAAGACTTCCCACAATGGGAACAAGCACTACTTGATAAGAAGATAACAACAGATGACAATGCAGGATTCAGGAGTTGTGCTGGGGGCTCCTTGTTTTTCAGATGACTCACAGCATAACTTCCAGTGCAGAATTAAAGCCCTGGTGCCTCAGTCACCAACTAGCTATTGTCACTGTCCCTGTCCCCTTTGCAAAGGTTATGTGGCTCGTATCTGTAACTAGGATTTCACTCCTGGCTAAAGCAATTCATTAAAGGCACTATAATATAGGGAAATATGTTGAGAAAATCACGCAGTAAGACCTCTGTGCTCTTTACTTAGACACAGATGAATATTCAAGTCCATTCTGATTTGCCTTTAATTAGCTGCATGTAAAAGTAATTGTGGTCTGCAACAAAAAAGGGTTGTCTCTCTTCTGAAATCAACCACACTTGCCAGGAACAGCCTTACCTCCTTGTTTATATAACCATCCTTATTTATGTCGTACAGATTAAATGTCCACCTTAGCTTTTCATGGACAGTTCCACGCAGCAGAATGGACAGTGCCATCACAAAATCCTGGTTTGAGGCAGAGAGAGAAGTGTGAATTTTCATAGCGTCTTTTTCTAAGTCCTCTTGATACAATGCCAGTCAAAAAATTTATCTTTTTAGGATGGAACATACGGTTATCAACCTCTTCTGGCTCCCTTTTCCAAAAATATGTCCTCTCTGACTGAACTCAATGGGCAAAGCAACTGCTAAGATGCCTGGTTTTTAAGAGCACTGCCAGATGCTCCGGTGGCCCTTGTCCTCCCTGCTGCAAGGAGTCCTCACTCAGACTGCCACTACGTGCTTAAACACAGCTGCACTGTGCCTGTGGAGGCAGAAGCTGATGCTTTCTTACCTCCAGGTCTAGGTGCTGGCAAAGAAGGAAGGAAATGCAGCATTTTCTCTATGTTCACCTTCAGAGATGGAGATCCTAAACTCCTCTAACACAGGGAGCCTTAGGTTTTGTTCTTTGGCAAAATCTGTCAGACTTGACTGGATGCGATTCCCATCACTAATTATTCAGACTGGGACACAGCATTTTAATTGCATGTTTTTTGTTTACAATAAAGTCATTACTTCCAATAACTTTGATTTACTGTTTATACTGCACGGTGTCTCAGGCAGTGTGAGCAGCATCGCTATGGGGATTGGGTAGCACAGGCAGAGCTTCAAGCTAACAGAGCTATACAGTTCCTGATAACTCATTTAACATCCTTACTCCTTCCCATGTCAGCTCCATGAGTTCTGCATGGAGCAGTGCATCACTGCTTAAAAACCTCTGCTCCTTTTTGCCAAAGCTCAGAGGAGTTTGAATTTATCAAACAGTATAAAAAAGGGGACAAAATGCTTATGTTTAACAACCAGTAAAGAGACAAGTCTGTGAGGAAGAAAAGCTCAGCACTTTCTAGAGTTGGGGTTTTTTTAACAGCATTTTTCTGCTCTCAGAATGTTTAGGTTTCTGGACACCTTTAACTACTGAGTAGCTGTCGTATGCGAACTTCACACTGCAGCCCTTGCTGCAGGGACACACAGATACATATGGAAGCCTTCCCATTTTACATTTAATGAATGAACACATTTCTCAGTCTTATCTGTAAATTACTGGAGTTCTTGGCCATTTGACAGCAAGGTCAAGACTGCCTATGATTTGTAGTTTTATAGTCACAGTGAAATGTCTTCAAAACTGAAGTTCATCCACCAGAAGTTTATGACTTAACATATCCCTTTGCTGTCCTCCTGCAACTGTGGGTGTGAGCATGAAGAGTGGTTGGTTGTAGCCACAGGGTTAAAGAGCGCATTTAGTTTCCATTGGATACTGAGGTGCTTGTTCAAATGTCAAATAAGCTTAAAAAACCATATTCCAGGAACATGCAGATATAACAATTCAGTCATGTAATGCATTATTACTGCAGAAGGTACAATGCAAGTGACCTGTGCCCCTCATCTCTTTTCATATGGGACTGTCCTTGACCACTGTCACATAAACCTCTGCACTTTCTCCCTCTGATCCTGAATAACATGATCTAGATGTTTCTTTACTGAGAGGAAACACAACTGCATCTAAATAAACTAAAGCGAACCAGATTTTAAAACATCAACTGACTTTAGACTGAAACCTCTCACCCTTAGTCCAACAAGTCCTACTCCTTTACAACAAAGAATGGTCAGAAAAGGTTAAAAACACAGAACTGAGGAAGTGGCATAGAAGGAAGATGCAAAACAATTACCTCAAACTTCACTGAGCCATTTTGTGCAGTGTCAAACGCGTTGAAGAGGTAATGTGCATACATGCTGGCATCTGAAAAACACAGAGACGTGGACTGCTGCAGCAGCTCTTTATACACCAATGGCTTTAAACAACAGTCATGACTATTTTCCTTCTGTATAAGAAAACCCTTGTAGTATTGCCAGGCATTCTACGAACCAGTAAGTGTTACCATGACCGGCAAAATCTCAACACCAGCCCTTCTAACAGCCTTGAAATGCAAAAGCTTTTAATGCAGTAGAAACGATTTGGATTATGGGGCTGTACCTGAAAGAATGAGCAGGAAAACCCAACCATCCCAGAATTTTTCTGGGTCAAATGGAGTATTAGCTGTGGTGGGAGACACAGCAAAAATACCAAAGAGTGACTGCAGCACATGTGCGTCCTTCCTCTACCTCTGTGTTTTGTGTGAGACACAGCAGAGCCCCCCAGGGACTGCCCACCTTCAGAAGGCTTTTGCTCCAGTAACGTGGCTGCTGGAGAGCAAATCACCTGAGGCACATTTTCGTCCTTTTGAATGTTAAACTGCCAGTTTTAGAAAACTCTGAGCCCTTTTCCTGCGTTCCGTGGGGTCCCCCCCCATGACAGAGATCCTCTGCTCTCTCGTGGGTCATTCCATGGGGTACAGTCTCATGACTAGTAAAATACAAAAACCCATCTGCTGTTGAACTGATCTACTATTAAGCATGGTTTCACTTCCATCATCATTAACTAAGGGAGAATCACGTTTCAAGGGAATGAGATACACAGAAAAAGGAATGGCAAGTCTTTGATAACCTCAGTGGAATGGAATAGTTATCTATCCCTGAAAAAATGAAGTTTCTGTGCCTGAGTGCTTTTTACACCTGCGCTGTGTCACTTAAAGGAGCTGTTTGGGTAACTGATGTTCCTTGGACTTATTGGAACTTAAGTTGGAAACACAAAACACATCCAGAAATACATTGAGATTATAAATACTGAAATTTTTGCAATCCATCAATCAGTTAATCAGACAATGGATTAGTTGAATTTTATAACTAAACAAGGCAATGACAATAGAAAATCATCAAGTCTAGACTGAAATTTAATGCAAACTTTTACAGGTGTACATCTTTGAGGTCATGCACATTGTAAAATGTAAGCATAATGTGTTTTATCTTCACATGCAGTTGAAAAAACACTTGTTAATGACCTTCTTAAAGTACATGCACACATACACCCTGGCAGTCATTCCCCAGGGAGAGTATTCTGCAGCTACCAGAGTGCAATAGATTTGGAAAGCCTTACACAGTTAATCTTTTACTAAGAAGATTTTCACTAAAAAGATGACTCATTTCTTTCAATCTGAGAACAGCATCACCACAGATCATATCCAGTTAGAAGAACATATAGATTCTTGGTGTTTTAAAAGGCAATAACCTATATGATCTGAGTGATTTAATACAATATTTTAATATTCCTATACATGACATGACCCTGTCCTATTAACACAAACACAAGAAATGATCATTTCAGGTGGCCAGGAGTTCATATACCGGCAAAGAAGTGCTTTAAGAATTTTAAGGAGGGTTTGATTAATTCTCAGGCCAGAATGAGGCTGGGACCCTTCTGTGCTAGGCACTACATGCCCAGCAGTCCAACAGTAGGGAAGTAAAGACACGCTGAGGGGCAGCGGTTTCACATTCTGCCATCCAGAGTCAGTAAAGAACAAAGCATTTTCTATTTTTCAAGGCAGTTTCTATTTTGGACCAGGGGAACCAGTAGCTGAAAACTAGGGCCAATCTTTAATGGTGTTTCTCTCTGTGAAATAATTGTTCAAGGGGCCTAACAATTTCATTACCTTGTTTGTGTTTCTGTCTAAAATCCTGCAAAGCTTAAGCTCGATTCCCACTTCTGGCCCAGAGGATGTGCAGCAGTTCTGCAGCCAGCTGGCAGTAAGGGATGTTAAGGCATGCTTCAATCATCCTGACAGGCACAAAGCACTCCGCTTACCTCCATGAGGGAAAAACTGTGCATAGATCTGTTTGAATGTTTCTTCATTAACAACCCCACTAGGACATTCCTGTCGGAAAACAAAAGCAAACAAAAAAATTTGAAAAAAGTCAAGAAAAAAACCATCTTTGTAAAGGTTCATTTGCAAAACTCTATAAGCTCGAAGAGAGCAATTAAACAAATCACTTTCTTGTTCTCACAGTGCTCTGCATGCACAGGCTGTGCAGCTGGAGAAATTGAAGTAATTCAGACTGCAATTTCATCTTAAGCATCTCACAGACTTGGTTCACCATTATTAACATTTCTAACTGCATTTTCAGCAGTGTTTCGTTGCTGTTTTATAGGATGACCTAGAAAGGCAGCTCATGCCTTCTGTCATATGAAGCTTTCATCTAATAATTACAACTAATGTTCACGCCAGCAAACACCTTCCTGTCTAATGCCTCCACCGATATGAATTCATTAATCCTCAGCAGCAGACTCTAGCTGGATGCCTGACACCAGCTCTATGGAGATGAACATACATAGTACACTAGTAAGTCTTTGCAAACAAGCATTAATAATAGCTGGGAAAAGGTTAGACCATTTTTAACCTGTTTATCCGCTCAATCTTCTGTAAACTTCTAAGGAGCCAGACTGTGCCCATGGTGACCCGTGGGCTTATTTATTTTTAAGCTCTAGTACTGCAATGCAAGGCATTTTATTTCACTTTTGGCTACTTGAAACAAGGGCAAACCCTGAGGAAGAAAAATGCAGGAGACAGCTGGGAAACAGCCAAAAACTGTTTTGTGAATCTTGTTTCCTTAGTCTCAGTACATTTTTTAAAACTTAAATTACTTCGAAAATTCAAGTAAAATGTGAGAGCAATTTAGCTTGGCTATGGTGCTTGAGCACACACAGTGGGCTACAGAACCTTGGGCACTGCTCACCCATTTGTCCTGCAACATAATGCTTTTCTCCCCCTGTTGCTCTGATATTTTCCTAATAAATCCTAGTTAGAATTATTGGATAAATGGGATGGAAACTGTTTTTCAGATCTTTTCAATAATGCTAAGGCTAATCCACTCTATTGGCTAACCGTGGTTAATTTTCTGGCAGCATGTTGTATTTTCCCTCTGGACTTACCTTCTAAAGTATTATAAATTCAGTTAAGAGTTCCCTCTTCTGCACTAACACATCTGGAAGGGCCATGCTCTGTGCAGACACATGTTGTGGTAGCATGAGTTAGCTTGGGGATGAACAGAGATGAGTTTGAAAAAGCAGAAATCCAAGCATGCTGCTGTCACACCACGCTATCTGGGATATGACTGCTACATCACATGCTGGGGTTTATAATTCTGTGCTTGGCCTGGACTTTATTAAAGATCAGGCTTGGGCACACCTGCCACAGCCCCAGGTCTGTTTGCCAGGTCGTGGTTAGCCATGTACTGCCAGCAGCCTGGAGCTTCCACAGGGGCATGCACTCCCTGCCTGCTGCACCCTGCCCTGCAGAGTCAAGGCACAGGCTTATTCTGGCAGCATCACAGGTTGTAGAATTTCAGATGAGTAAACTTTGGAAGTCTAAGAAAATTCCTTTGAATTAGTGACATAAAAAGCTGGAAGAAGATTCAAGTCTATGACTTATTTATTGATGAGTTCTTTAGATACCTTTTAAGAACAAAAAGGACTTTGACAAGAAATTCTTCCACCATGGAAAGCCTATTAAAAAAAGGGCATTTATTCGAAGCTTCTGATCTGCCAGCATCAGCTGCTGCTGATGTGCTTTCACTATCTATGGAAAAGGACAGAACAAACAACAAATCACTTTATTTTGTGCAAGTCGTGGAAGGAAAGCAAGGGGGTTACTTCAGGTGACAGTGAGGCAGTTCCTTAATCACACAGCTATTTGCTATTGAAATTAGAATGGTTAAGTCTGGCTTCCTTCCTCCAGTGCAGAAGTCCTGCTGTCTTCCACCTGCACTTTAGGTAGGAAACCATCAGTGAACTTGGGAGAGGTTTCAACTAAATAAAGGAGAATATGTTGCTTGAAAAGCCCTGAAATTCTCTTTTAGTCTATGTCTTCATGTCCTGACAACTGCCCTTCCACTGGTTATGTTCAAGTGTCCCAATTAAAACCCAAATGTGACACTGTGGTCTGGACCTCCCTGGGGCCATCCCTTTCTCCAGTGTCAGCG
The DNA here is from genome assembly GCA_035047845.1 of Dendrocincla fuliginosa. Taxonomy (NCBI): domain Eukaryota; kingdom Metazoa; phylum Chordata; class Aves; order Passeriformes; family Dendrocolaptidae; genus Dendrocincla; species Dendrocincla fuliginosa. Next base: position 414,682 of record JAWWMO010000030.1, on the reverse strand, counting down.
TTCAAAGCTTGTTCCACTCCAGGGGCTAGAAAGACCAACTGGACTACCTAAAGCCAATGGCTGCAGGACCAGACCATATCTTTGCAGCTACTGACAAAACTAACAAGACTTTCTAATTCTGTATAGCAAGATTCCAAAGCTCCTCATAAAGCATCCATTGTCTGGTTTCCTTGTTAAGACAAAAGTGGTTACTTTTTGATCTGTCTGTGCCACTTCTAATAAAGTAGAAATCATTAAAGGAAGAGCAATTAAATGGAAGCTAACAGCCATTGTAAGAGCTCCTCCTAAATGTTTCCCAAATGTTCATCTTTTCTAAAGCTTGTAATTTGACGTACACTAAATAAATAATCTGATATTTATTTAGGTTATCTTTTAATCATAGATCAGACCAAGTACCCCATCCACAGCCCTTCTTGAGTAGAAATGTTCTCCTTGATCACTGAAGTGCTGTTGCTCCGCACAGGGCCCTTACAGAGTATTTCACCAAATTGTCATTCTTTTTAAAACCAAGCCTAGCACAGCACTTACCCATCCTTTCCAGCACAGTGCTACTAGTCTGACACACCAAGATATATTTCTTTCTCTCCTCTTGATAATATAACTATTATATTCACTAAGAACCATAGCTTCACATGCTTGAAGAGTTTGTAAATGAGGACTGATCACTATTTTCTCTATGCTTTCCACAACTGCAGAGTCCCTCGGGTCCCTTCCCCCTCCATCCTGAGAGCCCCAGCCCAGCAGCCCTGAGCAGGCAGAGGGAGCTGTGGTGGGCACACTGCTGCTGCTGCGTGTGCTCTCCTTGCAGGGGCAGGGGCTACTCTAGCAGTTTGAGCCATTGTGCCTGCTTAATTTTCTGAATTTCCATATGATCCTCATTGCTTCTGATGCTCCATCTGGAAGCCAAATGAAAGTTTGCATCAAAGCTTCAGGATTGCCAGGGAAAGGCAGCACTGACATTGATCAGGCCATTTACCTTCCCATAACTGGATTGCTTTCAGACCCATATGCTAGTACCAATTCATTTGCACTTAATTGATCACAATTTTTGTTTTACAAGAGCCAAGTAATGCTCAAGAGGACTCACTAGTGCTACAGTACTACTTAATTCTGCTGACTTGAAAGAAATCTCTCTTGTGAAACCGAGCAGGTAAACTTAGTGTCAGTTTAAATTGCACTGAAGTTAATAATTGTTCACTCTTCAACAAAATATCCTCATCAGTAAGAAAAAGTGTAGTCCTTCACCATATTATTCATACGGCCTTTCTTTGATAGCAGGGGTTTAGATTAACACTTCTCATTTCTTTAACTTATGAATTCTTTGAAAATGTCAAACAGTGTATTACAATCTGGTTGGAAATTGTAACCAGGTTCTTTTAAATTGATTGCCCTGAAGGCGAGATTCAGGCACACAACTCCTTATGTTGAGTCTCAAACAGATACTGACTTTATTGAGGTAACAGGTAAAGGGGCAGGCTAGAACTAGAGAAAGAATTACCACCACCAGTGGGAAGGACTTCGAGGGGAAAGAACCAGGTGCCAGCAGGACAGGGGGGCAAAAGCGAGGAGAGGCAGGAAGGACGAGGGACGACGATGCAGAGAAGGGGCAGGCAGGATGATGGACAACAACGCAGAGAAAAGGCAGGCAGGACAATGGATGACGAAGAGGAGAGGCAGGCAGGACAAGGGATGATGAAGAGGAGAGGCAGGCAGGACAAGGGATGATGAAGAGGAGAGGCAGGCAGGACGTGGAGCGGGACCAGCAGTCAGGCTTACACGCTGGGTGAAGCTGAGATGGAAAGCGCTGGACCTCAGGCACCCCCGGGCATGGCTTTATATCCCCTCTGCTGGGTGACCACTGGGTAGCTGGGCTCCAGGCTGGCTCCCCCAGGGTGCGGATCGGCCGGACCACTGGTGTTCAGGCAGGGAGAAATGTCACGATTTTCCCGTGCCTCTGCTGTCAGTCCCACCCTGAGGGCTCCCCAACATGCCTGTCAGCAGCCCAGGAATGTCTCCCAGGTCGGTGGGGACAGCCCAGCCCTGCAGAGACATGGGTCTGCGTCCGCCAGTCTGTGTGGACACTGGGCACGGTGTGTGTGGGGCGCTCCTGGAAGGCTGAACTGCTGCAGAAAACTGTCTTTGGTGATGGCTTGTTGTCCGGCTTCAAAGTAACTCTGCCTCGGGTGTTTAGCTTGCCTCAGTAACGCTGGTTGTACTTTTTGCGAGAGTAATTACTGCCCTGGTCAATGTAAAAACATACTAGCCAGTTAGAGACAGAACAGTCTCTTACACAGTGAACAGTTTTGTGTATTGTTGTCACGCACAGAACCAGCCGTTCCTATTCAGGGGGCTGACTATCAATCTCGGGCAGCATGAGCTATGCACCTGAGCCTACACCCGCATGCTTCTTCTAAATCACTGAATAACAAAGGCGTTGAATCCACATAAAAACCAAACAAACTCACCCACAAAACCAAAAGAGAAGTGCAACAGAAGTTGCACTTGCTGTTCTTTCTTCTGCTGGAATCAGAAATTAAGCTCATCAGTTAGCTCTATCAATTGCTGTGCACTGCAGAGATGCAGGGCCCAGAGGACACCTAGCTATAACCTGCCTGTCAGACTGTTCTCAGCTCACTTGGCCAGAACATGAGGATGTGTACTCAGGGGTCACATTTTGCTAAACTAGAGGTATTAAGTTAGCTGGCCACAGACAAATCCACAATCCAGATTTGCATCTCTAAGAGTTCTCACATCCCACGTATTTTGTTGCTCTATGTTCTCCCAGTCTGGAGATGTTTTGGGGATTATTAAAGTTTCAGAACGTTTCTCTCTTGCTCATGTCACTCGTTTTAGTCTTCAAAAACCTGCTTTGTTACAGACAATTGCATCTCATACCACACTTCGTTACAGGTTTGCTGAAATACACTAGAGCAAGGTAAGAATGTGTCCAGCAGCACCTCAGTAATTTGGGTTGTCTGTTTCCTGATTTAGTATTAGAAAATTATCCCTTGCAGCTAACAAACCTTTCCCCTAACAGCACAACTCCCCCCTGAACTGAGCAAAAAATGCCATCGAAACCCCAGGCCTTTTAAATCCATGCATTCAATTCCAAAGAATGAAAGTCATTAGAAACATGGCCTACATGAGAGATATTGAATTACCAAGGTCGAATTATTGTTGGTTACTTCAGTAGTCATCAATTTTAATCAAAAAATAGTTTCTCACTCCTCCCTGAAATTCCATAACTCCTCCCCAAACTTTACTCCTCTGGGGGTAGAAACCTCTAATTTCAACCTATGCCTACTCGTGGCCAGTTTGTTCCTGTGACCATATTGCTATTTAGCTGAAACAATTATCTCTCCTGCCATATTTGTTGACAGAAGGTATTGCTTTTTTTTTTTTTTTTTGGTTAAATTGTACCAAGGCAAGATCCACCAGAGAGTCTGCTAATTTTGCTGCCTGTTACCTTGCCTTTCTTCTCCATGGACACCCCCTTGTCACGGGGGAGAAGCTTGCATGCCCTTATGAGGTTACGAGCTGTGCTGGCAGTGGTTCATGCCTCCGGTAGAGTCTGCCATGCTAGTCAGGTCTCAACTGAAGGGTCAGACAAAGTGTGTCCACGGGCACGATGGGCTCGCTGGCTCCCCAACCATCCTAGGAGAAGGACAACTCCAACTCCACACCCAGGCAGATGGAGCTCGCTTAGCCCTGTAAGGCCATCCATCTAAGAGAAGGATACTCTAACCAAACCCACATCCTGAGAACTGTCACTGTCCAAGCTCGCTTGGCCCTGGCAGATGAACCTTAGGAGTAAAGGGTGGGGCCAGTTCTG
>JAWWMO010000030.1:376075-410750 GCA_035047845.1 Dendrocincla fuliginosa | reverse complement strand
TGAGAACACACACAGAGTCAGTCTGGAGGAGAAAAGGCAATGCAGGAAGAACCAACCGTGCCTCGCCAGTAGTGCCGATGGAGACTTTCCGCTGTGCCTTTTGCAACTGGACTTGCCTATCTCACATTGGCCTTTTTAGACATCAGCGTGTTTGTAGCAAGAGTGGGTAGAGCCCTTGTAAATCCTTGTTCATGATGTCTAGCCATGATGATGACCTTGCCATTTCAGACCCCCAGCAAAAAATGGCACGAAACACCTCATGATAATCTGGCTCCAGTCCGACAGCACTCAACTCCGTGGTACAAAAGACACTACCTACATAACACTGAACGTGTTCTGGGAGCAGAGGCAACTGCTAAGAAAAACATGAAATATTGGTCCTGAATCCAAGAGATGTTGGATGGTGGCACTCTTTCACAGCTGGAAGAGCAAGCTGAAAGCAAAGAGAGAGGAGACATTTGCCAGGCAGCAAGGACATAGGCCTGGTTAGCCTGCTGTTTCTCTGGAGTGGCAAAGGAGCCAAATTCTGTGGAAGACTCCACCGGTTTGGTGCAAAACCACCAGACTGGACCAGTGACACACTAGGAAAAGACTGAGAAGGTTTGGAGGGAGTGGGGGAACAGATTTTGGGGACAGAGGAAGAACAGGAATGAAAATATTGAGAATTAGGACCCTGGTCAGCCAGGGCACGAGTCCAGAGGTCACCCCAGCCTGTGCTGAGCTGCCTTTGGTGGAACACCATCCCTATTTCTGCACACCACATCCTCTGCAGCTGGGCTGAGCAAGACCTCTTTTCCTCTTTGTCCAATACAAGTGCTTGGAAATGGCTCTGTGATTACCCAGGCGTTGTCTTGTGATTTAGCAAGACCTGTGCAATCACTGAGAACAAGCACGTTGGAAATGGAGTTTTGTTGAAGCCAAAGGAATTGCATGGGGCCGGGGGGAGGTAGTTCAGTTTCTAATAGTTAGGCTTTAAAAAGGCAGTTCAAACCTGTTTTTTGCTCCTTTTTTGGGGGGGTGGGTGTCTCAGGCAGGTCAGCGGATCGGGCCAGGCTGTGAGCTTCCTAGTACTGGCCAATAGGAATAGAAGCACGGACCCCCCGGCCGGGATAGGGTATAAAAACCTCTGTCTCCTGTTGCTGGGGGTCTGTCTCTTGGGCCAGAGAGACTGTTTAAATAAAGGTTTAATTTTGCTTCGATGACTTTGTCCCTTCTAAATTTACTGGTAAGTGTGAACATTTCTCGCAATTTGGGGGCTCAGTCCAGGATATCTCAGCCTCTGACCCTACGAGGTGGGACACCAAGAACGGAGAGGCGCGCCCTGCTAGATCTTTTAGCAGCTCACAACTTGATGTCCTGCCCCGGGGGGACTCCAGGAAGGGACATGGCCTAAGGGACTCTCGAAGCAGAAGTGGGGAAGGAAAAAATAGAGAGATTTTGAGGATTACCGCGGGAGCCCATAATTTCTTGTTTACAGGACCCAGGCAAGAAAAGTGGCTGTTAAGTACTGTCTGGGGGGCTGGAGGCAGGACAAAGGAGGTGGGGGTGAGTGTGGTGTGTGTGAGCGAAAAGGTTGAGAGACAGAGAGGTCCTGCAGGTAGGCTGGGAAATGGGAAGTTTCCTGAGCAAGTCGAGATGGGGGGAGTCACAGAACGTAACCCCGAGCATTCCTCCGGACAGCCCATTGGGGAGGATGCTTAGCTTCCGGGGGCAAGAGGTTATGCCTTGCACCAGAGGGAAAGACTTGGGAAAAATGGTCCGCTACTACATGTATGAATGGTCCAAGGAGCCAATCAGATCAGACCCACTATTCAGGCCACAGTATGGGTCTTCAGAAGACTGGATCTGTCAGGCTCTGAATGCATATATGAATAGCAGAGAAATTATTGATGAGGAGGAGATTGAATATGCTTCTTGCTGGAGAGGGTATTCACCCATTTTTGTTGCCAAGTATGCTAAAGGTAATGAAGGGAACAGAAAAAGGGAAAGGTGGAATCCCTTAGAGTACCTGCCACCTCCCTATGCACCTGACGTGGAACCCAGTGCTCATAGTTTGGAGGAAATCGATGCCACGGGCCTTGAGAGAGGTTTTCCTGGCATGGTGAATTCTTGTGACGCGGGGAGTTCCGTAACGCGGGAAATACAAATTCCTGCGGCGTGGCGGGAGTTCGTGGCGCACCGGGAGGGGCCGAAAGGCAGGGTCCACAGTGTGCTGGGGGGCACCGAGGTAGTGCCCCCTGTAATGCAGAGTGCACAGCCCGGGTAGCTTATTGTAGTGCAAAGGCCCCCTGCGATGTGCCGGGAGCTGCCGGGATGGCAGGCTCTCCTGACACAGGGAATCTTTGCAGCACAGGAAATGCAGTGGATTCCCACTGTGTTTGGGGTTCTTGTGACTCGGCGAGTAGCTGTGGTCCTCAGGACATGGTAGATCAGACAGCCCAGAGAACTCGAATTACAGAGTTAGAACAGCTGAAGAAGGATATTAGAAAGTTTCCACTTGTTCCCCCAAGCACAAATACCACATCTGTGTTTCCCTTGCGAGAGGGGCCTATGCATGGAACTCGGGGAAGGGTGGGATTTGTGAATGTTCCCCTGATGAGTTCTGAGGTTCGGGAATTCAAGAAAGAAATGAGTAATGCTTTAGAGGATCCCTTAGGAGTGTCAGAACAATTAGATCAGTTCCTGGGTCCAAACATTTACACCTGGGAAGAGATGCAATCTATTTTGGGGATGTTATTTACCCAAGAGGAGAGAGAGATGGTACGCACTGCAGGAATAAGAATTTGGGAAAGAGAAAACCCCCCCAGTATTCAAAGGGGAGTATCTGGGAAACAGAAAATTCCCATAGCACAACCCAATTGGGATCAAAATACAGTTGAAGGGAGAAATAACATGTCAGACTACAGAAAATTAGTAATTCGAGGAATACAGGAGGCTGTGCCGAAGGGACAGAACTTTGAAAAGGCACTTGAAAATTGGCAACAGAAAGATGAGCCACCCACTGCATGGTTGCAGAGACTTAGAAAAAGTATGCAGCGATATTCAGGAATAGATCCTGAGAGTGATGCTGGTCAAGAATTGCTTAAAGTGAATTTTGTTATTAAAGCATGGCCAGATATAAAGAAGAAACTAGAAAAAATTGAGGAATGGCATGATAAAGGACTCATTATTGCGGGAGGCTCAGAAGGTGTATGTTAGGAGGGATGATGAAAAACAGAAAAATAAAAGCAATGGTAGTTGTAATGGAGCAGGTGGCAAAACAGCAGCCTGGGAAAGCAATCAGGGGAGAGAAGGCGATAGCACAGACCAGCGGACAACACATCTCTGCAGAACCCCAGGGAAGGGGAATGGGACCCCCTGACTGGCACACAGGACCTAAGAAGTGTTTTCATTGTGGGAAAGTGGGACACTTCAGAAGAGAGTGTCCTACTCTGCAACGAGAGATTAAAACAATGCAAATGATGGAGTCAGAAAATTATAACCAAGACTAGGGGTGTCAGGGGCTCTGGGGTTTTTTTGGGTCCAATTACCATGAAGAGCCCTTGATAAATTTGAAGCTAGGACTCGAGGGAGAAGAATATATTTTTATGGTTTATTCAGGAATCGAGAGATCAAGTTTAATTAAAATCCCATGGGGATGCACTGTGGAACTGGGCAGACTAGGCATTTGCCTAGAACCAAAAGAGAAGTAAGAAAATTCCTGGGCCTACTTGGGTATTGCCACTTGTGGATAGAAAATTTCACTCGATATGTTAAGATTTTCATTTTCTGTCTGTACTGCATTGGACATGAATTAGAATTTTCATACTCCCTGGCATCCTCAAAGCTGTGGGAGAGTGGAGAGAATGAATGCTACTCCCAACCCCATATTACTAAGTTAATAATTGAGACGACTCAGAACAGCTCTCAGAAAGGATACTGGAATGTCTCCATATGAAATGTTATTTGGTTTGCCCTGAGTGGGGAGGGAAGAAGGATTGCCTACTCCTGAAGTAAATGATTTCTCTGTTAAAAAGTATTTGCAGATGATTGTGCTTTCTCTTGCAGGTCTTAGAGAGAAAGGGTTGTTGTCCCAGACCACACTCCTAGATTTTTACGTACATCAGGTAAAGCCAGGGCATTGAGTTTCAATAAAATAATGGAAAAATGAAACTTTAACACCAACATGGGAGGGCCCCTTCCAAGTCCTCTTGACAGCCGAAACAGCAGTTTGCACAGCAAAAAGGGGTGGTCACATGCATCATGGGTGAAGGCACCAGTAAGGCCTGCTCCTCCTCGGGAATGCACAGTAGTACCAGGGAATGATCCTTTGAAACTAACCTTTAGAAGATGGTACAGTCTTCCCCTGTTAACCCAAAGAACAATGACCGTGAGAAGAAGAGATGACATCTTGCCTGAGACAGCTGGTGGAGCAACAAAATGAAGGCTTCAGCAAAAAAGGACAATGAAAAGAAGGGGTGAATTGTTGGAAATGGAGCTTTGTTGAAGCCAAAGGAATTGTGTGTGTGTGGGGGGGGTAGTTCAGTTTCTAACAGTTAGATTTCAAAAAGGCAGTTCAAACCTGTTTTTCTTGCCTTTTCTGGGGGTTGAGGGTCTCGGGCAGGTTGGCTGATCAGGCCAGGCTGTGAGCTGCCTAGTATTAGCCAGTAGGAATGGAAGCAGGGACCCCCTGGCCGGGATAGGGTATAAAAACCTCTGTCTCCTGTTGCTGGGGGTCTGTCTCTTGGGCCGGAGAGGCACACTCGGTTTGTCCGAACTGTTTAAATAAAGGTTTAGTTTTGCTTCGATGACTTTGTCCCTTCTAAATTTACTGGTAAGTGTGAGCATTTTTCAAAAGCAGTAAGTACAAGCTGGAGAGAGGAAAATGACTGTATTCCCACAAGGATTTTGAATCTACAGATGGCACTGTAACATCATCCCAAAGTGCAGACGGTTTGGTACAATAGCAAATATGGGAACAGCTGAGCCAGTTTGCCTCCTGTGCATAATTACTCATCCCATTGAAACTGTGATTTACAAGCTACAAATGTTAAAACTGCACTTCCATTTCAATTTAAACCTTAGAGATGAAACTTTGCGTGCATAGCAGCTGGAGAAAAACAGACTGCTTTGTCCTAATACCTGGATATAAACCAAGACCTTCAGTGAGGTTTCAGGTTGAGTCTTAAGTTCTATGCACATTTGTCATTCTTGCCCTGGGAGGTAATGCCTCTGCACTGCAAAGTGATAGGAAAATCAGGAAGGGCAAGGGATGAGTGTCATGTCTGCTGAGAGTGCTGCATGTCTGCCTCTCTGGTTTGCATTGCAGCTGCTGGTACAGCAAGCTCCTCCTTCCAGCACAGAGCACAGCTCTCCCACACAGGATTCCCACCCAACAGCAATACAGAAGGCATTGCAGAGATCTTAGCAAAACTGTGTTTAATCTCCCACTGTAGGCAGTCATGTCATATCATGCTGTATGTTAACCTGTCAAGTGCTGTCTCAAAAGCCATATGATTTCCCGCTGGCTGCCAAAAGCATGAAGAGGTTTCAGAGTATCAGTGTTCAATTAGAAAAATTCACATGTGAAATGACCTCCTACATGCAGCAAAGGTTTCACAAATACAGCACATGCACCAAACAAACATATAGAAAGCTGAGCTGCAATTTGGCCTGCTTAGGTGAGCAGTGGAAATAAAGGATGAAACCACCAGACTCCTCGGAAAAGCCAAATATACACTAGAGATGTGATTCAAACAAATTTCAAGAATCTGTGAAAAAGAAAAGCTCTTCTCAAAGTCCAGCAGGTTTTCCTCAGAACTGCCTGTATTTAAGGTAGCTCAGCTTTCTTTCCTCAGGTTTTTACTCAGAAGACTTGACTTTCCAAAAAGTTTCAGCATTTCACTGTGATGGTCACTGAAATGCTGGAGCTGTCTTTTAAGACGACTTAAAAATCCGCTCTGTATTTATTGAGCTAGCTCATTTCTGGCCTGTTAATCATCATTAAAACATCAGCTGACACAAACCACCTAGGTGACTAAATCCAGACCCTCAGGCAAACATGTAATGAGTACTCATTCTTCAAGGTCCGTGAAACATCTGCTCCATGTAGCCTCAACACTCCCCATCCATTTCTACTTATTATGCCGAGTCCCTGAGAGGCAGCAGCCAATGACCCAGAAGCTGAGGCTCATGGAGCTGCAGATTCCCTGCTCCCAGGCTGAGTGTGGCTGAGCAGTGGTTCACGGGCACGGAGCTCGTGCCAACTGGCCTGCTGCCTGTTCTCACCAGAATCTTCAGCCTCTCTCTTGTCTCCTCAGTCTTAATATGCATTTGACTTAATATGCATTTTGACTTCCTGCCACTCCAGCTTTATACCCGACTTACGCCGGACCTTAAAGTACTAAAGTGGTCTACTAACAGCCTCCTACAAGAATGAAGGTCTCCAGCTAGACAAAGGATAAAATCACCCTGAGCAGTGAAAGCAAACAGTACCACATATATTTGAACATGAGGAACTAACAGCAAGGATTAAATAAGTAACCATTAAAACATTTTCAGGTTGCCTTCAAGTAGTGGCACAGCTGAGGAAATGGTAGCATGTTTGCTGACATTTGGGGAACAAGTTTAATGAGATTAATGACTGCTGAATATTCATCCAAACCCAGTTTTAGGCAGATTATGGTGTCATAAATATTAGATGGAGAGGCAGATTGTGCTCACTGTGGTAGGGGAGATCTAATACACAACTACTAATGTTTAGCATGGGGACAATACAAAATGCAGCTGAGCAGTTGAGGCTGGTGGGGACATAAATGCTAGACTCAGCTCATTGCAGTAGTGTTCTTACATTTTTAAATCCTCTGTAAAGCACTTGAAGTTCTCTTTTAGTGAAATTGGTTTGTGCTTCAAGCTGTTCCAGTCCCTCGGGTCTATGGCACACTGTAGTCATTTCTAATTCATCTTCAATTTTATCTGAAAGAAAAGACAGGAAAATATTTATTTTGGTTTGTTACCTTTGCTCTATTAACATGATGGATAGGACAGACTGGATTTCCAGAGCAACAGAGGAAAAAGAAACCATCAATAGAATTGATCTCAGTAACTGTTTTCAACCTCTTGAAAGCAAAATAAAAGCCACCAGAGTAAAGCAACAGCTCACATTTCTTCCTGGGCTGCCAATTAGCTCTCTGCTCACAAAGCCAAAACTGGTGGTGAGAGCAGAAGGGCAGGCAGCTCCAAAAGGCAACACCAGACATTTCATACCATGAAACCAGCATTGAGCCAGCATGGAGGAATAGGACTTTCAAAGTACTAGCTTTAAAGAAAGCTGTGCAAATATACATGAGAGAGCAGACACGCTTAAGCATATTGGACAACGACATTATAGTGAGGGTAAACAGTGAGGGAAATTCTTCTGTGTGCTGACCAAAAAGCTAACTATAGAGACACCAAAGGTCACTTTAGTCCTTAGAGAAATTCAAATAATGTCCATTGTTGCCAAATCTGGAATGAATCCAGCCTGCATTTGTATGGACTTTTTGGGTGATCAGATAAAAAATGAAAAACACTTATGTGCATTTTATCCAAGAGAGTGTTCTTCCACAAGGAAGAAAAATACTTGAAACCTATCACGTCATGTATTACCATAATTTCACTTCTTTTATGATGGATGTTTTCCCCTGTCAAGCCCATTTTCCCAACTGTGTAAGCAATGCCCAAATATACAGAGACTTATTTTTGATCCGTTTGAGATTCTCTAAACTTCAGTGACCAGATCCAGGTTTCAGCTGACATGAAAATCAAATCTACTTTCAAGCATTTCTTAGCATAAAAGATAACACTCCCCTTTTTGTCAAAACTGTGCTATTTATCCTTATAAAAATGCTTTAGGCTATTTGGCTCAAGTATAATATAGTAATTTCTGCTGTAAGACAAGGCTTTTGTGAGAAGTGTGCAAGGAAATAGAGTTACTCCAAATAGAGGAAAGGCACAAATTCAGAGCAGACTGGCTCAGTGAAAGAACAGACCAGACCAAAGCTGTATTTTCATAAGTTAATTCACTTTGCACACATATATATATATATACACATATATATAAACATCCTTCAGGGAGGACACAGGTCAGTGAGTGCTACAGGTTAATTAACATTCGTTCGTTGTGCCAGTATTAAGAAATCTGTTTGAAATATTGGTGAATTCAGTCATCCTCCTAATCCACTGTGTCTGGACTGTCACAGTCTGCACTTGTAGGGCTTGAGCAATTAAAATACATGCCTAAATACTGTGTTGAAGGTGCCTTGCACAGCAAGGGCAGAAAGGGAAGGGACTGTAACAGCAGAAGACAGGAGCACAGTATCACAGCCATTTATGGGGCAGAAAAAGGGACAATGATGGCAAATTCCCCACACAAAGGGAAAATGAGTCTAGAAACTACAGCTCCTGTTGAAGAAAGGAGATGAAAAAGGATGTCTGCTACAGGAAAAAGAACAATTAATGTGAAATATGGGGAAAAGCCATTTTCTTTGCAAGAGAACTAATGCCACAAAACGAAGGAATGTAGAAACTGTAAAGAGAGAAAAGCATGGGGAAGAAATTCTTTAAAACGAGGGAAGATAAATCAGTGGCTGAAAAGAGGAGAGAAAATCCATTCAAAAGGGAGCCAGGTTAGGAAAACTCATCACTAAATCTGTACATTCTACAGGACATACCTTTCTGGTGACCTCTGGTTATCTAAGTTATCTAAGCCTGTTCACAACCTGCAGGAAAGATCCAGCTGAGAAAAGTCACATTCTTTGCAACAACATTTTGATATGACTAATTTTTGTATGGGTATTTTATTTGCCATATACTTTCTCACTTCCTTCTTAAGCAGCCAGGTTTCCCAAATACTTACTGGAACTAGGGCTAGTATTCTAAAATACAAGAATTAAAGAAAAAGGTCTCACTCAGGAAAACTTGCTCTCTAGCTTTGTGATAGTTTTAAACAAAATCTGCACAACTACAGCTCAAAACTTAGAGTTATGCCAATGGCATTTACATGAGCAGACCCAAAATTAGGGTACTGGAATTATTTTTCCCCCAAAATAGTCTTGAATAAAATATTAGTGGGTAAACACTGTATTTTAATAATAACATTTTTCTTTTGACTGTTCTGACCTCATTCAGTGAATCATTACTTCAAAGGAGTGCAACTCGTCTCCTTCAGCTTGTCCTGCAAGAATAGGTTTTCCCAACAATGAGCTTGGGTCCCACAGGGCAAGTATTTCTATGTTAAAAATAAGCCAGATTATTGTCGTAGATTTGATTCTATTTTCTGTGCTGAGAAATGTTTCTCTTTTCTCATAACAAACTACAGAAAGAAAATTATGAAAAATATATCCCTTTCAAAGGGAAACTCTATTTTTCCCTTCTGTTTCTTATTCCAGAATCTATGTTAAACTCTGCCTCTGAAGAGCATCTGGTAGTTCCCTGTGGGTTAATCCTTTCATCTGCTTCCACTTCCTCTCCCAAGGGAAATACTTTAAAATTTAGCAAAAGAACTTGTGAAAATTTGGATCTAGCCAAGGGGGCATTCAAAACATCACCAGATCAACCATTTTCCAGTAAACAAACTCAAAAATGGTAGAAAGCTGTTCCTTCAGTGGAACATACCCTAAAGCAGCAGAGCAGTCCTGGGCATTTCTTGGAGTCTCACCACAAAAAATAAATACAAGAAAGACTTGTTGGGTGATTTTGTCTATCACTTGTCAACAACAAGCTATTTCCCATGATGTTTAATATTAAAACATATTTTAGGAGTAACTTCACATTAATAGGCCTCCCAGATCAGACATCCCCTCCCCTCTGTTAATCAAATTTCAGCTTTTCTCAGATGCCATCCCATATCCAAAAGTTTTCCTTCAGCAACATCCCTGTTCATCTTTCCTCCCTTCCAGGCCAAAGTCTGCATTGGGCACAGTGCAGAGGGGATCTGGAGCCAGAGACCTGGGGACACAAACTGCTCTTCTGTGCAGACAGACCCTTTCCAACTCAATAGCCCTTAACCTCCACAAAGATTTTTTGGTCATTATTTGTTTCCTTTTGGAGCTTGCTCTTAGGTCAGATCTTTTCGATGTTCTTCTTCCATTCTCTGACTCCCTATAAATTAACCACAGCAAACTCAGTGGCAGAACAGGAGATAATCACTTCTTCCTCCACCCTCACCTTTTATCATGAATATTGTATTTCCTTTTATTTATATTTTCATTATCATGCTGGCTTGGTCCCTCCAGCTCTTCAGAGATGTCACTGTATGAAATATGAGCCCTTGCATTTATAACCACTATAGTTTTATTAAACTGAAGCTCACTTTAGGATGGTGAGTGCAAGCAAAAATACATATACATAAAACATATGTAAATTTAAACTTTTGATAGGAATGACGTTGATATTTTATCTAGTATCATATTCTTCCTCAGTTTTGCCTTGTCTACAGTTTGCTGAACACCCTGAGAGATTTGAGCATTGGAAACAACGATGCTGCTGGTTTAAAGTTAATTTTCTTCTCCATGGAGCTGCAAGTGCAGCCACTGCAAGGGGCGCGTGTGGTGCCCTGCCCGGCTCAGCGACCCCTGCCAGTCCTCCCAAGCTGGCAGTCTGCCCTTGCCCTGCTGATGGATACCTGTGCCCCATGGTCTGGGTACCACAGAGCTGGTTAGTGACAATTAGAACCTTAGCAAATAAGTCAAAGTTTATTATTCTGTATCTCAAAGCATGATTTTTTTTCTCAGTTGGGTTATCTGCACTCACTAATTAGGTGGACACATTAACTAATGCAGAAGATTTTTCCTTTGTGCAGGTACTGATCAATGGAAGTTTACTCTTTTTTTGTTTTTAGCTGCAGGACTTGCTGAAATCGTGCCTGAATGAATCCCTTCCACACCAGATGGCTGCAGTGAGTTGTGTCCTAGGCTGAATAGCGATTAGCAGTACAGCACATTCTCTGAGCTGGTTCCTTACAATGAGTTTAAAAACTGGGAGGTGACACTTTCTGAGTCAGGATTTGTCTCTGGCCCTATTTTTACCCTGCTTTAACAGCAGGGTATGAAACCTGGGTCTGGTGGAATCATCTGTGATAATCCTACTCCAAAGTAGGCCCAGATTATAACATTTACTTAATTTTGTGGGTTTTGTGCAAAATAGCATTTTCTCTATTTTCTTAACCCATAGGATAGGCACATTATTTTTATAGCAGACAAACAGTGACTTGACTTTACAAAGAAAAATAATCCTGACATACTTGTATGTTCTTGCATATTTTTCAGATTGTTGCCAAGGAAAGATACTGTATTTCATTCCTCTGCTGCCTGCTGAAGAGCAGAGAATGAATTTTCATTAAGGCAGACCAGTATTTTCACAGAATACACTTTAGGAATTACTTAATGGGGCTTGGTTTACTCATCCTTTCATATTTGTTCCGATTTTACCTTTTGTTATCTTTACATTTTAAAAGGTTCCATACTTAGACTGCCTGCAAAAGGCCCTGCATGTCACAGAATCCCAGAATGGTTTGGCTTGGAAGGGACCTTAAAGATCATCCAGTTCCAACCCCCTACCATGGGCAGGGACACCTTCCACCCCACCGAAGTGTATTTATGCACTATAAAACAGGAAACAATTGTGTGTTATTCACCAGCTGCTGCCCTGGCTCTGTGTTTGAACAGCCCCAGGGCCACATTTGTGAACCTGCCTGTCCTGCCTTGCTCTGGCAGCTGCCTCTGCACCAGCAGCACCTTGCACAGGGCTGGTCTTACTGCGCCAAACTCCTCTGGGAAACACAAGCAGCACCAAACTCCTTTCTTAGAGTGGCCACCTGCAATTCCACAGCATTTCCAACCTACGTGCCTGGAAAACAGGCAATATTGATGCCTCATGCAGCCCTGGGGCTGACCAAGGGCCACCTGAAGCCTAAACCGCAGTTTAAAGAGAGAGTGTAAATGATGTTTTAATAAAAATGCAAATGACCCCATCCTCTGTTTCCAAAGGCTGCCAGGTGAAACCATGGAGCACCAGGCTGCATGGCTCATGGGAGGATTCTGAATACAAGTTGCGTATAATAAATTCACTTTTTGTTAAAGACAAAAAACAAGATGTAAAATACAGCCAACGTGCCCAGTGTTAATTGTGAAACTGACAGGCCCCTGATGAAAGGGGTAATTTTACAAATACAGCTGAAGGGGATTAAATTATGTGCAAGAACTATTAGACTGCATCTTGTTTTTATTAAAAAAAAAAAAAAGCTATATTTTAGGAGCAAGGACCTGAAGAAAAAATTAACTCTAGTTTATCCATGACATATTAGAAATTAATCTCCAGACAGAATATGTGCTTGGGCAGGTCTCACAGGAAATAGATTTTGCCTGTGGGAAATCAATTGCAAATATTTGGAAATCTCATGAAGAGAAATAGCTCAAGGTCTGAGTCCATAAATGCTCATTAGGACAGAGGGTTCAGGAGTGGGAGGTGGGTGGGAGCTGCATCGCTGCTGCAGCCCTACACGCTGGCGCCAGGGCCCCTCCCACTGCGGTCCATGGCAGCTGCTTTTGGGGTGTCCCTGGAGGTCTGAGCTTCCAGATCCCCGGGCCAAGGCAGCTGCCAAGCACAGCTCCACTGTGGGGCAGCACATTTCCGTTCATGCCACGTGCTCCTCCAGGCCAGAGCAGAGTGTCCCAGCCTTTCAGCGACGTCCGGCACACGCCCGCCTGCTTCTGGAGCCTGGAGGGGACAGACGGGGCAGCTCATACATCAGCAGCTGGGATCTCAAAAAAGGGAGAAGGAAAACCTGCTCAGGGCAAACATCACTAAAAGAATGGCACAAAGATACCTAATGATGTAACAAATATTAAACACATTTAATTACAATTGAGCACTCCTTTGTTATTAGAAATAAAAATACTTATTAATATTAATGCCTGGATGGAGAGAGCAATTTCCAAACCAAAAAAATTCTCTTTGGAAAATAAATCAAAGAGATTGGTGGTTCCTTATCCACTCTCTTTTACTAAACTGATATTTTGACTCCTTTAGGTCTAGTTTGAGTTGGACTCCATGATTCCTGTGGTTCCCTTCCAACTCAGAATATTCTGTAATTCTGTGATTTTCACTACTGAACCAGCGACATCAAATTCATTATGCAAACAGTCAAGCTTAGCAAGGTTGTTCTGCTTGTGTGAACCTGCAACACCACCACTTGCTGAGAGAAGCTACATGAAAACCCAGCAGTGTATAAAATTCTGACATAAAAATAGCTAATAATAATTATAAAAAAATAGACTTTTAAAATTTCTTTTCTAATCCTTGCAATGAGCTATGCAAAATGTCATGTATGAACACTTTGCTCTGCCTCTCTACTCCTTTAGTGAGTTTCGCAGTTGTACAAAGGGATGGCAAAACAACATTTTACTCCAAAAAATGAAGTGCGGGAATTTTCAGGGACCAGAGGTACCTCCCAAATGTCGTTCTGGCACACAACTAAGAACAGCTACAATGGCTTGAACATGAAATATGCAATGTCAAATTTGACTTCAGATGTTTCTGCAGACAGTATATGAAGTTCACTCATCATTAGAACCAGTTTTGCTGTGGCTACTCCCAGAGGAAGAGACTGCAGCATGTCCTTCCAGCGCCCGGAATCTTACCCAGCACAGCACTTCCTTTTTAATCTTCCTTGCACATGCCTACCTATCTCGTGGCAGCATTTATAAGGCAAACAACTAGTCAAAACAGGTGGAAAACCACCAAGAGCTTCTTTGGTGTTTTGCTGCTTTCCATGGGGGTGCTGCAGAAAATGTGCTTTTGGGACAAGTTCTTTCCTCCAAGCAACTGTTGAAAGGTGAATTTGCAAATAACCTCCCATCTCACTAGAAAGGTTAGAATGATGATTTGCAAAACATTCCCACCAATACCATCTCAAAACTTCACAAGGAGAGCATCTGAACTGGGAAGCACTCAACTCAGCATGTCAGGTGTTAAAGCACTGCACACAGGAGAACTCAGAGGTCAAGGCAAAGCTGGGGCTTCCTTCCTGAGCAGGGACTGTGCTGCTGCCCAGCCTTACCCAGAACAGGGCCATTGTCTTTCTATTTCCTTCTACTTTTATGAGAATAAACTCAGCCAGGGTGAACCTGTTTCCGAGGTTAAGAAGACTTCTGCTACAAAAATGATAAGACCAATAAAGTCGAATGGGTTTAAATTTTACCTCTCTGAAACATATAAAACCATCAGGCAGGGTCTAGGAAAAAGTAAGAAAAAAATTTAACTAAAAGAAAGTGACAACCATTCACAGCTTTGTCTTTGTTAATTTTAAGGTGACATTGGATATGTTCTGCAAGTACCATACGTCTCCTTTTCCAGGAACTGTACGACTACTTCCAAGTGTATTTTTACATGTTTTTCCCCTGATTTGCCTCTTTCCCTTGCCCCAAGGGGCAGGAAAAAAGTCAGAAGCTTGCTGTCCCCTGTATGACCATGAAACTCAGGCAGCATGTGAAGGGAAGCATGTACACAGTCATGCACCCGAGCCAGCATCCATGCCTACAGCAGGAGAGCAGTGCAGTGTCCTGGCAACTTGGATAAGGGACAAGGAGGACTTGGCATGCAAAATCTATTGAGGGGCAACAAGTTTAGTTTTCCACAGCTGTAGAAATAAAATAGGGATTAGCAACGGTGAAGAAGTTTCTGATGGTCTTCAAGGCTAAGTGGTGCCTTTGCAACGTGGTCATTTTGTACAGTCCTCACATCCCCTGAGGGAAAATGTCATTAGAAAATGAGGTTAAAAGTGAAAAAATATAATAAGTAGCAGTTTTAAAGATATGTGTATGTCTTCTCATGGCACCATTTTCTTTGTTCTGGAGAACTGAGCACACAGGATGACCTGCAATAACCCGCAAAAGGCACAAGAGCTTTGGTCAGAATGTCATCACCCGTGGGTCCCCAGCCTGACCTCCAGCCTGGGCAGCTCCTGCCCTTAATCGAGCTGGCACCTGTGGCCTTCACTTCCAGACAGCACGTGCTTCCCCCTGCCCAGACCTTCCCGAAAGCTCTCCCACCACACCATTGGCTCTGCAGTATCTTGCCCTGTGCTGCTGCCGAGGGAGCCCCTGTGAGCTCACCTGGGACCTCCTGCACACCTGTGAGCACATCCTGTCCCACAGAGGATGCACTGGTGGCCCCCATCTACTGGGATGGCCATGGATGCAGATCTTATACATAACCACAGCACACAGAGCAGTCCATACTAGGAGCCTTCCTGAAAGCATATGAAAACAATCAGTAAAATTTAATAAACACTGTATCACATGCAGTATAATCACATGACTTTAATCTTCTTGATTGACCAAAACAGGTTTGTAATAAATAAAGAGAATGAGCTGGTTTCTTAAAGAGGCCCTGAATCTCTGCGAAAGACAAAAGTGTTGAGCCATTAGCCATGAACTCATCTGCCTTGCTGGGTAACCTGAGGACAGGGGAAAAAAATAATCTCCCATTTCAAATCTAATGAAGATAGTTCCAAATATGCATGTTAACACTAGCTGCAAACTAATTTCCATTGATGGGAACAAAGAAATGTAAATGCAGCCATTAGAGAAAGCATGATAACAGTGCCTGATTTAGTAAGGGTGCCATGAATTAATGAAAAGCGAGAGAGTACATGGAGAGGGACCTCTGTAAACACTGAGGTTGTAAAGGTGAAGATGCATCAGAGATGATTTGGATAGCAAGAAGACAATAGATGTGCTAAAAAAGGCAAAAAATATTAAAAATTTCTGCATAGGGTAACCTTGAGGGTTATCAAAACTTTAAACTGTAGATAACACTTTTTGGATATAAACACTTTAAAAAAGAGAAATAGAAAAATCTTCTTGTAACAATAGGTTTCTCTTCACTGTATGCGAAACTTCATGGAGTCAGCTTTCAAAGTTCAATGGAAAATTAATTCCTTTCCAGATTATTGAAATGATAACTGTGAGGTTTTGGTTCACAGTCCATACGTTTTTATTTAACATTGACTTGTTCTTTTTTGAAAAACAGCACTTTTCAATTAAAAAAAAGTTCTTAATAGTCATCTCAAATTCGTATGCTCATGTCTACTTAGCACATTGAATAGCACAAATAGAAGAAATTACAATGTTGTTATCACCACTTATAAAACCTCTTTCCAAAACATGAAGAAGAGTTACTGCAAACTTGATTATTTGTCATCTTTTCCAGGAGGATTCTTATGGTTTGGTGCTTTTTTCGTCTAAGCCCCCCAGGTAATGGATTATTTGTTGGGCACTGAAATAGAGCAATTTCTGAGCAACTGCAGATAAATGGAAAGGAAAATAAATTGGCAAAAACTCCGTCCATCAATTCTGAGGGTTATTTCTAACATGCCAGTTGTTTGTTTACAAACAGCAGGTAATGCCGTGACCAAACCATCAGAGCTGGGTGAAGGGAAGGGGACCCCCCACCTGTACCTGACCAGGGTGAGCTGGAGGAGAAAACCAATATAAGACTCTTCTTAAACCATATAAATCCAGTTGCGTTTTTCTGTGTAATTTGACTAAGAATATTTTCTTTTCCTTATAACTTAAAGAAAGATGAAGGAAAAACAAGCACAAACTTCACAGGTACCAAAATAAGATCCAGGAAGCAGTGATGGAAAAATGGAGAAAAGACTGCATTTGCAGTCAAATGATCCTATTTTAGCAGTGCATGCCAATAAAAGGTTGACATTTGCCCTGCAACATCTGCGTGGCAGCATTTTGTATTTGGGCCCATGCCCAATCCTCTGAAAGTTCAGAAGCTACCTGAACAACAGTGGATTTTATGTTGTTCCAATTGTGCTGGTTGAAAGCCATTCCACACCCAGAAAATATTTTTTTACGTTGTTTCTATTGTCTGAGAAACTAAACATGGCAGATAGTATTTATTTCAATGCTAACCCAATCCCGTTATAGAATAGGTTTCTAGTACAAGGTAAAAAGAAGGTATTTTCTTGTTCGTCTTACTTTCAGGAAACCAGTGTACTGGAGTGTTGTGGGGTGCAATTTTGGTATCTCTGCCTAGATGTCTTTTTTATCAAGACGGTTTTCAAAATCAGAAAGCAGGTTTTTTAGACTCTAAGCCAGACTGTTTCTTTAATTGAAAAAATTTAAAGGACCAAACTAGAAGAGATATAAAATGGCTTTGTGCTTAAATCTCTCCTTGCCGAATATCCTGAGGGACAGTCCTTAGCTCTAGAGTTGCTATCAGCCAGCTCTGCTGTTTTCTCAGCTACAGGAGCCCCAACACAACCTCCCTGCCCCTGGGGAGAAATCCATTTACTACATAAACATAATAGAGCCAGCGGCAAAACTGCAGTCCTGCGGTCGAGGGCCAGCCCTTACGGAGGGGGCAAGCAGAAGCCTGAGCAGAGGCTGCTCTGCCCTTGGCAGGCTCTTGTTGGGTCAGGAGGAAAAGCTTCCACAAATTATGCAGTCTGCTGCTTCTCGGAGTAGCTCGGGGGCAAAACCATGACAAAATAAAGTTATCAGCATCTGCCTGGAGGGCAGTGGCACACCTGCTGCAGCGCTGCAAGCTGGACAGGCTCTGCTCAGCACACGCTCCCAGCACAGCTGCTCCAGTGCTGCACCTCTCAGAGACAAACCTCGTCTTCCTCTTCACACCTGAGCAGCGCTACCTTCACCTCTGCTGGAGGTACCACTGGCTGGGGATGCTGAGCTGGACAGGGCCCCTGCTTAAAGCAGACACCTCTGCCTCACTCTTTCTCCAGACCTCTCAGGATGAACAGGGGGGTTTGGTGTGGGTTTGTTTGTTTGGTTGGTTGGTTGGTTTTTGTTTGAGGTTCTTTGTTTGTTTGTTTGGGGGTTTTTTTTGTTTTCTTTCTCTTTTCTTAGTTCCTTTGTTTGTTTGTTTGTTTGTTTGTTTGTTTTGGAGGTTTTTTGTCACTTCAATCTTATTCACTTTTGAATAATGCAGTATGAGCACATTTCATTTTTCAGGATTACTCGTAACTGTTTAAATATCAGATTTCCTTATGTTGTCATAATACAGGAATTTATACCACAAATAAAGTGTCGTTTTACACTCCCCACACTGTAGAGTGGGAAGCATACTCTTCAGTTTCATGCTTTGTAAGAAACAAAGTACATCACTTAACAGTGAAATGAGATTGAAATGCCATTTGCTAACACACCAATTCCCTGCTGAAAAGAAATAAGAAACAAAAAATATTTACATACTAACTTTTTATACAGTTGAATAATTTTGCATGGTTTGTTAAACAAATATATTTTCTGCCATACATGGGTTTTACAGGCCATGGAACCTGGCAGCACTTTTCATTTTATGCTGTTAATATGAAATTGTGAATGTATTCAGTATCACATCTTCAATTCAGCTTCACTGTCTCTGCACAAAAGACAACTCAGGCTGACATACATCCTCTCCTCAGAGAGATTCTGTGTTTTGTTGGGGTGTTAAAGGCTGTCTCCCCCAAGAATGTATGATCTTAATTTAAGAGAAGGGGAGTAGATAATGTCTAAGATGTGCTCATTTCCATGGTAAAACCCTGGAACATCACCTTGAACCCCTTTTCTGATGGGAGGCTGGGGGGTGTGCTAAGGGACAGACATCACATGCAGAGCAGCACACACACTCTGGAAAAAAACAAGTGTTCAGTGCTGCAAATTGTCCACATCGAGCTCAACCTCAGGAGGTCAGGTCTGGACTAGAGTCTGGGCAAAGGCACTGCCTAGAGCTGTCCAAACTACCAACACTGGTTGTGTGGTCTGGGATGGAATCTGCTGTTTTCCAGAAATTCTTTAGCTGCCCCAACAGCAATCCCAGCTTCATTTCATACTATTTCCAAACACCAATACTGAGCTTAGCAGAAAAAGGTATTCTTTACCCTGTCTCAAACACGACTGTGTATCCATTGACACCCTGAAAAACCCTGTCTGAACTGCCAATCCAAGGACAAGCACCCACAATCAAACCTTTGCAAACACTAAGTTGCACTTAGTGCACTTATTAGTTCTGGCTACAATTAAATTGTAGGGTTACATAGAACACAGTACAAAATGTTTTTCCAAACCTCCTGAAAAACTGGGCCCCAAACCCCGACTCTCTGCTTCTTCTCAGATACCGGCTGCAGAAAACCTCAAGCCCAGCAAGAAAATCCTTCTAGAAGATTAATGGCCTCACAGCAGAATTCACAATCAGTCATTTCCCTTTAGGGGATTCAAAGAAACAAACACTATAATACACCATTCCCCTGAAAGGAGAGCTTTGCAGAACTTGCAGTATTTTGCTAGAAACACAAAATGGCTTATGCAAATCAGTTCTTACATCCTTATCAGGCTTTGGACTGCAGAGTCCAGGTATTTGAAAAGAGGAATGTCGAACTGCAACACAACAGCAGTTTTCGGGCTGGATGGCACTGACAGCTCCTTTCAGCCTCCCCTGCAGGAACATCAACAGCACCCATAGGGGTTTTTGCTCATGGTAATGCACCAGAGCCAGGAGTGCCATTCACAGCATTCAAGTGCTTGTGAATCTATTTCCAACCCTACTATGGAAATGAATTATGTCTCCGCAGTTTTCCAGAGGAAAAACCTCAACAGTACAATGGCAATAATAATGCTCATACATGCAGACACACTCTCTCAGTGATTCCTGAAAGTTCCCTCAGTTTCATTAGCTCTCAGTTAATATATCTGCCATGTTACACATGGGTCTGACTTTGGTTCTGTGTTGCCACATAACACAAAGCCCCAGTCCAGTCACAGCAAAGACTCAAAATGTGCTTTTTTTTCTAGGTTGATATTTATGCAGTGCTTAAAGTGTAGTATTTGTGTCTAAAGCACTTCACACACTTCAAACAGCAATCTAAGGAGTGCAGCCAAGAGTAACAGAGTGATGAGGCTGAAAGGTGACCAAGATGAACAACTGATGACAAGAAAGCACTTGATTAAATACATATTAAGTAAGTGACTTATCTGAAGAAGGGCCACTGGATTCTTTTACCATATTCTCAGCAGTACAGGCTGTTGAGCTTACTTTTTACTCTAGTGTAACAAATCAGGTTTAACAGAGCTGTTGTCGCATGAACAGATCTATACATCCATTTCCTATTTTGAAAAGAGGACATGTGGCTTCTCAATCAGGGAAACAGTCACATTTCATGCCATGCTCCATCACAGTGTTTTATAAACAAGAGCCATGAATCAGCCACGTGGAAAAGTGCAATCACCAAAAACAAACTAGACTCAGGGTTGGTACAACAGAGGAAACCCCAGCTAGCAGAGAGCAAAGAGCATTCATCTGCCTTACCAGCATCAGCCTCAGAAAGACACAGGGAACCTCAGGGAACAGCTAAGAACCAACATGCAATGTGCTCATTAATCTTTCCAAGGGCAACACCACCACTTGTTCTGAGTTGACTTTAGTACTACATAGAGCAAACTGAGCAATCCAGGGTGATTTCCAAAAAGAAGGTGAGCAGTCACAACTCAGCACATTAGTTCTGTGTCTAGGTGTGCTCCTTTTCCAGGACTGTCACCTGCTCAGGCTCTGTGATGGAAACCACACTACAGCTGTTTCTGTGCTGCAGGGCCAGGCTCTCTCTAGATCTCATGCAGGTGCTGAACTCCAGCTAGGGAGAACTATTTGCTATGCAAACTGGCAGCAGAACTAAAGCCAAGTACCAACACAGACTGGAAAAAAAAATATTAGTGTTCCAAGAAACTGCAGTCTTGGCACTTCCCAGGCTAGCACAGCGTGCCCTGGGAACAGGCTTCAGCAGCTTTCTCACCTAGATAGTGTGCCTCGTTTCTATCCATCTATTCATGCTTTGTAGCATTTTCTTCTTGGAAAAAGTGACACATAAAATGGCTGCCTTAGGCCAGAACAAAGAAATCCATCTAATCTAGGGAATAGAATCAGAATAGGATGAACACAGAGTGATATGCCTGAGCACCACGTCCCCACCTCCAGCAATCTGAACTGAATTTGTCAATCCAGAGCAGTTGTCTTTGTACCCAAGACATGCACAGCTCTTCAGTAAATTCTGAGCCTAAGTACTCTTCCTATGCACAAATTAAATGTAACAAGCTTACTCCCTGTAATAAGATGCAGTCTGGATTACACTGAGCATCATCACAGGAATCATGCTCATGGCTGAGACCTTTCCACTACTCAGCTGAGCCCACAGAGGGTAATTCCCCTTCTGGAGCTTGACTGATCTTGGTCTCCATCAGTTCAAACAGTGGTCCTGAAGTCACAGCACACTAAGGACAGTTGGTACATCAAAGGTTTGTCATCTTAGGAGGAAACAAGGGATATTTAGATGTCATGAACAGTGCTCTGAGGAGCTTTTCCTTGGTGCCGAGGCTGAGGCATGCCTGGAAAGCCCTGGCTTATGAGCATCTGGTTTTACAGGTGCCCCTCTTCCAGGAGATGGGTCCAGAGTCACACACGGAGCCTGAGACAGCACTGAGGTTTCTCTAAGACACCTGTAGACACATCTGGGTAAAGGAAGAAATCTGCTAGTATTTTTTTTTTTAAAATTGGTGCTTAGTAGAAATGAAGAACAGAAAATGGAAATACATTCATGCAAATACTATTTCCTGAAAATTTACTTTCTAGCCAAATACAAGGAAATGTCCATTTCTGCTGACAGTCAGGGGACACACCAGGCAGCAGCAGGGGGCAGCTCCAGCCTCCCATCAGGGCACAGAGCCCACTTCCCAACACACAGCACATTAGGAAGACCCGTCTCCCGCTGATGTGTGACTAGGCCAAGAGAAACCCCCTACCACAGCTATTCACAGCATTAATCTAACAGTTTAAGAATATTATGATACTTTTACTAGACTAAATTTTAGGTCAGGAACTACTGCTTGGAGGAAAAAAAATAATTTAAATTGTGCAAGTCTCCCGGACAGGTTTTTGTAAGGTCTGTGAGAGGGCAAATAAAGGATACAGAGGCTGCAACCTCCTCAAAAGGGCTGCCCCAAGCCACTGGCTTTAAACTGGTTTCCACAGGCTGGGAAATGCAGTGATCTGGAACCAAGGCAACATTGCAATTCCAAAGAAGCAAGAGAAAAGAAAAGCCATGAGAATGTCAAGCCACCAAACCTGATGATTTTCAGAAGAAATATAAGAAACTCTTCAAAGGGTACTCGATGAAATAGTCTGAAGAGACTTCTGAATTATAAATTAAGTGAACTTAATTTTTATCTTTTTTGGAATAGATTATTCATCAAAAAACCTCTGATGAGCCAAGACAACGCATTACAAATGGACTTATTCTCCCTGAGAATTATTGTTGTCAATGTTACTTTTTCTCATTGAGAAGAAAATCAGACACTTCAAGTCCCTGATTTATGACTGCACTGATTTCCATGTACACAGGCGTGCCCTAGCTTTGAGTTAGGAAAAGGCCTTTGGAAGAACAGCAATCAATGCATATATAATAGAGTGAAATCAAGCAATCAGAAATAGTAATTAGTTCAGTGCCTAATTCAAGGACGTTTTATCCTTGAGTTATTATGGGAAAAACAGAACTGTATATTTGTATGTTCAGGCAGGTTTTATCTACAGTGTAAAAACTAAGGGGTTTTTCCCCCTCAGAGTCATCTTTTTTTGAACTGTGTGATTACACACACTTGGCACTGACTGCAGACCTGACAGAAGAACTAAACAGACATTCAGAAAAAGAAGGTGAATAGACAACAGCACAAGGACGAACAAATTAAACCACATAAACCCCTTGGAACAGTCACTCTCAATCACAAACAGTGTCCAAGGGCATGACTGCAGTGGGTCACAAAGCTGCAGCCTCCCCTGAGGTTTTATTCTGGACTGGAACTTTTCTCCTGGATAGAGAGAACTTGTGTTTCTCTCTCTCTCTTTGTGTGTGTGTGTGTGTGTGCACACTCCCTTCCTCTGGCCAAGGGCCTCGCTGTGCCCTCCCCAGGGCAGGGCCATGGGCAGTCGCTGCTGGGGGGACACCAAACGCAGCCACAGGTCTATGGAAGCAGCAGCAGTGCCCAGTGAGGGCAGCCAGAGCTCTTGGCTCCATCCACACCCCAGAGCTGATGCTGCCACAGGCTGCTGCTTCCCAAAGGGTGCCCATGGCCACCAGCATGCTGGGGGGCTGCAGACCCCTATGTCTGAGGCACCCTTGGGTGCACGAGTTCCCAACAGGCCACTGAAACTGTTTGGAAGTCAGATCATTTTGTGGGAGGGGGTGGGAGATGTCACTCCTCCAAAGCTGATGTTTTGGATTCAGAAAATAAATTGAATAAACTCCTTATTCTTCACAAAATGGGAGCTTAGACTGTGATTTAGAAAACTTAATTTGGGAAAATCTTTCCAATTTCATTCCTCGCAAATGTTCACATCACTGTGATACAGGCAACAGCCATCTGCCCCTCTGCCATGCCTGTGGTCAATTTGTCTCAGTTTACTGGCAGCATAGCAGCTCTTTGCAGCTTTTTCTCTGTTAAGTTACCCAGTTCCATAAAATTTTACTTCTTAACTGGGTAACTATGCAGCAAATGAGCAGAGTTGTAATACACATATGCTCATAATCAGGCACCTACACTGGTCTGCACAACAGCAATTCCATGCTAAGGTTTTTTTAAAAAGCTATTAGTTGTTATTTCTACTTTAGTCTTAAGTGCCAATTTCTTATGATCAGTTTGTTTTGTTCTTTGAGATGAAGGTTTCATTCGGGTTTTTTAAACTACAAACAGAAATATTTATTTCCCCAAGCTGAAATCACATGTGAGTTTGTTCACATTTTTTAAAGAAAAAATATTTCTTCTTTGTTTGTTAGCATACACTTAATCCTATTCAGACAAAGCAATGTGGAAAACAGAACTTGCCATAGAACTATAAGGCAATACTGGCATCCCTCTCAGGAGTGAATGTGAGAGCAATTTTCCTTCTATAATAGGTGGACAGATCACCTCCACTTTATAGCTATTCACCTGTGCAAAGACTAGAAAAAGAAAAAATAGGTTTGGTCCAGGCAGAACTGAGGAGAGAAACATGGCTATTGATTGAGCACTCTGGAGATGCTGTAGAAATGAGCCAGTGCTTCCCAGAAGATCATGTCTTCCTGCTTCACAGAACTGCTATTCAAGTTGAGCAGACTGCTCCAAAATGGGAAGCAGAATTAAGCGGAACACAAGGACCATTTAAGCTCTGTTTGTACAGAAGAAACTGCTCAAAAAATATTATTCCAATACAGATCCAGAGTTTTCAGCAAGAGAAAATGTCCTGACATGCAGTTGCTCCTGTAAGCAGGCTCTGCTGGCACATACAGCACACCCCAGTGGGGAGCTGACAGCACCAAACTGGGCACAGCTCTGTACTGTAGATAGCCTGTTACAGGGCAGCAGCCACACCCCAGGCATTGAAGTGGATCTGATTTCAGGCAATATATGGAAGCAACCAAGAGTGTCTGAATGTCTTCTTTGTAAAAACATTAGCATCCTAATTTCTGGTTTGCCAAGTAGCTGAACCAGAAAGGGGTTTTCAGAACACTAATACAAAATCGATAGTGCCCAAAACACCCTCCAGCCGCCAGTGTTTCTTTAAATACGGCCTACATACTTCTTCCTGACTCAGAAACAGAGCTGCTTTAGTAGCTCTGTACTCACATTTTTCTGCCACAAAGCATTTTGAACACAGGCTGCTATAAAGCAGATACTGGCTTTCATATGTACACACCACTGCCCAGGACTGAGGGCATTGGCTCACTGAAACCCTTCATCCAAACAAACATCTTCTCCTGGTGGTAATTAAAATTTCAGAAAATCCCATTCAACAGACTACATTCTTTGGAGTTAATAAGACTCTAGTGTGAAAGCAGTAAGTTGTTTCAAGATACCAAACAGATTTATTCCTTACAAGGAATTCCTTTGTCTCTTTTGCCAGGGCCATACCTGGCTCACAGTGATGCTCCCAAGAACTGCTGTTTAATCCACTTGGCTTGACCACTAATCCTTCCTCATCATTTACCCACCATCTTCCCCTGGTATCCTGGTCCTGGCCAGGACAGGATTAATTTTTGTAGCAGCCAGGAGTGGCACTGTCTGGGTTATTTGATCCCACCTCAGGACAGGTGCAGAAGGATGAAGAGGAGTCACGTCTTTCTTGTTTGTCAGGGTGAGTGGTTGGTCACATGGCATTGGTTCCACGTGGGAAGGGATCTGTGTGCATCATTCTCCTGTCCTGTGCACTCTGCTATTAGTATTGTTGTTACTGTTCATTTTCTTATTTCATTCTGTTTCTAGTGAATTGTTCGTATCTCAGCCTGTGATCTTTACCTCTCTTCACCTCCTGTTCTCTTCTGCATCCTGCTGAAGGGGGAGTGAGAAGTGAGCGATGAACACATGGTCTGGGGTGTTTCAGTGGGAGCAGTAAATTGGGAAATACCATTCCAAAACCGTGACACTTGGGCTCCTACCTCTGAAGAGCAGCATGAGCACCCTCCAGGCTGAGAACAGGCTGTTTCTTCTTCAAATCAAGTCTGAGCCATGCTCCAGAGAGGCAGCGATCTGGAGCAATATCCTATACTCACTCTTCCCAAGGACCGTGTTCAAGCAGCATCCCACACTCACTCCTCCTGAGTTTTACTAATTACTAAAAAGTGATTTCTTTTCATCAACAGGGGACACTCTTCTTTTAGAAACAGCATGTAGGAAAGCAAAACCTTTCAGCTAAGCCCTTCCTTTCAGTCCAGAGTTCAGGTCTCCCTCCCTTTGCATGGCAGTCTGCAGTTGTATGAAACCCTACAGGTACCTATTGAGTGGTTCAACACCACAAAGGGATCTCTTCTGGAAGTGTTTTAAACCACTTGTGCCTTTCTTAGAGTGAACAAGCAGAAATACCTTCACAGTGTGAATATGTAAAGAGTTTTCACATGGGTTTCTATGTCCCACTGAGGAACAAAAAAATTGAGGGGAACACAGACACACAAAAAAACCCCAGACACATTGGCACCTAGCAGTGAGGAAGCCCACAAATTAAAGCTAAACCCATGGCAATAGATCACACAGCTATGGTGAGCATACCAAATATACCAGCACCACATACCAGAGCAGGGGTGGAACTGAGCTAGACCTCCCCAAACTCGCACAGAGGGGCCAAACCACCAGCACTTACCAGCCAGGCAGCAAAGTAAACAGGCAGGAAGCTGAAAGCCCAGCAGACAAGGTAGGAGAGTTTCAGGAAACAGACAGTAGCTTAATAATTTACTAAACTTGGCCCATCTAGTGGTGCTGGAAACCTTACAACTTTGTTTAGCAAAAGCTTATTCAGGACAAGCACAAAACTTCCTCCCATTTTACTCTGTCTTTAATCTGCTTCTCCTGAAAGGCCAATAGAGGCCAACCACTGTGAGACACTCTGCTAGGATGTAAATGTAACAGACTACACACTTGATGAGTTGCCATGAAGTAAAAATATATAATTATTTAAAACTTGGCCATGCTCAGGTTAGGAGACCTACATTCCACTAATCTCTCTAAGGATCTTTCTTCTTTTAAAACATACAAATTTTCTGACTGGGAGAGAAAGGCCATAAGACTTAGATGTTCCCAGGCTGGAGCCTGGCTCTGATGAGTGCCCTGAAAATACTGATGTCATAGTTAGGGGAAAACTAAGATAGCTCTGTTGGGCGAGAGAGAGAGAGAGAAAGAAAAAACAATCCCTCTCCTTTAAATATAGGAAAACAGAACTTTAATTAGAAAATATATATATACGAAAAAGGATAACAGTTCTTAACCACAATACACACAAACACACAAACACATATATATATATCTCCAGAAAGGACCAAACACCAACAGTTTGTAACAAACTCCCCCCTCCCACCCCCGCCCCAAACGACAAGGCAAACAGTTAAAAAGTCTTTTGGCTACCCCCCAAAAAACGGGGAATGCAATTATATCTACAGACAGCAGGTGGCGATATCGCACCCGGCCGGCTGGGCTCTCCCTCAGGTGAGATGGCAGCCACAGTCCCCCGGTCAGCTCCCACGAGAAATCGATGTCGAAAAAAGCAGTAGAAATCCCACCTCCACAGTACAGGAAACAGGCATGCTCTCTCTCCCTCTCTCCTCACAGCAGTCTCTGCAGTGCCCACGATTGCCCACAGATAAAACGGTCGAGTTAGGGAGGGGAAGACAGTCCAGGCTGCCCAGTGATGCCAGAACTGGTGCGCCCCCATCCTCGCTCACTCTGCAGAGAGCTGAGCTCCTGACCCGCGCAGAAAGTGCAGAAACCCTGGACACTTCCCCTACCCGAGCCCGTCTTCCCTCCCCCTCCCAGACTGGGGAGAGATCAGAACAAAAGGCTCTGGCTAAAGTAGTTAGCATCAGGCTATGAATATTCATGGTTTGTTAACCATCTTTACAGACACTAAGGCGTTGGCTTCAAGCTTTTTGGAAGGAATTCCAATGGAGTGTTGAAACTATAACAACTGGCAAATTCAGAGATTTGGCCTGTTTTTGAAATACCACCAACCAAGTGTTATTTGAGACCAACAAACACCAGTGCTTGTAAACACTGGAGATGTCCTAGCTGACAATGTCTAAGGACTTCTGCAGGCAGAAAACAAATACACAATTAGGAACGTGACCAATGCCAGAAGGCAGCTTATTAAATTTTCATGCTGACTCTGATTACTTTCATTTAGTGACACAGATGATAAACCAGGATGAGGAGGTACAGTGCCCATGAGCACTGGGAAAGGGCTGGCAACATGAGCAAGCTTTGGAAACCAGTCACTGAGAGCAAGTGCTGCTCACATGTGCACTTCTGAGCTCTTACCAGTCATAAAGAAGCCATGAAAACATTTTAATGGATTAGATTTCCTAATTCTGATTCTTCCATCCTGTTTTAAGGAAGTCATATAGCATCTTTAAAAGTCCATCAGAGCAAAACTGCAACAGAGCAAAAAGTGCCAGGAACAGGTTTAGACAGGCATGCCATCATGGGGAAGCTCATCCCAGAGCTGAGCCTTGTGCAGATGAGCCCTTTGGCTCTTTCCCTTTGGTATTGGGCTCTGACATCAGAGTACCACAGGACCACCAAAGGGAAGAGGCATCCAAGACCCACAACCAGTGGTGGGAACTTCTGCTCTAAGATCTACCAAAATGTGGTCTAGGATCTGCCTGACCAGTATGTGCAAGTGCACATTTCTATTTATTTTACGGAGAAAGAAATACTTAGTTCAAAATATTTTAAATAGAGTGTGTGAAGAATAAAGAAGAAAAATTTCCCTTTCAGAATGCTTCAGATTTCATCTTGTATTTTCAATTCCCTTTTACTCATCTACAAGAAATTTAATTAAACTTTGGCCTATTGCCAGAATAATAGGAAAATGGAGAGTAAGAGTATTTTATGTGCAAAGACACACAAAGGGAGTCTCTGCTGCTGCAGTCTGTGTGCTGCTAGCCCTGCTCTGGCAGCTGGGAGCCCACTCTCCTGCCCTGGGGTTGGACCAGCCTGGAGGTGTGCGCACAGGGCACCACTACCCCTCCAGCCTTAGGGACAGGTCTGGCAGCTTCTCTTTCTACTACTTCTACTATTTGTGCCCAAAAACCCCCACCCCTTCTCAGGTAAGTTTTCAGCCAGAGCAGCAGACCAAGGCCAGCATTGTGGGAACAGCCACAGCCCCTCATGCTCCGTGAGCACCACAGGCATCTTGCTGCTGCTGGATGGGGTCACTGCTGCAGCATTGCTGTCAGCAAGCGTGGTGGACAGAAAATGGACAAATTAAATGTTTTACTCTTTCCACTGTGTGAAATTTTCTTTGAAGAAAGGATTAACTTATATTAGGAGTAAATTAAGGTAGATTAAGACTAATTTGGACTTGATTAAGATACATTTGGACATGCATCCTCAATTCAAGGTTCCCATGTGTGGGTTTAAGGATCAGAGATGAGGGATTAAGGTAATGTTAATTATGTTCCATTTATATTGACTATTTATATAGTTATGCATTTCTGAGTGCCTCTACCTCAATTTCTTCAAAAAATTAGCCTTAACCTGAAATTCTCAAGGATGCTCTGCAGTCAAAAGAAATCTCTCCCCTTAAATTTATTACGCTGAGTGAAATTATTCCAGATTTCAAAACATGTCACATTTGAGTAGCTCTCTTGTGGTTCTTGCAAGTTTTTGAAAACAACGAGAGAGCTGTGCAAACAGAGGCAAGTCAGCATCGAGATGCTTCACCTCAGTGAGAAGGGGTTCAGCAATAATGAGAGAAGATGGAGCACAACCCTCGGATAAGCTTGCTTCTAGCAATGTGTCCATTTTAATACGACAAATCAGTCAAAAAGATGAGCGATTTTTGACATCCCATCAGAACAAAGCCATCTCAGAAATGGCCCTGGGATTGGTGCACAGATGCATATTCAAAACCCCGATGGGCTCTTTGAGAGGTCATGTGATCAGCTTCAGGTCACACACTTCTTGTTTCTCCTACTTCAGTGCCAATCTCTTGCCATGTTGCTTTGGGGCTGTTCACCCACCCTCAGGGCACTGAGGCTGGCACTGCTCACAGGAACTCACTGCAGGAACAGGAGCAGAAAGCACAGCTGACTGCTCTTTACAGCTGCATGAAAAATTATTAAACACATCTGTCTGGAATATTTCAAACACCTTTTGTGTAATGATCCAAGTTACATTTAATGGTTTAAGTCAAAGAACTTTATTTTTAAACCTGGTCATGTCTCTTTAAAGTGAATGTTTTTTTCACACTGTTTAACTTCTATAATATATGGCATGGGGAAAAAAACCCCACAAATACACACTTATTTTCCTTTCTGCTGCAATGAGAAACCACATTTATTTCTTATAAAATTTACCACCATTATTTATTAGCAGGGAGAAAGCTACTGGGTATAATAAAAATCTGGTACATAAAGATGCAGCTTGCCTGAGGAAAGGGGGAATTAACTGTAATAAAACTCATTTAAAGAGCCTCATAATATCACTTTTAAAATATCAAAAAGAAGGGGATAGAAGCAAAAGGAAAAAGATTTTTTTTGTAAGTCACAAAATATTATCTGTTGATTCTGCTAAATTCTCATATGAAAACAAAAGACAAGTTTTCTTCTCATCATTACATTTAAGAGCTATATCTGGAAGAAACATTTTCTTTTCCACATTTGCTAACATTGTACCTCTTGAAAAGAGCAATTATGTCTGATGAGGATTTCTTCCCAAGGGGCAGGTTATTATATTCCTAGTTTAGATACTTTTGATGGTCATCACACACACAAGTAGTCAGCTCTTTAAGCACAACTAACTCACAGTGACATGTTCCTTTTGAAAACAATGAGCCAAGCTTGCAAAGCTTCACTCAGGAAAATAATTCCAGCAGCATCTAGAAATGGAATCATTTCCATTTGCATTGCAGAGACAGGACTGAAGAGAAACACATTGAGAAACTGTTTTGGGGTACTATACAGTCACTTGTATACTCCAGACTGCACACAGACATAGCTTCAGGCTGAGCAGGGCAGGCAGGGATGCCATTTACTTTAAGAAGGTACTACAAGCATTACCATGTACATTTTCTGTTAGATACCAGCTGTATTTGGTTTTTTTGGATGCTCTGGTCATCTGAACTTCAACATTTGCAATAGCTGTGTAATTTATACAACATTTCAAAAAGATTTGCAGCACTCACATTCAGTTGCATGATAAAGGAAAAACTTCTGCACTTGATTAAAAACAATTGTCTCACTGGTGGTAAATAGTGGGTGTCTGTAAACTCAGACCTTGTTCTACCTTGTCAGACAGGTCTGGAAGCAGACTGAGCAGTGCAGCCTGTACTGTGGTGTGCCCAGCCTGCCCGTGCTCTTGTGGGGCAGAACTACCTTGGCACTATGATCCTCTTCTTCATCTTTGTACTGTATAAAATTCAGGTCACAGTATATTTATAAAAACCAAAATACACTATTACTAGCAGATACAACTCAGACTCAACACATTTCAGCAAATTGCTGGTTTTCTGTTTGGCTGCTCAGCAGCCAGCCAGAGCTGTACAGTACTGAACCCACCTGGAGGTTCACCTTCTAGGACTGAAAGAGAAGCTGTCAAACTTCACCCTAAAATAAAACTGCACAGCTGAGTTATAAATTAATAACCAAAACTCACTAGACAGAATCTCCATGTTTTTTGTATTTTTGTTCCTGAAGTAATATTTCTCTTTCACTCTTTCCTGTGGAAAACTGCTCAGCTTCACAGCAGATAAACAAAAAATAAAGTATGAGATTTAGTAATATCCCAGCGGATAAAGATGCTCAAAATACAAGTGAGCTTGAGAAAAAAATTAAAGAAATCACTGTATTGTGATGAAGCTTAGCACATGGTCCTGCAGCACAACACAATGAGTATGTGGCAAGCAGGACTGCATTTAGATTATTGTTGCAAATGACATCTATAAATCACCATGACCAGTCTGGATCCTAAAACTCTCCAAGACAATCTGCATTTAATTCCTTAATTCTTTATTATAATTAATAGTAGATATTTGTGTTTAGTTCACTATGGAGCCCAGATGTGACTACTGACACAGACAGAGTCCAAACCTCTCACACAGAACTAGTATGAGTTATTACACTTTTTGCCAAAAGCAAAATGCTAGCTAATTCTCTAGGGAAGGAGCAAACATTATTCCTATCTGTTTTGGTTAGAATTTTTTCCCCAGAATCTAAAAGAATTAAACAAAATAGGAATGCAGATATTTTTTTAGGAGTGCAGAGAACAATCTCAAACCATATAGGTGAAAGTTTCATGAGAGTGCTTTTTCTTTACCTTCCTCTGTATCCCGTATCCTTGACTGAACTAAGCCAAATCCTTACTCCAAGATTTCATATTAAACAAATAGGTTTCATGCTAAGCAACTTCATTAAACACCATTCAGAAAGGTATATTCACGCCTTAGTCAGCCACTAGTATGTTCTTTCAACTTGCACAGCTGGTGACAGGACCAGCAACACTGGGCCCCATGTCACTTTTTGCTGAACACTGTGACTTTCTTGGAGCAGAGGCACAGAACCTGCACCACCACTGACACCTGCTACAAGGATCATTACGTGTCTTCTGTTGTTGCTCTTCATCGGGAGATTCTGTCCCAGAAATCAATGAGCAGATTTATGGTTGAGAAAGGTGCAGAATTTGAGAATGACTAAGCTGGATAGCTTTGTCCAAACTTTACTACAGTGTCAGATGCAGCTCGGTTATGATCAGCAATGTCCCAGCTGATGCTCTTCAGAATGTCTCTCAACAGAAAATGGAAATATATGAGGCACAGCAAAAGCTCAAATGGACAGGTGCTCTTTTCAGTAATGTAAATCAGAAACAAGTAGAAGTGAGGCTCAGCTAGAGCCAATGAAACGCAAAGCAGGTGTTAAAATATGACCACATAATTTTACACTTATCCAGAAACACTCTGATTCTTATAGTTGTCTGAAATGCAGCAGAATGACAAGCTGGTGTCCCAGCACAGGAATCCCTTTTTCTCAGGAATGCAGCACTATTCATGCTCTCACCATTTCTGGACCTGAATGGAGAGGGCACATGGAATTCAAGAGGGATGAAACTTCTGTGTGTACTCTGCCTTTCAAAGGGTTCTACAGCCCACAATGGCAGAGACTTGCACACAGAATCAATTTTTGCTGCCATTAACTCTCTTAGTTTATAATGGTGCTAATATTGCAAAGTGTTTTGATTTAATTCTGACAGAGGTACAATTTCTGTGCTGGCAAAATGAATGTCTTTTGGCATGTTTCAGACATTTAATTGGTATATATAAATTATTTAAATTATTACAGAGTTGTGGAGATATTAATTAAATTTGCAGCAAAACCAGATAAAAATGGGGGAGAGGTCTGGAAGAGCAGACATACGCTCAGCCACATGCAGTCTCACATCACTCTGCAGTGATGTTAACCCATGCTAGAAAACAGACTAAGATTTTCCATAATTTATACATTACCTGCCACCAAACACTAGCTCCTTTGCGCTCTGTGTACCCACTTTGCATAGCTACCATTTCTCTCCCAAGCTAAATATTCTTTCAATTCCACAAAAAAAAAAAAAGCCTGAATTATTGTTTTGCTGCTCAGTATAAATGGACGAACATATTTGACACCAACAGAATTGAAGAGCTTCTGTCTGTGAAGTATTATACACTGCAGGCCTTGCATAGGCCTTTTTTTTTTTTTATTGTTGCTTCCGTTAAATTGCTGATGCAAGAGAAATACTCTGACAAAACTTAACACGTGACAAAATGGTCTCATTATCAAACAACTGTTTTCAGAATAGGTGTCTTAGTTCAGAGGAGAATCAAGATATCTATGTTGGCCAAGAGAGAAAAAAGGAAAGACCTTCTTCTCCCAAGAAGGCCAGACAAAAAAAAAAAAAAAATATAACCCCTCTCCTTTAAATTTAGAAGCAGAACTTTAATTAGGAAAAATATATAGGAAAAGGATAACAGTTCTTAACCACAATATACCTATATATATATCTGTCCAGAAAGGACCAAACAAAACAGTTTGTAATAAACCCTTTAAATGAAAACAAAAGGCAATGTCCCCTGCTATCCTAAAAAAGGATGCAATTATATTTACGGACAGCGGGTGCAATGTTGTGCCCCTGGCTACCCTAAAAAGAGGGGTAGTTATATTTAGGGATAGCGGGTGGCGATGTCACGCCTCGGCCGGCCGGTCTCTCTCACAGGCAGCACTTCTCCTGGTTTGCAGACCAGAGACTGATTAGTTACCAAATGGCAGTGTACAAGCAGTCCTGATGGCAGCTCCTACAGGATTGATGGAGGGACAAGGAAAGCGCCGTCTCCGTGGTGCAGAAACAGACGTGTTCGCTAGGCTGCCCCCGGTCAGTTCCCGCAGGTTCGGTAGGCAGAGAGAGGATGAGGCCTCATCTCCACAGTGCAGAAAAAAAAAACCAAACAGGCGAGTTCTCCTCCTCATGGCAGCTCCCGTAGTGCCCACGGCCCTCACCGGCACAGTCGAGTTAGAGAGAGACACAGACACTGTCCCACTTCTCTCGTGGTGCAGACCAGTGTGTTCCCGTCCTAGCTCTCTCCGCCGACACGCTGAGCCTGCCCAGAAACGCAGAAACCCGGCAGCTCTCCCCACCCAAGCCGTCTGCCGTCTTCTGCCTTCCGTCCCCCTCTCTCAGCCTGGGAGACCAGAACAAAAGGCTCTGGTTTGAGTCGTTACACCAGGATATGAATATTCATTAGTTCCTTTTGTTAGTCATCTTCACAGAAGTTTAGTCGTTGGCTCCAAGCTTTTTGGACAGAATTCCAATGAAATGCTGAAACTGTAACATTATGAGGATAAGTGTAATACGTATGTATATGATTCATGACAGAAGGGAAACAAATGGTTTTATTGCACCATCATAAAATAATAAAACCAACTGTTGTAAGGTCATCAGTTTCCCTGAACCTTTATCAAGGAATACCTAAATTATGATAGGGAATCTGTCAAATCACTCAATCCTAAAATTCCCCTGTCACTCCTTTATCAAGGAATACCTGAATTATGGTGTGAAGTTATCAAGACACTAAATTGTAATGTAGTAATTAATGAGTTGTAAAAATAATTACTTAA
>JAWWMO010000030.1:344626-372419 GCA_035047845.1 Dendrocincla fuliginosa | reverse complement strand
GCCCCAGTGCAGAGCAGAGTGGGACAATCCCCTCCCTTCCCTGATGCCCCCCAGGACAGGCATGTCCCTCCTGGCTCCAGGGCACTGCTGACTCGTGGCCAACTTGCCACTGACCAGGACCCCCAGGGCCCTTTCCTGGTACTGCTTTCCAGCATCTGATTCCTCAGTCTGTCTGTATATCCACACAGCTCCAAAGCCAACAAACACTCGCCCAGAAGACAGAAACAGGCTTTGCCAGCCATGTGAATTAACCTCCTGCAGTGGTCAGTGGGGTCAGGTCACAGTTTCAACAACAATGTGCATTAGCTACAGATACTTTGGGTAAAAGCAATGAAAATGATCAGAGGCTAAATTACATAACAAACAAGGTAAGACCAAAAGAAATAGAACTATTTAGAC
Organism: Dendrocincla fuliginosa; assembly: GCA_035047845.1. Taxonomy (NCBI): domain Eukaryota; kingdom Metazoa; phylum Chordata; class Aves; order Passeriformes; family Dendrocolaptidae; genus Dendrocincla; species Dendrocincla fuliginosa. Next base: position 372,020 of record JAWWMO010000030.1, on the reverse strand, counting down.
TAGCAAAGAAGAATATGAAAGAACGTAAGTCTTTAAAAAGCTTCTTCAAATATAAAAGAAATCTCCTGTTCTCCTTGTCCTTTGGTGGACTGAAGACAAAATCATACCTGTAATGACTTTTCTGTGCTGACACAGACAGGTACAACCCTGCTTTGAGGATGGACTAGGAGACCTCTTCACCTTCCGTCTCTACTTCCCTATAATTTGAGGAAACATTTAAATACTTTTCCCATAAGTGTTTGTTTCTGAAAATAACAGTTAAAAATTGGCTCTGACCAGGTGAGTATAATCCCTCAAACAGACTTTCAGTTTTGTGCCTATGCAAGTTATGGGGTGCTTTTAAGTAACTGAATTGTTATGTCTCAATCAAGGAATTTGTTAGATAAGAACCATGCAAGTTTTAAAATTTTGACATTATTGAACATCACTGAATTCAGTTTTTACTGCATCGCTGCAACACATTAACGGTTTTCTAACCCTTTCTTTTCATCAATTAGTACTGAAGGAAGAAGCTACTAGTCCCTAACTCAGGATCTGTACCACAGGTCATTGTCTTGCTCTGTTGTCCCTTTAGAAAAGATAGAAAATGCAAGAATGTCACTTGGGAATTCAGAAAATATAATTCTGTCTGTAGAAAGGGTACAATTTTTGGCAAAAGATTTAAAAACCTTTTTTATGTACTGAGAGGGTTTTGGAGACACAATAATATGCCACTGTCCACTCTGACTACTTATCTGATAATACACTATCCCCTCTAGCATGAGAGATACATAATGTGAGCATTAACAGAGCTAGAAAAGGCCTATTAATTCAACCTCTTAATAAAGAAGTTCCCGATTGCTTAAGCAGGAAAGCACTAATCAAAGTAAGTAAGGGGACACTGAGCACTTGCAGGGATGTCTCTGGAGCAGACTATGTGCTAAAGATGAAGTAAATGTTCAAGAAAGCTTATGTGGGAAAGAGGACCAGTTAGCAATTTATATGTCACCTTTTTTATACACCTAGTTTGTGTTGCTCTTGCTTGAAAACACAGAAATTCAAGTGAGCAAAATGAGCGGGTTTTAGCACTAAGCTGCAAGGATGGGATTGCTGAGGGCAGAGGGACTAAAAGAGCAGAACCTCGGGTCCTGTCAGAGTTCTGTAAAGTAGTGACATGTAGAACTGTTTGATAAAAACCAGAGGGACAGCAACACAATGAAATGCAAAAGATAGGGCAGTACTTTAGATGAACAGAGCCAGAGCACGCAGCTTTGCTCCCTTGAAGGGCTGTATCCTGCTGCCATAGGAACACAGGGCTTGAGAACTCCTCAACCCTGATCAAACTGCAAGGGTGCCAAGGGACAAAGCCCTACACGGGTGCAAAAGGAGGCACAACAGCAGCCGCAGTAACAATGGAAGCAGCATATATACATGTCGATTAAGTTGAAAGCCAGGGACCTGTGTCATGAAGAGCAGAGGTAAGTTGCTAAGCCACAAGAAAAATAAGAATTGGTATACATACATGGAAATATATGAGGCAGTCTTACATGGATGTAAGGGGACACAGGGCAGAGCTTGAATCATGGGAAGCTTTACTACAGTGTGAATATGAATAAGAAAATACTATTTCAAGAGAAAGGTTAACAGGAGATCAACTATGATAAACATCACAACATACACAGCAGAGTAGTGCAGATGCTCCAGTAAACACACAGCTGTAAGTACAACAGCTACCAACAGAATCACTCTGTAGATCCAAAGGGATGAGGCAGAATCTCTGCTGCTGAAACAAACCCTGAGTTAATAGGTTTGAATTGTCTGTCTGAAAGGGTATGGACACAAAAGTTTCAGTGCTAAGACAAACAATGGCACGAACAACTCAAATTAAGTTCCTTAGGGAGTCAAATGACTGCAATTAATCCACAGCATCAAAACTTCCACTCCTTAGAGCCAAAGCTGAGAGAAAAGCCACAGAACATCAGCAGCAGCTGTCAGAAGCTAATCTAGAGAGAGTCCTTAAGCACTAGCAAATGCCACCAGGCCTGAGAAACCAGAAGATGATGTGCAGCACACGAAATTCACTTCCTCCCCAGTTGGGAGCCAACAGCTTAGGCTGTATCAGAGCCACCAATCCTTAGGTGTCTCTGGAACAGGCTGTGTGATGGTCTGGGGTCTGACTAATTTTGAGAAAGGAAACCCTGGAAGCTCAAAGTGCTGCAACAAATTCAGACACTTCATTACAGGAAGGCTGTAATAAATAGTTGAAATACCTTCTAAAAAGCTAAATAGAATTAAATTATAAATGCATATAATGCACTTCCCAAATTTATATGGACAAAAACCTATGCAAGGAGAGCACAGACAAGAGGAAAGAACGCAGGAATCGTCAATGAATTCTGGCTGCACACTTATTATCTGACTGCTTCCCTTTGTAACATGGGGCTTTGTCTATCAAGGTACCAACATGTCTAAATGAGCCAAATAGTGAAAGTGTGGTGCACCTATGCAAGCATGGACATATGAACACAATGTTACCATGACAAATTCCCAGACTAAAAAACCCATAAAAACAAACCAAACCAACGGACTAAAAAGAAAGAAAAAGTAAAAAGAAGAAGAAGAAGGTTCTGAAATTGATAATACAGAATAGGTTTGTTGTTTGTTTCAGGGTTTTTTCAAAAATTTTTTTACTGCCATTTCTCACAGCCATGGTCTTGCTGTTTCCAGTGAACAGTAAATAATTGCATAAACTCTGATGCAAAATGCAAAAAAACGATGTCCCACAAAAACCATGAGATTTAGTGGAGATGATGGGATTTAATAGTTGCAGTAAGAACTGTAGCTCAAAATGTTGATCTACTGACTCAGTTCCCCTTGAAGAATATGAATAATAGCTATTCTGATCTTCCCTATGGTGTAAAAATAATTGCATGAATATAATAAATGGAGGAATTATCATGTATTTGTGCACTGCTCCAAACCCTGCCAGCACTGGCACTACCAAGGCGTTTCAGCAGCTCCTGCCCACACTGCTCCAGGGTGGCTTCACAACCATTCTGTCTCTGAACAGAAAGAAAACATGATTCTGCGTTGGATGAAGAGAAATCTGTATAAGGGTCAGAATAATTGAAGGGAAATCACTGAAAAGGATGTAAAGATACGTGCTGATGGAGCTATAATGCAACCTCTGCACCATGCAGCAGTAATGGACTGAAATCAGCATTTTCGGTCCCTATTATGTCATAGCCGAGCACCTTCACAGGTCAGAGAAATTTGTAGTCTGCTCAGGCCTCTTCCTTTTTCCCTCTCTCTAAGGTGGGTCTGAAGTTCCCATTTGAAACTACATGAAAGAACATGCTCTCACAAGAGCTTTTATGTCAGAATATACCCATTCCACATCTGGATTAATCACTACCATATCAAATTAGGCGAACAAGCCAGAATATAGATTTCACTGCAGGTTAGGCTGTATCTGTAGCAGCTGGGCAATAAGCATCTTTACAAAGCTGGGCTCGGGGAGCAGGAGCTGGTCTGCCCCTTGTGCAGAAGTGACCTCTTCTTCGAAGGCTTCAACCTTTATGTACTGTTACTTAAAACCACAAAGTAACCTCAAAGTAAACCTCTTGAGTCAGAGGAGGATCAGGTTTGATTTGCCTCTGGCTATTCCCAGCCCCAGCACTTGCAATAGCACCACAGGCAGTAACAGCACAGTTTGAGGCTCCAGGTTATGCATCTTCCCACATCGTGATTTCTTGGGATCAGAACTCGGACAGAGAGCTCCTGCTGCAGGATTCAGCTGGTTTTCTTTTGAACTCAGCTGCTAAAAGATAAAGGCACAATGAGGAGCAAGCCTCCAGGCCTGAGGTCTGCACTACCTTAAGGGTACTTGATACACCAGTGAATGTCTGTATTCCCTCTTCATACAACATCATGTACTGCACACACTGCATGGAAACAGGTGCACTGAGAAAGACCTGGAAGCACTTACACTAGTGAAGTTACAGGAATCTGGCCTTAAGACCCCATCTCCATTGGCAAGCATATCAAAATGATTTCTCTCTATGGCAGCACAAATTTACCAGTAGGCAGCACATCCCTGGCACATCATTGAATTATGTAGACAGATACAGCAACAACCTCCAATGTGAATGAGATAGGTGATTTGTAAATGCATTTATTCAATCAAGAAAAATATTTGAGCACCTGCTTCTAAAATAAGTGAGTACATCTAAGGAAAACAGACTTTCCTGCATTAAAAACCTAAATCATTGACAATGCGCTTTATGATATATTTTACTCTTTTTATTTTCAGGGGTTTGTACCCTGACACAGGTCTTACCAAATCAATACTGAACTATCCCAAAAGCACAATTCATATTCACTCTGGATCCCTCTAATCTGAAGTAGTATGATTTATGAATACTTCAGGATACCTGCAGAATGGATGAATGCTCTGCAAAGCAACTGAGTTAAAGCCAAACTCATAAAAAAGAAGGTACAGACAGAATTTACTTTCACTTTGCAAAGGGTTTTTGGCCTCCAGCTAAGCTAGTACAAGGTTTCACTGGCTGTTTCCCTACATTATAGGTAATACAATTGTGAAAGCACAATAGCACCAAAGAAGAACACTGTTCAGTCTACCCTTCCAGCTGTGGTTGTGTGTAGCTTTAGGAACTGGGAACCAGCCCAAGGGGCTGCAGCAGGTCTGTCCCAGCACAGAGAGGCAGCAAGGGCACAGACAACAAACACCAAACCCAGCAGGTACAACAGAGAGAGCAGCGTAAAGCAAGAAGTCACCAACGCTTCTTCATCTATGAGGGTCACAAAACACTGCCCCAAACTTTGGCCTGTGTTTCTTTTTAAGCAGCTTTTTCCTCTTAACTGCATCTAGACACCCCCCTTCACTGCTCCCCCCCAGTTTTAAGCAAATGGGAACATTTTAAGGAAGAATTTGGAAAACATCAACAGCACAACTGATCAAGGTCTGATCCTACTGGAAGTCTTCTATATGGTGGAGTTATAGGGGATCATAGACTTGTTCTCCCTGCATATAAGGTGAAACAAAAGAAATCAGAAAAAAATAAAAATAAAAATACTCCTTCTTATTCTTAAATCTTTTATTGAAAATGCTCAACAGATTTAGGTTATGCCCAGAGATGAAAATTACCATTATAGTCTTTGGTTTCAGTCATTTCCAGTTAACCATCTGAACAAACTAATAGCAAGAATGGGCCCTCACCTCTTGAACACAGCTAAGAGAGGGTGGAACTGCACAAACCCCTGCATTCAGCTGCAGCAAAGATTAAAACTTCATATTTCCCAAATTACTTACTACCCTAGTTCCTTCTCCATAAGGTTTGCTTCCTACGTTAGACTAATGAAGAATCAATACTCACGTTTGGGAGATTGTTTTGTGTGTGTGTTTTTTGTTGGTGTTGTTGATTGTTTTCTTTAAACAGAACAAAAGGACACCATTTAAGTAATCCTGTTCCATCTTCAGAAGAAAATACTTCTAAAAATAAATATATACATGGCCAATTTCAGTGTCTTTATTTTAGTGTTATTTCACCCAGCTATGAGAAGGTACCTGGAATTCTCTGGATGGTTTTAAGTAAAAGTAGTGATCCTTTTTAGTGAATATAAAGGTGTTGGAAATACTTATATTGCAATATAAGCACCCACTGTACCAACACATCAAAGAAGACAACTTAATGTCACCTATAAAGATTTCTGAGTTCTTGAAACTGTACTGCAGAACATTAACAACCATCCTCATTACATTACTGTTTTAATTATACATATAAGTAATTCTTACCACAGAACAGAGTCAAAAGGGAAAAACACAAGCTCATGTAATAAGGACCAAAATAAAAAATATCATGGTCTCCAAGTGAGCTATTTTGTCTCCAGAAAAACAGAATTCTAATAAAAATTATGCAGAGCTGAACAGGTTTATAGGACTGTGATCCTATACACTGTCAGGCAGCCCATGCCATCAGAGCTCTGTGTCCCAGTAATTCTGCCAGAGGTCCCTTCCAGAGAGGGAAATGTCATCTCTCCTGCCCTTGCATGGGTGGTGTGCTCATCCACTGCTGGCTGCAAACAAGCACAGGCAGGGCTGTGCCATGAATACAAGCTGGGCTATTTGCTCGCATGTGCTCATTTCACCTTTGCACTGATAAGTTCCTCACCTGCCACACGCCTGACTTTGCTGGGAAAACACGGGAGAGACTCTTCTGGGAAAGGTAATTACTTCAGAAAGAACAGACACTGGAATTACAGTAATTAAGTCTGGAAAGGAGGTATGAAAACGTTCATGTAGTTAATGCAAAGCAAACGCAATAGCAATGCAAATGCCTCAGCATTTGACTTGACAGCTTATTTTTAAGGTGAGCATTTCTGCTGCCATTATTTGAAATTAGTTGTCATTGCTGGAGATCTTAATATATTCATAATGATGTAATTGAACTCCAGTGACATTCTAGGAGTAAACTAAAAACTCCCAAGACATTAATTTTGTAAAAAGGAATATCAACATTCATGTGATAACAAATACATGCCAATTTACATCTTCTTTTAGAATAAATAACTCTTAATTAGGTAATTTTTCATATTTGTTTCTAATTCTGCAGGATATTTCTAGGATTATGTGACAGCACTGATTTTACTGTAGTGGGGTTAAAATTCCACTGCTTTTCTTGATTTTAACATCCAATAAAACAGATTTAATATATAAATTTTCTATACTTTTACTCAAGGTTTTGCCAGCCTTTGCTCAACCATATTTTGAAGATAACAGCTGAATGAAGTGACATAGGTGTTCATGCTAGTATTTTATTATTTTATTTGCTAGACAAACATGACACATGATCAAGGAAGGAATACAATCAACGACTTGGGGGTCCCTTTGTTTCAAAAAAAATACCTCATCTGCATTATCAAGAAGTCAGTTTCTTTCAAAATTCAGTGACACCTACATCCCTTTAAGAAAGGATAATACAAGCCCTAAAGCTCACTTAGTTGTTAAAACCCACCCAGGAAAACCTTTGAGAAAAAAAAGTTCATTATGTCGGTAAGTCAGAGAGACAAAATCTTCCACTCCAATAGGTGAAAACAAATATTTCTCCTCAGATTATTTTGCTGAGGTGCCTGGAATAGCAATTACTGCAAAGTTTTGTTTTGCTCACATTCAATCCATCACGTCTTTAATCTGCAAATATCACAACAAAACTGCTTTAGATAGCCATCTGAAATCATAAACCTAATTATCAACTGTGCTTCCATTATCCCAAGAGGGCCTTTCCTTTTTCCAGGTTAGTACTAATTTATTTTCAAGAGAGAGGAAGAATTAATTATAAGAAAAAGTAATTAAGAAAACTTGATAAAATAATACATAAGACAAAAAGCATCACAGCTTCAGACTCTCTCCAGCTATAGTAATATATCAAAAGCAAACAAAAGTTCTCAGTAAAGCATAAACCAGAATTCCCCTTTTGCAGCCTCTATGATCCTGAACCAAGACGAAGCCCACACTGAGCATCGGTGCAGTGCCAGACACTCCCGTTCCCACAGCCATCGTCTGCCTACAGTGGCCACCCTCAAACGGATTGAAACAAAAGTAAACAGCAGCTGGAAAACTTGAGTTCTCTTACCATCTGACAAGTCAATTAGCCCGAGGTAGTGCAAAAGTTTCAGAGACGAGCACACCACCACCACAATCCCTAAAGTCTGGAGTCCCTCCGACTCGCCTTTAGACCACATCCTTCAAGCGCCACCCGGGTACCCACTGGTGTGACTCGCGAACAACTGCCAGACATCGAAGCTGAGAAATCCTGGTTGAAGCTTTCCTTCCTGCTGCTCAGTTGAGTGCACTGCACATTCCCCTCTCCCCCTCTCTCACTCCCTCTCTTTCCCAGCCTCTCCCCCATCCGCTCTCACTTGCCTTTTTTTTTTTTTTTGAACATGCAAGCAATTTCTGCATTTAACCATAACCTACAGTCTGATTTTCTTTCACCTCAGGGTAATTCTCTCAGGAGTTGGCTCTGCCCCCGAACAACCGGGCACTGTGCTGCTAACCTCAGCAACATCTCACACAATTTTAGGGTTTTTTAATACCTGTGATACCAGTCACCTTCTACACTTGAGATTTTCTCAGTAATTCTGCCAGTACAGATGCTTTTTGTCAATGCCTCCTCTGTACTGCGTTAAGGGAATATGGGCCATTATAGGGGAGGAAAGGGCTTTCCTTTTCTGAATGCCTCGCCCACGACATGCTGGGATATACACAAACACACTGCCCACATCCATGTGTGTGCCCACAGAGAGCCCAGGACCTGCAGAACAATCCTGCCTGTAAGCAACAGCTCCCCACAGTTATCCTGGCTTCTCTGCTGGGCAGCAGGGAGTACACCCTGAGTATTTTGCACACACCCAGGCACCAAGGTGGAGCAAGCCCCCCTTGCAGGCAGCTGAGGCAGACAGGGGCACTTCAGCTGGTTCCTGGGGGCAGTGTTTCACCAGATTGCTGGCATGGGCAGCACTGCAGGCTTCTCACAAGTCAATTATGCATTTCTCCATTGTCACCACAGATGAGAACACACTTGGCAGGTTGCGTGTTTTATCAGAACGGCAGATACAGTATTGCAACACCGGTAAAAGCTGGGTTTTTAAAGCATGCAGTAGATGCGGGTATCCCCGTGTGAGATGTTCAGGAGAATAGGCATTACTAATGGCTTTTATTTTACAGGATTGGGAGGCCGTCATTTTCCCCACACTCCACCCCACTCCACGCAAGCAGTAGCTCCCTTTCCCCAGTCCCCAGGGTGCAGGGCAGGCTGGCTTTAACCCTCCACACTGCTCCACATCCTCTTCTGGTGCTGCCCCTTCCTTAAACTGCGGCTGAATACTAACAACAGGTGCAGAATCTCAATGGGACCTTGTGTATCACATTAACTAAATAATGTACTTGAATTGCTCATATTAGAGCCAGGTTGGAGGTGCAGAGTACTCATACACACTTGAGTGATGAAGCCAACAAGCAATGAACACTTTAATTGAATTTGATCTTTGTTTCTGTACCCAGGTGGCCAAATCACACTAGCAAATGTGTTATTCATGAGGGTTCTCTGTCATTGCCATCTACCTTTCCAGAGCTCAATGGCATGATATCAAAGCCACTTCTCCTGATGAACAGTTTAGACCAAAGGATTTTTTTGTGTTCTGTAGCATCCGCCACATTAGCTTTTCGTTGCACTGGCGGTATGACTGACTCTGATGCCGCATTCTGGTTCATGTTTCCCAGATTGACACATTCAGCTTTAAAACTATCAAGGAACTGAAATCACTGTACTGTCAAATCTCTCCCAGACAAGGCAAGGAGAATTTGAAGGAGTAACATGTGATAAGCAGACCTAAAAGTATTCAGATAATTCCTTAGTTTATCATGTCCTGTTCCCATTACAAAACCAAAGAGTACTACACAAAAAAACCCCCAATCAACAAAAAACCCAGTACCCCCCATCGCATTAAGTTTGGACAGACATACCAAACATTAAAATAACGAGGCTCTTTCCTGTCTATAGAAGAGACATTTATCAGATTTACTGGCTGTTCGGTGAACTCTGCACTATTTTCTCAGACTTCTTAAGCTAACAGATTTTAAAAGGCATACAGAATGAAAGAGCCCACCTCACCGACCTGTTCCCAGGCACTAACTACCACCAAAGAAAAAAAAAAAAAGAAAAGAAAATTAAAAAGGAAAAGAAAATTAAAAAGCAATGCTATCAGGAATAGTGAAGCTCAAAGCACTTGACTCCTATTTGACTCCTAAAGGCCTGCCTTGCAACTCTGTGGTTCTCTCACCATAGTGTCCCACCTCTGTAGCTACTAAAGCCCTGCAGCAGCACCTTAGCAAGAAGCAGGAGGAAAGGCATGGAAAAGTTTTCGTTCCATTGCTTGTGTTACTGCAATTTATGCCAAGTCCAACATGCAGTTTCAGTCCCCTAGAGCACTCACTGCATACCAGAAGTTCAGAATTCATTTGACAGTATATCCAGTGCTGTCAAAACCAAATCATGACTTTTCTCAAGTTGAGTCAATTTTCAAACAGGGTTGGAGGGAATGCTGAATGAGAATTTTCCTATTCAGGACCTTCAGGGTACTTTGGGATCACCTTGATGCCAGCAGTTCTACTTGGGTGATGCTTTTTCTCTCATTTTCCAAAACTTCTCAAATCAGACACTTGGCTCATTCTCCACTTGCTCATTGCTGCCCCAGGAACAGGGATTCTTTATGTAGGTGATATGTTTGGCTCATGCTGTGCTAATTTTTTATGGAGAATGCTTGCCTGACATGCAGAGCACCAAATCTTTCCATCCACCCAGTGATCCAGCTTGGAAGCCACGTACTAACCTACTGTTATCGTTTACAGTGAATTAAACTAAATCATCCCTCTGCTGTTCCTTAAACTTTCAAATTATCACAAGTGACTGACTGAAGAATTGACTACAAGTGTCTCATGAAAAGCAAGGTGTGTGGACCCAAATAAGTAGGTTCATTTTCTCCATAATAAGAACTAATTTAAGCAAGAGAGAGAGCTTTCCTCCATAGCCTACTGGGCCCTTTACCTATAGCAATACTCATTCTTTACTGTAACATTGAGCTAAAGAGAGAAATTGGTTCTGTGACTAACACCAAAGAAAGGCTATTTAGTTTAGTTCTCCAGCACAAATCTGCACAGAAATAAAGGATTAACAACCCTTAACATGAGACAGAAATATTAATTGTTTATTACCTATTTGAGTAATTTCTGGAGCAATGAGAAAAAACCCCAAATCAATGCCAAATAAATACTGGGATTAAAATGTTTTATTTCTATAGAATTCTACAGTCTAAAAATCATGCTGCATATCTGTTTCAGCTTTTGGATTGATGCCCGACGATTTGTAAAGCTGCTGCAAAATACATACTGTTACCCTCAGAGAAGGTAGCTACAGGAACTAAATGATTTTGACTAGAATCACGTGTGAAATAAATTGCACAAACTAGACTCCCTTGTTTCCTACTGTTGTCACTGAACAACAGATTTTGTAGAACAGCAACTGGAAAAGCATTTTTCTAGTTATATACAGACAAAGTTAAGCTCATCAGTGAAGCAGTAAGCTAAGATTTTGCCAAATCAAAAAACAAAAACAAAAGATGCAAAAAGCCTACTGCTTAAAATACCAAATGTCCTGATAATAGAGATAGATGTTCTTACTAGTGCCTAGTTACATCCAGCAAAAGGAGCTGCTTGCCTCAATTAACTGCAAAAAGGGTATGCATGTGTGTCCTCTGAGAGCATAAGTAGGAAATTTATAAAGATCAATCAAAATAATATGAAATGAAAAGGATTTTCTGGTAATAAAAGTATTGCTATGATGAATCATATAAATGATTTATGCAATCTATGATCACCTCTTAAAAGTGGTTGGGGGAAAATAATCTATCACATAAAGGTGCAAAATCACAGGAAAATGGAGAATAATATTCCCCACAGCAGAGGCTTCTCCCATGACCAAGCTATTTGGAACAGATTTATGCTTTTGAAGAGGAGCATTTGTCTCCTCACTTTGTTAAAACAAACACAGCATGACATGTTCTCAATACACACACCTTCAAGAAAACCCCAGTGGTATTCTCTGATTAGCCTGGTTTAAAACTCTAAATATTAAATTTTTATCATTCGATTGACTATTCCTTTGCTATTATGCTATGATAAGGAGTAAATAGGAACATCTGACTGATTCTCCTTGTACAGTTCATTAATTCAAATGTCTCTAGAACAGTTCTGTTTATGGTTCTTCTAATACTCAGCAGTCCTCAACAGTCTCCTCACACAGCTATTGTCCATAAATCTGTTTCCACGGCAGATCTCTGAAGCCCTTCCACTTCTGTTGTGTTTTAGAAGTGGCATAATGAGATCACTCACAGCATTATAGATGGCTACCAGCATCAAGGGTATAGTACTATTCTATGTATATTTATCCAACATGATTTCTCTGTGTGTGCATAAAGTTAGTGGGTTTATTGCTGTTTTGACTTAAAGTTATTTAAACCAGTAGGCCTTTCTCATGAATGATTTTAACTTACCTAGTCCCAAGCAATGACATTTACTGCTTGAATTGCAAGTTTTTTATCAGTTTGCCTTGGTCATGTTTCTGTGCTGTTCACCACAGGTCATTAAGCCCCTTCTGTGTTTATGAGATTTTTCTGGATGTGACTAGTCCTGAGTAATTTGTGCCATTTGCAAACTGTGTGGAGAAAAAACACTTATTGATAACTGCTGACTACAATTAAAAAAAAAAAAAGTATTCTGTGAGTAAATTAGGAAGTCTGGTATTAAAGTAATAGATTATTTAGAGCCCCCTCTAAAGTACAATCTCCAGCTAAACTAACAGCCATTTGGTGCCAATGAGCTGAGGTCCCTTCCCGCTTGCATCGCTACAATTCCACCCTGACCCTTCTGCCTGCAAATTAGTTGGACTTCATATCACGCTGGTGTTTCCCAGCAGTTATTCACCAGCCAGGATTAGTTTTTGAAAGTCCTGGCTAATTACCACCAGTACAAGGATAGGTGAACTACAAATATCTCATTAGTTACTTAGTTAGGATAATAAAGAATTTTGGATGCTTTTCTATTAGTGCTGCCCAGGGAGCTGGAAATAAAGAGCTCAGTTCATCAGGCTTTTTCCAGGAAAGTAATCAGCAGATGAGCCCTTGTCCTGACCTAGTATCAGTTGTTCTGCAATAACAAAACCAGCTATAATTCTATCAAGTTCCCCCCTTAATTCAGTTCTTCTAATTCATGTGAAGGTGCTGCTATCTTTGTTCTACCAATGTCTCCCTGCTTGCTGACAATGGTAGGTGTAGTTGGATTGAAGGACCATTGGACAGTTTATGAAGAGAAGCAGGAGGACCCCACATATTTTCCCCCCTTTCAGAGCCAATGATTCCCAGCCCCCTGTGACCCTGTTGGCACAATTCACATCATTAACTTCACAAAACACAAGAATAGCTTTGAAAGATTCCAGAAATCTAATACATCATTAATGACTTTTCCAGAACAATTGGCAGTACAGACAAGCACATGGAAGTTATCACAGACTGCACAGCCGGGGACGTGGCTTTAATCTGGACTTCATGATGGCAAAAGCTGGTGAGTGTCAGCAATGCACAACGTCGCAGCAAGCCTCCTAGGGAGCTACAAATTATAAGAAGACCAACAACTAAGAGAAACCATGGAACCTTAAAGGACTAACCTGAACTGCAGTTCACATGCACGTTGTCTGAAACGGAGTGGTCTACAACTGAGGCAACATATAATTAATGAAAAAGCAACAAGAACCTCTCCTGGCTATTAAATATCACTGACAGGTTCTACTGCACTTTTCTATTTAACTAGCTCGCCCCTATTTATCTAGATTTTTAATTGTAAACCACCCCAGTTACACAAACCACAGCAGCAAACACAGCAGCCTCCTCCAATATCATGAGTCACTCTCAGACTTGCAGAAGTGTAATGGTTACTCTCAGGATGGACCCAAGACAGTTTTCCAGCACCGAACTTTCACTCTTTTCAGCCCTGTTGCTGAGGCTGAATGGACTGCTAACAACAACTTAAAACATCAGCTGCTTTAGGAGGGGAGACAGGGAGAGGATCCAGGATGTTTCTCATTGTCCTACTTTTAAACAGGCAATGAAAGTTGAGTGGGACACATGCTGTGAGGAAAAGTGGAGTAGGGGAGAGAAAGCGAAAAGTTAAAAGAAGAAACAGAAAAAGAGGGTATTTCAAGTCTGAAAGAAGGAACAATAAGGGCATGTAAGAGGAAGAATAGATCTGTGAGGGACTGGGATGGGGCTATCTATGCACAATATAAAACTGCTCAAAACCCAGAAAACCTGATGTGTCAATTTTTCCATGGGTTCATTACCAAAATAGGGAAAATGTCACTGCATGAGTCTTTGCAGCCAACCTGTGCTGAGTCCCACATGCAGCTGAGCAGTCTTCCCTGGAACCTGTACTCAGAGGTGAGCCCACTTCATCAGCAAATACATCTGTGATGGAGTAGCAAACAGCCAAAAGAAGCTGTTAAAAGCCACAAATAACCAGAAGACAGATGAGGTTTGTAGTGGCAGTTTCTTGTTTACTGGATTTCTGCCAGAAGCAAGAGGAGATGTGAGCCCTCCCTTGTGGCACTGGCGATTAGGCAGGTTCAGGAAGACGTTAAGAGGCATAAAGCTTAAGAGACTCTGCTATCAGCTCGGGCTGCAGTGATTTTTCTCATCACAGGTAAATTTTCACCCAAGATATATATTTCCCATGGGCATCAGATTGTCACAGCTTCATTCCCACTTTTAATAAAAGTGATAATTAACAGTGCAGACAGAACCTCCGCACTTGGGCTTTTTTCTCATATGCTTTGCTGTTCCAGAATCATATTGAATTAGGCATGTGAGAGCGAGGATGAACAGGTAGGTTTAAGCCCCACAAAGGCTTACAATTCTCATCACAGAAAACTGAAACAGGACAGACCACAGGTTAAAAACAAGATTAAACTTGCTTAAGTGATGTCATACCCAGTTATTTGACATAACTGCTTTTATTATTTACAGCTTCTGGCAAGTATCTTGCTTTTCCAATACATGTCGACTTGCTGATAACTGCTAAGATGCTCCTTCTGACTGTACCTTTTGCTTATTCCTTTCACTTCTATTTTACAAAAACCACTGAGGGATAAAACCGGTGAAACCATCCAGCACTACATAGGCTTTGCTACTCTTATACATGCTCCTCCCTGATGGATCTTCTGACATCAGACAAAGCAAGATAACATGGAGCTGGTTATTGGGGGTTTTCTCTAGAATTATGTGAATCTACTGGAGTCTGCAGATACTTCATAGCTTTACAGATCTGTTAGTTAGAAGGAATATCAGATATCACCTGCTGCAACCTGCTGCCCAGAGTAAGAGCTGCCTCACCGCCACTACAGCACGTGCCAGACTAGTTAAGACCTGACAAGACTTGTCTTGAGGGCAACAGAGTCCAAGTAATCATGAAAAAACAGTTAAAACCCTGTGTTTTGGAAGTCCAGAGAGTTTGTAGGGGCAGTTAGGACTTTGGAAAAGGAAGACCTGGAAGCCTGGCTTTCACAGTTTGCCTCCCTCTTGAATAGCCACCAAAAGACATTGAGTGCCATAAGATCCACCTCTGCAGGTGACATCTGTGCCAAGCAGATGATTAACAACTTATTTATTTGCCTCCTCGAAGGTCTAAGTAGCAATTGAAGCCATGCACTAAGGAATATGATTACATTTCCCATCACTCCACTACAGTAACAAGTGTAATTTATTCAACCATACAGTCGTCATAGCTCCTGTAGTCTCCAACCAAGACATCCCCCTTATTTGCCCATTTCCCTTTATTTTTATGTGGTGAACTGAAGAATCAGTCTGCTTAGTGCATTTTTAACTCATGCTCTAGTGGGATATTAAACTGTGCTCTCATTTTTGCCTAAGAATTATACAAAATATCACTCAGTAATCTCATCCATTTGTCTTAGTTATAACAAGCCAATGTACTGAAAAACACTCCCCACTTGAGGAACACTGTTCCTTACTTGTTGCGTTAAACCATGTTTTCTTACCACTTTTCATCTTGTTCTGGATTTCTTACTGTTAAGTCACCTCAAGCAATGAATACATGTACAAAATATTCTAAACAAGCCCGTATTTCTTTCTCTTGCTGAACTGTTATCATTCTTGTATTTAAATATTCTTGTGCACTTTTCTGGCATTTTGTCTTCATTGTACCATCTATACATTAGCTGCACTTAGGTTTTTATTTTATTATCTGTAATTCCTGTACACATAGCTTGAAAGATTTAATTTAATTAATTTGCAAAATTATACTGCAAAAGATAGTGCCACAAAAATAAGCTTACTACAAGGAGATAAGAGTAATAAATTCATGAAAGAATTATGAAACTGTATGAAACTAACTGCATTTTCTATATATCACAGTGAACTATGAAATAGTACCACACTATTTCAGATACATCATAGTCTCAAATCACACCATCCCAAAAATTTTTAAAAATCTGTACCAAAGAGCAAAACTCTTAGCAAACAAAAAGACAAATTTATAAAGCCAATGCCTGAAGTCAACTACTTTCTAAGGTAGTTTAGAAAGTATAACATAGTCAATAAAACCCGAAAAATCAGTTCATGCTGTAGTTCTAAATACATGTAAAGTAGCAGAACTTTTAGGGGCTGTGTGGAAAAGAAGGATGGTTTTGCTTTTGCCAGCACGGCTGCCACTGGATATACAGCATATATATATATGTGTATATACAATTGGATATACAGCAGCAGTTCCATGTGACTTGCTCAGGAGGAGTCAGCTCTCAGAGTTTACCAGACTGACCCTGGTTTATGAATTACAGTTTAACTGCTCCTCCAGTGGCCCCACTATTTCTTGACACAGCACAGGAAGGCTGACATTCCTGGAAACAAAGCACATGAAGAACTGCAATAGCAGTGCATGTGACAGAAACCATGTTACAGCTAAGCAGCAGCCTTAGATAATCAACCTCCCTCGTGCATCCTCCCTTATGTACATTCCAAAAATACTCTATTACCCAGCAAGCTGGATGTTGATGATGGAGCCAGCATCCTTGCTCACTCCCACATCACTGCTCCAGTCAGGCAGCAGGGGAGAATACAAGGAAAACAGCATGGCAACAGCATGTAGGCCAGGTGGGACAGGCTTTGAACAGCCTGGTCTAGTGGAAGGTGTCTCTTCACATGGAAACCAAAGGCCCCTTCCAACCCAAACCATCCTATGGTATATTTTTTGTACAGGGGAACTGGAAGGACAACAAAGCAAAGAGTCAACCTCTGGGATAAACCCTTCAAGAAAATCAGAATATCAGATCAAATACTCAAAGTACATGAAAAGATGTTTTAGATGCATAGAAAAAATGAGTAAGGAAAATAAAGGTGCCAGGGGTTTTCTGCAAGCATATTTACATTCTGAATTTGAGTTTAAATTCAAGGGCAAAAGCAAACTGAAGTAGATTTATGACTATAATGTTACATCTGGTAAAAGGCAGCACAAGTAGAAGGATGATTTGTATACAGCACATCCCAGGGCTGTAAATATTCATATTTGGGGTACAGTATGTATCATGCACACTTCAGCAGGTAGAATATTCCTACACCAATCCGCAATCTTCTTGAATAATTACACGTACCACAGGTCCATTTCCATGGTTAAGATGATATCAGAACTATAGTGGGGGGGAGGGAGGAGGTGAATTTCTTCAAAGGCCTGCAACATGCAAAACTCAAGGCCTAACTTTTTTTTCCCAGAAAGTGTAAGACACTTGAGAGCCAACTCTTTAAGTATAGAAAAACACTCCACAAGATTTATTGCAAGGAGATGAGGGTTCTTTTCATTTAAGAAAGCTTTCCTGCCTGGAAAGAGGCATCTTTCCCAGAGACAGTTTTAGACATTTTCTACTCATGCATTCCAGAGACACTTTCCCTGGTATGAGAAAAGATAAGTTCTTGCAGACATCCTTGAAGGCCCCTGCTGTGGTGGGGCTGGGGATGATAAAAGCCCTGAGAAGAACAGGGGGCATGTCTTTCTGAGGCCCAGTGCAGTTTTATGCCAAAATCTTAAGTGTTCTCGGCTTTCAGAAATAAATACTCATAAATCCTTCCAGTACCTGGTATTTTGGGGGTACCTGCACATAATCTTCCCTTGCAAGCTCCTTGATAAGAGAAACATTCATCTGTATGAAAGTTTCTGGATTGTCTTTCAAAGGCATTTATTGTCTGAAGGAAAAGAATTACACACCTGTTAGGGTAATCCCAGTGCCAAATGGGACAAAACCAGGTTGCAGAAACAGGGTCAGAGTTCCAGTGCATTTTAGAAGGGCTGGACCAGGGAACGGGAGGGCTTCTGCCAAAGTTTGCAGAACAACAGCAAGCCCATAGAGGTCTCCAGGAACAGCTACTATACCGTAGCACAAAACTGACACTGGTGCCGTGAGCCAAAAAGTTTATCCCATGTGTCTATATACATACATATGTAAATGACCATATGATGAACTTTTATAATTTGTACTATGACATTACTTACTAACAATCAAGTACACAGTGTGCAAAGTATGAAGATGAAAGGCCAAAACCCATTATGAATGGTGTTGGTCTAGTTCCACTGTCAATCTAAATAATGGTCAGTTCAATACAGGAAGATCATTGCTCTCCAGAACGTTGCAACTGACTGCCCAAAGAGCTTCTTAAGGAAAAGTTGATTAAATATGTCCATATCAATTAACCAGATGTGTTCTTGATGGTCTGTAGTATTCATTGGATCTTTTAATAAACCCCTGTCTTTACTTAAATTTGCTAATGAGAACCCACTCTAACTAAAGAGTATGACAGAGGTCACTATTTTTCCCTCCCTCCCTGCAATTTAATTAAACTGAAGCTTATTAATTGTAAGGTACATTCTTGTGAAAAAAAGTGCAAAGCTTAATTGCCACTATCAAAATAAATATCAGTTTGGATGTACCAGTGGATGCTTTGCAGCTGCTCAAATACATCCTTGCTCAGGCCTTGAGAGTAAGATATGTAGATGAAATGACAGGGTATTTCAGTTGTCAGTACTTGTTCTGTTCAGAGTGCTTTCAGGCAAAGAACAAACCCAAAATCTAGCAATGATGCCAAATTACGTCCAGAGGTACGGGAGGTAACAGTTTAGTTAACGTAAAGCATGAAACACTTCTCAGTATGTTAAAGAATTCTTGCCTGGATCTTTAGCATTTTACATTCACAGCAAGTTGCTAATTGCTATTAGCTCTTTTGTTAATCATCAGGAAAACATGCACTACAATAAACATGTGTTTACATTAATCTTCCAGGTACACTTTGACCAAAACTATTCATATGAATTCTAGAGATGTCTCTCTAGATATATCTCTGCCATTTCCGGGGGGGGGGGGAGGGGGCGGGGTGTGGGAAGATGGTGCACATCCAAATTCTTAACTCTCTACTCAGTAAAGAACTACTGAGCAGTATCCTATTTCCATCTGACCTTAAGAATTGAAGGATGCTTTCCTGCAGAAGAAGAAAGACATGCAGGATAACATTTGGAAAATGAAGAAAGGCAGAAATTGCTCAAATTCTGGCAAATCATGAAATCATTCCACCCGTTAAAGCTTCTTAGAGAGAATTGCAGCACTTTGGTGAAGTGAATGTAACCATTTGAGCTACTACGTAAAGGTTCACTTTGCTTGAGGGAAGCTACATGAACTATGCTGAGAAAACACCTAATTTTCTGCCCTCCATTCCCTCTGTTTGGTGTAATATGTAGTTGTCCTGAAGGCAGTCTTTACAGACTGGCCATTGCCTGTACCTGAATTGGAACAGAAGCTCTGCTGGCAGCATTAGTGTCTTTCTGCCTCTTAGTTTCACCAGATCAGCTATATGGGCTGCTATAAGAGGGATTGCATTTAGATTAAAAAAAGTGCATCTGTATCTTAAGACATCATGGAAAACTTTATACCTCATGATTATGGTTTATTTTTTTTAAAGGTATATGCATTTGCAAATATGTGAAGCTTTGTGAGCCTGAAAACTGTTTGCAAGACTCCCAAATCATCCAGTCCCACAAGGCACACTAATCCTGTTTCTGTTGCTCCCTCCAATATTATCAAAACAGGAAAGTGGAAAACCACTTGATTTCACACCTAAGTATGGGGACAAATTGGCATGGACTCTGCTAAATAACTTTTTTAAACAGGAAGGAACTTTCTAGTGTCTACTTTGTTGTCCAGGTTGCAAAGCTGCAATCTCTTGAGCTAACCTGCACAAAAGTTCAATTCCTGTGTATTTCTCCTGGATACCAAATAGGAAGTCTGTAGTGTTAGGGTATAAGCACTAGTAAGCATTAATACTTAGGTGAGGTTTCTTCAGATCTGGGTGTTAACTATTCTACAGTGGAAGATATATATAAATAGATGGATTTATAGAGATATATCTTCCTGAATCACAGAAGAGTGTCTGGAAAGTCAGGAAAGAGGGAATTAACACAATCTCAAGTCCACTAAAATTTCACTACTATAACTCTAGAAAGAGAAGGTGAAGTTGACATATTTATTCAATACATTCTGTTCAGTTTATGTAGTAATTGTGCTTGGAAGGGTCATTAGACCACACATAGGCTTGGAAATGCCATACAACAGCCTTAAACTTGAAGTGTCAGCTGAGGATTCTGGCTGTCACTTGTTTATGGTGATGTTAACTGCATGGACATTAATTGACTTGAATGGCACAATGCCATTTTAGGTTTTGCTTTGGTCTCTGCTACAACTCCAAAGTACAGAGACAGGGGAATTCACTGTGCCACAAGGGAATTAACTGTGCCATAAAGCTGACCAGCTTTTGTTTTGTGCTAACAAAAGCTGAACTGACAAATCTTACACAGGCGTTGTACTTGAAAGGCAAGCTGCACCTGGCACCATGATGAATTGCCAACTGGAGCCTTCACGGGACAAATTTCTTCAATCCCCCTCTCACTTGGTGTGCTGGAGGGAAAGGATGCAGACTCCCACGTGCATCCCCAGGCAGCAGTGAAGCAGGATCAGCCCTTCATGCTTTGTATCGCAGACACACACAAATGAATCATCAGGGCACCAGAGCCCCGCTGCACTTGGTTGGGGCTGGCTGCAGACACATGAGAGCTGGCAATATATGACCTGGATGGCAGGTATGTGAAGTCCTTTTCTGCACACCTGTATTCTGCCTATCTATAGTTTGGCTTTGGTGGTAGTGCCCTGTTTCTATCACTTTTATTTTTCTCTTGGGCACATCTAAGTCAATGCTACTCTTATACTGGAATTGTTGCTTTTCCCATTGCTGCTCAGACTTGCCTGGCTGAGGTGTTGTTGTGTTTCACTTCTCTTATAGTACTCCTTAGTTATTGCTAGGTAACTCACATAAATGCTATGACTTATGTGAAACAATAACTATTAGGTGGCCTGTGTCAGCCCTTGCTTGCTCAAAACATGCTACAGGAAGTCACAAAAAGAGAGAAAAGATGGATGTTAGCCCAAGATTTGAGAAACCTGGTTGCTGTGCTGTGGAGAAGTTTCAAAACCACAGCCAAGTCACAGAGACCAAGATGTCTTGGGTGTGTTCAGGGGCCCATCTGCCCTGAGCTCTGGCTTTGTTCCCCTTTCACAAGCAGGATAACAGCACTGCCTCAGAGGGCTCCACACAGTCCGTGTGCTGAGTGCTGTGCAACACTAGGAGGTTACAGCACTGACAGAACTTATAGTCTTGGAGCAGGTGGTAGAGCAGGTGGAGGAAAGGTTGGTGTGAAATGCATGAAATGGCAAACTGAAGTCTTGAAACATCCCTTGGTATCAATTTAGGTCTTAGTCCTAGAAAAAAAACTGTGTCACAAAGTCTTAATAATGTCTTTAAACACATTTCAGCATCTCAAGAGCTTGGCAAATCACTGCAGATTTCCTCACATGGAGCCAAACACACTTGTCTCCTAGGAAGTCATTTGGGATAAGACTAGATCTGTTCCCGAGGTCTCACTGGCATAATTTTGGAACAAGTTTCTTGAAAAATAGTTCTGCTCCGCTCTATTGAAAGGTAGGAAATAAATACATTTACAGCTCAGTGCACTTCAGAGACTGCCCAGTCCAGGGTCCCCTTTATGTAAGACATCAGCTACTGGGCATGTTGTGATGTGGGTTTGCTGTGACTTTAGGGAAGGCATATACCAACACTTCCATTTTAGTAAAGAAATCTGGTACCAAAGAGGCCCTCAGGGGAAGGGAGTTCCAGCAACGGGGAATTAATGTTTCCGTAATTAGCCAATTATCTTAGATATAATTCATTAAGAAGTTGCATGTTCTCATTTCATTAACTCCTCCTCCCAGCCTTCGCTTTCCAACTAATTCTAATTGCAGAAAAAGGTGGGAGAAACAAGATCCATCAAGAAACCTCTAGTGTAACTGATGCAGGATTGAGCACACTCTGAATGTATGACCCACATTGCCTGGCCATCTCTGCTCCAAGGAAAGCTGGAGCTTTCGGTAGAAACTAATCTTATGTAAATATCAAGAAAGAAATAATTACCACTACTACTATAGAGCTTTCACCTACAGTTTTGGAATATTTTACAAAGAAAACTAATAAAGAAATCAAAAGAAAGCAAGAGAATGTTTTCCAGAGCCCTGAAGTGAAACCAGGGGCACATGTCAGGTTTCCCCGAGTTTTTGAGCAGCTTGGTTTGGTATTCTGCCTTCTTACCTGAACCCCTTAATTCAACCTACTCAAGCTCAGGTTCATACCCTTCTTTCTTTTCCTAATTTTAGTACCTTTTAATACAGTTTGAAATTACTTATTCACTAAAATCTACTTTTCTTTTGTTCAAAATCATTGATTTGAGAACTTCACTATTCCTTGGCCACTGTTGAATTGCCTTAGCCTTTAGAAAACTTCAAAACAGAAGAGGGAAGAATATGCAGAGGAAGAAAAAAACAAAAACAAACAAACAAAAAAACCCAAAAAAAAAAACAAAACCAAAAATACCCGCAAGACAAAAGAAAGAAGGAAACAGGGAAAACTGGATGATAAATAAAGACTAAGAAGAAACTTTGGATAAACACCAGTTTATCCATGCCACATGTGCCAGCCAAACTTACGTTATTATTCCTCTAATCTGAAATAGAGATGCCTACTGGTGTTACAAGAAATGTGTCAATTTACTAAACCAACCTTCAGGAAAAATTCATTTCAAAGTCAGAGAAAAGTTAAAAATACCCTTAATAAACAGCTCAACAGCCAGGGTGGAACTAAAGCATTTATCTCCATGTAAATACTTCCAGAGGTATGAGTATAGCCTAACATCAGGTGCTCCTTTTCTAAGTCTGCAGTTACCCATCCCATGGAATTCTGTTGCCCTTGCACGTGACACCAGGCACCGAAAGGCAGGGCAGAGGCCAGCAGCAGGTTCTCTCAGTAGGATTTAATTTCCAGGAGTAATTCTCACAAACCCATTTGAAATTCTGCTGAACAGTGATCATGCTTGGACTCAACACTGAGCAAGTCACAGCAGACTGCAGATCATTAAACCTCACAGGGCAGCTCTTGAGCCCCTTTGCTTTTACTCAAACAAATATCCATGAAGCCATTCTGACTTTGCAGAGAGAAAAAACATGACAATTATGATGGCAAAACCCAAACCAACAACTAAAAGCCCCACAGAAGCACAAAGGCTGTAAAACTGCTGAAAGGGAAACACTGAAGGGGAATGCAGCATGATATTTGTAGCTCATGGATGAGCATTTTGGTTTTTTGAAAAAACACAAAACCCACCAATTTTTCTCTGAACAGGTTTAACTTCATTGGGAAGCTACTTGTTCAAGTGAAAAAAGTAAACAATTTGCAAATTCTATTTTCTTTTCAACAGAGACTTTCAGAGTGAACTCTGGTATAATACAGGAAACCCATACAGTAAGTGGATCAGCAGGAACACTTTCTGCAGCAGGAATGGCAAGCAAATTCTGCACCTGTGCCAAGAACTATCCCAACCCCCATCACCCAGAAAGCAGGGAACAGGCTCACTCCAACGCAGAGGAAGGCTGAGAGGGCCAACAATCACATCAGCAGAATAAAGGGACGTCTCAGAAGACCTTGTTTTGTACAAAATACTGGATATTTTGTCTCCAATGGCTGTTTTCTTCCCCTGGAAGCAGCAGCAGAGGCAGTCATGGTAACTGCAGGGTGGGCTGCATGCACGAGTCAGAAGGACGTATGTGCATGAACACGGGCTGAAGGTGATTTCACATCCCATCTCCAATATCCTCAGCCAGTTTTCTAACTATTAAGGTATTGTTTAGGAGAGCAGTCATGCTTTGTACCACACATACGAGACCAGGCTTGCCTTTTGGTTTTTAAACTGTAGATTAAAATGGAACAAAAACTGGCAAAAAACCACTATGACTTGTAGACATGCCTGATAAGGTTTCTAGGGTCTGCTTTTTATTAAGCAAGAATGTTTGAGAGAGGGAAAGAACACATATCAGGAGATATTTACAGTTATAAAGATAATCCAACTGGGTATTTCAGCACTGTTACAAAAAGATCTAAATACTGGCCACTTTGTTTATATTGATTCAGAATTCCATGTCTTTCGAACTATCCACACACCTTGAGATGGAACAGTTGTTTCTGCTCTGACATTGATTACATCCCTTCATTTTAGAATGAATTTAGAAGTTTAATAACACATTTGGAAAAGAATAAATCACCTTTGGGACAGAAGAGAACTTCCTTGCCTGCATTCCTGAACCTGCATGTATTTTTGGGTACACTCAATAAAAAAGTAGATTTAAACAGACTGACTTATTTCCATAAAATCAATCAGACCTACCCTCCAAAGCCAGGGTCCTTCCAGAAGTCTGGATTGTAACTGAAATCTGTTCCACAGTCCAGTGGTTTTCAGCACTGAATTTACACTAGAGCTCCAAAAGCATGCTGTAAAGTTATACACATAAGTATAAGCTGTTTATTCTAAACCACACTAAATACTGCTTCAGCCATAGGAATTTTAAGCTCAGTTTACATTAATCTGGACCCTTGCCTAACACCAGGCAAACATACTCTCTGTAGATAGACAAAGGTATTTTAAGCACCATAATAGAGACCTTGGAAAGCCATGCATAAAGACCTGGATATTATGTCATCAGGATTTACTTTTTAATGCATAAGACAGAAAAGTTTTGTGCATCTTGGTTCTCAGAATTATGCCAGGTCACTTTTCTAAGGGCATTTGTAATCATCATCTGCAATGACAGCAATGCCTGCAGTGTTTCTCCTTCCGGGTCTTAATACAAGTAATTTCTCTCATGTTTTCCTATTTCATCCTAGAAAAAAAAGAAAAATGTGCTCTGTTCCAAAAAGAGAATTTTTCACCTGTACATCCTATACTAAACTCTCAGGCAATGATATTTTACTTCAGCAACTCATAAACCCACGAAATTCATGGTGGACTGAGTTATAATGGAGAACATAAAAAGGCAGGTTACAAATAGCCAAGGGTGATTCATGTTTCTGAAGTGATAAGCTCTGCAGAAGTAGTTTGAAATACATAATTTCTCACTGCTCAGAAGAAAGCAACAATTTTAAAGTGACACAGAGAAAGGCAATCTATAACAATAATAAGGAATTTACATTGGTGGTCTACACAGAAAACCACTTATGAATGGGCACTCTGTGAGAGTTTTTCATTAATTATGTCCAGCATCAATACAAATGGACAATTAATTAGCATGTATTTGGAAAGGTAATTTTTCTCCTTTCACACAGATAGTTTTTAAAGTTCTGTGTAGACATAGAATAAAATAGCTGTAGCTGAAAAACTCAGTATAGGAGATTTAATAACCTTCACTCAGATACATTATAAAGCTATTAAATGTCTGCCATTCAGGTAATTATTTGAGATATGCCATGTATTATACTATCTCTACGCCAAGACGTGAGGAAAAGAAGAGGAAAAACCAGCCAAACCAAAACCCCACCCCCCCAACCCCCAACAAAATACAAGGAGGGAGCCCTGTGGATCCCTTAAGAAGCCAACCACAGTCGTGGTCCAGAGGTGGGAAGCAAAGGGGATGTTTGAGAGTGCTCCAGCTTTCTAATAACATCATGAACCTGACCCTGCGGGGTTCCCAAAGCTCTGCTTTTCCTGCTGACAGCTGGAGACTGCAGCAGCACTGGTGGCTGAGCTGAGAAAATGTCTCCAAGACGGAGAGAAAACGAAAATAAACAGTGAGCCCCATGGTGTCACTTTTATAAGTCACTTTTCTGACAGCAGCCACACTTTCATACATGGCACTCGGAGTAAACAAGTGAGAGCAATGGGGGTTTGGCTGTGGGAAGAGGATGCTCTTTTCAGCACAAACAATGCAAAGGCAGACAAAGAGCAGAAAACAGGATGGCTCATTACTACCTGTCTTCTTCCAATTATGCCTATTACTCTGGAGGTGACAGGACCAATAAACGTGCAGCACGGTGCCAATAAAAATATATATATTCCCTGTCAAGTAGTGTTTTCTGAGAGAAATACAGAAACATCCAAAGCACCGTGAAATAAACACCACTCCTGAAAAAAATGGGCTCAACCCCATAAAGCACAGAACTCATCATCAAAAGGACATTGCCATCATACACATTATATTAATTATGTCTATTGATACCTGCAAAACTCGACTTCCAAGATTTAATGTCCAATTTAAAATGTATTTTAATGCATTATTCCCTCATCAACAAATTTTTTATGATGCTCCACAACAAAGGAAAAAAATTTGATCTCTGACTTAGACTGGTGAAAATCACAGAATGCTTTGGGCAGGAAGGGACCTTAAATAACATCCAGTGCCACCCCCTGCCATGGGCAGGGACACCTTCCACCAGCTCAGGTTGCTCCAAGCCCTGTCCAACCTGGCCTTGGGCACTCCCAGGGATCCAGGGGCAGCCACAGCTTCTCTGCCCAACCTGTGTCAGGGCCTGCCCACCCTCCCAGGGAGGAATTCCTTCCCAATATCCCATCTAACCCTGCCCTCTGGCAGTGGGAAGCCATTCCCCCTTGTCCTGTCTCTCCAAACCCTTGTCAACAGTCTCTCTCCATCTTTCTTGTAACTCCTTCAGGTTCTAGAAGGCCACAGGTCACACTGAATCCTTCTCTTCTCCAGGCTGGACAATCCCAACTCTCCCAGCCTTTCCTCCCAGCAGAGCTGCTCTGTCCCTCTGATCATCCCAGTGCCTCCTCTGGACTCTCCAGAAGCTCCCTGTCCTTTCTGTGCTGGCCCAAAGGGCTGGAGGCAGCTCTGCAGGTGGGGTCTCATCTGAGGAGCAGAGGGGCAGAATCCCCTCCCTAAAATAGACTGGAGCACACTTGCACCAGCTGCTGGCATGGACACCCTCCTCTCAACCCCCACTCGGGCCCATTTCACCAGCTTGGTTGCTCAGGATTAATTAATCTCATCAATTCTGCCCACCTTTGACACACCTGTGATTTGCACTGTGCTCCCATTTTAACCTTGTGAGGGGGAACCAGAGAGCCAAGTTTGCTGTACAGAAGAAACCACACCAAGGGCTCCTCTTCAGTTTGCTTCTCCTGGATTAATCCAGGCTGCTTTGCCAGCCCGTGGGGAAGGCTGGGATGGGATGGGATGGGGTGGGATGGGATGGGATGGGGTGGGATGGGATGGGGTGGGATGGGATGGGGTGGGATGGGATGGGATGGGATGGGATGGGATGGGATGGGATGGGATGGGATGGGATGGGA
>JAWWMO010000030.1:295440-336169 GCA_035047845.1 Dendrocincla fuliginosa | reverse complement strand
GGGCAATGGGCACAGCCCCAAGGCTGCCAGAGCTCCAGGAGGGTTTGGATGATGCTCTGGGGCACAGGGGGTGACTCCTAGGGCTGGTCCTGTGCAGGGCCAGGAGTTGGACGGGATGATCCTTGTGGGTCCCTTCCAATTCAGTATATCCCCTGATTCTGTGATTTGTCTTTACTGAAATCCATCAGCCAGAATCTTCAGGTCTTTCCTCAAATTTGTGATGGTCTCCTGCAGTCCTTTCCAGTGTGGTAATACCTGTGTATGATCCAGCTTGGTGATAAACATTGACCATGACTAGAGCCAGGAAAGCCCTCAGTGGAGTACTGCTTAATCCCTCCTGTTGTTTTGATGATGAACCACAGAGAGCTGTCCCCAGAATAGCTATCAAGCCAGTTTCCATCTAACCCATGGCAATTTCATAGACCATCCTTTTGGCTTCCAGGTGTGAGACGGGGCCAAAGAATATTGCTTGGATGGAGATGTAATGTGTTCTGTCTCTCTCCTGTGCACAAGGATGAGCTCTATCAATTCAGCTGGATTCCCTAGCATTCATTCCCAATAACAAACCTCTGCTTTTGCATTATACACCAAATTCTCCAGTGAGTTCAAAAGAGGACTAACATATATTTAAGGTCTATAGTTCTCCCAAATTAAAAAGAAGAAAAAGAGTTATGTGCATGACATCATAATTTTCCATGCTCCCTACCCTCACTTCTGCTTTACTAATTTTATTTAATTTTCAAAGAAAAAAAGTCTCGCTTGGTGTAGAAAAGACAACTGCAGAAGAGTTTGTATTCTGCTCCTACTAAAACTTCACAGCAGCAACCAAATATTAAAACAAGTGTCACCAAAGCCAGATTCAGGGACCTGGCCAAATATTATCTGCTTTTCAAACATTGCATACTGAGTGACTATATTGTAATAACATGAGAATTCTTTGTAGCACTGTTTTTAGGAAGTGGAAGATTGATCTCAGGTCATTTTGATGCACTCTGCCCTTGGTCATGATATCACTTCCCTGACAGCAATTAACTAAGGTCAGCAATATAATTTACCCCGTTTTAAATTACGGTGTAGAAACATTTCAGAGAGCACATCAAGTGTGTGATATTCAGCAGGGACCCGGGAGCTTGATCATTAAGCACACGAGGAGGCACACTCCCTTCATTCTGAGTGTATTTCCCATTAATGGTAATAGCATATTGAGAGGAAAATATGCACCATAAACTTTCATTACTCACCGTTTCCCTTGCACTTTAACAAATGAGCCACTGATGTAGACTCAGAGGTAGGCCCACTTCTCTCTATCCCAGTGCTATAGAAAATCAAAGAGGCTTTTCATTGCAAGCACAGACATTCGTACCTACATTTTGCATTGTGGATTTTATTAAAATCTGCTTTTAAGCCAGGCAGTTCCAGTGTGGGACTCACAGATACACTAACGAACGTTGCCAGGACACTGCCTCTTTCCTCTCTTCTCACCTACTGTCCCCACACTCCTGCTCCCTGCATGGCATTATGTCCCTTAGAGTCAATTCACCCCATTAATCAAGCAGAAAAATAAGAATTTATCTTTTATCATAGCAGAAAACTAAGGTATTTCTAAACCCACTCCCAAAGAAGCTGTATTTTCCACAATCAGGTGGAATATCTGATACAACTGATATCCTGGTGGTGTTCCAAGTGCTTAGTTACCTTTTGCCCATTCAAATTACCATAACAGTTCTCTGTAAGGTAAAGATTTTTTTTTTGTGTCCTAAACTATCTTTGAAGGAGCTGCCATATGTCATTTTACCAGCAGCCAAATGTTGCTGATGAATAAAATAGCACTGAACAAGGAAAAGGTATTTTTCCAAGAGGAGGAAAAATTGCAGATGTTGAAATGTCTGCTTTGGGAATCATTCCACAAGTCACACACAAATAGGAGATTTGGTCATTTTTCACAGGTACAAGGAACACAAAATGGTAGAATTGTGAGAGCTTCTCAAGGAGGAGCATTCAGAAATGAAGGCAGTTATGGGATGAGAAGCAGTCCCTTCTAGCAGAAGAAGAAAGGGGA
Source organism: Dendrocincla fuliginosa (assembly GCA_035047845.1). Taxonomy (NCBI): domain Eukaryota; kingdom Metazoa; phylum Chordata; class Aves; order Passeriformes; family Dendrocolaptidae; genus Dendrocincla; species Dendrocincla fuliginosa. The sequence continues at coordinate 334,110 of JAWWMO010000030.1, read as the reverse complement.
GTTTGGGGAGGGTTACCCAGGGTGAAGGCATCCTGCCTCCTGCAGCTTCCTGCTACACCAACAGCCACCGTCAGAGCTCGGAGATGAAGCTGTCATCCCTGCTCTGTCCTTGTGGCCTGGGACTGGGCAGGACGGTCAGGAGTCTACGCCAGCTGGATAAGACATTCCTGCTCCCTGCCTGTCCCTTCCCACAGAGGAAGAGGTGGTAGAGGCAGATAAGATATTCTCTATGGTGCTTCTGCCAGTTCTGTCCCTCACCTCTCCACATCTGTTCTTGGCCTCAGCCTCATTTCTTCTTCCCTTCTCAGCCACCAACAGCCTGATTGGAGGAAAAAAGGGTCAAAGCACATCTGGAGTAGATATGTACCCACATTTGCTTTATAGAAGTGTTTACTTTTGTTAGGATGCAAGTAACCCCTTTATCAATTTGGCTGCTGGAAGAATAAGTGGAGGGAGAAACAAGTCTGAATGTGCCTTACCAATAGTGCCTTTCCACCATCTGGAACCACAGGGCTTCTTCTACCAAGTGCACACTGGCCCCACAGAATACAATTTACTAAACACTGTAGTTTCACACTAACAAAATTCAGTTTTATCCACAGTAACAAGGAGGCTTAAATCAAATCTGATTTCTTGAACCTGATTGTCCCATTTTAATCTGCAATTCAGTATATTGGGAAAAAAACCCCAACCTGCAAGATAGTGAAATACAACAGGAAATCCCAGCGTCTCCCAAAATTTGTTACTTTTAGAGCCTCTGCCAAGCTTCTTGTGCAGCCACACTTCACTCCTCTCCCCCACAGCTCCAAGGCCAGCAGCTCATAAACTACATCTGACTCCTTGTCACAGCATATCTGCCTCCACTTAAACAAAACAACAGACCCAGACTTATTATTGATACATTTACAAGCTGGTAATTTAATACTCTCTTAGTTCCCTTGAGAACTGAGAATTGTTTGAATCAAAATCTCAATATTCAAAACAAACAAGTCTAAAATCCACAGACTTAGACAAGCAATCCTCATTCTAAAGTAATGTCCACTGTCCACCAGGATTTTGTGCCAGACTGAAGTCTAGCAGGGAATCAACACTAAGCAATGCATTTAATTCAGCTCCAGATAACTCCTGCTCTCTTCAAGCCTGATCACCTGTGCAGCTACACGAGCTTCCTGGCACGCTACCCAAATTTTGCTAGACTAAAACAATTAACGAATCTATTTACCACTAAATAATCAATAAAGGAATAGTGATTTTAAAAAACAAAAAAAAGTTTCAGAAGCACTCAATACACCTCAAAAAATCAAAAGGTTTACAAACTCACACATTAAAATCTTTAGCTTGAAGACATCTGGATAAATAGACTACTAAGTAAATGGCTTTATTTGAGAAAACACTAGACAAACATACCTGAAACATCTCTACTGCATCTGAGCATTCCTCTAAGCCGTTCAGGGCACTGGGCATTCTCACCTGGTATCCAGCCCTCAGCTCAGGTGCTCACCTAGCAGCAAGTGCCTCTCCTCACAAGGGGCCCCATTTCATTCAAATGTGTTTTTTTCAAAGATGTTGCATAATGAATGAATTTCAAAAGTAAGACTAATGGTATGTTAGCAAATATTAGCTAGGATTTAGGAAAGGAATACATATAGCCCCAGAACCCACATTAAGACACACCACAAGGTATTTATTCGCCTGGAATATATCTCTCAGGTTTGATGGAAACAGCTGCAAATAAACTACAAACCAGTGGGCTGAGTTATGGTAGTTACTGCTCACCGAGTTACTGCTCTTTGGCAATAGAGCCTCTCCCCTCAGGAGTTGGGTGAGTGGAGCTGGGGCAGTCCCTGAGAAGTGCTCGGTGTGGGGGTCCCTCCGCACAGCTGCTGCCCCGGGAGCCCCAGAGCCACCTGCCCACCCACCTCCATCCACAGGGCTCTTCTGAATCAAAGGCTTCCCCAGCACATACAGAACAGGGAATAAATGCTTTGTGGAGGTAATACCTGCTGTCCCATACCCCTAACACAGATTTCTCTATAAATTCACCTGCTATGCATGAACATGCTGATAGGCTGGGAAACCAATACCTATATGAGCAGTTTCCAGGCTGAGCAGATCCTCAGAAACCACCAATAAGCTAGAAGGAGCTGGCAATGTGTGCTGTTGAAGGTTGGAGTAGATTTTTTTCTTTTATTTTGTTTGTTTGAGGAGAATTTTTTCCCCTTAATTGTAGGTCAAAAATAGTTGTTTTAATGAAATAACTTGACTTTAAGAGGTACTGAAATTCATACAATTTTTTAAATGTTTAGGACTTTAGAAAACCAGGTTATTCCTTTTCAGGTCTAGCTTTTAACATGGGTAATTTTTAAGAATAATTTTATTTGAATTTCTTCAGCAGCTATTTTAGGAGACATTTCATAATCTCGACATTTGATCAGTCCAAATCAGTGTTAAACCTATCACTTCCACCAAGAGTACATTCACTCCAAACAGGAAAGGGAGCATCTTTTATATTTATTCACTAAGCATAGTTCTTTTAAAGTGATTCTTTGCCTTGTGATACAGCACATGTACTAGAGATTAACTGGAAACTACTTTTAAATATTCAGTATTCTGTGTGATAGTATCAAGGATCAAAGATGCAAGAAATTCTACTTATTAATTAATAAACTAGACTTTAAACCACAGACATGGAGGAACCAAAAATAGGGAGCTGTCATTCATGAAACATAAATTAGCATTTTTCATTTCTTTTCCCACCTAGCTAACTACAAACAGTAACTAGCCATAGACAAAAACTCAATGGCTTTTTGAGGAAAAATTCAATGCCAAAACAGCCTATTTAACCAATTGATAGTAATTGTGTAAAGAACATTATCTAAACTTCAGTTTTCTGACTAATTATTGCAACAGGGAAGGCATGAAACTAGGGAAGAAGAGAGAAGGAACTCATGATTTTATTGCAAAACCTGCAAGGGAAATTAAAAATCCTAGTCTTACCTATATTGACGTTAATATTTGCAGCACATTCTCCAAGCTGTATGAATTTTTAATGCATATCTCTCACATACAAATATTTACTCTTAATGGACATTTTTCCTTGAAGGAATGATAAAATGTGTACTGAAGCAGAAGGTTACAAAGCAATTGCTATTGTCATTTCTACTCAATTGCTGCCTACACAAGAACTGTCATGCAATAAAGGCAAGAGAAAGAGGAACACCACCAGTGATGGTGAATTTCCTGGCGTTTATTACTGTGTCAAAACATTATCATTCTGCAATCACAGGCTTTCATTTTGTCTTGGTTTCAAAAAAAGACAAATCTCTGACAGGGAAGGCGGGAACCTTCCCGGAATGGAAAGAAGACCCCTCCCTCCAAGTTATTTTAACTTCAAAACTGAGAGGCTTTCAGGCAAAAATGTAGAAAAAGGAATAACAGTTCTTTACTAAAAATGTGTATAACAGAACAAACCCCCCAGCAATACCAGAAGCTTTCAGGCAGCCAAGCACTGCAGTGCCGGTCAGTGCAGGGTGTGGAGGCGCAGCCGGCGCCCAGTGCGGGTCAGCGGCGATGGGAATGGCCTGTGGGCAGCACAGGGACACTCTCGCTCTTTCCCAGGGTGGGGGGTTGGAAGCTCCTGCAGACAGTGCTGGCACCCAGTGAGTCTGGAGCAGTTCTGGCAGTGCTGGCAGTCCTCAGAGCAGACAGCACAGGACGGGCAGGGCCGGGGGTGGGCTGGGACCCTCCTGGAGCCCTTGCGAGCCCAGCAAGGCAACAGCTGAGCACCAAAGCCGATGGGACGTCAGGCGTGGGGAACTGGCAAAGATGAACATGGGGGCCCCTCCATACCCCCTTCTCTGAGCCAGGGAAGAGTGAGCAAATCCTGCCCAAGTCCAAACTCACTGTGCCCCCCACAGCCCCCTCTGGGCCAGCCCTTAGATCATGGCTAAAAGGGGAATGGGGTTTCCCTCAAGCAGTTCACTTGGGATGCAGACGCTATGAACTTTTCTGTGAGAGAGCCATGAAGATCTGAGCCAGAAACACAACCGAACCTTGACGTTTTATCTCTCCCTGACAGAAAAACTTGCTTCCCCCCATGCCTTTGACTATGGGTCAGTTCAAAAACCTACAACATATGTAAAAAAGCTCAAATGGAAGCAAAATCCCAATGCAAAGCATTTTTAAATATCAGTTTAGTGACGGCAAGGAGCAGGGTTAAGCACTGCTTAAATTTATCAGGCTGGTACTTAGAGGAAGTCCCAACCTAAGCGTGGGCTGAGCTTTCCATAGCACAGGGAGACAACGCTATCTAAGGGGTTTTGGAACAGTGTAGGCAGCAGGAAGGTGGAGGAAAAGGCAACAGGGAATGATCCTGTAACACAAGGATTCCCTCCAATAGGCATTCACTGCCATAAAGCTTTTCCTGGAATTCATCTTCAAAGTTTGGGAACCAGAAATCCTGGTATTCATCAAGAGCACACAAACCCAAGTTTAAACTGCGTTCCTGTGCCTTAGGTTTCTAAACCCAAGTTATCCTTGGAGTCCTCTTGCCAAAACACACTGTTTGCTTTTTGGCTTTGTGACTATTACACTGTCTCTATTACATGGTGAACCCAACCAACAACACTGAAAGAGATCTGGACCAGAGTACCTCTTCGGGTGAGATACATTCTCCTGGTAAAGGGGAACACATACTCAAATCTCGCTTTGAAAGAATTTTACCTCTAAACCAGATCAGCTGGGAGAGGAGTTTCCTCTTTGGACTCCCAAAATGTAGCTCATGGTTTCCTTAGAACCTGCTGAGACTCAACTTTTACTGTTCTGTGAACTACCGTAATTTCTAATATAAGCTCAAATGAAATGTTTTTCTTAAATGTCACTTCAGTAATTTATTTTTGGCTAAAATGAATTATTTAAAGGTGTAAAATTTATCAACTTTTGACCATTCTGATGTATAAATATTTCAGTAAAAAAAAATCCAACATCAATTCCACACTTTAAATCCCAGTGCAATGCTTCCCTCTTGATCATACTTCAGCCCTGAAACACCTCAAACATACAGAGATTGTGGGGAGAATTATGACAAGAGTCATAATTATGACAAGAGAATATAATATATCAATATATTATATTAATAGATTGACAGCTACCCCAAGCTGCAGTAGTTACACAGCAGCTGAATCTTCCTATCCAACTGTGTGTGGATCACACCCATTCCGATACAGGAATTCCTGTATAGAGTCTGCAAAACTCTCATATGTGAAGTCAGCTTAGCCTTAGCTACTTCTAGTCATACTCGGGGAGCACACACCTCCTTACCATCACTCTGCTCACAGGTGACCTTCACTCCACACAGGAGGCTCTGCTGCTACCTGCACAACTTTGTATATCCTGTTTAGATTTGTTTTCTGCAGAAACTGCCAGCCCTCACAGCAGACCTGCACCGAGAGACAGAGCCGCTTCTAAGCAGCAGTGCTGGAACAGAGCTATTTATGTATCTCAGCAGCTCCTTCTCCTCAAGTCACTCAGACATGGTTCTTTCTCTGGAAATGAAGTACAAAAGTGTGGGAAGATATTCACAGCTTGATTACTGCATTTCCTGCCAACCAAAATACTAGGACTGTGTGAATACACAGAAATCTTATTTACAAATTAGGCTGTTAGAAAACTTGGATCCAAAAAGAGGCATCTGTGTGTTTTCTGTGCTACAAATAGTCACATCAGGTTGACTAAAACAGCTTGTTTGTTTGGCTAGTGGGTGATAATAATTTCTGAAGATGGTCTATTAGATACTTGTATCCAAAAATAAAGCACAGCATTCTACAAATTCCTCCTGCTTCAGAAAATCTGAGGAATATCTCTGGACCAATCCATGAAACTGTTCCAGACTCCCAGGGTATGGAAATCAGAGCAGGAAGGGAGAGTGCAGTGCTCCCAGGCACTGGAGCATCACCACTTCTCCTTCAAATTTCAGGATGAGCCTCCCCATCCGCAGTCAAAAGGCAGCAATAACAGAGGACTGTGACTGATACATCCCCCACTGGTTTTATGGCATTGCAACTTTCAAAGAACTTGCTGTAGCACCAAAGAAAACAAAACCACACAAAACTAAAAAGAGAATTCAACCAAACAGCTCTAGTTTTGTATTAAATACATCTAAGGAGCAACCTTCCAACCAGTGTTAATTTATGGTGCTTATAGTGGGCACCCAGCAAATCCTCAGAGTATTCTACACAGAGATATTAAACCCTGCCAGGAGCCAGTGTGAGTTAGGGTTTAGTTACCAACTCATTAAAATACATGGAACTGACATGGATGAATTCCTTCATTTGCTTTCTTAATCACAGCTTTTATGTTTATGCTACACAAATTTTACACGTGACTAAACAAAAATCAAGTCTCAAATCCAAGTTTTTAGACTTTTTTCCCCTGACTTGGGACCAGATTTTGTCACAACACTGCATTTATTACAGATCTTGGCAAGATGAGTAGCTGTAATCAATTTTATTGCAAGAACCATTTCTTTGTTTAAATTAATTCTTAGAGTAATATGTAATCTACTATTAGAAGGGATGACAGGCACCAGAGCTTGAAGAAAATCATCGGTAAAAGAAAGAGATGCTTTAGTCACACTGTCAAAGAACATTTAAGCCAGGCTTTCACCGAAAAAACAGTAAAATATATGTTTTAACTGAGTGGGTCCCCTGGATATTACAGGTCTATGCTGGCGGTATGTACTTCCCCAAACTAGGACTTGCATCAGGGCTAAAGAATAACTGAATAGAATTATATAGCCTGTACCATAATTTTTAAAAGCAAAAATCTTAAATGGCACAATTTTCTGCAAGTTATCATTGTTAGAAGAGCAAATATTTTCATGTTAAACTTGATATTGAGAGAAAGCCTGGTAGCTTGCTATGCAATCTCATCCTGACCTCACGTATATTTGGTTTATGAGTTGGCGTTAGGATCCCGTCATCTCAGCTGCTCTCAATCCTTACATCCCTTCTCAAGCCAAAGACACAAAACTGGTTTGGGGATTTGGTTCCCATGGAATCACAGATTGATAACTTGGAAATTGTCCCCATTCAATGGGTGTACCATGATACACTTTTCCAGCACAACTCCTTTGGTTAAAAGGTAAGGCATGTTTACTGTTTGCATATTTTTTTGGTATTTTTTAAAAAAACAGAACTTACTGTATTTAAGGTAAATGTGTTTTTCAAATTCTTCTTTAAAAACTATCATGAATCGCTTTAATATTTTCAAAAACTACCAATTCAACTGTCTAGACAAAAACTATTTGCCTAGTTCTGCCTAGATTTGCAAAACTATCAGGACTCTCCAGCTAATATTCAGGTTTCCCTTCATGTTTGGGAGAGCGCTGGGTAAAGGTGGCCCCCCCGATGTGGTCAGCAGCAGGGCAAGAACAGGGAGGGATTGAGGGGGGGAGTGGGCAGAGCAACACCAGCAGATGTCCAGTAACATAAGATCAGTGAGGATCCTTTATTTTCTTCCCTGTCCTCTAAGGACTGAGGTATCATGGAAGTCTATAAATTGTAGTTTCCTCACTGAAATTTCAGGGCTTTCCTGCCATGCAGGCTCTGGAAGGACAGAAGCTCCTGAAGCATATTTTCACAGTCAGTCTGTTTAGTGTTTAGGCTTTGCTGATATTTTTAAAAACATACATTATTTCTGTTAATTACAGGTCACATCTTGTAATAGTTTTAGAATTATCTGAGACTATCTTAAGAAACTGAAGCATTTAGTCACAAAAGAAATTCTCTTAGTCTCATTTCTAAGGAATGTCTTAGAACTTCTCTATGTGTTTAACCTGTACAAATATCCTAGGAAAATAACTATCTTTTCATAAGATATAAACCCCAGTTCTTTCCAACTTTATATGTGTGTTTATACATATATTTATATATGTAAAATGGATTATATATTCAAAATGGATTTTGAATATCAAAGAAACATGTATAATTTTGTCTTCACGGCACCAAGAAACGCTGAACTGAGAAATTTCATAAAAGGTCAAAAAGTGATAGAAAATTATCTTAAGAATATTATTAAACCCAGCCCTCAGAACAAATCCTGCCTCTGGCACACGACACATCTACAGTTTTGTAATATACACAGGAAAACCTTATTTAGAAAATTTCAAAGGCAAAATAAGATAATGAATTAGTTGGAAAAAGCACAAAATCAAATAGTACCTTTGGGAAGGTAATCCAGAAGGTCTAATCTAGAAGGACTGAAAGCATCAGTGGAAATGAAAGGTTCTTGTTCCAGCTGATGTGTCTAACCAATGCTGTTTAAATCACAGCATAAGTTGGGACCTAATTTGAGTATTGAGTTTCCATTTGATGACATTTTAAAGTCAGTTTCAAAATCACTGAATCTTTACTGAAAGTCTAAAATACTTATGTAAAAGCTGACAAATTGCTTCAGCAGTTTCTGCAGAGGATCATCAGTGGATCTCTGCATCAGTGGAATCATTGTAAAAGATATGCAAGTTCAAAAGACATGCACAATAACCCCCAGCAATATTGTGAGGTGGTAGAGAAGAGCTTCGTGGCCCCTCCTGGCTACTGCCAAAATTGCCCCTGTCCTGACCAGAGCCAGAACACAGATCGTCCTGCCTGATGATTCCTTCTTCTAAATTCTTACTTTGATACTGCCTCCAGTTTAGCTACTGGCTAGATCTTGGCCATTTAAATCCTCAATCTACCTCCTCCACTGCCCCCTTGTCCTTGCAGCTTTAGGAACACCTAACACAAGGAAACCCTCGTGGGCTATGAAGGCTTTTTTTCTCCCCAATCCCAGCTGTGTTTCTACACTTTTTGCAGCAGAAGCCAGAAGTCACAAGCACAACCCTTCATTGCAGTGCAGCTTTCACAGCAACAAGCAGTCAGACAGTCCAAAAATAACCCACCTTGAAGGGTAGCTCCTTTGTCTGAAAACATAGCTCTTCATTTTTACAAGGAAAATATGGCATAAGGGTTTTCAAAATGGGCATGTTACTCAACTTTATTTCTAATATACCAAGCCTATCAGTTCTTAGTGAGTGAAATGAGTGGCAGCATTTACAAAGAATATGAGCTCTAAAATACTGCACTGTCTTGGGGTTCAAAGAAGCAATTAAATTACATAGCTGAGAGAGCAAATATTCTCAAAGGGAAAGCACACTTTCAATTTTCAGTGTAAACAAACAAAAGACAGTGCTATAAGAATGATGTGCTAACATACAGATCTAAATCATACATGCTGTTTGTACTCCTGTATAATTTTACTGCATTGCTTAATAGAAAACATTTGAAGTGAAGAGCTATCACCAATTACCACTGACCTCACATCTCATCCTTCCTCATAAATTAGCAGAACTGTAAAGCTGAAACCATTACAAGCTTCTTAAACATTTAAAATAGGCCATTTATTGTTTTCTCCCTTTGGCCAGCAAGTTAGTTCTGCAAATACTGCAAATTGATTCCAGAAGAGTGGAGAGGTTGGTACTTCTTGGGCATGACTTCCACTGTTTAGAAGGGTTTTCTTTGTAGGAGAAATATGTCGCTACAGGAGTAGTTCCACCTATTGTGCTGGGATATACCATTTCCAGCCAAAACATCACATCTGTAATATTGAATTAACCTTCTCAGCTTAACTCAAGGTCATTTATTTTCTTCTTCATAATTTAGCCACTTTCCCTCACAATCCCTAGAATCTCGTGGTACTTCCAGTTTCTTCCATGTTTCATTTCCCTTCATACCTCCTCAAATGCCCTTTCAGTCTTTTTGCATTTCTAGTCAACTCTCTCCTAACTGGTCTTCTGGTTCCTGCAGGTCTTGACTGCAGGTTTCCTTCTGCTTATGTCCTTCATGCTGTAGATGGCTGTGCAAGCTCTTCTCTGTGGCTGCAGAGCTACTCTTGAGGCAGGTCCATGTGCAAAAGGTGCACCTCAGATCTGAGCTCAGACATCATTGCTTAGAGTCAAACACCCAAATGTGCTGCGCCTGGTGTGTCCCCTGAGGGCAGGCTTCCATGTCAGCCTCTGTGACAGAGCCCTGCAGTTCCTTCCATTCAAGTCCAGTGGCCCCTTTTCCTTTTTTTTCCCTGACAAACCTCCAGAGCCAATGAAGACATCACAGACCAAGACCTTATCTGCTCTACTGCAGACAGGCAATCTCTTGGACCAGAATACAGGAAATAAACCCAGCAAATGTTGGTGTTCTATTTATCACTTGCCTGTCGTGAGAAAACCAGCTGATGATATATCCTATCTTTTTCAATCTGGTGTCATCTTTCAGAAGAGAAAGTTTTGCAAAAAGCTTCTCCTCAACTAAAAGCACCTCTTGACATCTTACATTTTCTGATACAGAATGGCAGTTCTGGTATAAGCTTTGAATGGTGACTAATTGACTAGTTCAAAGGAAAGGAAAGATTTGCTAAAGATATCCCCAAAGTAATTTTGGATTCATTTACTTTCTTTTCCTTCAATAACAGCAAGCTGTTACAGAACTTCGTCCCAGGGTTCACAGTGAATGCTGGTGAATGCTATAACAAAGCCTGCTGTATTTGCATATGCAATTAATGCTGCAGATGGTAGCTTTCAGTCTGTTAGTTATCTCTTTAAACAGTGTTCAGAAATCTGCACTTCAAGAAGTAACATACCAAGCACAGCTTTTAAACTACTTAACAAACATATTTTATTAATCTTCAGGAACTTCTTAAAGATGCACATTATCATCTTTACCAGTAGATAAAACTTTGCACAAAGAATTAACGTAAATTTTTTTGAAGATATTTTGTGTTTAACCCTTAATAAGGCTTAAAAACCTGGTTGCACATCAAGGTCCCAGGAAGGAACTGAAAAGGTCCAAACACTAGCAATGGAAACAACTAAGACATGGAAGCATTTCCACATGAAGAGAGATCAGATAGAGTTAGTTAAAAGAGAATGAACATGTGGCAGAGGAAGTATGAGAAGCCAGAGCACAACTTGCCAGTGCTTTTCCTCATGATTTAACAGAGAGCTGCAGGGAGATGCACTGCAATGGAAATGCAGGTCAGTTAAAAGGGAACGCTACACACACTACTGCAAACCCATCCCTTTAAGATCTCTGTAGGGCAAGAGAGAGCTGGGGTCTGGGCCAGGCCTGGGGACACAGAGAGAGCCAGGACAGTGCTCAGCAGCAGCATCTCCCCTCCATGAGGCTGGATCTCTGGCTGTGGGCTGTGGGAGGAGTCTTGCTGAGCTCACCTCATCACCCTGAATATACCTGTTCCTCTCAAAACCACTTATATTCCAAATAAAAGCAGCATGCCTTCCTTCTCCATCACTCTGCATAACTATACAAACTGAAGATAACCATTATGTTTGCTAAAATACATTGCTGGAATAAAACATGCTTTAGGTTATTAACAAACAATTTATGGTGCAGGGTTTGGAAAGTACCTCCCAGATGAGAATATCAATTCACAGTTGTTGGGGAGGATTTCTTTTTACCCCTACAATTTCTCTTCCACTGAGGTTTCCTGCTCCTGCCTCTCAGCTGTCACTGCAAGAGTTACCAGGCATCAGGGACAAAAGCGTAAGATGCCTGGCTGCATCTGTGCCCCGCAGAAAAATAGTGGGAACACAACAGGGTTGAAGCCAGGGCAGAGTGGCCTGCAGTTTGCTTGTGACTTTTCCAGGTGCTCTGAAGAAGGTCATCTGGCCTGTTGTCATGAGAACTGTAAATAGGGGAAATCATTTGACGGCTCAAAGTATTTGGTTTCTAAAATCAACAGACTGCCTCAAAGACGAGCATCTAAAATCCATACTTTAGGAGAAGGTGCTAGATGGGAAAAAGGTGGCTCCTGTCATAGTAGAGAGTTAATAATCCAGACTGCCAAAACAGGAAGGTAAAGGGAATACTGTTTTGTGTGTGTGTGTGTGTGTGAACATGTGAAAAAATGACCTTGAGCCACAAAGACAGCTGCCTCTAGGAAGTGGTAATATATCAGACATGCCTCAAAAAAACCCAAACATGATATTGCAGCCAAGGCTGTTGAATTCAGTAATTTTTTTTTTCTCATAGGACATAGAAAAAATAACTGGAAAGAGATCATCCAAACTGGATTCTAACTGAAAGTATGGAAACTGATAAAATCAATAACATGGAACTGGATTTTTTTATAGAGAAGGAAGAGGTTAAAGGACACTTAGACAAGTTAGAGAGTTTGAAATTGGTTGGGCTCAATATCTATCCTCAGGTGATGAAATCTCAGGGCTTTTGGCAGTAATTGGCAACCCAGTGTTATTCAGAACAGGGATGATTGATACAACACAAATACACTTTCTGTCTTTACGAGAGGTGGAAGATGAGGAGATAGAGAATTAGATATTTATCATATTAGCTGCAGCTCTTAGAAACAATTAAACCCAAACAATGGGTAAACAAGAGAAAATCACAAGAAAATGATTGGTTTCCTGATTGGACCTGTTTAGAGTAATTGGTGTCAAACCAATCTTGTTTCCTTCAATAGTAACATAATAGATTTTGTGTCACATCTTGACTTGTCTAAAGATTTTCACAGTATTTCATCTCACTTTCTTGTATATAAACTAAGAAAACACAATCTGGATAAAAATACTAGGGTGAATACAGAACTACTTGAAAAACTACTCAGAATAGTGATATTCATTCTCAAAATAGGTGGCTGTGTTAGGTCTGCTATCAGTCTTTATGAATGGCAAATTACTTAGTGTAGTTACTGAGTCTGCAAATAACTTCAAGTTGGGACAGGATGAAAATGTAAATTAAAAAAATAAATCTTAACAGTGGGAGTCTGAAAACCAACAAAACCAGGCTTCTATTCAATAAAAATACACACAGGCATCTACACCTATATTGGGCTAATCATCTACAAAAATGTAGTACTGGAAAGAATTTTACTGGAATTAGAACTCCATTAAAAAAATCAGGAGCTATAAAGAATCAAAACCCGTATGTTAAAAAAAAAAAAAAGAAAAAGAAAATGGAAATGCTCTTCTACAAATGCAGAAGACATCACTTACAAGCCAGATGAAATAGCCCTTCTGCTCTTCTCCACACTATCAAGGCTTAATCTGAGTACAAGATCCAATTTTGGGTCCTGTACAGCTAGAAAGGTACAAGCCAAGTAAAGAAAGTCCAGTGCAATGAGAATGATCAATAGTCTAATAAACAGAACCAAAACAAACTGAAGGTGCTCAGGAAAGGGGAGATCAAAAAGAGATGGTAAGTACTCTAAAGACCAGAGGTAAATGTTTTCTACATGTCCTTGGAGGATCAGAGGAATAACTGGCTTCAAACTTAGCAAAAAAGAATCAATCTGGCATAAGGAAAAGGCTTTCCACTAGGGAAGGGAACAAAGCACTGAAATAAATTGCCTAGAGAGATTGTAGAGCCTCTGTGTTGAGAGAAGAACATTGTTAGGAGCTGGTGAGGGACAGATGTGTGGATGACATTGGATCCAGAGGAGTCTGTACTGTGGCGGTGCCTCTCTGTGTCCACACTGCAGCCTGCCAGCTCATTGCCACACAAACCCTGCGGGAATCACCGAAAGCAAACAGATATTTGGTATGGAAACTGCCTGAAAAGGGCATCTTTCCCTTTCCTACTGAAGCCCTTCCACTCCTTAACACCTTGCACATCTGTAACACGCCAAGCACACAAGCTCTGTACATACCTGTAAAATGTTGAGGGACAGTAGGAAAATTCTCAGCAAGAACACACAAGGTCACACAGAAAGGCAGTGACAGAGCAAATACCACTGGTTCCCCTGGCTTGGGCACCCTTGCTGTTGCCAGCTGCTCACTATTCCGTCAGCTATTTTAATATGAATGTGCAACATTCGTTAACCTTTCTTACCAGACCAGAAAACACATCCAACTCCACTTTTCTGAGCTGCTAAGAAAGTTATTGCCACCTTGTTCTCATGCATAAATTGAGAACCAATTTAATTTTCTGGACAGTAAAAAATATTAATTATCAGAGTTCAGGCACTAGAGATAGGTGTTACAGAATTACACGCTCTGTATCAGTCACTTGCCATGGTCTGGGACATGGCCATCCTAGCTGCATTCTGCCAGAATTCATTTTACACCACAGGAAATAATAATAATAAAAAATGTACCCATTTCCACCTGTCTTTGTCTAGTTCTACATACAGTATCTTGACACAAACCAGTGCTCATCAATGAACTGAATTATCTCTGTGTTCCTGCTGGTGCATCCTGGGACACTCCTGGGGGACATCTGGAGGTCACTTACTTGTCCTGCAACATGGGCTACAGCCTGCTGCTGAGACCACGATTTGTTAGCAACCATCCTGCTACTGAACAGGCCTAGAACTCAATGCAAGTGTAGATTTTTCCTACTTTCCTGGCTTTTGGTACTTTATTAAGTTTTCTGCAGTGAATCTTGCAGATATTCTGCACAAAAAATGCTTTATGGGGTACCTGGTGGCTTATGACTAGAAAGGACTGGACTTGACATCAGTGTCATCCCTTTAGCTGGGCTCCAGCTGTGTCTGGAGTCAGCCAGCAGAGCCCCTGGGTGCTGTCTCTCTGTGCTCGTCTGTTCCTCCCCGCTCCCTTTTCTATTTCCATCGCCCATGTCCTGGTTTACAGTGGAGGGTGCTGTCATATTGCTTCACTTTTACTGAGAGATTGCTTTATAATTTGCATGTGTGTGTATTTGCGCAATGGCAGCCGTCGAGTTCAAAGCTGATTTCTCACTTTCAAAGTAGTCCTTGTGAGTAAGCTGTGCCGAGTCTGATGTGCACCAGGCTTGTATTTTTTTCCTGATTGAGTACTGCTGTGCTATATTCTTTTTAAAACTCCAGCTATTCTGGGAGAGGTGTATAATTTAAAATGTTCAATAGTTTTCTTGTCAGGCATTCATGTACAACTTCCTTCATCTTGCACTCAGATATTTGATATTCTGTAGTAATTGGACTTGCTGCATTTGTGTTTACTTTTGCAACCTATGATAAATACTACTTTTTTAGCCAAGGACTGGTAAAGATTTTGCCGAAGCCTACAGCAGCCTACCATGGAAGTGTTCTGAAGGCAATTCGGAACTCTTTTTACAAGGATACTAATGTACAAATTAATATAGTCTGACCACTGCATTAAAAAAAGTTTTTCCTTACTACAGCAGGTGTGACCCTCTCGACCTCTGCCAGATGCACAGCATTTCAGCTTATTTGTAATGGGCCAAATAACCAAGCAGAGACCAGGAAGAAAAGCTTTTTCTCGTAGATACTGCTCCGAAGCCCATTCACAGGCAGAACTGGCCTCCCCATTGAAAACAAAATGAGAAACCTGAAGACACAGTGCAAGGGAGATCTTCAAAACCACCTGCAGGGACAGCGCCAATGTCCCATAGAACTTGGAGCCATGAAGCTCATCTAGGGCTGCAGACCAGTCACACCGTCTCTGCCTGTAAAACCAAAATCAAGGCAAACAATTTTCTTTGCAAGCACGATTACACATCTAAGGACAAGTGGAAGGCTATTACTCTCAGGATGGGGGGGATGCCATTCCATGACCAAGCAAGCAGGCTCTTGCTTTTTCCAGCTCTGTTAGTTCACTACCCAGGTCTTTATTTTGGAACCAGTTTCCTTTCCCACTGAATAGATGTGGGAGAGTCAAGCTGCAGAAATGAAGGCAGGTGAGGAGAGAGGCCAGGAGTAATCACCATTTAAAAGACAGGGCTTCAGGAAATTCACAGGGCACATTATTTTAATTTGTCTCTGATATTCGCACTAGTGGTACTCAAGTTTTTCCTACAAGTCCCATAACATTTGTTTTCTTTCTTCTCAACAATGCGTGCTGGGCTGTCATTTCTGCTCAGTGGTAGCTTCTTTCAAACTTTCCTTTTGTATTTAAAAAGACCAGCTGGGATTTCTAAGCAGCTGAGCTCAAAAAGTTGCTTTTAAAATCAAGAAGCAAAATGCAAACAGCTGCAGGGAGCACTAATGAGACCTTTAAAAGACAGAAAGTATCATAAATGCTCCAGTACAGCCTGCTGATTGGCAGTGTGTTTGTGCAGGATGCAAACCTCTGTGTGGCAGGCCTGGTTGGCTTGTTCTGAGCAGGACTGACCACGGGTTTTTCCTGAGTGCCTTTCAGGCACAAGCAGGTGCTAGGAACTTGAAGAATCTCACTGTTCTTCAGACCCCATGGTCTGCAGGGAGTCTCAGCACAAGTTCCTCAAGTTTTACAAACAAGAAGAGAAAAATCAAGGAAAGCAAGCGTTGGGCAGTAGATTAGTGGCAGCGGCTGGGGAGCAGATGGCCAGCAACAGCCAACGCTCCTCCTGACAAGAAGAAACAAGATAGCATGCAGTCTTGCTAGAAAATAAATTGGGTCAACAGGAAGCAAGTGACATGTTCATATTCTTGGGAAAGAAAATCAGGGGAAGCAATTATTGGAGCTATTTTTACTTACAAAAGGGAAAACCATCATAGGTTCTGGTAAATGAAGCAGCTAAGTGTTAGCATGGGCAAGAGATTCAGGTCTTGCCTGTTCCACTGTTGTGTAATGATTTACTTTATCATCCTAATAAGTTTTCAAGTAATATTAGACTGGTAGAGCAGTTTGCTTGCTGTCCTAGACCTGACGCCCCTTGAGTTGTAATGTATCCCCCTCTGCCAAAAGCAAGCCCCAAAATGTGTGCACCAACTGCTGTTCATGCAGATATCAGCCTGCCTTGTGCATGAGCTTTGCTGCCACACTCACCATGGACAGAACAGAAATGTAGAAGGAGCCCTCTGATCCATAACTTCTCTTTGGTCCACTGAACTCTGACCTGTCCATCCCCAAGTCTTTATTTAACCTGCTGAGATGCAGCAGAAATGCTATTTCTTCAGACTATTTCATTTCTGTGAGTTCCCTTTCTGCTTTTGTCTGATGTGGGAAGATACCTCCTGAAGTGGGATCCTTGACACCATCCTCTTGTGTTCTTTTCTGGGCTACCTCTTCATCCTGTGCATTTTGGTTCATGAAAGGAAGTGATCCTCCAATCTCAAAAGACAACTCAGATTCTCCTGTGGTGTATAACACTGTGACCTCTAACAGAACCACAGCGTATCAACACAGGGTTACAAAAAATTACTTCCCTACATTTTCAATGAAATACATTAATTCAGTGTATATTAACCAAGCCATTATGAATTAGTGATTGTATGTGAGATAATGTGAGCTCAACACATTGAAAAATGTGCTATAGAAAGCACAATATTTTGAATTATATGATAAATGAAAACTAAGATGCATTACATTTTTATGGAGCACCTCTTCTTTTTCCCTTCCAAAAATATGCATATTGTACAGTAAAATTTTCAAAAGAATGAACTAGGGAAAAAACCCACCTTTCTGAGGATTTCAGAATTAGGTCACCTCAATATTGTTGGGATGTTTATTGAATTCATATTTTTCTACCTCAAATGACACAATAGAAGTTATTTAAGAATAGTAACAATTCAGAGTTCAGGACAAAAGGAAAAAAAAGGGGACAATTTCAACAATCAGTAAAATCCTTTGAATCCAGGAGAACTGAACTAGGAAGCAATTTTAAGCACAGAAGCATCCAGTTAGGACAAAAGTGGGTCAGGTGTTTAATGGAAAAGCACAGACTAAAGCAAAAAGTTCTTTTCCACTTCACAGTACAGCACACTTGGATTAAATAACAAGCCCAAATCTAGAGGGTTTTGAGATACAAAAATAAAATTGACATTATGTCAATATGACTTAGGATTAGTTAGTAAGTAGAATCCCGCGAGTGTTCCAGAGAGGTGATGTCCACCACAGTGGGCTCTGTGGGAATCATGGGGCCACAGAAGCTTCCCTAACCTTTCAGAATTATCTCAGATGATGAAGCTGCAGACAGACTTTCATATCAGCTAACTGTGTCTTGCATCCAGTTCCCACCTGCCTTGTCCTGCAGCAGGAATTTTCAGTGAACCATGTGTTGCCTTGGGAATGGTGGCATAACGCTGACATGGAGCCACGCACAGTGCTGATACGTTAATGGCAGCCCCACCAACACAGCACCTCACAGTGCCACTCAGTGCTCACCCTTTATTGTGCTGATACAAGTTCTCCATGGAGACACATGGACTACCGGTTGCTGCTTGAGAAAAGAAGTCTCATAATTTTGTGGAAAATACTTTGAGCAACCTGGTCTTATGGATGAGCAAAGGGATTGGAACTAGAGGTCCTTTCCAGTCCAAACAATTCTGTGATTCTATGAAACTACAATAAAACAGATCCTGGTGCACTCGTGAGCTTCTCTAATTTTTCCCAGCTGCTTTGGAACTTTAAAATGTCCTTGTAGAACCTCTCAGGACACTGTCTCCAAGCATGCCTGTTCTTACACTCCTTGGCATCACGGATCACCATATACATGTAAACACAAATATATATATATTTAAGATACACGTATGAGTCCCTGGTGAGCCTCAGTGTGTAACACTGAGCCTGGCTGTGCTCACTATGGATCAGCTGCTTCTCAGCACCAAATTCTACTCTTCACCCTCTAGCTCACAGACCTTTTTGGCCTCTGGGGCCATAGTTTATTCAACTGGAACATGAAGTGTTGTGTTATTTGTGAGGCTTTTTATTATTGCTCTTATTTTTTACTCCTTTTTTGGTTGTTTAGGCAAAGAAGCTGACTGGTCTGCACAATTAGACAGTACTGATTATAATCCCAATATACTAATGTAGTAACCAAAGAGGTTACTACGTAGCTGTTTCTGACTGCTCAGACACCATGAAGCAGTGCTTCAGCGTGGCTGAGTCTTTAACAGTTTTTTAATTTTGAAACATATAAATATTTTCATACTCTAAATTTTAGTAAATATAGGAAGCTGTGTAATTATTATTGTGAATATATCAACATCTCAGAAGTCTTATCTCAATGAAAACACCAAAGAAATCAAGTGAAAAAGATTCATTAAATTCTTTTCTTTACAAGAGTTCTAATCCAAATCATGGTACAAGTGAATTTGTGGTTGCACAAGCAACCATAAGCCAATTTCTCTAGCTCTCGGCATAGTTGTTTGGCTGTGGCTGAACACCCTGTGTCCAGCCAAACCACTGCAGGCCTCCCCCCGCTCACCGCACCTCCCTGCCCCTTTTTGCCTTCCAGAGGGAAAGAATAAAAACCAGCTAAGATAGGACTAGAGATAAGGTCTGGAGAAGCTCCGATTAACTTCAGCGGGCAAGACAGACTCAGAATGAGGCTTAAATTCATTACTAATAAGCTAAGAACTAAAAATAAGGAATAAAACAGTCTTAGAAACACATTTTTCATCACCCTCTGGCCTTTCATGTTCTCCCTCCTCCCCTCAACACTGTAGGGGAACAGGGAATGGAAAGTTTGCAGTCAGTTGCTGTTTCTAGCCATTTGCAGATGTAAGTCCAAGACTCTTTTTGGGCAGCAGTTCCTCCAAATCTGCTGTTCCATGGACTTCAGGGGGACATCCCATTTCACCACGGACCTTACCACAGCTACGGGGGCAGGTCTCTAGCTCTGAGTCCTTCCCCTGTTTTTCTGTGTGGTCCCTCACACAAGAGACAGTCTTCTGCTCTCCCGTGGTCATTCCATTGAGTGCAGTCTCTTATGGATAAGCTGGCTGGACCTACTTCAGCTCTCTCTCTCTCTCAGGCCATAGCCACAAGTCTCTTGCAGGACCTTGCTCCATCTTGGTGCCTCACATGAGGTAACAGCCTCCTTCATGCATCCTCCTGCTCTGACATGGGCATCTTTGCACCCCAATGGCCAGCCATGGGCTTCGAGGGGACAGCTCATTTCACCATGGTCATCACCATGGTTGTCAGGGAATCATAGCTTTGAGTCCTTTCCCTGCTTTCTGTGGGGTCCCTCATCCTCCTTCTCCTCCTGCACTGACCTTGATGTCGATGTTGTTAATCCATGGCTGCAAATTTCAACTGTGTAACAACTCCTATTCTCAAATATTCTCATGCAGGGGTGCATCAAAAGCAGGAAGTTTTTCTCAGAGCTCACTATCATTGGCTCCATAGAATAGGGGAAAACTTTTAGCAGCTTCTAACAGAAGCTGCCCTTCTCAAAAAACTCAGGTACAGAAACCTACAACACTCAACAAAGTGACTTGTCATTCTCACCTAGTGACAAAGGGGAATAAATTGCTCAGTTTTCATAAAAAAATCAACCAAAAATAGGCCTCTCTGGGTACAGCTACTCAGACACAATGGCCTCGGCAGTCCACTTGCAACCAAACCTACCAAAAGGTAAGCTGAAATAAGTATTCACACTGTTTCATTACCTCCTGAGGTAACAGTGTAGAGTGATCATACCTGTAATTAAGTGGGATTTTGAAGGTTATAGGATATATATATATTTTAAGAGCAAGTTAGTTCATATATATTATATGCTATATATTGTATATATATGTGTGTGTATTTTATGGGCGAATAAGTTCATCTTATATGTTCAAGAGCTGCTTCTGCCTTTGAGCAAATAGCTATGCTTATAAATTTCAACTGAACAACTGGACCTTAAAGGCAATCTCTGTTCATAAATACACAGATCATTTTCCTGACAAAAATATTGATCAAACAACCCTTGAAAGAAGGGTATCCTTAAATCAAAGAGAAGAAAAGTTCTGAGCACACTATGTTTAGAAGCTGTGCAAATGTGATCACAAAAACCAGGAGAAAACCCACGTGAAGAACAACGTGAGAATTCTGCATTATTCTTACAACAGTTTTGAGAGGCTGTTGATTCCTCTGCTTTTGCACAGGATGCTGTATGGACTAACACCTGCCCTGGTTGCTCTAGCTAGAAACAAGGGAAAACATGATCACCCAGGACACTGCCATCATACAGGCTGTTCTGTACCTCCCCACTGACTGAAACCATCAGCATGGAATAAGGAGGTGTGAAAAATTAAGGAAAGAGCCTTGGAATTCTGTTTCAAAAGGAGCCTGAGTGAATAGGACAAAATGAACCCTGTGCCAGAGAGTCTTTAGGCTCCATCTCACCTGATGGCCTGATGTGACAACTGCTGGGGCCAGAGCAGCTCAATGCCAGGCAGTCACACCGGCCATGCTCTGCAGGTACTGCACTTCTGAGACACTCAGCTATTTACAGACTTCTTCAGTAGAATGTAAATCATCAGAAACAAAACAAAACCCTTCCAACCAAAGGATCCAAATGAGGAAATGACAGTGATGACACCTGGTGCTCTTGGACCTTCCCCAGGACATGCAATCCAGCTGCATTCTGTGCCTGTGCTGGGTCTCAGCCTCACACTGCAATTTATGATAGCACAAGTAAGGAGCAGGATCACAGCATGGGACTCACCATGCAAACAGATTTCCAAGATAAAGTACAGTACGTTGACTTTGTCTTTTGGGAGGAAAAAAGGAAAGGACACTGGTTAAAATGCCTGCTTGGTATTTGTGCTGCCAAGATCCATTTGGGTTTGTCTTCTTACAATCTTCAGTCCTCATCTACAGCTTTCCTTTTGATTTTCTCAGACAGGTGAAGCATGTTAACCTCACTTAGATGTCTTCTCTCTCCACATTCTGAGCTGCCTGATACCTTCTAGATGATGTATAAAGAACAGACCTTATATCTCCCAAACGTTCAATCCCACTCCTATCAGAATTATCAAATCATCTCTAGGATGTTTAATAAACTGAAACAGCGGCTGATAAAAACTGTGGCTTGCTTGGCCAGAATAAAAATAATCCTTTTACTTGATATAGAGGAAGACCAGGAATGTCAGCAGTGTGCCAATGAGAGAAAGCAATTCTACTCAGCTACTGTGAAACAAGACAACACTGAAAAATGCATTTAGAACACTGAATTTTTATAATGCACTTATGTAGCAGTAGAAGACAGGGGAAGACTTAATTCTTGCCCATCCTGCTCTCTTTGTAGTGCATGCATCTCCCCATCTGAGATAACAGGTACATTTTTCTGCCCTAACCTGCTTTTTTGCTTTTTTTCATCACGACAGCCTATTAGGAATTATACACTAAGACAGAATCTTGCTCTATCACTTTCCACATCTGCAGTAAGTGTGTGCCCAAGCAGTGCCCTGAATGCAAGAAAGGTGCAGTGGTATATGTACTGAGAAAGCATCAAGCACTTTCAGTGGAAAGATTTTTCAAGTGTAGGTGATAAGCAGAGATGTCAAATATCCAGTTGATAGTACATAGTAAGAGTAATGTAAGATTAGTATAAAGAATTTAGGATCCTGATTCTGCATCACATCCACCAAGTCTCCTGTGATGATCTCTCATACAACTTCTAAGGAATGAATTAGATGATCATTATGAGTCTGTCAGTGGTGGCAGAATGAAGAGAGAAGTACATGTAGAATGCACAGCAGTACATAAGAGTACAAACTCTTAGCATTCTTAGGGTTTACAGCCTGCTGATATTAAGCATAATATTAAGTATAATTTCTTTGTATAACAACCATCATGTAAGCATGAAGAACTAACCTACCACAACAGTCAATAGTCTCAGCTGGAAAATAATGAGAGACCACCTGATTTAAGTCATCTTACCATTACAGCAAAGCAAGGACAAGAGCTTCATTAAGAAGTGTATGCTGTATGTTCTTAAACAAGGGTGGACAAGGCAGAAGCAACTGCAATGAAGCCATAATTTTGTACATGTTCAAACTACAGTCTGAATGCTAGCTTCACCTGAAGTTCTAACATCTAAATGTGAAGTTTGCTTCATCCCTTTTTCAGTATAATTCACAGTATTTTCATGTAAATTTCATCAGAAAAACAACTAGACATCATTATGAATTGCTCTGAATTATTCAAATATTCCCAAACCTTCCCTCTCCTTAGGAGTCAGCAGTACTAAGCCACTGGCCCCTCATGACACGAGTACATCTCACAAGTATACTGGAGACTGGGCACCAGGAAAATGCAGCTACTCAAACCCAAGAACTTCTCTCTCCTTAAGCTTCCTTCTTCAGTGCTCTACATTTTTTTTTTTAAACAAGTGGTTAAATGTACATCCTTTGAATGCATTCAGGCAGACAACAAAAGGGTTAAAAAAATCCAGGTGCCAAGGTAGACCTATTCATAAGGGACTTTGCTAGAGCTGGAGATGGGAAATTAACTGTATATCATGTACCATCTATCACCTCTCTATGGTAGGAACATACAAACTTCTCCCAAAAGCCAGAAAAAATGAATTTTCTATTGTTACTCTGCAAACTTGCAGAGTTTGATTATTTCAATAGTCCTGGAAAAGCTAGAGCTGCTATGTAAAGCACTTGCTAAGCAAGCTATATTACTGCCCTATCTTCAAAATGCTTTGCATCAATCATCAGCAGGTACCTCTTCATTCATCCAAACACAGAAGAAGTCAGGAAAAATGCTCAAAGCAGCAGGAAGTTGGAGAAACAGATACATGTATGAGAAGTGAAATAAAGCAAACAGTCAATGAACTAAAAGTTTTCTTTTTTTCCTCCATTTATAGTACTTGCTGTTGGTCTCCAAGGTTCTCCAAACCTTCTACCAAATGTTGTCATGTAATTAATATGAGGTCAGCAAGTTTGCCTTTTCCAGGTTGTCATGAGCTCTGAAGAAAAAGAAGTAATTTTGTACCTGTGGGTAGCTGACGGTTATTCTTAATACCTGTGTACTTGTAGCTTACCATGAAAAATAACCCTCCAGTTTCCATAAAACACAGCTGTTCAATGTATATCATATTCAGGGGCATTTAGGAACACTGTAAATATACTCTTCCTATTAAACAATCAGGCTGTCTGCACAGACACACTTTGATTTATAGAGCTCACTGTCTAAAATTC
The DNA here is from genome assembly GCA_035047845.1 of Dendrocincla fuliginosa. Taxonomy (NCBI): domain Eukaryota; kingdom Metazoa; phylum Chordata; class Aves; order Passeriformes; family Dendrocolaptidae; genus Dendrocincla; species Dendrocincla fuliginosa. The sequence continues at coordinate 310,245 of JAWWMO010000030.1, read as the reverse complement.
ATTCCCTCTGCTTCTATTTAATATTTACATATTTCTGTATGAATTACATTGTTAATAAAAACAGAGAGGCAACAAGAATTAAAATACCTTTAGCAGTCAGCTCTCTCAAACTGTCTTCCACAAAGCATATTTACATTTCTATAGCAATGTTTTTCTAACACATACATGAGACTAGAGAGCAAGACCAGGCAGATTTGTTAAAGATAAATATTCTGAAAGAGGGCTAAACTGATTATGACAGAAACATTCATCCAAATAAGCTTAGTAAGGTTTTTGGAGTTTCTGTTAATTATAATTTTTAGCCAATAGTTAGAAATAAGCCATGACATTTCTAGAAATTAAAACAAATTGAGAAGACATATTTTTAAATGTACTAAAATGTAAACCTTTCATTCAGAGCTCGGGGTGCAAGCTGCAGTTTACTAAAGCACACAAATCTTTACTGAAGTTCTTGAAACAATCTTAAACATAAACAAAGACTGGTTTAAAATTATGTCACATTTATTTTCAGAGCTGCAATGAGAGCTACAATACTATACAAACATTTAAATACATTTCATTTGTCTTAAGAAAGCATTTAAAGTTATTTCAGCTACCTTTCAGCTCTCCTGATACTCAAACACTGCACAGGCACATACAGATTAAAGTGTAAGTCTCTGCAGCAAATGGCATTCAGAATAAAATAATCTCTATTTCTTAACATCCTACCTTCATAGTTGCCTTCTAGGAGACCCAGATGCTCAAGTGCCTTCACAAATCCAACAATTATGACCAGTACAACAATCATTTCAAGTCCTTCCAAGTTCATCTTGAAAAATTATTTATGTAAAAGCATCTTTTCTTAGGGAGCGTCCTGACTTCAGTTAGACTTTAATCAAAAAGCCCTTCTAGTCCAAGACATGCCACACAACCAGATAAATACAGTGCTAAAGAAGCCCAGAGTATTCGCACCATAAAACATTTCCATTGACAGCCAGATGAACACAGGAATGCAAGGAAGTCAAATCTTACCATGTCTGCATCACTTGCCTGCACGGATACAGATGTTTCAGTCTCTAAGGCAACAGAATATACAGTAACCACTTTGTTTAGCATTTCCTCTCTATCACAACCAAAATTCCCCAAATCTGATTGATATCTAGTAAAATTCGGTGCTTCTTTTTCTCAACAAATTACAGTTATAGAGAGATCTTATACTTTAACAACACAGACAAAAAAGTCTAAACACATTCTTTCTTGAAAGTGAAATTCAGAAAACTCAAAGTGAAATCACTTCATTTAGAAAATGACCTATTGCTGTATTACCCTATAGACTGGAATACATTTACACAAGGTTAGCCATCTGTTTGAACAGCTTATTTTCCCACACTCCAAACACATTTTATATCAAATAAAGCAATCTAGTAAAATCTGAAATATGGTAAGAAGAGGCTTTTTAGAGGGAAAAAAGTTTAAGGGATGTCTGGGAAACAAAAGCCTTTCCTTCCTGCTGCTCAGCCCCAGGGGCTTGGTGCAGGTCAGCCGCTGTTCCTGTGCCTGTTCCAGGTGAGGAGAGGCAACAAATGGCACCAAGGACACAGAATCCCATGGTCAGCACTGCGTGCAACTGGCTGCTCTGCCTCAGGAAGCACTTTTCACAGCACTCAGAAACACTGAAATTACTTCCAAGTCCTTCGATGTGATGGGAACGGATTACCTGAAGGAACTTATTGTGAGGCCCCTAATAGCAGCCATTAGCAAGCATTTGTCTGCCCTTCCTACTTACCTTCCCTTATCTCTTCAGATTTACAGCCAGACATGCACAGAATTACAAAAAAGACCCCTGCATCCTTTTGAAAATGGGGCCACTTGTTCTGGTAAATTTTGGTTGGTTGGTCTGCAGTGGATGACTTCTCTGCACATCATTTAACACACACATCATTCTTGTAAGTAATTTTGGGGCAATGTAGCCATGAAAGATATAGATATATAGTTCAAACTTGCATTGCTATTGTAATTATCGAACTATTGCATTAATATTACTATTCTGAAAGCCTGAAATCCAGCTCAGTTTCAGTTACTGTTTTCTTAACTATTTGAGTACTTCTGTCTTTAGCTGATGCTTTATGTTAATGTCTCCCAAGACACTCTTGCCCAGTTACATTAAGCACTGAGATGATGTTGTGAGGACTTGAGTCCAAGGCTGCCTGTGTGATGGCAGTGGGCCCTCCTGAGTCACAAAATGGACCCTGTGCTACAGTTCAGAAGCAGAATCGGTCCCACAGATTCTTTTGAAAACTGTAACTGGTTTTCTTACTGACTTCAACAAAGCTTTGCTGTGTAGCAGGGTGTCACTAAAGGCTTGAGTAAAGCTCTTTTTTGTGCGAGTATTCCAGTGTATTAATATTTTAGAAGTATCAGTTCTTTATCAATATAATTAACATCATTGGCATCTACAGATTTTCTCAGGTACTCTCATTCAGTAATAAATCTTATTCTTTTCTCTTCATTATCAAACTTTATTTGAGGAACTCACAGCCCTTACCAAAATTCTCATTGAACTTCCTGAGAGGACATTAAGAATTTACGGAAGTATCAAATCCAATTACCATGGAAAAGAAACAACCTTTAGTGGCCTGTATTGTATCTCTATACTGACTCCTGGGTGGTGACTAATGCCCTGTCAGGGTGACTTGGGAGAAGAGCAATTGACAACACAAAGGTAAACCCATCTGGGGAGGTGCACCATGTAGATACTCACATGGCCAAAAGCCACCCACTGAAGACCATCAGAACAATAAGCAGGTGGATAAGGCTGCCAAGATTGGAATAGTCCAGGTGGATTTAAATTTGGAGCAAAAGGGTGAGCTATTTATAGCCCATGGGCCCACGTACCATCACAACATCTGGGAAGAGATGCCACATCCAGATGGCTCATGATCAAGGGGTGGACCTGACCATGAAAGCCATCACACAGGTCACTGATGAGTAGGAAATGTGCTGCAACCAAGAAGGGCCACATGCATAAAATCTCCCTGGAACAGAGTAGGGGGCTGGGTTTCCATATGATGAGGCCTGGCAAACTGACTCCATTGGAGCACTGCCATGAACACGCTAAGGCAAGAGCTACAGACTCACCATGGTGGAGGCAATGACTGGTTGGCTGGAAACACCCCTGGTAAACCAGGCCACTGCCCCTAACACCATCTCAGGCCTTGAGAGAGACATTTTGTGGTGACACAGTGCCCCAGAGAGATATGAATCAGACAATGGGACAAATTTTCAAAACTACCTTATAAACTCTTGGGCAAAGAAACACAGCATTGAATGGATATATCACATCCCTTATCACCTACAAGCCTCTGGAAAGATTGAGAGGTATAACGGACTGCTGAAGACTATGTTAAAAGCATTAGGTAATGGGACATGGGAGCATTGGGATGCCAATTCAGCAGAAACCACGTGGCTGGTTAACACCAGGGGATCTGCCAGTCACCCTGGTCCTGCCCCAACCAAACCCCTACATATTGTGAGAGGACAGAAGGTCCCTGTACTACATGTGGGGAAGTGGCTGGGGAAGTCAGTGTGGATTTCTCCTCCCACGGGAAAAGGCAAACCCATTCATAGAATTGTCTTTGCTCAGGGCCCAGCATGTACTGGAAGTACAGACATAAGTTATAGTTTACAGCAACAAAAAATGGTTTAGTACAGAAAGTAAAAGAAAGAAACACTGCCTCATGAAAATGGATCAGGACAGAGAGTAAAAAGAAGAAAGTAACTTAAGCTTAATTTTGTTCAGGTTTAAAATCTCTGCTCCTACTAAAAGTTAGATGAGCTGGGTGATGCCAAAAAGCATTCAAGATAAATTTTATTTCTACTTGGAAAGGAGATTTTTTACAGTCCAGTGCACTTGTACCTCTTTTCTGGTTTGCTGCTGCTCTCACCTGAGCTACCAACATAACCAATTAACAAATATGTAATTTCTTTTTCTTGTTAAAAAATCTATTTTGTATAAAATAGAAATGCTCCACAGAAATGGATTCTTTTTTTTGTTTTTAACAAAAGCTGCATTTTCAGAGCAGCCTAGCTCTTTGACATGCCAAGGCATCCTGCCTCCCTCAGAGTGATGGAGCGCCTCTCCTTTGAGGAAAGGCTGAGAGAATTGGGATTGTTTAGCCTGGAAAAGAGAAGGCTTAGGGATGACCTAATTGCGGTCTTCCAGTACCTGAAGGGAACTTACAGAAAACATGGGGTAAGACTACTTACAAGAGCGTGTAGTGACAGAACAAGGGGGAATGGGTTCAGATTGACAGTAGGTTTAGATTAGATATTAGGAAAAGATTCTAGGGGTGAAGCCCTGGCACAGGTTGCCATGGGAAGCTGTGGCTGCCCCATCCCCACTAGTGTCCAAGACCAGGTTGGATGGGGCTCTGAGCAATGTGGACTACTGGAAGGTGTCCCTGCCCAGGCAGGGGATTGGAACTAAATGTTCTTCAAGGTCTCCTTCCCACCCAAACCATTCTTTGGTTCTATTATTCTACGATTCTCTCTGCTTGGATTCAAGAGGCAAAGTCCAAGCTCTGTTTTAGCACATGAGAAGTAGAGATGCCCTTGCTCACTGCCACAGTTTCAAGTAGGGGAAATCTCTCCCACCCTCTTGCAGAAAGCAGGAAAGGGACTTTCACAGATACTGCCTTGCCCTTGTGACACTTCTGTTATTACTGATTGCTCTGTACCCCACTTCTTGGAAGCGATGTGAGGTTTCCTCTTTTTTCAGACAAAAAAAATATAGAAAATAAAAGCAATCTTTTAATCCAGAGTACTTCCCAGATGTTCTTTGGCCAGCCCAAGCCTCCAGTAACAGCGTCTTTGGGGACAGACAGAGAGAGAGAGAAGAGGAACTTACTCAAATAAACTCCAATCAAAATTTATTTAGCTTGGGCGAGCTGACAGAACAAAGCTGCAGGCTGTGTGTTCCCTCCTTGTTGCTTTCTCACAGCAATAGATCATATTTGTAAGAAACTTTCAATATAATTTTCAGTTCTTTTTTGAGCTTCAGTGACTCACTACACAGGAAAACACTTCTGTCAACAAAGAAACAAGGGAATATTCTGGGAGAAAAATACCCATTTACCATTATCCATTCAGTCATGCACGTAGAGTGCAGTGGTGGGCACTGCTGCCTACACTCCTCCTCTCTGTCCAAAGAGGAAGGTTGGCTGCCTGTCCAGCAGCCAGCTGCAAAGCCAGAGGGCAATTGTCCAGCAGGACTTTTAGGCCATCATAACAAATGGAGGGACACAGAACAACAGGAAATCAAACTCTGTTTATCGCTACAATACGCACACTGAATCCAGCATTCCTGGAGGTGTGGATGCTAGCCCTAAGAAACTGCTTCATTAGTATAGTTTCAGAGGTAATTTTCACAGCATGAGATAAAAATTAAGGTGCATGAAGGACAGAACAAAAGGGAAAGATGAGAAAGGCGTGGCTAAAAAAAGCAAAGCTACAGACAGCTTTTCTCTTGGCAGACTCGGGGACCGACATCCTCACATAAAGTGCTCTGATGCTGGCTGAAGTTTGAACTGGTGCAGAACTAGACATCCAGATGTATCTGGCAGGTAATGTGTTGGGTGTAAGACAGGACCACACGGATAAATGGCTCATGCCAGTGTCATTACCACACCTGTGAGAAACATCACCCTTTTGCTCCCAGCAAGCAAGGAGAGATCTCTAAGCAAACTCACATATGCATCAGACAGCAGGATCAGGATAGCAATCAGGAGACCACAAAGACAGTATCTATTTGTGAGTTAAATTTTCCTGTACAGTTACCCTTAAGGCCACGTCTAAGATTTGGACTCATGGTGTCAGTTCACAGTATAGATAAACTGCCCCTCTCCTCTCTACCCGTATTTTCTCCCTTACATAAACCTGTTTTCTTATCTTTTCCTTTAAACCTTGGAAACTGGGCCAAGCCCAAAGAGGAAAAGATGACCTGTTTGGCAGCAGCACTCTCACGAGTGGTTTAAGCCCAGATGGAAGTTAAACTCCACGCAGCCGCTCCCCTTCCCCCACCCACTCCAGTGAGAGAGGCAGACAAAGGCAAAGATAACAGTTGCAATAACAATTTCCTGGAAAGAGCAATGACATAAGAAAACTAACAGTAACAACAACAATACTACTAAAAAAAAAGTCTAACAGTGGGTGATTACATGGAAAATGCTTGTGTAGTCCAAAGGTCTGATCCAGTGCAAGACGGCTTCCCAGACTAAAGAACATTAGGGCTCCCAGCCCTGCCACCCCCACCATGCCACCATGCCCGCACTTCTGCCCCCCATGGGTGATGTGGGTGGGGTAGAATAACAACCTACCCAGGATATGCCCACATGGCTCCAGGCTCGGCACCCTCATGGCTATGGCAAGAAAATCCACTCTCTCCTGGCCAAAATCAGGACACAAGGACAGCAACTAACAACAAAGCCCCCGAGATTGCCCTGCTCTAATCAAGACCAACCATTCCTGATAGTTTCGGAATTGCATTCAACAACAACTGGAAACAAGAAGGTCACTGCACAACTATCCCCCCATCACTCACAGGGATCCACCAGGGATGGCAGCAGCACAAGCAGGGCTGCAGATCTTCCCTTTCCTCCCCAGCCCTTCCCTTTACACCAGAAATAAAGACAGGGACAGTGACAGCTGACATGTGAGACTGTTTGAAAAGTCAGGGTATTGCACAACTGCACAGCTAATTCAGGACAGGGATTCCCAAGCTAGTCCATATGCTTCTGCTCCTCAGCTCTCACATTGCTTTGCTTTTCTAGGCAGTAACCAGGCTGTCAGCTGAGTTTTGTTGTAGCAGATGCTGGCTGATCTATCATTTTATTAATAGCATGATTATGGTATAAATATTTAATTCCATGGTGTGTGTAGGAGGCTTCATTATGCCTTGGTGTCTTTGCGTGCACACCTCTTTTAAATACAGCTTTGTTAAGGCAAATGTGTCAGTTCCAGCTCTTTCAGTATTTCCATTAATGCTCTCAGTATTTTCTCAAATGCTGATAATGATTAATTCCAGGCCAATTTATTCAATGAATAAAATTCACACAGAACTATATGATTCTTTTCTAATAGGGTCATACAAAAGGATGCAATGAGAATTAATGCAAATGAGAACTAAGTCTTCAAAGAAAGAGTTGTCATTTCCCTGCTTTATGCACTTTATAACAAAACAGTACAGTCAGGATTCGTTAGGTGTCCAGGGCAGTATTTTCACATTTCCCAGACAAAGCTATTCTGCTGTCCTGGATTTAGCAGGGAGGACAGATAATATGAGGCATGGAAAGCAGCTGAACTCCTCACATTGTAAGAAATTACCCTGTGAAGGTGATATGAATGCTTCCTTGCATAAAAACCTAACATTTCAGAAAAAGCACGAAATTAGAGTTAAAAAGGCAGCTATCACAAGCATGTATAGCTGTCAGGGGTATGGGCTGTTTGTAAAAGCATTGCTTGTGGGGGCTCACCCGCTTCCTGAAGCTTTAGTCAAATTGGCTATATCACACTGACAGAGCTTTAGAGAGGCCTCAGATCCCCCAACTGAATGACAATGGACAGCATCCCAAACACCCAACACAGCCAATCTCTGCTAGAAAAAGGAGACAGAGGGTGCAAATTGTATGAGAAAAATACCCACGTGGTACAGAGAACAACGGGGGGAAAATAAAGCAAGTTTTCAGAATGTTGGTGACATTTTAGTTTGAAGAATTTTTTCTTTAATCAAACACAAAGAGTCACGGCTGGATTGACCCAACTCTGTCTCTACAAGCCATATGTGATACCTAAGGATGGAAACATTTTGCCTTATTTTAGAAAATTGTCAGGATTAAACCCTGCCCTTGGCTTGCAGCTGGAACACATGGCAGGCTGTGTAACCACTGGAGCAGGACACCCACCAAGAGCTGCAGACACACTGCCCCATGCCCCTTCCAAGTACCACTTAGAGTTCAGCCATCACATCTGACCTGCAGCTTTTGCCATTAATTTTTAAAAGTACATGGCAACGTTAGTAGAGCAGTTGACCTTACTTTCTGAATTACGAGGAAAAAATCATCAAGACCAAGTCACGATTGAAAGGAAAAATAAGAATTACACTTGAAGACAAAGCATCTTGCTAACTCTCCCACACAATGTATCCCATCCACATGTATCCTATAAGCCAAAGTTGCTGCTATGTGTAGCATTAAGACACAGTTCATTCTAGTCACTGGCCAGGGCTGCCTCTGCTTCCAGCCCTGGCTGTAGTGCTGGGTGTCAGCTCCCCTGCTCTCCTGCCATTCTCCTGTTCACAGGCATGGGGAGGTGCAGCAAGCAGCAGCCTGCAGGTTCAGCTCACCACAGGACAACTTCTCCTCTCTCCCAGCCCTCAGATGAGGTAAGTGCAGCTTAGCAATGCATGTGGTGGGAGGGCAGGAGGGGACTCCTTCCCACCACCACCATCCCTGCTGTGCACATCCTGGGGGCGTGAGGGGCAGCATTCAACTCTAATTACTTTCCAAAGTCTCCTCCATTCCTGAGAGGGATGTCTATACCAGGACAGGCTTGTATTCTAACTTACCTCATTCAAAGTTTTGATGAGAACCCAGACTGTGTCTACAATGTCAACCATTAAGAGTAGGAGAACTAGAGCCTGAATCAAAGCTCTCAGGTCTACTGCAACTCCCACTGCTTCAATTTTATCAGAGTTCAAAATCCTTCTTGAAGGAACCAAAACTTATACTTGACCACTGCTCTCTAAAATAGCAACTTCAATTGTGGGAAAATGCACCAGGCCTGTGGATTTCTTGACAGAGCAAGAAGAATTTGACCTTGGCCAGATTGTTATGTACCTGTGAAGATAAACAGCTCAGGAGAGGCACAAGATAAGAAACCTGGACAAGTTTGTACAGAGACAGTTGTTTATAACTGTGGCCAATAGATGATTGTTTGTGTGTCATGAGCACCAATAATATTAGTGCACATACACTTAGGAAATATATGAAAGTAGCTGTGTGAAAAAATAAAGGGGGAGTTTTCACTTTTATCTATTAGGGATCTTCGCCTACTTTTTATTGAGTCTGTCCCAAGAACGACATTCAGTATAATATCAGATAATGTACATTAAGAGCTTCGGAAAGATTACATATTAATGGAATAAACACTACATTGGGTTTGAAGCAACAGACTTGTCCTGTGTCTGAGGGCAGTCAGTTGTGTTAGCAGGTATCTGTCACAGCCCCAGGCAAGGCATTTAAGCAATGAAGACGCAATATACTGCTTGACATGTAGACTGTGCTGAAAACTGCCTGGTTTCTCTCGTGTATGAAAGCATTCTTTCTCTTACAGCATTTTCTACTAGACTTGCTGAGTAAGAAAACTGTTTCAGACTTACTCAGTGGTGATTTTTTACTTTCTCTTTTCTCTTTTCAGAAATTAGGGCTGTATATTCAGCTATGCAGAAGACACTGAAGTATGCTTTCTGCAACCCAGCAGCTCACCAAAATTCGTGTCTTGGGCTCACCTACCACACAGTAATTGCAAAATCATTACCCTGAGCAGTTTTCAGCCAGACTGAAGCCAAGCAGCTGATCCTGTACCTCTGCAGGAATGGCAAAATTGCATTCACAAGGCTGCTACAGATAATTTGTAGAGGTAGATTTAAAAAAAAAAAAAGCATTTATAATTTGACTCAAGAAAAGGTATTAACTGCTCATAACTGAACAGCATATATTAGCAGCATAACCGAAAATAATGGGACAAAGTAGTGCCAGAGGAAAGTGCATGTCCGACCATGACTTTCATATGCAGACAATGCTTACACTTAGACCCACAGAGTCTTGCTGTTGGAGTATTCTGTGTCTGAGTTAATGAAGATTTCCTGAAATACTGACTGAAGTTAGAACTTGCTGATGAAGTGCATCAACAATCATTTCACTGAGATCATTTGCTCTCTGAGAGCAGTTTCACAAGGCTGACTTACTCCTGCTTGTTGTGTCCCAGGCCGTTCTGGATGTGCTTTGAAATATGGAAGTGTCAATGGAAACACTTGCTCTCCTGCAGATAACTGATCAGGGAAATGAAAGGCCTCATTCCATGCAATACATATCAACATGCATTTCTGCAGTGGGGGGAAATCTGAATGTGCTGTTTGATCTTTGTCAATAAAGATTAGTGGATGTCAAGTCTGCCTGATAACAGAAATGCCTGATTTCTCCAAATGTTGGATGGATGAAAAGTATGCAAACATGGTAACTAACCATATTTTACATGTATTTTACAGAGAAACTGTAGTTGAGCGGACACCTGCAAGAAGACAGAAGAAAGACAAAGGAATATTGAGCCCCAGGACCACTGTGGTACCCAGTTTTCAGGCTCACTGCTTCCCACAGAGGGGAACTGTGTAATGTTATCAAATTTCCTAGACTTTCTCCTTAACAAAGAAATGTTCACTCTAAAAAACAAACAACAGAATTTATTGATTCACAACAGACAACAGAAATAGAAAGGTTCATAAAGACAAGGTGACAGGAAAGGGAAAACCCCAAATTTAATTTTCTCATTTCCAAAAGCAAATTCAACAGGTTTTACTGACCTGGCAAACTTCCAATGGTTGTGCAACCCAACAACAATCAATAGAGGAGATGGAATTGCTTTTTCAGCTTTGCTTTTATGCCACACAGTTTTTCTTGGGAATACATTTACCTTTAAACATCCCCCCTCCCTCATGTAGTGATTAATTCTTAACTAATTAAAAAAAAATCCACTTTCTCCTCTCAAAGCATTAGTTGGCCTCAGCCCTCTAGAGGTGCTAATAACTTTCTGGCAGGCCAAGTGCCATTCCATAGTCTTGAGTAAATTATTAACAGGCTTTAAACTCAGAGTGAAAATATACTTCTGAATATTGAGAGCCAAAGATTGATACTTCCATGTATTTTGCTTATATTTAGGAGACTGATCAAGAAATAAACTTTCCTGAAGAATGTAGATAAATACATAAGGCTCACTGATGCTTCTCAGATCAAATCCAACACAAAACAATTGCTTTGAGGCAACTATCTCTGAGAGATACAGAGACAGACATCCTGAAGACCTAAAAAAACTATACAGAATTAGGAAATCATGTTTTACTGTGACAAGTGTATCACAGTCGTAATTTATTCACCTGCTAGACTGTTTATGGGTCTAACAAACAAGGAGAGATGAAATATCACAGAACTACATAGAGAAAATTATGAAGATCTGCATACTGTGATAACATTGAGAAATTGCTACAGGGAGAAACCAGTTACTGATGAGAAACTGGAACACACAAAAGGCAATACAAGGCCATGGGACAGGACAGATGTATCCTTTCTTAAGGCTCTTCTGCTTAGGAAGGAAAAAATGTAAACTGATTGAAGTCAGCTGGGAGCCAGCTGAAAGCAGGTAAAAGATGCTGGGCTTGTACAAGCATGAGTCTATCTGGAATAGAAAAATGTACCTGTTGTCTGAGACTTCACAGACAGGCTGCCTTACAGCCACACTTCCCAGACACAAGACACAACATTTTATTTGGTGTAAAATATTTCTCTTTTCACTTTCAAATATTTTTGTAATAGCAAAATATTGTATTTATTGAAAGCAAAATATTGGTGAGGCAGACACACCCAACAGCTTGAGTGGCATCAGTGAATGTGTAGCTATGCTTGGTTTTTACAGGAAGTAACAGGACTGAAGTAGAAAGCAGATGGACAGTAATCTGAAAGTGTTCAAATGTCACAGATACATATATCTGTTGGTTACATGGATGTTGCCATTCTTTTTGTATACAACAGACAGCGGCACAGAAAACATTAATTACGTAATATTGTTTTCCAGCTTTTTTACTAGTGATTGTTTCAGACAACAAAGCTGAAGAGATACATAAAGAGATCTGAAATAAAGGAACCGACTTGAAGACAATGCTAAGGCAGCAGGGTAAGCAAATGTAACAAAATCAGAGGCTATCTGATTTGATATTACTGAGGAGAATGTACATTTTCCATCTGAAGGGAAGGCATTGTCATAAAATGTGTAGCAGGGTTTGCATTCCTAATGAGTCTTAACATCATAAGAGGAAGTACTCTGTCATGAGAGAAAGTTGCACCAGGACACAAGGTGCCAGAGTCTTCCTCCTCAGAAGACAAGACATGATGCTGTGAACTAAATTTACGTTATCCCAATACAGGAAGCCTTTTTGTCCTCAGAAATTTGATGTAGCCCTTGTTCCCTTGCGATAGGACTAAAGTTCTGTCAAATCTGAACTATGCTCAAGAAGGCTACAGATATTTGCAATTTTACATTACCACAAACACCAAAAAAGTGCTTCAGAACTAAACAGATTTGTGGTTTGACAAGAACTGAGCTGGGCCCATGTTCATGATATGGCACTTAATATATATCTATGCACTACTAAGACATTATCTAAAAGCCTGTGTACTCCTCAACACATACTTAACTACTGAGCATTCAACTTTCTCCTCAAGAAAGAAAATGTTTGAAGAATACATGGTGAAATGAGGTTCCAATAAAAACCTTCAATTTTTGCATAAATTAATTATCAGAAATCTTAAGACATGTTCTTTCAGACACTTACTGCCAGAACCATATTGCAGACTTCAGAAATGGGTGGGTTATCAAGAACACCTGATGCTTTCCATCATTGGCAGAAGCATCAGTAGAATAGGGAAACAAGAAACTCAGGGAGAATTCTTTCATCAGGATTTTTTCTGATTCGAGTGGGATGTTTTTAAGAGAAAATGAACACTGAGAAATAACGTAAAAAGAATCTCCAGAAATAGTCAAAAAGGCCTAGTTCTTCTCCTCCATAGCCTGTTTCACAATTTCAGTCATTTAAGTCCACTAAACACCTCTACCTTCAGGGGGTAAGTCATTTGACTCCAGAATAAAGTTTTGTTTCAGGGGCAATAAGCTTCGTTCTCAGTCACTGAACTGCAGCAGAAAACCAGGAGCAGTCTGAGGTTTCCCCTATGTTTTGACTAAAGTTGGTCACTTTATATTTTGGCTTAAGGCTATGGGGTTAAAACATTTCTACTGCTCATGTCATGTAGTATCAGTATGATTTTTCACCTAGAAAGTTGTGGTGGTTTAGTTTTCTTGGTTTTGGTCCAGGCCTTCCCTGGTAACAGGGTTATAACTAAGGAAATATTCCACACAATTCCTTCACATAATCAGGGGTATATAAAGACAAGGAGGAAAGTTTCCTCCCTCTCTCTTCCTTTCGGGTGCTTGGGAGGACAGCAGGTCTCAGTGTGTTGGTTTTGCTCTTATCTATGTGAGCTGAGGCCTGTCTGAGAAACTGCTGTCCCAGCTGCGGGGAGATGAAGGAACTGTTTTCTTAAGGGAAGTTTGGTCAGAATTTATTTTGTTAGTTACTTTATTGAGCTAAAAATATTGAGCTTTATTGAGCTAAAAAACCCTGAGGTTTTGAGTGTATCTGTTTTGTTTTTACCTGATTTTTGCCCCTCTTCCCCTTCCCTTTCCCCCTTCTCCCTTTTGGGGTTGTTTGGAATTCTTGTTCTGTATATTCATAGTGTTTAATTGTATATAACTGTAATATATGTGAATATATATATATACATTACTACAATTTTCTTGTGGTACCTTTTTTTTTCTCTCTCAGGAGTGGGGAATCTGTGTGGCCAGCAGCTGGGTTTGGCAGGGAGCCAACCCAAACCTCCACAAAAGTCCTCAGGTAATGGACTGGCATTTCAAGGGCCAGAGTATCTGAGCCTGCTTAGAAGAGACTTAAGACACTCTTCAGCATTTCCCATCATTACAGTGATTTCAAGACCACAGCAAAACATGTAAGTCTACAGTAGGAAAAGCATGGCATTCTGCCTCTATGCTAAAGCTGAGCAAACAGTTCCATCACTTAAACACAGAAGTCTTATTTCAATTTCTTCAAATTCAGATAAATCTTTATATCTGGATATGAGCACAATCAGTTTCCTGGCCCATGGATACTTGTAGAACTGTGACAAGAGAAAGAGTGCAGCAAATAGAACTACTGTAAAACTACCATTGCTGCTTCATCAAGGGTGACGAGTGCCACTTGGGTTCTTGAACTGCAAGGCCTGAAGAAAAGTAAGCATAGTTGCCATCCTATAACCTTTGGGTTTTTTGCTCTACTAACTGTATTAGCAATTTCTGTTGCACAAGTGTCTGGCATGCTCAGTTACTCATTAAAAATATCTTTTAGGTCACATCACACTCCATGAAATGTCTTGGATTGTACAGTGCCTAATTAAAGGGCGAGATTGAAACTGAAGTATCCCCTGCACACCTCCTCCCAACACCTCAAACCAATATATTTAAGACTATGTTTAAAAACGCATTTTTATTTGCATTACACTTTGCAGACCATTCCCCCAAGAACAGCACAAATATCTCGCACAGTCAGAATTCTCTTTATGGATAAACACAGCCCAGCCTTTCACAGAATTACAGAATCATGGAACGGTTTGTGTCGGATGGATCAACTAGTTCCAAACCCTTTCCCCTCCCTTATAAACATTACAAATATTACAAACATTATAGACATTAACTTGATATTAAACTTCAGAAATGTACTAATTTCTCATACTAAAATTGCAAATATCTTAAAAGTACAAATGCTCTCCACCCCTCCTTGTGGGAGAACCATCAGAGGATTTTACAAGCTGGAAGCAGCAGAACACGGAGTCAGCACCGGGACCCAGAGCAAACGAAACTGAAGAGAAATCTGACCGGGGCCGGGGCCGGACC
>JAWWMO010000030.1:265288-281863 GCA_035047845.1 Dendrocincla fuliginosa | reverse complement strand
AGCCTCATGCCACATGGCTGACCGTGCGGCCAGATGGAGGCTGACATATTGCCTGAAACTCCACCCCTGGCATGAGGGGGGGCACAGAAGAGCCAATCCTAGGAGAAGAAACACCCCCCCCCCCTCCCGCCCCATGCTGTAAATGGGGTTGGACCTTAAGAATGTTTAAAAGGCAGAGTTTTTGAAGAGGGAGGTGTGCTTCTGGGGATCCTGTGTGACCTGGGCACACAACACGCTGTAATTAAATTTTCCTGTTCGTTATATTTCTTTTCTTTCACAGATATTTGCTGTTTTTCTAAATTTAATAAAAGAGATTTTTCTCACAGGGTATTATATAACAAAGTAATGTAGTGCACTGTAACAAAGCAATTATATTAAAGCAATGGTATCAGAGCTAGCAAAACAATCATTAAGTAGAGATTGATATAACTCACCATATGAGATAGAAGGCAGATCTCTCTAACTCCTGGGGAGTAAACATGAAGAGTGTCCCTGCTTCACGGGAGAGGCTCCACAGCTCAAGGAAGCATGTGGAAGGATCTGCCATATGGAAGCTGGACTGGGCTTTTATAGTTGCAAAGTGACTGGTAGTTACAGATTTACAAGTCTACAGACTAGCTGATCTGTCAAGTCTTGCTTCAAAAAACAGGATGTGTATTCAGTCTGGTTAACCGGGATGGTTTTAACATAATTTAACACCAGACAACACCTTGGTGCCAGTAGTTGAACTTGCATGATACCTTGCATAATGGCTTGCATAGTATGCATTCTCTGATCAGATTCTAGATCTTATCAGGGTAGGGCTATCCTGCCACAAACCACAAAGGCAACATGATTTGTACTAATATATACAGTCTACTCTAAATTATTGAAATGTCAAAATGAATCTGCACTGAACATTCTTAGCATTGCACTCAGTCAACTGGTTCTTATACACAGTAGTTTGACGTAGAGATCATATATCAAGAAAGCAGACCCATAATCAAGCAGATGTGTTACCAAATGGTGTGTGTTTAAAATTAAGGAACCTGTCAGAGCTGCTTCCTCTCTTCAGGCTCTTTAGACTACCTATGCAGTTAAACACAGTTATGTGTAGCTATAAAAAAATACAGATTGGTATAAATAATGCTGTGGAAAGGCTCCTTCCCTTGATTAAATTCTACAGGGCTTTCAAAGGTTAAGACCTAACCTCAGGTCCTCTCAGCTCAGCGGCTTCAACAAGATATTTGCAGTAACATTAATCAGCATGAAATAAGGAGGCTGTGAGAGGCAGCATGCAATCTCTATTTCATCTTAATTATAATTTAAAATTTCAATGTCAGGAATTTGACAAGTGTTTGATCAAGAATTATTGCCTCAACAGCAGTTAAAGTCAGGCAGAGAAATGTACTCAATAATCCAAAAGCAAAGCAATGAATGTGCTCTGTAGCAGCAATGCAATTCTAATTGTTTTGCCAGCAGCTGCTGACAGCAAATGGGCTGGTTCAGATGCCTATCGGTCCTTCCAAAATGTGTGTCCCTGGTCTCCAGCCAGAAGCAGACCCCACTACAGCAGCATTTTCAGCAAATGCCTGGGTTTTGGGAAAGGAGCAACTGACCCCATTGAAAGGAAAGATGCAGGTATAGTTAGGCTGTGGTTCATGGGCATGCTCCTGCAGAGGACACCGCAGTGGTCTTGCTGGGAAGGAAGAAGCAGGGAAGGTGTTCCCAGACCCAGCGCTGGGTTTTTCTCTATGATTCCTGGTCTTGGAGAGTGAGGCCAAACAGAGGCCTTGTCCCTAAAGCAAAGTTAGACTGGAGATGTCTCACCCCAGTGGGAGGGAAAGCATGAGGTCCAGCCTGGGCAGTGAGGATAGTGTAGGCTTGTGGTTTGGATTATTCCCAGGACGTGACTTTCATCCCTATGACTGTATGAGATCATGAGCTCATGTGTGTAAAACTGTGCTCCCTAAAATATGGGATAGCCTGACAGCATGGCCTGAGGCCAGCACTGCTCCTTGGACACCTGGGTGGGCTGAGAGCCAGTGTCATCCTGCCTCCTTTTCTTGCTTACAGCTCATCACACTTCCAAAACAATGCATATGTCTTACAAAATCTCTTCTTTTGACCTTATAGATTCCAGGGCACAGTTATAGCAAACCTACATCGACTCACTAGACAGCCTTCACACAAATAAATAAATTCCTAAAATATAGGAGTCGTATTAAATAGGACATCTCAGGCTATTTGGAGAAAGAACCAGTCAGTATTAATCCATGAAATTTAAAAGAATTAGTAGAAATTAAAATTAAGAGTAGAATGAGTAGAATGAATCACTATCTATGCAGGACATGACAGAAACTATTGACAAAAGAGAAGCTCCCCAAAAACAACCTGTAAAGTACTGTAAGAAAGAAAAGTCATGTGATGGCACATCTCTCTGCGCAGCAGAAGAGATTTAGGTTCCTTTGGCTGCAGACCTGTTTTCCATAAAATAACACTATTTAAAATGAATTTTTACAGGCAAGGTGGTTAATAATACAGGCTGGAGTAGAGTAGCACTATTGCTTGGCAGTGCTCACTGAGCAGCTATTACAGTAGATGGGTGTTACTATGTGAACTTAAACCAGGGCAAATAAATGTTTTTGTTAGGAACAAAAACCTTCTCATAGTAATTTTTTTCAAGAATGAATATAAAAACAGGAAAACAGCCTGATAACTCAATTAGTTGCAACTGGGTATAGAATTACATTTACACCTCTAACACAAGAACAGCCTTTGCTTTGACGGAAAAAGGGTTTATGTCACAACAGCTAGTATGATGCCAGGCAGGGACTAAAGCTAGTGGATCCAGCAGGATACCTGTCTGGTAGAAACTAGGAGCAGAAATTTGAGCTGTTTCTCTAAAACCAACAGAACCACAAATAAGCTCATTCTCCTTCTCAGCAATAACCTAAACCATGGTTTTGGCAGTGCCACCAACTTTGCCACAAAGCTGCATTAGTAAGATAGCAAAACCTTTGACATATGTCATGTGCTTCCTTAGTTCTTGTTTACATATATGGTAAGGAGCTAGTCTATACAATTTGCATTGATGTATTAAGAAATGGCAAATTTACAGTGAAAAATCACTATCCCTCCTTTAAAACTGCCCCAACACAGCCTGGCATTTCATAAGACAATTCAAAGTCCAGGGCTGCATGGATCTGGCACCCAAGAGAGAGGACAAGTCCAGATCAGTCTAGCACAGTCCATTCACTCAGCTGGTGTCAGCTCTGCCTTCAGCATCACCACCTGGTGGACAACAGCAGGAGTGTGGACTCTGTCAGGTGAGACTGAGCACAAGGGATGTGCCCCTGCTTCAGGCTGGACGTGGACTTGTGATTTGTAGACTGGAGGTTGAAACAACAGAATTAGACTGGAATGAATGCTATAATGAGTAATTTGTCTCACTGAATCAATGAATAGTTGAGGTTGGAAGGGACCTCTGAAGCCAAAGAAATTAATGGAGGATTAACTGGCATAGGTGTATTTGTTTTCCATGCAGCACAATCCCCCCTAACAGTTTCACTCTGGTGTATAGTGAGCAAATGGGTTTGTTTTCCAAAGACAAATATTTCTCCTGTGAATTTCCTGCTCACATTCAGAATCAAAACTCAGCTCAGATACAAACTTATGTCCTCACACTCGCACTCCATCAGCCCAGCTCTGACTGCAGCCTCCCTGCCCGTGTCTTTAGCAGCCTGAAGCCCACTGGCGGCACGCCTGGAGCATGGGGGCTGACAAGAACCTGATGGCACCATCACCCTAGAGCAGGTGCTGCAGGGGCCTCAGCCTAGCAGACTGCTCTGCAGGAATGCACTGCACACAGTTCTAGCTCAGGAACAGCCCCAGTCTTGCTAGGGATGAACCACAGAGAAATGTCTGGGAAAAGTCTGTCAAGAGAAATGTGACTGTACAGTTCTGTGCCTGCAGAGGTCCTTTTTTAAAGGCTTTTCTCAGTACCTTATTTCTGAAAAACATTACCTTGTGATCACAGAGATTTTGCCATTCTGACCCTTTGTACTTTAAATAATTACTCTTCCAGGTTAGTCTTCCCATACTCCTGAATTGAGACTTGAAATTTAAATAGCCAGTGTTGCAGCAGGATAGAGGGAATTTGACTAATAATAAAAGCAATGGTGTGCAGGGTCTGCTGTTTAAAACCACAGCAGAGAAATGTTGTGCATGGGTATAACAGCAGGGCCAACACTAGACTAAGGAACTTGACACATTATACTGAGCCCTCACTATTTGAGAACAGCTTTTGAAATAGGACAACACAACAGAATGACTGTCTGCTGGTTTGTGCCACCTTCTCATAGTTTGATTTCAGTGAATAAATGAAACCCGCAATTGCACAATTTGGGGGGGGGGGCGGGGATTTTGAGAACTTTAGCAAATTGTTCTGAAGGTTTTATAGAACTGACACAAAAAATAGATCAGATGTTCTGCCGACACCACTGGAAAACATTTAAGCACAAAGCATGGAAACTGGTCTGTTTTCTATGCAACAGTAACTGATGCTGATGTTTTGACAGGACCAAATTCCTTGCCTCTGCCCACTTCCCCAGGAGAGCACAAAGCCCCTGTCCATTGGGATGGGGAGAGCTTTGCCTCAAGCCTGTGCCTTGGGTACCTCAGGGCTCATGGTGAATCCTACACAGCCAGCACTGCTGTGACAGTCCTGCTTTCAGTTTAGGAGATGTTTGGGAAGAGTACTGAAACATTACTTCTTACTGACCAAGGAGCTAAATCTAAATATTGTGTAGAACAACCATCATTTTGCAACAGAAGTGATTTATGTGAACCCCCAGAATTAATTCCAGCAGGATAAACTCTCTCTCTCACACGCACACACAGTTACCTCTCAGGGTACCCACTGAACCTATTAGATACCATATTTACATGCCCTTGGCCCTCTGGATTTCAACTTTGCCCACTCTGAATTGTCCCAATTGTTCCAGCTCCATTATAGCTCTAAACACAAGGTGGAAATAAAAATAATTTTAAAAAAAGTCTCAAATACCTAAGACTGAGATAAAGAAGTAGCTGAAAATCTATCTTGAAATGTTTACAGCAGAAGTGATTTGGACAAACCAGCTGAAATCATATGACATTTTAATGTATTTTCAAGTCACTGAAGCGGAATTTCCATCATATTGATTGCAATAAGTATAGCAAATATCTTCAAGATTTTAATGCTTATTTTCCTAGCTAAGTCTATTCTCTGTGTCTCCAGTAGCATATAATAAGCAAAGAGATGTTTTTTATCTTTCTTTATTCATTTTTTACTAAGACTGTACCTCAAAGTGAATTCCCTTGTTACTTAAAAGCCTGGTTGTAATTATTAGGAGAAAAGAGTGATTTGTATCTGAACAGCCTTCTCTCATTCCTTCTCTAAGCAAAGCACAGCCGATCAGCCACTGGGGACGAGGATCCAGCCTGGCATGTGGGAAAGCAGCGTGGAGAAGTCATGGCCAAGGTTTGGTCACCGGCCACATCTTGGGCTTGGGAGATATCAGGTGGAAGGAAGATGCTACACATGGCTTGGGGACCTCCTGCAGAAGCTGTAAGCAGGTGTAGTCACAGGCAGGATGGTGCTTGGCATGACATGAAAAATCCAGAAAGCATCACCAAAAGCTTCAAGGTTTAGCTACTCCCAACTACAACCCACAATGTATTAGAGTATTTCCCTGTGCTTTATGCCCTCTGATCCTGCTATGACTCTCCTGTTATTTTAAAGTCATTACCCATGAAATAAAAGGTCGTTTGTTTAAATGCAAAATTACAGTTCCCTTATAGCTGAAACTTGTGGAAAATGAGACTTTCAGGGCTGATTGAATTAAACAATTACAGATATACTGATGATGGACTAGTGTGTGCTTCTATTAAACAAACAGAAATTCCAGTAATACTTGTTAAAGATGTGACTTAACGACATTTGTATTCAATTTTTTTATATATATTTTTATATCGCTCTTGGCTTAAGCTCTGGCAGTAAGACGTCCAAAAGTGAACAAGCAGTTTTCTATGTGACAAATTACTTTCATGGCCTGTATTTTGAATTTGATGTAGAAGACTTTAAAGTATGCAAGAAAATATTTAGTGAATGCCCCTTTCTATATTCTCTGGTATGTAACTGCAGTGAAAAATATACATGGAGATTATTGTGTGGATACATAACTTGATGGGAAACTTCTGTGCAGAATCATCTACATTCATTAGTAATTAAAAGAATGTGAGAATAAAGCCAAGTGAGACAGCCCCTTTCACAGTCAGATACTGAGACCACACTCCTGCAGAACTGCGGTTTTGTTCCAGTCACCATTATTCTAACATTAGAAATGGGCAAAAACTGTAGCCAAGCCAAAAGGTTTCAAAAAAAAAAGATAAAAGAACATGTTAAACTGGAAACTTTGTCTTTCCACTGAGAGTCCTCTTTTATTGAATAGAAAATCTGTACTGCAGATTTTCTGATCCTGGGAGCTGTATAGATATGAATTTTAACACAATAGGTAATGTAAAGTCAACCTAAACTGGACATGGACTAGAAGAACCACAGTCTGCTCATTTTCAAGATTAGAGGTTGAGTTATGGGGGAAGGAAGGGCTCAGAGTGGTGTATGGTTCTCATGAAAGAAAATATATGTATGCAATTAACATGTAAGTATCTCATATGGAAGGGAATTGTAGAAAATAGAGAGTTATAAAAATATTTTGGCACACATGCTATTTCATGAGGCTCTTCTGGTAAGTTAGCCTTTCACTTTTCTGTGCTTTGCATACATGAATGTTGTTGACACATAGTTTCTTCCCAGGAAAGGTTAAATAATTGATTGAAATAACTTGAAACTAGAAATCCTGCCATTTCATTTAAAATGATACAAAACATAAGAATAGTCTAATTTACATGTGGAAAATCTTTGCCCATTTTATAACATCGTCTTCCCTGGAGCAGGCAGGGCACCTCGCAGCACCGGGAGCTCACAGTGCAGACGGCTTTGGGAATGTCAAATGTTAACTCCCCCAGTGAGACAAACCCAGTCCCCTCACTGAAACCAGACCTTCCCTCGGTGGCTGCTGTGTTTTGCCAGAGGAGGTCAGCAGCACCCAGCTATGCTGAAGTTTCCAACTGCATTCATATGGAGTGGCACAAAGGCATCTACACAAACATAAACTCTTTTTTGCCAGTCCATCTTAAATGTTTTAGACCATTGCAATATTATCCGGCCTTATTAATACCGGGGCCGCAGGCAGCACAGCTTTGCAATCTAGCTCATGGCATGGACCACAGGGGAGGGCAATAATTTCCATGCACTTAAATAGCCTTAAAAATGCTTAATTTTTTTCCAAATCTCTGTGATTTTGATCCTGCCAGAGCATTGGTTTCCTACCGTGTCCAAGAGCAGAGCTGTCGGTGAGGGGAAGCATGGGGTGTTGAAGGTGCAGAACAGGTTAGAGCTGCTGTAATTACTTCTAATGTGTGTTTACATTTCACCAGCTGAGTGCAGTTAAAGAGCTGTTTGTGTTAGGCCCTACAAATCTAATTATTTTACACCATCAGGATAGTTTAGAAACCTTTCCCATTTACCACCTACTGTTCCTCCTGTTAGCAAATCTTCTTGTATTTTTTGTCACTTGACCTGAAATACACTCTCCCAATAGGCTTATTGCTACCATTTTAAGATAGCTCTTCTTTAAAAATATTTTCCCTAAAACAAAACCTTTAAGGCCACTGCAACTAAATTTAAGCACCACCATATGTCCCTGCATAACATACCTGGGGGAAGCATTCAACCCTGAACTCCTGATCACGTTCCTCTAGAGTCTTTTCTCTCTTTTCACTGCCATTTACAGCAAAAGCACTGGATTTTTTTCCAGAGGTATGAACAGGCAAAATAGTGTGACACAGCTCTAGGACAGCTCTGCCTATTAAATTGTTTGATTCCTTAGTGTCATGTGAAAAAAGGGCAGAAATGCAAAGATTTCTTGTCTCACCTGTATTAATACATTTTTTATTGGCTATTAGTGTCCCCAGAATATCAAAGCCTTTTAAAGCCCGAAACAATCTGTCCACGTCTCATATAAACAGCCTTTTTGCTAGACAGATTCACTTGGGTGGATGGGACTTTTGATACTCTGATATGGGGATGGCACTTAATAGCAAGGGAGAACCTAGTAGGAGAAATGTTCTCCTACCAGTTATGAGGCTACCAGCACCAGAAACAAACCGGACTAACTGCAGCAGTTCAAGAAATAACTTAGTAATATAAATATTTGACAAGCTACTCTAGGGTTTGCATCGTTGGTGATAACGTTTTACTGCATGATAGCACTTAACTAATAAACAAAAACCCAAAAACCAGGAACATGCTCTACAACACAGCACAACTACCTAAGCCTCAATACAAAACTCAAGCAACCTCCCCCCATGACAGACAAATTCACAAAGACCAGGACAAAATCTAAACACACTCGTTAACAAAATGGAAAAAAAAAAAAGAATATATCTGCTTTCCACGAACACACATTTTAACTCACTAAGATAAAGGATAGCAGACTTCCCATCCTGCCTGACTGGCTTCACCAAACTCATCCTGTTCTGGTGTCAGACAAATGGGACTCCACCTCCCCATACTGTTCACCATGTTAATTCCCATCCTTCACTGACTTGTGTGCTGTGCCCCATGCTGCTCAGGCTTTTATCTCACTCCAGAACAAAAAATTTTTAGTAATTAGGCCAAAATGCCTCTCTGTACCCTGAAGCTTCATTCTTGTTTATGCCTCTGACAATAACAGAAACCATGTTTGCTGTACATTATTTATCTGCAGCACAAAGCCATAGATTTAACCTTGCTAGAGGGAAACAGCTTCTTTTGAAAGACACTGCTGTTCAGACCAGTTGACATGGGATGAATCAACAGGGTTACCATCAAGCACAGGACTCCAAACTGCTGCACAGTCTTGAGGTTTTTCTTTTGAACCATTAGCCAAAGAATTAAACACGAAAATGCAGAGTGGGTTATTTAAATGGTGGTGGAAAGTGGAAATATTTGATGAGGAGGTTGTGGATTACCACTGAAACAGTAAAATAGGAAAGGGTTTGACAGTTCTGTGCTAACAATATGTCTGGCTCTGTAGGAGAGAGAAGAGGGTGCTCTGCCTCCTGGCATTTGTCAAATAAAGAGTAAAAAAAAATCAATCAGAGAAGACACCCACATAGTAGGGAATCTCAGAGCTAGATGTAAATCCCTTCCCTTGTACACTGAAAAGGTAATAATATGATGTATGTAGATTATTATTTTTGAGTCTCAGAATAAATGGGTTTTCAGAAGATTTTTAGATTTGACTAAGTGAAACACTTCTGGCAAAAGGAGATAATGCCTAGAAAGCAATACTTTAATACTTTTTAAAGCACAAAATTCCTTTTATTTAAGTCTTTGAAAATCTCTTGCCATTTCTGGTGTCTGCAGTTAATAGCACAGGCTAATCCGCCCCTGCACTCTGATGGCTGAAAGGTGCAGCAGGAAGTCTCCACTGGCTGGATTCAGACAGGTGAAGCTGAGGGAGCACACTGGGGCCACATGGGGCCATGGTGCAAACCTGGCAGAGGATGGAGAATTAAACGCTACAGTAGCCCATGGCCATGCTCTCAGGCTGCTGCAGATGCAGGCAGAGCCCCAGGACTCTGCCTGACTTGGGGACAGGAGAGGCAGAGCTTGCCTGGTGGCTGCACTGCACAGCATCTTCCCAAACGAGAGTTAATAAAGCCCTGTTTAACTATCTGATTTATGAAAGAGCGTCATTTGTAAAGCTTCAGGGCGTTGTAAACAAGTAATGTTTTTGCACCGCATGGCAGCAGCAATGGTTGCAGTCTTGTCCTCCAAACCTATGGCTGGAGCACCACGGTCTCACAGCTCAGTTTGGTTCCTCCCACTTCTCATTTTCTTTTTTTCTTTTTTTTTTAATTTTTAATATCCAGCTTTCCCTGTGTACAACAAGGATATATATAAATGAGAGAATTTTCTGCTAATCTTTGATCACCACAAATGATTAACTGTCTCCTTAGACAGAGAACAGGTTCTGCTTGTTTATACATGGGATATGGGCTTTATTTGTTTTCTTTTGTAAAGGGCATAGTTAAAGTGGATTTCAAGGCAGGTGGAGTCTGATTTAGCCCAACATAAGGGATCCAATTTCAGCCCTATATGTAGATATTTCCCCAGTGTGAACAGCAGAGCAGATACGTGCTTGGAGCACTTTCTTCCCCTTCACACCAACAGCACGCCCCGTGACTTGCTCTTTGCCTTCTGCATGTGTCTGAATACCTAGTGGTTGTGTTCCCTGAACACCTAGTGGTTGTGTTCCCTGAACCAAAGCAACAGCAAATATTAAATCACAAGAGGCCAGAGACCATAGCTCTGGCTGGACTATCCTGCTGAGGTGTTACAAATACATGAAACAGAGTTACCTTGGTGCCAGGGATGCCAAGGATGCAAGAAAAGCTGGATTTTCACTAGCAGGAGGTGGACTAGGTCATGACAACACTATTTTCAGAGTCTGCATGAGTTGAGATAAAGCTGAGCTAAGGAAGACACAGGTAGCTTGGTCAAGGGCTTCAACTTGCCCCAAGTCTAATAAGATTTTTCAGTTCAAAGCAGCACACAAGAACTATTCTAGTAGAGGTGGGAGCTTCCCTTGTCACCCACCTGCAGCCCCTGTGGTCAACTCTGTCTGCACAGAAGAGCAGCGGGCAAGTTACCGGAGGTTTATGGCAAGTGGCTTTCTCCATAACGCACAGTCATTAAAAGCTCTGCTTACTGTAACCCTCTGTCTCAGAAAGTCTGGATATGGACTTCTCTCTCTCTCTCTCAAGAATTGGAGATGGGAAACACTTGGAATAACAAAATGTGCAGAGAAGAAAGTTTCAGCCCATCTCCTCCATCTTTTGGGACAGGGAAACCAAGCTCTGTGGTATGGATAAACCCTGCATTCAAGCACTAAAACTCTGTAACACTCAACTTCTCTTACTCCCATTCCTCCTGCACTTTGAGATGGGAAAGCAAAGAGGCAAGCAGATGGGGAAGGAGCATCATTTGCTGGAAGGAGTGAGCAGTGAAGCTTTTATCAGCTAAAGGAGGACCATGGCAATTAGTCAGCAGCATATAGCAGGGCCACGGTGTCTTAACTGCAAAGCACCCAGCTATTTTAGGAAGGAGCTTTTAAAAGCTCATCTGTGAGGCTTGAATCGTGGTTCGAGATGGCTCCCTCCTGAGGCAGTCTGGATTTTTCAAGTAAAACATCAGTATAAGATTTTTTCTTTCACCACATCAAATTAAATCCTGATCTATATTTAACTCTTAAGTAGACTAATACTATTTGCAGTTACAGTTGTGGAAAGAGTCGTACCACACGGAAGACTAGGAAAAATTGAGAGACTTGGACTCCAAAAGAGACATTTCTGTAAATAAGCATCCATTGGCAAAAAAACTGCTAAGTTCAGAAATGATCTGAAGTGTCAAATTTATATCTTGGACTGTAAGGTATATTATCTCTTTTTAAAAGAAATCGATGTTGTTCTACTGAAATCTGGTCATCTTATGGCCCTGAAACACATCTCTGTCCCTTCTGTCCCATGCACTGGCCTCCTGCTCTGTCCCCACTTGTGGCTGTGAAGGCCATAAGCAGGAGGTGATGCTGTCACTACTACCTCTGCCAAGAAGGATGCCAAGCATGAGGGCAATATCTATTTTCCAACAGATACTGGCTTTACACTGCAAACTTATTTTTCGTAAGTCACTAAGGAATTATGAGGAGAGGTCTTTCCAACAGCACAGGCAGAGAGCACATGGTATCAAACACTCACATAGGTATGTAGGTACCAACTTTTCTCAAGATAGAGTGAACTCCATATGGGTCTGTATACAGACCATCAGCTTGCAGCTTGAAGGAGGGCTGGTAGGAAATCTCTGGCCACAATAAATACTGGTTTATCAAGCCACAAACCTGCTGCTGCTGAGCAGTCCTTATATCTGGGACAAGGGAAGATTCTCACTCAAACTCAGGATCATGCCAAGAGTGCCCAGAGGCTTTCAGGTTTGTGAGAATCTGGGTTCAGTGTGTCTCAACTAAAATCAATCCACTCTCCCACCCCAAAAATCTAAGAGTTTGCTTTAAACTGGAAAAACCTGCTTAGTAGTATGCTACCCATAGCTATCAGCAAGTAAAGTGTGATAAAATCAGAATGAAACCTGCTGTGAAAATGGATGGAAAACACAAAGAACTGAAGAAAGGACCACAGGAGCAAGGCTGTTCCATGTCTGTGGCACATGGAGCACACGCTGAAGGATTGCTCCAGACCCACCGTGAGTGCATAGTAATTAGGGGAAGGCAGTGTGTGTCTGTGCTAGTTGTGGCAGCCAGCAGGACCAGTGTTTCTCTGCTGTTCCCAGAGCCACCAGCACTAGCAGGCCAGGGAAACCTCGAGCCATACACAAAATGAAACTCTTGATACAGGTTGCTGTTTTCAAAGACATTTCAAAATGAAACCTCCATCCATCAGGGTAAATATAATTTATTTTACACCCTGACATGGGCAAACCTTTTTCATTAAGACACAGGCATTAATGCCATCTTGCAAGCATAGCTCAGAATCCAAATAGGGCTCTTAATCATTTCAGAGAGGATGGAAGGAAAGAAATATTAAAAATATTTATAGTACGTAGTAGGACAGAGGTCTCATGCAGTCTAGCAGCTAGGGGATGCATCTTTGGTCCTGTTGCAAAAGCAAAAAATTAGAGATCCTTAAAAAAGGCTGTATTTTAGGTAAGCAGCTGCAGAATGAAATCAAACTGGAATGGCAAATGTGAAAGAAATAAGAAACAACAGGGATCAAAATACACAATCTGCAAATTTTTTGCCTGATTTTTTTTTTTCACATTTTGTTCTTTTTATCATAACTAAGTGATTAAAAGCCAGAGAGAGAAATTCTACAGGCAGGCAACCCTGCCGTGATTCCCTACAGGAAGCAGCTCGGTGGCAGGAGCAGTGCCCAGCGAGCTCAGCATCCCTGGCAGGATGGGTGCTGCCCCACGCACTGCTCAGCCGTGTCCCTGCCCTGGGCGTTCGGGAGGGAGCGCTGCGGCCCCACGCTCGCTCTGCCTCCCGGGCTCCGCACGGGGCAGCCCTTCCAGGAGCGCGGCTGAGCCCCGGGTTGCTGCAGAACTTATTTCCAAGGGTTGGAAACCTCAGCCTGCAATAGAGCCGCCTGCAGATCTCCCCAAGGCCTCACCTGTGAACACATTCAGTGCCTTAAAGAAGACTTTGAGCTAGTTGCTGAAGTTTCACTTGCAATTAAGATTTGTGCAGAAGGAGTTGAGGACCTTGTGACTATTCCTGGCATGTCTTAGAAGCAGCCAAATTAAAATTCTTATCATTAAGGAGCTGATAACTCCTGTAATTGCAAACATCAATTCTGTATTAGCTGAAGGGAGCAGCATGACACACTGGCTAACAGAAGCAGATCCGTTCATAAAATAGGAAAACTTCTAACCAAGAGAATTTCCTGAGCCACGAATTCCTTTACAGAAAGTACTAATTAAAAACAAATTACTTATATAATTTGTGCTGTACAAGAACTTTCTCCTGAGTTAAGATTCTTTTTGCCATGTACCACTCTGACTCACCTTCCTGCCTGACCTCCAGTGCATCCCTTCATGACTGAAAAGAAAATTTTATCCCTGGGGGATGAGTCACGCCTCTCTGCCATCCTTCAGGCTAAACTACATTTCCCTTTACCTTTCACAGAGTACATGTTTTAAGAGCTGATGAGTTCAACAATTGATATGTAGATACATTTCCCCAGAATAATCTTAAATATTAAAATATTCTCATCCCAGGCACCTCTCCACTGTGTGGTTATGATTGTCTATGAAATGATTTGTCACTCAAGGGAGAAAATCCAGGATACAGAGCTAGTGCAGATTTAAACAGGATTGTTCATGTCTTTTGAGGTCAGAAAAATAAAATGAAAAGGTAGAACTAATTGCAGCATGCACTAAGGGGTTGGTTCATCTTGCAGAGCCCATTTCATGAAGACTGCCAGGCTAAAAGGGGGTGGGTTTGCTCTAGGAAGAGGCTGCAGCACACAGTCAGCCAGGCAGCCAATTCACTGTAAGTGGTGAGAGTCTGGAGCCCTGGAAGAGTGGCAGCCACCAATCAGCCTTCTGCAGCTGCACAAAGAGCTCTGTTAGCTACAGACCTGGTCTAGTTTGGAGAATTTAGCTCAAAAATTTATAAGTGGTCTGACTGGATGAGGTGATCCTTCTAGCTTTAGGACTGCTCAGACCAAGGCTCAATGCCAACCTCAGATCTCTCATTCAAGAGATTTATTCCAACAGGTATATTTAATGTGGCTGTGAGCTGAAACATCCAGTGGCCACCACCAGAATTTCAATACCTGTTTTCACTTCCCATAGGGATTCATATTAAAGAAAGTATACTTTTAATGCTCTGGAGTCTTTATATTCTTTCTCCGCAGCAGTATGTGGGCTCACAGCAACGCACAGGGAGGGACATAGGCCAAACATGAGCAAGAATGAGAAATCCCCCAGATCTGCAGTGAAGTGAGAGCAGGACCAGGGACTCGGGAGTCGGATGAGGAGGGTGCCTGGGAGGTCCACGCCCACTCAGTACCCACAGCAGCACTCAGTACTGAATATCATGGAGAAAAATGAGTGACTGGAGCAGATCTGGTGATGGAGTTTGATCTAGGAAAACTCCCAATGAGGGAGAAGACAAATGCAAACCCTGTTAATATTACCAGGAGCCGTCTGCACCTGGGAGCAGCAGGAGAGTGGCTGATGATATGTGTGACAAGAAAGAGAGCGTGCACTTCTTGTTGCAGCCCTCTTGCAATCAGCCATCAAGCGGTGCTAGATTAAAACACTGAAGTCACTTAGAGATGGGCACCAGGTTTTTCTTTTACAATGTGCTGCCTTTCAACTGAAATTTAATATGAAATGGAGAAAAGACACTCCTGGATTGCTGTACAACACTGGTTTACTTTAAAAAGGGAAAACTAAAAATGGATTAAAAAAACTGTTCTTAACACTAAGATGAGTCCAAGATCTGTTACAGGCATGAAGAAGAAAAAGTAGTCTGCATGAAACAGGAAAATGGTACAAAAGAAGAAAAAGCTGATCTCTAAGCACAGAAGAAGTGATAGCACAGAAGAAGAAGCAAGTAAAAGTACAGCCCTTATTGGACACAAAAGCTGAAAGACAGAAGATACATTTTTCTGAACAATTTCCCCCATCAGACTATTGGTAACTGGAGCCATG
This sequence comes from Dendrocincla fuliginosa, assembly GCA_035047845.1. Lineage (NCBI taxonomy): Eukaryota > Metazoa > Chordata > Aves > Passeriformes > Dendrocolaptidae > Dendrocincla > Dendrocincla fuliginosa. Next base: position 266,502 of record JAWWMO010000030.1, on the reverse strand, counting down.
AGAAAGCTGGGCATTCTAGCTGTGTCCAGCTGTGCATCACCAGCATTTTATGCCTTGTGTGCTCATGCTCATCTCAATTTTTTTTTTTTTTTTTTTTTTTTTTCTTTACATGAGTTTTTTCACCTTTTCCAGGAAGGATTTACATCCAGCCTGCCCTGGTCCAGAGCAGGAGCAGTAGCTTGGGTCTCTTGTTCCTACAGCTGGTGCCACGCTGCCAGCAATGCTTGATATTGCTTGATAAAGTTTCCTTGAAAAAAGTACAGCTTTATAAAAGATATGCATCATGCAGCACATAAAAGGGGCTTGTGTGGCCTAGGCTCAGTGGGCAAGAAGCTCAACATCAACCCTGAATGTCAGGCTTATCCCAATACAATCAGAATTACTGGAGGACAGATGTCTGGGTAATCTGAAGAACCACGAGTTGTGTAGTGCTTCCACAGAAAACTCACGGAAATCTGAAGAAACAGAATAATTGAAAGATTTGGCGATAAGGTACAAATTAGTCCAGCCTTTATCTGGGCTTTCCTGCTGAGAGAGTCTAATTCCAGCAGCTACCACTGCAAACTCCCTTGTATGACACCTTTACGAATAGATGTGCTCATTAAATGGAGTAGAGACTTGGTAGAGAATACCAGCCTACCAGGAAAAAAGATGCAGTTTGAAATTTTCGGAATGAAAACAGAAAAACATTCTATTTTACACTATTATGTGCTCAGGTTTCATGATTTCTATATAATATGCAGATAATGTCCCACAACTTAAGGAAACTTCACTGATGTGAAATAATCTTGATTAACATTTGCAATAGTAGTAACAAAAGCCATAAGAAACTAAAATGAATCTTTTCTGGATGCCTATCATGCTGGTTTTTTGCGGGTAGAAGTGTTTGGTTATAGTGGTTTGGTTTAGGTCTTTTCCTAGCAACCAGGTCATAACTAAGGAAGTATTCCATCCTATTCTTCACATAAACAGAGATAAAAAATGATCCTTCTTCCAGCAGTGTTGGAAAGCAGAGGAGCTCCCTGCAGTCACCCTTGGTGTGGGCCTGCTGGTTGGTCAGCCTGGTCAGGAGGAGGTGCCTTGAGATACAAGAACGGCAGGCAGTTTTGGTGAGAGGAAAGTAAAAACTAGTTTTCTTCCTCTCCTCTCCTCTCCTCTCCTCTCCTCTCCTCTCCTCTCCTCTCCTCTCCTCTCCTCTCCTCTCCTCTCCTCTC
>JAWWMO010000030.1:235346-265188 GCA_035047845.1 Dendrocincla fuliginosa | reverse complement strand
TTCATATATGTGTAAATATATATAAATTGTTTTAGTTCTGCTGAAATTCAGTTTGCAGATTTTTTTTCTCTTTCTCCCTTTCCCTCCTTTCCTTAAGGCCTTTGGGGCCTTTATCCTGGGCCCTTTGTCTCTTGGCATTTGGCCAATTTCAACTGGTCACAGAAGTGTTTGGTTACACCTATACTTTAAAAAACAGGAACTGAGTACAATAACCCACAGAGAGCTGTGTTGTATGGTACTCTGAGTTTAGCCCTCCCATAGCTTACAGTGGAGCTTCACACTTTCAGTGTTGTGGTCAGGACATTTTTTTCCCATCTGCTTTGCTGGAGATGTTCTTCCTTGTGCTGGTAATGTAGAGTGGGGACCAGCTGCCTGTGCTGTTACAAGGGCTAGCACTGAAATACTTTGCCAAATTTTAAAACAGAATTCAAAACAGCACATGAGCCCTTGGGCTCTCTGTACTCTCCCTGAAGCCACAGCAGCTGTGCCTGCTCTCAGGACAGACCATCTGGACCATAACAGAGTTGGCAACCCTTTCCAGGCTTGCAAGAAGTATGGGGTCTGCAGGCTCTCCAGGACCTGGAATGAGGAAAGTGCCAGCAAACATCAGTATCTCTGCAAATTCCAATGCTAGACACTAGGTCCTTACTCCTCTATCGCCTGCTTCATCTCAGCAAGGAATCACTGCCAGGCTGGAGCAGGACTCCATTTCAATGCATAAGAACAGTTCACTAAAAAAGTACCAGGACTTTTACGTGTACCCAAAATGATCTATTTCCATTCTGCTGACAAATTCTGTACAACCAAATGGCAATTCTGAATTTGCTGGACTGTAGATGAATGACCAAACACAGCAGTATTTCATCTCAGATGCAAAAATACTAAGCCTTTGTAAAATTATTTATCCTTTGCATTGTACAGTGAGACCAACAGAAAGTGAGAGTGCTGATACTCTGCTCTGGCTTTGAAAATATCACAGCTACTGTATAATTTTGAGATTGTTTCATACTGAACACTCAATGTCCCGCCCTGCTACCTCACTGAAATACAGCACAATCCTTGGTGGCACTCCAGTGCTACCAAAAGCATGGCTTAACCTTCTCTACCTGGCTGCTCTGCACACACAAGGCACTGCCATCTCCTAAAAGAGATTCCCCAGAGCCTGTTCTCTCCCTGAGCTGGGGCATCTACATTATCCTTCAGCATCTGAGCTCTCCACAGCCAGAGGCTCCTGTCCTGACAAGTATTTGGGGTTCCTGTGAATTCCAGCCTGAGGCTGGCTGTTGACTCCCATCACAGCACACCCTTTTCCCTAGCAAGCACCTCCACAATGTGAAGTGTTGCAGGTCCTGCTAAGACATAGGAGGACAAAGAGCCTTTCATGCATCTTTTTATAGGGCTCAGTCTCACAGCTTATCCAGGCACATTCTTATCTATGTTAATTTGGTCTCTTCCAGGTTAGTTACAACTCATTGTATGACAGTCTCATTAAGATCTTAGTTCACACTGGATGTTTATATTCTCAGTATTGCCAGCAAAATTTATAAGAAAACTGGTATCAGGTACAGACCTGCCTGCAGATAAAAGGTCACGTTCCTTCCCCAAAGCCATCCACAGGTTATCACCAAAAACTCAACATACAAAGACCTTAGTTTTTGGTGCACCTCATTTACAGGCATTCCATGCCCAACTTCCTAGCACTAAGGCTACATGAGTACCACACCAGTTCTGAAAAATCTGCCCCCATTTGGGTGCATATAGAAGATTCAACTGCTAGCAAATATGAAACTGATTGAACACCAAGGAGTGAGAAATGTTGAGGATTTGAGTAATAGCAAGAGACTATAACCCTAGGAATACCTGTATGCTGAGTTACAAAGGACTCAGAAGAAGGAGCTGGAGAAATCTCACTGCTTGACAGGATTTGGAGGGGGAGGAATGCACAGAAGTGTTTTGCAATGAAAAACAGGAGGCCAAACTCACATGTGAAACTTTTTGACCAGGTTTTCCTGGCAGAAGTACAAGGTTTCAGATTTTGAAAAATCCTTTGTAATTACCATGACACTGATGACACAAAATAACCATTGCTTGCTAAAACACTACAGGAGTGTTCTTAGTCACAGGAACGCTAGTCACAGGTATTTAAAATACTCATGAATTTCAGTCTTGCACAAATGAATACCCCCCATCCCCCAACCTCATACAGAAAACTGCTGTACTGTTACCTCTACACTGATGCAGCCTGAGAGTCTGGAGGCCCACACACTCAGAACAGACATTTCCAGGTAATTAAATGACCATCACTGCAGCAAACATTCAAGGTCTAAAAATCTCTCCCATGAATGCTTAGGAACAAACAAATGATTTCACTGAAATCACAACTGATTCATAAAACAACATGGAAACCAAAAAAAGGGGGCTAAGTCTGAAATCAGTAATTGAAGCAGCTCCCACTCACCATAACCGTTTGCCAGGTAATATATAAGGAAACAGCGACTATAATGAAAATTATTCAAAGAAGCACAAAATCAACAACTACTAAGTGCTGTGAGAAATTCTAGGGTTTGAAGGCATTTTTGTTTCCACTAAATGAAAATGTTGTTTATTCACTGCAAAAACCCCCAAGATAGAGATATTTGTGCATTCAAACCAATGGTGAGAAGTTCCCTAGAGAACACAGTCTGCAGTGGCTGAATGGGATGAGCCCCGGAGCTGAGCACACGAGCTGCAGCCCACAGCTGCTGTCAGGTGCCAGGTGGCCCGGGTGGAAAGCAAACAGCATAGGTTGGAGCCAGTATGCAAAGAGGGGAGGGATGATTGGCACAGAGTACACCACAATTGCATTTCAAATCAGTTACTGCAAAACTTGTTTTTTGCATGCACATTTCAGCTAGGTGTTGCTGAGAGTTTGGTTTACCTTTATATCAAACGTCAGTAAAAATGTCATGAGAACATGTAATCCTGGAAGCAGAAGAGTCTTCAAGGTGAAGATCATCCTGGGCTACACAGAGGTGGAGTTGTGAATGTGTGGCACTAGCTACCAGTTTGCCCATTGTCCTGGGTTTCCCTGATTAGGTTTTTTTGGTAAGACGAAGAGTGGCTTCTGTTAGAAGCCTCTAGAAGTTTTCTTCTATCCTATGGAGCAGAGCCAGTGAGGGTCAGCTCCGAGGAAAACTTCCTTCTTCTGAATCATTTAGTAACACCCCTGCGTGAAAACATATTTAAGAATGGAGAAGTTGTGTGCAGTTGGAAATTTGCAGCCATGGATTAACAACATTACAACACAAGACACCAAGGTCAGTGCAGGAGCAGAAGCAGGGGGAGGGACCCCACAGATCAGGGAAAAGACTTAAAGCTATGATTCCCTGACTATCGTGGTGATGACTATGGTGGTTATGAGCTGTGCTCTCAAAGCCCATGGGATCCATCAGGGTGCAAAGGTCCCCCTGCCAGAGCAGGGGGACACATGAAAGAGGCTGTTGCCTTGTGGGAGGCCCCAAGATGGAGCGGAGTCCTGTAAAGATTTGCGGCCAAGACCCATGGAGGGAGAAGCCCACGCTTAGCAGGTACAGCCAGCTTTTCATGAGAGACTGTACCCCATGGAATGACCCACGAGAGAGCAGAGGATCTCTGTCATGGGGGGGACCCCACGGAATGCAGAAGGACTCAGAGTTATGATTTTTCCCCTCTAACAGTGGTGATGACTGTGGTGAGGCAAGATGTCCCCTTTGTAGCCCACAGTAAGACCCCTGAGACAGCAGATTTTGGAAGAACTGATGCTTAAGTCTTGGACTTACATCTGCGAATGGCTGAAAGCAACAACTGACAGCACACCTTCCATTCCCCTGTCCCCCGCTCTGTTGGGGGAAGGAGGGGAGCACGAACAGAGTAAGGGGTGGTGGTGGAAAGGTGTTTCTAACATGTTTTTATTTCTTATTTTTAGTTTTTAGTTTGTTAGTAATAAATTTAAGCATTATTCTAAGTTCTGCTTTGCCTGTGGTATTAATCAAAGCTCCTCTTTTGGTTGTTATCTCTAGCCGTAAATTCCTAGCTGTTTTTTTTTCTTTTTTCTTCCCTCTGGAAGGCAAAAAGGGGGAAGGAGAAAGACCTTGAAACAGTTTTGCTGGACATCGGGCGTTTAGCCAGGGCTCAAACCACCACATCCATGCTGCTGACACGCTGTACCGTGCCCAGAACCATTCCAGGAGTGAGTCTGTACCCTGGTCTCTTACGTCCATCTCTAGTGCTGATGAGTGGGCAGCTCCATTTGCTGCCATGCCAACCCCCAGGGCTCCTTCCCCATAGGATGCTTTACTTTATGCTCTGATGTGATGCTCTTGTCACTGTAGGAAGCTTGGAATGGCGATATTCAGCCATTAGAGAGCATCCAAAGGAGGACAACAAAGATGGTGAAGGGCCCCAAGGGCACTTGATGTGTTCAGCTGGAGGAGACTGCAGGGAGACCTCATTGCAGGTGCAACTTCCTTGCGAGGGGCAGAGGAGGGGCAGGCACTGATCTCTGCCCTGTGGGACCAGGGACAGCACCTAGGGAATGGCCTGGAGTTGTGCCAGGGCAGGTTCAGGCTGGATTTCAGCAAAAGGTTCTTCCCCCAGAGGGAAATTGGGCACTGATCAGGCTCCCCAGGGCAGTGGCCACAGCACCAAGGTTGCCAGACCTCAAGGAGAATCTGGATGATCCTCTGAGGCACAGGGTCTGACTCTTGGGGAAGGGCCTGTGCAGTGCTGATGGTGGGACTCGATGACCCTGGTGGGTCCCTTCCAACTCAGCATATTCTGTGATTCATATTCTCCATAAGCCTTATGTACTATGCCCACGCTCCACAAGGCGCACCACAGTGGGAAATACCCCAGGCCAGGCAGCACCAGGAACTGAGACTTGCCCTGGCTGTGCAGCCTCAGTGCTCCAAGGACGAGCAACACTGCCTGCAGCCATGGACAGCCTCTCAGCAGCCCTTAGGCCAGTTAGATGGGACAGATCAGGCTTACACCATGCAATACACATCAGGAATTATATGCACATTATCTATATACAGAATTTAAACCCTTCCTCTTTGTAATGTTCAATGAGTAGCAATACAACTTGAGCTGTATCAGGGTTAACTGAAGATGGAACATTAAAATTAAACTTGTCTATTGCTAGATATTACAGAAGAGGCTTTTTCTATAGAAAAAGGGAGAAACAATCTGACCAGGAGCACTGAATCACATGGTCAGTTGGAGCAATCATACAGATGAACAGGTCACAAAAAATTCTGTAATGAACTGCAAAATAATTTTACTGAAAAAAGTTGTAGCTTTTATTGAAGGTGAAAAATAATAAGTTGTTAGCAGAAGTAAAGACAACAAGATTTGTAGCAAAAGGCAATAGCTTTTGGTGGCCTGGATTAAATATTCAGGCTAAAACAAATGAGGGATTTGAAGTGCTCAAACCTCCAGGGTCTGCCTTTTTTGCTGGTTACATTGGTTGATGTAATAAAACATGACACTCCTATGTTCAGACCTTGCTCCCTTGGATCATCTTAGGAAATGGCAGTAGAAGCTGCTGTTTTACTGTTGGTGTGATGATTGTGCAGGATGTTCTCTTGTTTTAAAGTGAGTAATTACAAGGGTTTATTTAGACTATAGACCGTTGTCCAGAACTGAAGAAAAATTTTTCATTAGATTTCAGTTGCCACAGTATCCACACAGCAAAAGGCAGTGTTTCACTGCCTGGATTTGCTTTCTCTCCCCTTCCACATGTACCAGGTCATTAATGGAGGTGGGCAACTCTAACTGAGCTAAAATGGCAGTGATTTGGGTTTGCTCAGAGCAAGTAAGAAAAAAGTAAGAAAAAACCAGCTATTATTTAAGCCATAGGCAAAGGAGCTTAAGTCTTGAAAAATTCTGCATTCCTCAGACCGTGTATTGATACATGAACAAAGGTCAGTGTCAGCACATCTGGCAGTGCTGAGTTTGGCAGTGCCCTCCTCATGGACCAAAGAAAAAGGATGGATCCTTTTGAATTATCAGATAAAATGACACCTGGAGAAACCAGACTCCTGTCACAGCCTTTAATAATGATCCTTTGGAGCCACCATCAATCTTTACCACTCATTAACTGAATTTGCTGTTTAGTTGATGGTGTGCTGCCTGAGCCTGTGTGCAATATAATGCTGTTTCATATAAACTTTAAAGCCACAGGAATTTGGCCACAAAAATACTGTGACTGTGTTACTTGTTTACTGATGCTAGGAAACCAAATGGGAGGCGAAGAAAAGGGACAAAGGAATGGACAAAAGCAAAGAAAGGTGATTCTGCCTGCAAACTGGTGTCAAAGGAGCATTTGGCACTGTCTGTTAGCTGCGGTGGCTTTCCCTTAGTGACAAAAGAACCACACACTCCCTGCCCTGAATCTTTCATTAAACCTCAGAAAGCAGAGCAAGTCTCTGCTCTAATGTAGGCATTAAACAGGAGAAACTTGAATGGTACTTGTCAGAAAAGAGAAGTTTCAGGCAGTCTGGCTGGGACACAGCATTTCAGCCTTTCACCAGAGAGTAAGTGGAACCAGAGAGTGTTGGGTCTTCCCAACACACCAGCATCAATAGGAAGTGGCTGGAAGATCTGCTTCCAGGATTTGGGGGGCCACACACACTGCCAAGTATGCAATACTGTATGTCACAATACTTATGCTGCAAAGGCTCATTGATGCTAAAAGCATTGATAGGGTAGGGAGGGAGGACCAAAGCTCCTTACCCTGATGATAAGCAATATTTACATTTGAAACCTTTTCCAGATCCAGCACGGAGATATTTGGGAGCTGCACCATCTACATGCACAATATAAGCGTAGGTGGTGAAAGTGGTTTCCAACTTGTCAGGAATAAATGCTTTAATGAATGAAATAGGAACTTCCATGGAATGGCTCCATCCTCTATAGTTCCTCATAGCTACAGGATAAACACAAGATTACTGGTTTTCAGAGCAGATGATGGGGATTTCTCTGTGTTTTTCTTTGTTTTCATTTGATTTCAATGCAAGACATATTTTGCGGGAAGAAAAAAATATATTCAGAAACATTTCCCCAATATTTCTTTCTTTGACCTTGTCTAGGAAAAGAGCCAACTGTTTCCAATTGTCTGTAGAAACATCAAAGGTGAAACCTCCTAGAACAGCCCTAAATACTGTCAAAAGCACATGAGCCAAAGAAGAGAGAACACAAGGTTAGTACTGCTGCAGGTATTTGTCCTGGCCTAGCCATTAAATAGGGTTCCATTTAAGCGGTCTTTTTTTGTTTTTCTTTAATGAACATTGCATGTCAAAATTACCTTAGTGCTGTATAAACATGATGTAGCTCAAAGTGAAATTAGAAGAGTGTCCTAAAGGACATGTTCAAGGCTTATAAATGTTAATACTATATTTTCCACTGAACTCTGTTTGACAAACTTCTCTATGAATATTCCAGACACGATTTTTATTACAGCCATATTTCCCCACTCAATTGCTGGATTTCATTTCCCTATGAATAAGTAACTACCCAGGGATTTTTGGCAGTTTAGCATTGTTCTAACTTGTTGGTTGCGTAATTACCTCCAAATGTTGTTTCTGTGAAGCTGTATTATTCTTGATGTATCCTAAAGTCCCCAGCTATCTTCTATACTTAGTCTATTATATTAATGCTAGGGCACATTAATATATAAATAGCATTAAAATTGCAAAAACCTCCTGTCTGGATGGTTTCCAGGCACATCTTTGAAAAGGGAAGGTTTTGTTTAAAATATTCTACACCTAAGAGGATGCACCAAACCTCTACCTTCTGAAATATATTTGTTGCTCCATACACAAAAATTCTTGGGTTTCCTCTCAAATCTTTCAGGAAGGATGGCTCAAGATGGGAGAGCTCATGGCATAAATGACGATCAAATGGTCTCTTCCTGAGACAGTGGTAGTGGCCATAGCATAACACTTGTGGTTTCACCCATTTTAGTTCATATCCTATTTGACCTCCCAAATATTCTGATGATGCAAGGATAGTAGGAGAAGAAGGAAAACATGTCTTAAGACTGGTGCTGGGACTGCAGTATCTGAGGGTACAATTGATCCTGGGCATATGAAATAAGACAATTCTTTAGAAAGTCAGACAAATTTCTGAATAGATTCTTGTATTTGAGCTTCCCATAAAACTCTGCTCGGGGGCTTATATCCTGCCAAGATGAAAATAGAAAGTGTATGCTGTTCCCAGTGCCTACTTACTCATAAGACCCATGATGGAGTGAGAACTATCTCTGCCAAACCATTGTAGCAAATACAATGGTAGTGAACAACTGAACACAACCCTATAAGTACAGAAAGGTCCTGGTTGCACTGGATCAGGAGAAGCCAGTTTTGTCCTCCCTGGGTACAAAATTTAGAGAATCTGTGGTATCCTGCACTGTGACTGCCACAACATCCTATCTGGCCATCAATTCATTACATTGCATAGAGTGTTGTGGAGGTTTGGGTTGGCTCTCTGCCAAACCCAGCTGTTGACCACACAGATTCCACCCCCCTCCCAAGGGAGAAGAAAAAAAGTACCAAAAGAAAACTGTAGTAAAAGTATATATATATTTACATGTATTACAGTTATATACAATTAAACACTATGAATATACAGAACAAGAATTCCAAACAACCCCAAAAGGAAAAAGGGGGGAAAGGGAAAGGGAAAAGGGACAAAAATGGGTAAAAACCAAACAGATGCACACACTCGTAAACTCAGGGAAAAGCTCAATAAAGTAACTAACACAATAAATTCTCACCAAACTCCCCTCAAGAGCAGCAGTTCCTCCACCTCTTGTGCAGCTGGTACAACAGCTCACAAATTAGGCACCAGCTTATATAGATAAGAGCGATGCTGACACACTGAGATCTGCTGTCCTCCCAAGCAGCCGAAAGGAAGAGAGATGGGGAGGAAACCTTTCTCCTCATATACACCTGATAACGTAACGGAATAGTGTGGAATACTTCCTTAGTTATAACCCTGTTATCAGGGAAGGCCTGGACCAAACCCAAGAAAACCACCACAAGTGTATTAGTTGTGGTAGCCATCAGAAGAAGCAGACAACCTCAGGGCCAACAGGCAGGTATATAATCTCATGGGCAACAGTCTTTTGCCTGTGCATGAGCTGGCACTGCAGGAACTGCCCTGCTCACATACACCACTCCTCTGCACACTCCACTGCCAGGGGCAGCTTTTGACACACAACAGATTAAGAGAAAACAGTCTGGTATAATATCTTTTAGCTGCCTTTTTCAAAGAAATGTGATTTAAATATGACATTTCCTGCCACCCAAGAAAAACACATCCATTTCTGCCATAACACTATACCATCATCCTGTGTTGACCAATACTGTTGTTATCTTCTGGCAGATGTAATCCTGAGCTAAAGAGACTTTTCAATTACATTATTTTCTGACTGACTGAGTAAATCTAGAAAAATAGAAGGTGAAAAGTCTACCCTGTTGCAGATCTCTGCCCCACTGCCTGAGAAATATTATCTGATTTGCCGTACCTGAGCATGCTGAACCCCACGGGGCAGCCAGCAGTAAGGGGACAGCATGTCACAAACAGCACCTGAGTTCCTCTGGTCCCTCATGGCTGGTTAGGGGTTTTTACAATACTAGCAGGACATGGCTCCATGGGCATGTGTCCTTACAAGCTTCATCTGTTTTAAGCAGAAGGCTGTACTTTGGGGAGGAGGGAGGCAGCTTGAGGGAGGTAGTGATGTAATTTAATTGTTGGCAGTTTATTTGCCAGCAAATCCCTAAAGGTAATATATTATTACATAATGTGCCAGCCAGTAGCTCAACTCATCCCTGTGTAATACAGGATGATATAAAGCCTCCCAACAGAGAAGCTGGTTTGGAGGGCTCAGCACCTCTAACTTCTGAGCTCAGCACAGAATAAGTTGGCGAGTCCAGCTCCTACCCGCCAGCACCCGGGAGCTTCTGTCAGACCCTGCAGGGCAAACAGCACAGTATCTGGAATGCCAGGGCTTTCACTGGCATCTGTAGTACCGCTTCTTGGGGGCTACAGTGTGGAAAAGTGAATGTGGAGGACTTTTTAGTAATGTGGGGATGGAATTTTGTTACCCTCCACACACAATCAGTGGTGCTTTTCTCCCCCTCTCTTTTATCTTTCTCTTTTAATAAGGAAACATTTCATGTACTCACAATAGCTGGAAGACTTACAAGGAGAGATGGACAGAAGGACAAAGTATCTGTTCACCGTAGAGAGTGAGAAATAGAAATAATACATAATAAAACAGTCTGTTTCTTTCTTTTTTCTCATGTTGGCCTGACACCTGGTGGCAGGCAAAGGCTTGGGGATACCTGCTGCCCCATCCACTTCAGAGACAGAGCAAGCAACCAAGCACGTGGCTGATGTCAGAGCAATGTCAGTGAAACTTAAGGCTCAAGCAGCAGGTAAAACAAAACCAAGACAATAAAATACAACCACTCTGCCAAAAGAGATAGCAGTGAGGAGTGGGAGTGAACAGATTTCCCTGTGCTGGTCATGCTTACAGGGTGGAGTGGAATCTTTTATTATTTTGCTATTTCCCATGCTGAACAGATGTACAGAAAACAGAGACAGCAAACAAATCAGATTTGTTTCTCTCTGAGTTTCCTTTCATATGTTTTTAAATGCAAATACCTGAATTACTACCTTTTCTATATGTCTCGTCTGTGAAACGAAAACAAGGCTCTCTGCAAGGTTTTTGTTGTTGTTCCTTTTGCTTTCCCTCTTGTTGGGAATGTTTCTGAATGGATGGTAACAAGTTACGGTGCTGCAGAGAAAGCAGTTAACAGCCATTCATTCTGTGCAGGCAAATAAAGAGAGCTTCAGGAAAGAGGAGGAAAGAAAATAAGGAGGGAGGACACACCATACTTACATTCCTCACATTTTTAATCCCCCAGTGAACTACCACAGCCATCTGGTACCAGTATGCCAATATTTTGCTTTTACTGTTGACTGAAAATTATTAGATTTATCTGATGCCTAGCAACTATCAATTAACACTTCAAAATTAGATTTAATTGATACACCTCAATTTCTCTGTTGTTTTCTTCCAGACAACATGTCTCCAGAGATCCAAAATCCCTCACAGTTAGAAAAAATAATATTTGTCTCTGCTCTTGTGACACCACGTGTGGTGATGGATATTTTGGTAACACATTTATATTTATTCAGACTGTCACAACTACACCCTGTACCTGAGACAGCCCGAGGTACATGGCTGATGGTCTTGTCCTTTAACTCTTTATTTAGCTAACACAGTTAAAGTGCTGCTCACAATAATAAAGGAAGAGCACTTTCCCAATAAAACCAAGGAAAAGGGGGGGCTGGAAGGTTGCTGAGTCAGCTCAGTCAAAAACACAGACTGCTCCTTACTTCAGATCTACTGCATCCAGTCTGAAAAGACCAAGCATTACATGCTGCAGACCAATGCAGTGGAAATGCCACAGGAAACTCTTTATAGATACTGTCAGTCTCCAAGAAGGACTGTTTGGGAAAACTGCTGTAAATGTTTACCTTCAGCATTCATGCTTTTTGTGTTTGTTATCCCAGCTGCTTCTTCTCCCGTCTGCTGTGTCCTGTCATTGACAGAAGGAATAATCATGGCATGGGGAATACAGAAAAATGTATAAATATCTAGTAAGGTAAACCATAGCTATATGGTGCCATGGAAATTTCATCTCCCCCACTCCTGTTCCATTTTATGACAGATGCCATGGGATTTCCTTGAAGGAGTTCCTGTGAGCTCATTCCCAAGGAATCACTTGTGAGATGTGGCATGAGGACTGGAGTTAAAAACCACCCCTGAAAAGCCCCCCTGAAAAAGGCACTCACTTTTGCACACTGGGAAATAGTCTTTTGAACTTCTGTGCATGTAACCATGGGACAGATGATGCTTCCCTGCCTACTGCTGGGGACAAGGAGGAGGCACTGGCTGAGCATCACACTTAGGAACCGCAATAAAGCAAAGTGTACATAAATCAAGCAACAAGGAGAGTGACATAAATAACCATTCTAAAGATCCATATTCACCAACAGCCACAACCTAGTTGCTCCTTACATTTGACAAAAACCACAGCAAAAAAATATTTTTAAAATATTTTCAAAATACTGTTCTATTCCACAACACAACCTAAAAGTGATCCATCCAGCAGCACACAAGCATCTGACAAACAGGGATCATGTCTGAGGGAGAAAGGGGTTTGCTGTGGAATGATATCTCCTTCCCTCAGCACACATATAGTGAAGTGACGCTTCACACCCAGGAAACGGAGTTTGCCCTGTGGCCCTGCTAGGGCTGGTGACAGCCTGGACCAGGTCAGGGGCTGCACCAGGGCCCTCATGCCATTCAGTCTCTGTGCTTCTCCAACATTGTCAAAGCAGTTTGCAAACAACTAACAAGGGCAGTGAAAGAAGCACTGCTGAACAGCAGAATGCAGAGTTGTGAATGAGATTCATGACTGTGTTACTCACAGTCATCTTACTCTGTCTTGAGTATGTTATTTCAAAGGCATAAACAGAATTTTATTCATTGCAAAAAACATTTGGGGGGATGCTGAACTATTTATTGTTTGAAGCAGCCAAATAAACTGCTTGTCAAAACTAATTTTAGAACTTAACACAGTCTCTTGTAATGAAGTGCAGTTTAGAAGTTGCAGGGTGTATCATTCCCAGTTGAGCTCCTCTTCAAAAAAGAGGTCAAAGGAGGTGCTTTTGAATGTTTAACTCCCAGGTGCTGCTTTTGCCTCTAAGCAGGCACGTACCTGCACACTTTGCAGTGCTCCCAGTCTTCTCCCATCCCATCCCGAGTAACAAGAGCTCTCCAACAGCCTTGATGCTCTCCCACAAGGCACATCTGAAGACTCTGCCGAAAGCAGGGGCAAGTTTTTCCATTTGACCTGTCCCTAGTCCCCATTGCAGAAGTAATGGGGTATCCCAAACACTCATTGATTGGGTCTGGGGTATTTGGCTTTGCAGAAGAACTGCCTGAGTCTTTTTTAGTGTGTTAGATTCAAACATCAATTTGCTGGGCTTGGAACCACAGCACATGGTGGGCAGCCTCCAGAGAACTCCCAGTCTTAGCACAGCCCCAGTCAAGCCCTCATTCACATGTGCCACAACACTGCTATGCCAATGACTCACTGAGAATTGCTTGTCTCGAATCTTGTTACAGATGCTAACAGAAACCACAGCTAATTCTTATTGCTCAATGTGGCCTTGAATCAAATGACTTTAACAAAGAATAATATAAAATGAATGCAAAAACTAAAGGAGACCTATCAAGGAATTTTGCATAAACCATGCCAAACCTACTGCCAAACTTCTTAATTTCACCAAATTCGATTAACACACTATTGCATATAATACAAGCTGGAGAGAGGCCTCAAAGGAACGACTAGTTCATGGAGGCATCGGGTGTTTATCTGGTTCCTACACTGAGGAAATGCAGAGAGGAAATATTGGTCACATACGATGCTTTAGATACCTTCCAAGTGTCAGAAGGCTATGCTGGGTGCAATGTCAGGAACCTGAATGACTAACCCCAGCTGCATCACACTGACATGAGATGCAGAGCAACTGGATGGGGGAATACCTGGCAGCAACCTTTCTCAGTCATAGGACCTGTCTTTTCTTTTTATTTGCTTGTGGCTGCCCACAAGCTGTTTGTTACCTGGAAGTACCATTCTGCTTAATGCTCATACCTGTAATACTTGTACTACATAATTCCTATACCTTATGTCTCTAGATGCCAAGCCTTATGATTTTAAAGATTTGAGAGAATGGACTGTCGCAATGGACAACACCCACTGTCAGAGCTTCTTCCCAGGAATGGGCCAGATATTGGGAGCCCTTCCCACAGGACTCACCATGGAGGAAGGATGGAAATCTGCCCCTGGAGCATGAAACCAGAAAAAAGCCCACCAGCTGCTGCACTGAGGATTCTTGACAGAAAAACACAAGACAGAAGATCTGAAGCTCTGTCACATCCACTTCTCATGGCTTCTGGCACTCCTGCTAGTCTGCAGCATCCCCACTGCGTGAGGCCACTGCTGGCACCCACTGCTGCACGTCAATTCTGCATGGAGGGGCTCAAGGCACTCCTTGAACAGTACTTAAATTCTATGTCCTTGTTTAAATATTCATAGGATACTATTATTTTCAAAGCACATTTCAATGTCTATGAGTACATCCAAAATAGCAGAAAACCTGGATATAAGGTATCAGTCAGGCTCACAAAACTGTCCCCAGAAAAATCCCAGGATCAGCATCAAATCCATTACCAGCTTTTTACCGCAGAGCAATTATTCTGCAGGCTTTCACATCTGTCATTTTAAATTTTATTTACAGTTAGGATCACCAGAGCCATAAAAGAAACAGAAAGGCTTTAGCATGAAACTGATTTCTGCTGTTTTGAAGACAGGTCACGTATTAGAGACTTCATTAAACAACAGCTCCTATGTATTTGCCTCTTGTTACCTTGTTAATGTTCAAACATTGTTATTAAAAAAAAAAAGTATTTCTCTGGATTTCATTATCAAAGAATTTACTTTTCTCCAGTGAAATGATAGTGATGACTTTTCTTTGGTAGCACAAGAGAATAAACATACAGGAAGAAGAGTTTCAAAGGATTTAAGAATACAAAATAGTATGTCAAAACTGTGTGTAGAGATACAAAATCTCAAAGTTCTCCATCAGGAGTTTGCATACGTAAGGAAACATTAAGCAAGACACAAAAGCTAGTAAGCACATTAAGAGGCATCAAAAAATTGAAATAAATCAGTGAAGACTGCAGAAAAAAGTCATGACCTTACAGAAAGTCATGACCTTGCAGAATCTGTATTTAGCTGGATGTAATGTTTTCTCTACCTGCAGATAGAGGTTTCACACTTGGGTCTTTTTGGTCCCCCTGGCATGAAAATAACAGCTGTGATTTTACATCACTTTTTGACATTAAGAAAACTGCTTGCCAGTGGTCTCAACATCTCAGCTGTGTGCCTGTATTGCCACTCATCATAAAATACAGCACAAAGAGCATGTGTTACACCTTGAGGTAATTTTGAACACATGCATTTTCCTTCAACTTGTTTCAGGGTATTTTCTATTATATGCCAAGTCTTGGAATACCATTGGATTCAATTATTACCCGAAAGAGAACTGAAACCAGAGGTAGCAGGAGAGTTTGTTGAGGACTGTGCAATAACATGGAAATGTTTGGTTTGAACACTCTAGATCAAAGGGCATTTTTTCTAAGTATGAATGTCAGAAATTGTTGACTTCAGCAGTGGCAGGAAACAGCAAAATGAACAGCAGTCTTAAGTTGTTTTTGTTCTAGAAACACTTTAGAAACTTTGAGAAGAAAAATAAGTATATGCAGCACCTGGATGAAAAACTGCTCATTGACAGCACTGTTTGAAGTGAGGAACTGGATGAAGTTCTCCTGCATCTTCAGGAGGTTTGGCGAGTTGAATGTCTGGTCATGCAAGCTGGATATGTCAAGAGGAGGAAATATAAAGAGAGCTAGCAGAAAGGGCATGCTCCCAGTGTTGCAGAGAGGATGTTGGAATCAGCCTAAACACCCCCCTCGCCCCAAGTGTTCTAATCCCTTGGCTAATGGGCTTTGGCATGGAGAGGGTACTGCCACCACATGCTGATAAAGCACCTGCCTCTCTGTTACACCACATTTATTGTAAGGGCTTGAAAATTAAACATTGTTTCCATGGCAAATGAACAATTTCAGCATTTCCAGCAAACTGATTGACAAAAAACATTCCCCTGCTCTGCCCATCCTCTGCTTCTCCTCTGTCAAGCACATTTCCTGATTGTTCTCTGCACGCATGGCCTTTGTTGCATCTAGAGCTCCTGTGAAGTGCAATTCCTTAAACTCACTCTAGTTAGAACACTTGGCACCAACCAAATATTTAGTCCCCAAACTACGATTTTGCCCACGGAGTCAGTAAAAAAATTCAGCTTCTGGGAGGTATCATAATCCCTCCAAAATATTTCCTGATCTTAGCTGCTTGTTACTTTTCTCACTAGCTGTGTAGCTGATGAATTTCAAAGCAAAACCCATCCCATTCTGCACGGAGAGAGGATGCTGAAGTATCATCTGGCAATCACATTGGGGGAAAAAAGGTATTAGCACTAAATTATCTGCTCCCTGATAATTTCCCAGATGAATCACCATAAAAGGCTTTGAAATGGTCTCTTGCTCTTTTTCTTTACATAACATTTCACTGTACTTAAGATTTGAGGAGCTATAATTTTTCAGGCTTTTATCTGCATCAGGGCATTGATTTCATCAGAGTCCATGATTACAGGAGAAGTGGCAAGGCCAAGCTTGCAAGGCTGGAGAATCAACCTGTAAGCACAGAGCACAGGCACCCTGTGAGAGAAGGGGACTCTATTAGAGCCTTGCTGGGTGCTAGTGATATCCCATTATCACATCATCTGGGCCGCACTAAAGGCTTTTTCCTTTATGGGTGGTTATCCTTGAAGAAAGCTCATGTCATGGCAGGGCTTGACCAGCCCCAGGTACTGGGTGATTGCACAGCTGTCCACAAAATTCAGAGAGGACATCCCTGGTTCTTTCTGCAATAAAACCTAAGCCATCATGGCAACTGCAGTGATTGACATCACAGGATTCTTTTCTGGGTCAGACTTTGGCCTGCTGTGCCCTTCTCCCCTGACCTGAAGCCTGTCCCCGCCCTGACCTCCACACAGCCCTAGACCTTCCTGCCCTCCTCGGCAGCTCTGCTGAAGACTCGGGGACTGTGAGGAGAAGAGTGTCAGCCAGGGTGATCACCCAGTGTCAGTCTGCACCCAATCTCCTCTAAAGAGATGTCCAAGATACTGGAGGAAGGTACTTTGAGCCCCTGCTCCCTGCAGTGCATCTGCTGTCACAGTGGGAGTATTCTGTGCATCGACGCCCTCTGGGTGCCCACAGCAGCTGCAGGCTGGGCAAAACAGGACAGTACGCACGCCTGGTTACTTTGCAGGCAGCAGGCCAGGAGGTGCTGGAGTCCAAATCAACCTCCTCAACACTTTGCAGTGATTCTTCCCCATGTCCCATTGAGCTGTCTCTGAAGACACTTGTCCCTTCCTTGCCCACTCACCGCTCTTGAGGACACCCCCGAAATCCATATTTTGGCAACTCTGTGCCAAAATAGCCCTACAGGAATTAAGAAAACAGGATTGTACACCCTCAGGCAGATGTGTGGACTTTGAAAGGCAATTGCTGCTGTGAAGGCAGGCTGTGCATTGTGCAGGAGGAATGGCCCTAATATCCATCTCCCAGGCAATGCTGAGTAGTTGCTGCAGAACACACAATGTGAAATTCCAGCTGACTCCCTAGCAAACAGAGATAATCACCAAACTGAGATATTCACCAAAACCTTGGCTCCTGGTCCATGGGTGTGGTTGGGGTTTTTTTTATTCAGGGTAACAAGACTGCTACAAAATTTGCATTTTTCTGTTTACCAGAAGATTTGGTCAAATTGATAGTTTGTCACAAAAGAAAATAACAACACCGTAATAAACCAAAGTGATAAACAGGTATGTGTTAAAGAAAAAAAGATTTGTGCAATTCATTATCTCTAATGTTCTCAGATCTGGTGCGATTTTGGGCTGGGAGAACTGACACAGTGAAAACAACTAAAATAGCTTCTCAGATGTGTTTTCCAGGGTCCAAATTGAGCTGTTTGGCTTCCAGGCAGACGTTACATGCAGAGAGACCCCCAGTGTGGGGTGGCCCTGCCTCATCCAGCACAGCTCCAGGAATTCAGGTGTCTCATAACACTCACAGTAACTTGCAGCCAACCAGCTGATGGTTTGCTGCACAGTGCTGAGTTTTGCCACTTCATGCCCATGCAGTGGCAGTGCCATACGGCAGCAGCTCCCGCACTTCAGTTTCAATGCCATTATGGATCAAAGACCTGTCAGGCTGCCAAGTGAACTGTCATTATCACTCAAGATATTATTTAGCACATACTCTACATGGCAGTCAATCGCTTGTGTTATAATCGCCTCTTAAAACTGTGACTCCATAGATATAATATTCCTCTGAGCCAGTCTTTACCTGTTATATTAAACTTACAGATATTTAAAATGTCAGATAATCTTTCATCTGAATTGCACTGCTGTCTAATACAGCCAATCAGCAGCTCTGCATGTGGGTTTTGGCAGGAGGAAGCTGCTTTTCTGCATTTGCTCACAAATGTCCCATTTGTCTTCAGATGTGAGAAACTAATTTGGTTGTGTGTCACCCTGAGTTCTTTGGATACTACCCCACTAAATGTGAAGCAGCACCTTTTAAAGATGAGGCAGCTTGTCAAGGTGCAAAATCTTGTCTTTTATTTTACCTTCACTAAAAAGTAGTGTGATAACCTTCATTTTCAAGTAAAACTGTGCTAAAAAGATGTAATGACTGTGCACATTTGTTTTAAAAGGTGTTTCTCACTGTTAGTTTTTGCACTGTCAGATTTTGCACTGTCAGAACTGTTGTGGTTATTAAACTGAGGAGCCTGGTTTATTATCTTATATCTTATTACAACAAATGTCTGCTTCTCTTTTCTCAAAAGGAAGAAGATGGAGTGCTCCAGAAGATAAGAGGCATGGCTCATCTCTCCCACCTTCTTCAGCCAGGGTTGCTGCTCTCTCCAGCCTCTCTTGGTACAAGTGCCACCATGTTTACACACACATGCCAACCCTGTCACCCAGGTGTCCCTCTGCTTGCAGCAGCACAGCTGTGAGGAGCAGAGCTGGCCAGGATCTATGTCTGGAAGCTGTGGGTCCATGCAAAAAGTCTCTTTCTATACAACAGCACTTGCACTGCTGGATTTCTTACTTGGCTACAGAGCCTGCTGATGCAGGCAATGCTCCACTGGTTACACTGCTCATACACACCAGCATTCACATAACCACTCATACTATGTCCCCCACGAGATCACCTTATGTCTTTGCCATGGCTGTGCCAGAGCCTCCCCCAGCTTACGGAGTAGGGTCACTGTTTTTGGCTCAGCCATTCTTGCCAAGCGTACACAGAAGTTGCAAATCCTCGATTCCCCACTTTGAGGGGTTTTACCAAACTTCACCTATACCCCATGTTAGTAGCCAGGAGTAAACTAATGGCCCTGATCTAAGTTTAGTAAAAGTCAGTGCTACAATGCAGAACTAGTGTTAGCTGCAAGATGCCAATACCACTTCTTTTCCTTTGTTCAAACAGAGGAGAGGAGACATTCTAAGCAGCAAGATAAACAGGCTCAGAAGTCATATTGATATTTATAAGAGTTAAGCTCTAATCCTGGAATGCACAGCTTTGCCAGCAAAGTCATGTGCAGCCCATTGCAAAACCTGACACTGTCCTCCAAAAGCAGCAGCTCTGTCCTCTACCACAGCCAAGGCCACCTACTCCCTGAACACTGCCAGGAGATATCAACTGGGATAGGTGTATGACTGCTGAGACCAGCAAGAGTTGGAAGTTTGATGCTGACTGTACCCACAGTGTGCCCAGGGCCTCACAGGGAGCCAGGGCAGGCTTTGGGCACAGTAAAGCTACAGCTGTTGCACCTGATTCCCCTGGAGGCTTGGCAGCATTCCATCGCTGTTCCCCAGGTATGGCAGCAGGAGTCATCCCTGCCTCTCCTGTGTCACTTGGTTTGCCCATAATTGCCTTTATTGCTGCCATGCTGTTGTTGACACATCTCTGTTATTAGCTTGCTTTGTGGGGAGTTAGTTTAACACAACACGACTCCTGAGTTTATACTAATCTGTATAAGCATCAGAAGACCAACCCAAGGAGACACGTTGTACACTCTTGTCCAGCTTCTTTTCCCAACCCCCAGAAATGCCTAAGGAAGTTGCAATCTCATGAGGCACCCCAGTCCAGTTCATAGGGATTTCTGTGTTCCTTTTATTATGCAAAACATTTCACATTGGCTGCAGTGTTGCTATGACAATACAGTATCATAGAATTGGACAAGAAAAGGAATTCACAAGACTCCGTTCGAGACATACAGGATGCAGTTCCAGAGGACTTAGTGAAATCACGTGCACTAACTGTGCTGAGAATGAGCCCTGGATTCGGGCAGCATGATACTCTGCCTTCAAACTTCCCTTACAGCAAATGAATCCCAGGGGCTTTTAAAAAAACCCACATTAATTACTGTGTGCACATTCAGAACTAGCACTCATGAAGGAAGATGTTCTTTGCAAGATCAATGACAGTTTACAAAGGAACCTCTTGTTCTAACATCTCCAGTTCATTTTGCTGGAGGCAGAAGCTCAGCAAGGCCCAGCCTGAGCATCTGTCCAACATCAGGCCATGCCTGAGATCCCACCATGCAGCATTATTTCCAACAGAAATTGTGTGCAGTTTATCAACCTTAAATAAGTCAGAATTAAGAATTTGATGTGCTGTGGTCATAGAAGACCAATGTAAGAGAATACAATATCCTTTCCACAGGACAACTACTATGTACCTGCAGCAGGGTCAAAATCCCTTGACATCCCTCTGGGGGGACCAATGTCAAGCAATGCATTTCTAGCTCCCTTTCCTTTGGTTTTACACAGGTACCTTTCCGTCACCAAGATGATGAATGGCATAGACATTCACATACTGTACCAACTCAGAGCATCATCATCATCTATTTGTTATGAGAAAGAATAATTTCCCTATATTAAAAAAAAAAGCATAACCCCCCCCACAATGGATTGATAGTTCTTCTCCTTTCTTCCCAGCATGAGTCAAGTATTATTAAAAGCCTGCACATTTCAAGTACTAAATTTGACTGTATGTATTTCCCATTGGCAAAGTACCTGGGAAGTTCCAAAGCCAGTCATGAAAATTCACCAGACACTAGGATCTAGCACTTTTTGTAAGTGCTCTTGAAATTAGCTGATGTATAAGGATGAACCAGTTTTACAGCCTTTATTCTCTGGGATTCAAATTAGCAGTTCTCACCTCTATACCTGCTTCCTATAGAAAGTGCTGACCACCCATCTCCCAGCCATCCCCATTTGCTTCATGGTGGTCTTGGCCAGAGACACAGACCAGCCACTCAGCAATGTAACCAGCAACTAAAGCTCTTACCTATTTGCAGCTTTTTATCCCAGATCTGTTCTGCTCTGTGCACAGGTTAGAGAGGTACTGCTCTAACCGCACCTCTATTTTGAACAGACAGCTCTTGTGAAGAGCAGCGGGGCCAGCTACAAAAGTCACCATTACAAGCATCGGGGGGTAAGTCCAAGATCTCACTCCCAGAGTCTGAGCTCATCCTCATCAGCACTGCTTCCTTTTCCCAAGGCCTAATGAGGCCACATGCACCCTTAGAAAGGGGTACTGCCTTGGATCATGCTGCCTAGAGCTGCACTGTTCCATGGCTTCACACTGGTGCAGGGCAGGGTTAGATGGCATATTGGGAGGAAATTGTTCCCTGTGAGAATGGGGAAGCCCTGGCACAGGTTGTCCAGAGAAGCTGTTGCTGCCCCATTCCTGGAAGTGTCCAAGGCCAGACTGGATGGAGTTTGGAGCAACCTGGGATAGTGGAAGGTGTCCCTGCCCATGGAACAAGATGGTCTTTAAGGTCCCTTCCAATCAAAACCATTCTATGACTCTATGACTCCATTGTGTTCTCAAGGAGAAAAATACATCCTGTAGCTTTACCTCAACAGATAGACCTTGAACACCATATACAATCAAAGAATTAAATTGCACTTGGGAACACTGAGTTTTCAGTGCCACCAAAATTCCTGTCAAGTTATGGAAATATTTCCCAAGACAATTTTATTCACAACATTGGACTATATTGCTTAGTAAATTCATTTCAAAGGGGGTGAATTCTCTGAATACAAAAACACTACAGGTGACTACTTCTACTGTTAGGAAGGGCTAGAGGCTAGGGAGAAAAGAAAACTATTGCTACTAAAAAGGGACAGTGTGTTTAAAAATTATCATCTCATTGCTCAAATCTCAAGAGAACTTTCAATCACAGAAGCAGAACAGGTGAGGAACTGGGCTTATTGCTGGGGCTGCAGAAGTACCAATACCTGCATGTTAACTGAAAACATGGACTTTGTGCCCACCAGAAGAACAAAAAGTGATGCTTGGTCATTTGGGTCCTGAGAGGAAGCATTAATATCAGCTATGATCAGCCTTACAGCAGCCACTATTGAATACCTGAGCAGATGTTCTGTAACAGATTTTTTTCAGCTTGAGGCTCAGTTCACACTTAGCCTTGCATGTACTAATAGAAGAAAAAAAGTTATTCTTTATCTCTCTCTCTCTCTCCTGAGAGGTACATGAGACTGGAATCAATAAAACATAATAGTAGGACTGCTTATGAAAAGTGTTAGCGTTAAATACGCATTTTGCAGAATGTCAAAAGGAAATTCCAGGTATGGATCATCCAGCTCCCAGAACTCACCCAAGGGCTCATCAACTTCAATCTCTTCACTGAGCGCACCACCTCAGAGAAACAGGTGCTAACAGATATGTTCTTCCTTATCCAAATATTATCCAAATATTTAAGTATTGACACAATTAGAGTCCCTGGTAGAGTCTTCCTTTAATTGATAAAGCTTTTCCCAAGGGACACATGGACTGGAGCCATCTATCCAGTCTCTTTTTGGTAGCATTTTCGGTGTTCCCCTGCACTGTTAAGCAAGAGAGGACAGAAACAGTGAACTGCTTTTAACACTTGTCTGTATTGGCTACAAAGAAGTCATTGTCAGCTAAAATAATTGTCAACTGCCACTATTCTCGCTGAGCTCTTCCTCCAGAACATTTTAATATTACTGCAGTCCTTGGCACATGCTGCAGAGCTCTCACCCTGGCTCTTCACTTAACGATATTTCTGATCACTATTATACTTACTTATGGTGCCCTGACGGAAGACACGTGCAGCCTTTACAGAATCACAGGATATTCTGTGTTGAAAAGGATCTACTAGGATTATGAAAGTCCAACTCCTGGCTCTGCACGGGACAGCCCCAAGAATCCAACCATTTAATAGCAACACACCAAGAAAGTAAACTGAACCTTTGCAATAACCCTGATTTTTGGAACAGAGTGGACATAGAATTAACTTCACTGGACTCCACTACCAGAGTCCCCAGAGTACAGATCTGAGACAGCAACCCTCAGGTCACCTGCCCCAGCTCTGAGAGCAGATTGAAGGCTACCAAGCCCTGCACAGGGGACAACCTGGCCCCACCACCGCTGGAAAGACCAAGATGAGAAAATTTCTCATCTCCCGGGCAATAACTCAGCCAGAGAGGCAAAACCCATAAGGTCTCTGAATCACCACGTAGGCTTGTTCTGGATAGGAACCTGTTAAAACCTTCCTGAGAAGTGATTCATGCTTCTTGTGCTCTCCCAGCTCTCCCTGACAGTGCCTCACAGTGCCAGACTACCACCTTAGACCAAAACAATATTAAGCACTAGGACAGTTCAAGTCCCTGAGCCATTCCAGACACCTTTAATGGGAAACACATCCATAAATCCTTGAGTTTATCCAGGGAATGCATGTAAAGAGAGGGAGAGTCTGACCCTGCGAGATTATTTCTTGCAGATGCTTCCACTGCTGCTAGAACACTTGCAATTCACTCTGTTTTGTAATTAGCCAGTGAACCATTCGAGCCCTTCTTAAGTCTTCAATAAGTAAGTCTTTGAATACAAGAGAAAGAATATGATACCCAATTGCTTTACATATGAAGCAGAGGGTGTCATGCCCAAAATCTCCATCTGTTTGATGGAGGTCTGAGAATAAACTCCATCCAAGAGATGCCAGCACAAACCTGGCTCACCAGCTAACTACCATATCCCTTATCAGTAAGGTTTGGATCCTTAAACTGGAGTGCTGGAAGCCAGTGGCATCCAGCTAATTGATTTGTCTAAACAAAGGCAGGAGTGGGCAGGAGCCAGTGCTCTGCTGGGTACAACCCATGACTTACAAAAGTTCCCCTGAGGGTTCTCAGCTCCTGTACATGACACTGTTGGCAATGCTCTGGAGATCATAAAAGCAAGTCAAGATGTTCCTTTCTGAAAATGAAATTTGGCACAAATAGCTATGAGGGTCTTTGTCAGCAGTTTCCTGATTTCTCCTGCCCAGGGGTAAAGCCATAAATAAGTTTCATGCTCTCAGGAAACGTGACAGCTGTTATTCAATAACCGTATTATAGCCTCATTCTTGGAAAGGAATAATAGCAGGCAGGGAAACAAAGGGAGAGTAGCATTTTACTTCACAGAAACTGAAATTCCTCAAAGAAACACAAAATCTGTGATAACAAACACTGCTGAGTACTTTATACATTGGCAACTTCCCCTCATTTTGGTATTAGTGCTCTCAATTTTTAAAGGTGTTTCTGATGTACAGAATATAGAATATCAAACTCATTAAAATGCATTTCCCTGTCACATTGTATCTTTATAAGGCACTAGGAATTTTGGAAGCTGGGAAGGATGGGATCTGGTGGTAGGATTAGAGTGCAGGAACCTACTGGGACTATGTCCTGTGCCTCCTGCACCTGCCCCATGGCTGGCAATCTCCAAATCAAACACTTCCACTTCAAGTACAAAACTCTGAGGTAGGGAACAAGGAGCTCAGCCCATTTTTTCTTATAAAGGAAAGGTCCTGAGAGCAGAGACCCCTGCATGGGAGAGCCCTGCACTCACCATGGGATGAGGTGTCCAGAAACACCTCTCAACTGAGGGGACGGTGCTAAAAGTTGATGTTTTGTCTTAGTAAGACAAACCTGGAATGCCAGCATAAGAGAGGAGCTGGAACTGTCACCATGGCACAGAAATACATGGGTTTTCCTTGCCAGATCACACCTTTGACTGAACATATCCAGTCAACAGAAGTCCTGGCTTCAGTAACAGCTAGTCAGCTCAGGACTCAGTGATGTGTGTAGAAGTGTGGAGACAGACCCATAGAGCAGTACACAAGGTGTCTGTCCCACACCACCCTTTGGTTCATGGGTACTCACACTGAGAAACACATCAATTCACTTGGCATCTCCAGGACTTGGTATGGTTAGATTCATTCATCACAAAAAATCTGCTCTGTGTTTACATGTCCCTTGGAGGAACACCATCTCACACTGCAACAACCGCTGCTGAGCCTGGCCTCATCAGTCTCCCTGCAGGCTCAGCACAGGCTCAGCTTCTCCAGGTGCCTGAACTACATTTCCTGATCCCACCAATATTTCATGGACAATATGCACCCCACCTCCTACTGGCCCCCAGTTGTGTGGGGCTCTGCATTGGCAGCTTCAATGACAGGAGATAGAAGTACACAATATTGGAAATACTCCTTTTGCTGAAACAGGACATAGTGTGTTGTTGACCCCACCAAAGCCAGGGCTTGTCTTGGGAGCCCTTTAATGAAGGCACCTCCACACTGATATGCTGCCAGCCCTCTCAGCTGTGGGCAGAAGTATGGGACTGGCAGTGTGTGTGCACCAAGGGGAACAGCACAGAGTCTGAATTTCCACTGCTCCCCATTCACTTCTGTATTAACTTCAGAGTTCATAGCTTCTGCAGTGTCTTTGTAGCAAGTCAAGCTGAAAAGAAACAGACCATGCTAAAGCTCTTCTTACCCACAGAGAGAAATGATCCAGCATCAACAAAATGGATTACAGATTTCTTAAGTACAGAAAATGACGATTGCTTTAGATCAGGGAATAGCAATGGATCTATATCCATACAATATTATTAGTTGTGAAGTGAGCGCTATGTGGAGAAGGTCTAATACAATAAGCACTGAATGAGGAAGCACACAAGCTCTGGAACTGAACAGGCTCATGTAGACTGAAGAACATGATAGAGAAAGTAGGAGACGAAAGGTGTTGGGAAGTTATGAGGAGCACTTCCATGCGCCTGCATGCTAATTAGCAATTTGGAATTGCAGTAAACCAAATTATACCAAACAACACTTTTTTTCTTCAATCAAAAACTGTCCTTTTTCAAAACCAGAGGCTTTCCAATAATTAGTTAGCATATGTTTCTCTTTTTATCCAGTCTTCCCCTCCTCCTTCATTTTCTGGTCTTCATTTATGTCTTTCCTTTTTGGATATTTTTTATCCTTTGTAATTGCTTTTGGAAACAGCAAAGCCTAAGGCTTGATTTACAGCTCTCTCCATGTAAGAACAAAGACTCACATAGGAATGTGTACTAACACATAGAATAGAAAAATAAAAAAAGGGAAAGAAAAAAAAACAGAAGGTGGAAAAATCAGAACTACAAATTTTCCAAAAGGAAGGCAGGAAAAAACCATAGTATTTTACAGGGTTTAGCCCAGTTTATAAGGATGTAATGCATAGAAAGATGGGGTACCTGTGCCCTGAATAAGGCAGATGAATATTTTTTTCAGTCACCACTCGTGGTCTGTGAGACCACTGCAGAGAAGCATTCCACATCTCAACCCCAGCTCTGGTGATGTATATGAATTCTGATTTGTTCTTATCTAAATTTCTCCTCTAGAATATAACAACAACTTCTGTGGAGCTAGGCATGCCGATTTCTCGGCAATAAGTAAAAGCGCAAATATTGTACATTCCACTGCGGCCCCTTGCTGTGCAAGATGCCTGCGCGGGCAGCAGAAGAGCCCTCAAGCACTCACTGCTTTGGTGACACTGCTAGACCTCCCTGGGTAAAGGAAATTCCACATTCTTCCAGAGCCCCATCCCGTGTCTTGTGCTGGGTGCTATGCCGATCATGGAAAAGCTGAAGCGAGGATGGGCGTTTTACAGGTCCTTACATCTGGTTTTCTAAAGGCATAAGACGTACAGGAACGAAGTTCCAAGTACCAAAGCTGTTGAGGGAGACTCAAACTCCTTAATCCTTACAGTCCTTCTGCAATGAGACTTGACTGCAGCTTTGTGAAGGGATTTAACTACCTAAAGCTGCAGCCAGGTGACCCCATACCGCTCTGCCATAGGTCTGTACAGAGGCCTGGGAGCAGGGCTCTCCCCTTCTGGGTATAATTTTACAAGTGTATTTTCAGGCTTGACTAAATCTCCCCATTTCATAGTGAAATGCAAGAAGGATCCTTTTAACTTAGAAACCTCACCAATTCCCCTCTGCTTTTCAGATGGGAAAGTGAATAAAAGAATAGTAGCACCAGAGTCATGGGGAAGCATTCTGGAGTGTCAGGGGACTTTGCAAGCAATACAGTGTACCCTGAGCTGTGCCTTCTCCATCTCTGCTGCCAGCTGAGCTGACTTAACAAAAGACTGAATCCTGTTGATCTGAGAGTGGTAAAGGATAACTACTGCTTCATAACTCCCTGCACATGGGACCCAGCTCCTCTGTGACAACATCCCTTGAGGATGACTCTTGCTCCCCTGGGATGCTGAAAACTGTTCCCATGGAACAGGAGCAGGAACTTGGCTCTACGTGCCAAATCTGCTCCCATTCCACATGTGCTGCATCTGGGTCTGTTTCCATTCCCAGGAATAATACTGAAGTGCTTTTAGTGGAAACCGAGAGAATTATTGATGATAACAGTAAAATTATTTTATCAACATAAGTCAGATGGCATATATAATCTACCAGGTGCATTTAGCCTGACACAGAGGTTAAAACATTTTCAATCCAAATAGCATCTAGAGCATGTCGCAGTTGGAAACAACCTGATTTGGTTATGTTAGAGGAGGTTCAGGTTAGATATTAGAAAAACGTTCTTCCTCCATAGGGTGGTTGGGTGCTGGAAAAGGCTCCCCAGGGAAGTGGCCACAGCACCAAGTCTGACAGACCTCAAGAAGCATTTGTACAATACTGTCAAGCACATTATGTGACTCCTGGGGACAGTCCTGTGCAAGGAGGGTTAAGAGTTGGACTGATGATCCTTGTGGGTCCCTTCCAACTCAACATATTCTATGATTCTCTGATCTGCCACAATAAGAAAAATGCTTTCTGCTTCATGTTTGCCTTCTTAAACTCTGCTTATTCAGCGGAAACAGAGTTTTCCAGGTAGTCATGAAGTCATGCTTTGTGCTTTGCATGCTACCGGGCTCCCAGGGCAGGGAGGGGGAAGTGCTGCTCCTCCCAGGGCTATGTCTACCCACAGACCTACCATGCTCTTCATTCAGAGAGGCAGCAAGTGCACTCTGCCCACAGTCACAGACCAGAGATAAATTCCAATAATGAAAAAGTCACAATATCAGAAGAGAACAGCCTCCTTGGTCGCAAGGGAGATAAACTGGACAAGAGCAGAGGTGTAAATCAGAGCAATTGGTTTGAAAAAGAGGTCACAGAGCCTGACTGTTGATTTCCCCACTCACCTGAGAGCCTCCCAGCCACCCTTTTTCAGCACACAGTAGTTGGAGTAGTTTGAGACAGTGTGAAAACCTTCAGGGACCTACTGCTCCTGCCTTCCTGTGGGTTGCAGACCTGCCATGGGTCCTTCTCTAGAACAAGTGGCAGATGCTGGTCAGAAATCAACCTATACCTGAGGAATATACCAGCCTTCAAGCAGGTAAACATGGGGATTCCTGAGCTATGGTTCCATGGGCCAATGCACAGCAATAAGGGGGTTCTGGCTAATACCAATACAATAATAAATGCCTCAGGCTATTTTGGTAAAAGTGTTATAAGTGTTATGATTATGAAATGACTATAAAATGACCATGAAATATGTAATTTTTATTTTTCGTAATAAAAATGAACTTATTTTATTTTCTGGAAACTGCATCCTCTCTTAAGAAAATTGCTTAGATGGGAAATTCTCAGCCAGTTCTCTCCCAAAAGGCTGTTACTCAGTAACACCTTGGTGAGACTCTGCACAGTTGCAAAAGAACCACCACATGGTAAAATGTAAATAATTTCCTAAATTTATCTGTTATATTTTAAATTCACTTACAATAACATCCTTCTGGACACAGACTGTGTTTTCATTAGAACCAACTTTTCCATCATCTGGAAGCTAATCAAGCTCAATGACAGCTATTCCAATGCCAAATGCAGGAAAAGTAACGATGGATATGAAGCAGACAATCAGAGATCATACAACTTTCCATGCCAAATATTGATTTGCTTACCAAGCTGCACAGCTGTTTGGAAATACAGCAGTTCATCTGTCATGAAGTTCTGTTTAAGGCCCCGGAAGAAGCTGAGGAGTTTGGCCCCACGTCCTTCTCAGTGAGAGGAACCTGCAGAGGTCCTGCCCCAGGAAGGCTCAGGTATAGCTTGGCAGCAGCACTCTTGGACACTCCTGTTGCTTTAGATGCGGAAAAACCTCTTCAGGGCTCTTAACTAAAATGGTTTAAGTAAGTGTGGGCTGTAAAAGGAGCAATTATCTTAACTGTATTTGTAAGATAAAGGAATTTATTGTGATGAGAAGCACAGATGTAGAAATCGCATGAAGAGCAGGCAGTTTTAGCAGAATATACCTATACCTCAAAGAACATAAGTTTAGAACAGTTGCATCTGGGAGGTTTTGGGGATTTCATCAAGTTTAAATATCTAGGACAAATGCCATGACGAAAACACAGCCTGGGGTTAGAACCATCCTTTTGCAATTAGCTGATTGTGTAACAACAGTAGGACACCCAAGGCTGCCGATACCACCTGCCATGCTGCATCGGCCCCCACGGCCTGAACTGTGTCTTCCACTGCCCCTGCTCAGCAAAGCAGTATTTGGTCCTACAGCATCAGTGAGACTGAAATACATTTTAAAAAGCATTACTAAAATAGGGCTACATAGTACCCATGTGGCTGATGCCTAAAGGTTTGGGGTGGATTTTGTAGATTTTTAGAGTTTTAGAAGTATAGGTTTTCTTGCTCACATATTAA
>JAWWMO010000030.1:146994-210059 GCA_035047845.1 Dendrocincla fuliginosa | reverse complement strand
AATGCAATTATATCCACGGACAGCAGGCGGCGCTGTGGCACCTCCGCCGCAGGCCACTCTCTCCCAGGGGTTGCAGTTATATTTACGGACAGCAGGTGGTGATGTCGCGCCCGGCTGGCTGGGCTCCCTCAGGGTGGTGGCAGCTGGTTTTTAGCTTGATTCCCGTGAGAAAAATGGGAAGGCAGAAAGCAGCAACAATCCTGTCTCTGCAGACGCAGGAAACCGGGGCGTTCTCCCACCTCTCTTCCTCATGGCAAGCTTTGTAGTGATTATGATCACTCACAGATGAAAGCAGTCGAGTTCAAGAAGGGAAAAAAAGGGAACACAAATTCAATATCCGGTGGTGCTGGAATCCGAGTGTGTGTGTCCCCATCTTCCTCGCTCCGCCAAGAGCTGAGCTCCCCGACCTGCAGAAAATACCAACCCCTTCCCCCTCTCTCCCCTGCTGGGGGAAGATGGGAACAAAAGCCTGGCCAAACTAGATAACATCAGGGTCTACATGTCTTTTGTCTCTTTTGTTAAACATCTTTACTGACATTTAGGCGTTGGCTCCCAGTCTTTTGGAAGGAATTCCCCCTTGAGCTTTTGAAACTCTAACACCTCTGTGCTCTGCACACATGCTGACAGTGTTTCAAATTAGACTCTAAGACCTCACCCCACACCTAAGTATTAAACTATTCTGTATGTTCTGACATCTCCTTGCAGTTAGACTTTCCTTTGTCGAAAGTATATTTTTCATTTGTTCTAATTTAATTTTTCTATTCCTTATTGAATTTCCTGACCTAGTAAGACAGCAGTACCTTATAAACAAACAACTGCAGCTAAATAATCTTGCTGTTCTTTCAAGGAGAACAAAAATGGAGAAAATACTTAAAGATGATGAGAGAAATCTGTCTAAAGCTATCTTTGCAGAGTTGCAACATTGTATGTCAAACATCTCAGACAGCGTGTCTCAGTGCTGGGAGGGCAGAGGGAGGACATTTTCCTGAACCAGTTGTAATTGGAAGCATCTCCTGCCACCTCTGGCACCAGTGCTGAAAGATGGTATGTGACGGTCGTCAGTACTCACATAGCTGGCACAGGGTTAGAATGAGGGATAGGAAATCCACTTTAGCATTATTCAGCTCCTTTGAATACAATCCAAGAGATATAACCCATTGCTTCTCTCATGGTGAAATCACACCACTGAAAACTAACCTATTTTTATCACAGTAATAACACTAGGTAAAAAAGCCCCAGCAGAATCACAGCTACAATTCATTGACATCTAAAGGCCCTTGCAACCTGCACTTGATGCCCACTGTCCCCTTAAATACCTTTTGCTGTTATTAGCTATGGTCACTGGCTTGTTGCTGTTACTCAGCCTAATAAATAGTACAAAGTATTTTATCCCATCAGTCAGAGCTGAAAACCACTCAAATGTAGTTTTAAACTAGAATTATGCTGCAGAGTAGCAAAACACTGATCTGCTGAAAGAAGAGTCCTTGAGAGGGAGGGATGACCTCAGCAGTGCCTAGGCAGCCATTAACCCCACTGTTGCCCAACACCAACTTCACCCTTGTGTCTTATTGACAGCCCTGAGCACTGCCTGAACCAGCACAGGTCTAATCACAGGTTCAGGAAGATCTTAAAGCTTTATGCAAAGCAAATGCTGAACTCTCATAGGGCACACAACAAGGTGACCACTTATCTCTCAAACCGGACTGGACGTTACAGCCTGCATCTCACAATACACAAACATCATCAGAGATTAAGGGAAGTTCAAAAAAGAAAAAGAGAGATGTCTAACAATTATCTACTGTGCCTCAGCACATTTTTGAATGCAACCTTTTCGGATGATGATGATGATTATTATTATTACACTTAAATCTTTCCTTACCAATTTGGATTAATGACAGAAACACAGAGGTTTTCTGCAGAAATTTCAACGCTGAAGCTCACATAACTCCTGGTACCAGAGTTGACTACAGGTAGCTGTATTAAAAGTTACAGGTCAGGCTACAAAGACTTAAAAATATAACATATGAATAAAACTGCCATCTTAAGCTTCAAGAAGTCCTTTATTACTGCAGGCATGCCCAGCCATCCTTCCATCATCTTTACACCCCATGGACCTGGAGCAGCCGCTTCTCATGACAGAGCAGTTGAGCCCTGGGCCTACCAGACATGGCACTGGGAGATGTACTTGCCACTGTCTTGGCCACAGCGGGATGGGAGAGGTTTGACTTGAACCAATTCTCAGCCCACACCTTGCAGCAGAACCTCATTATCAGATGTGCTGCCTCATCACTCCCATGTCCTGGACCAGCTCTAAAGGTGAAGCCACTGAAACACCAGAA
Source organism: Dendrocincla fuliginosa (assembly GCA_035047845.1). Lineage (NCBI taxonomy): Eukaryota > Metazoa > Chordata > Aves > Passeriformes > Dendrocolaptidae > Dendrocincla > Dendrocincla fuliginosa. The sequence goes on along the minus strand of JAWWMO010000030.1, from coordinate 207,720 downwards.
TCACACGTGCCTGACCCAGCATGGCTCCACAGCAGCTCTGGTGTTCCTGAGCTGACACACAAACACCTCACTTTGTTTATTTTGGAAACAGGACTGCAAGGAGAGGAAGCCTCAACTGCACCATTCCTGTGCGGATCCCACTATGCACAATAATAAAGCAGGAAAAATCCAAGCAAACCAGAGCCCAACCAGACAGTTTGCAATCTGTGAGAGAGCTCAGTTTGGGCAAAATGCTTCAGGGTTCTGCACTGGTTCTTCAGGTTTCAATATTTGGTTAGGGATTTTTTTTAGCATTTGGGCTTCAAGAAAATCAGTTAATAAAGAGAAATCAGCAGAGACTTTGCTGATGTAGTCTAATACTGCCTGATTCATGCATTTATCACACACATCAAATAATTTGATTTTTTTCCTTTGGCTTTTCAGCCTAATGAATGTAATAATCTGTTTACCACCAGCAGCAAGAAAGAGTTGTGAGATGACTTTTTTCTTTTTTATTACTCCATTCCACTACCCCATACTGAAAAACTTCAACACGTCTCTCCTTGACACTGATTTGAAGTGTTTTAATCAATAATCATTATAGGTCTGAATGTATCCACAGGGATGAGACAGTGAAAGAGGATTAATGTAGCCAATGGATGTTACAGTCCCTTGAAGAAAAAGAATCCAAAGCAAAAACTTAAGGAACATAGGAACCTTCATACAAGGTGCCTAGTTTTGCAAATTTTTCACATCAGAAATGAAAGTAATTTTTTTTGGTTGTTTTTTTTTTTTTTTTTTAACTTGATGGCATTCAGTAGTACATAAAGCTTAGACTACTCCTGAGAAAAATGTTTTCTGAAACCCTTCTATACATAGTTTCTCCATCAGACCTCCAGTGACTTTCCTATCTTGATAGGGAAAAAAATACAATGAAGCTAAAGTTGAGATACTTTGTAGTGTAGTGATAGACTCAGAAAACAATCCAGAATCTATTTTGGGTTTTTTACTGTAATACATAGTTCAGAAAGAAGGCACACAAAAAAGAATCATAAAATCTACAGGATGAGTTTTCAGAATGAAAGTTTCCTTTCACAGATAAACTAATTGAAGCCATTTTGCTGTTTACATGCCATAGGGACAGAGTAGACCAAAGCAGATCCTCTTACAGGGTCTCTGAAAAAGGACATACAAAAGAGTTTTAAACAGGGAAGAGAGAAAGAAAAGGTCACCTGAAAAGCATTTGCACCTGAGAAACAGATGCACATAGTGACAGAGGGGTGAAATGATGGGTTGAGTGCCTGCCAAACTCCCTTCACCCACACAGGCTGGGTCAGAGAGGCTCCTGCCAGTGGCCTGCGAGGGTGGCTTGGCTCTCCCTGCAGGCAGTGTGAGTGCTTCCAGAGGGGAGAGAGACGGGCATGGAAGAAACAATCCGGGAAAAGATAGCGGAGATAAACTCAGATCTTTACTCAGAAGAATTTAAGGGACTGACACGGCACAGTAAGAGGTTTATGTGCCTTTTAGTAGTCATCTGCAGTACAGCCTTTTTCCTTTCTAAATAATTGTCATATATTTTAACTTTTTTATTATTTTATTCAATCCTTTCTGTGATATGCAATGCATTTATCTTGCTTTTGGTATTGGTGGCTCAGGGTTTCCATCTCTATTATATTCTGTGGGGCTCTCTCTCATCAGTACAGGATTTGGGTATGTAGAGAGGTGCTGGCAGGTGGACCACTGACTGGAGCAAGCTGGCTACATGCCTGGGGGAAGGGCAGCATTTGACCCTCTCACCGTTATTTCATATTCTCTTCTGCAGAAAATATCAAACAATTCACTGGAGGAAGGACAACCATTTTTCAGATACCACATGAAAAGTCTGGCCTGCACTAGATTATATGGGACAATATGTAATACATTGCTGGCAAGTTAAGCCATTGATTCATTCCTTGTATTGAATTTGTTCACAGTAATGAATGTATTACTTGTTCCCCGAAGGCTCCAACATTTTCTCTCACCTTTATTGATCAATGGTTTACAACTTTGAAACTCTCTGCAAAAAGTGATTAATGTAACTTATTTCCTTGTCTTAAAAACAGTGTAAGCAATTAGGTTCATAGAGCAAGGCCCTGCCTAGCCAGGAGTAACACTGCTGGAACTGCTCCCATTGTCTGATAGCCATTAGTCTATATTTTAGCACAGAAATCAGTAAAAGGATGCATCAACACCAGCTGAAGCACATTCATTTCTCAGAAATCACTTGGTATAATACAGAGGATGGGCTAGGAAGAATTAATGACTACTGCAAAACCTCTTTATGCTCTTTAGAAGATGTATATGGAAATAACTGGGGAAGTGTGATTCTTAAACAAAAGCAATGGACATAATTCTTGGTTCCTGTAAGACAATCAAAGAACTAATAAAAGCTTAGTGGGGTGGAAGGACAAAGAGAGGTGAGATGAGCATGAATTCAGGAAAGAAGCAAAATGTATCTGCTAAGGTAAGGGTGAGATTGAAGGATGCACCTTGAAGTAGATAAACGTTACTCATGAACTTTCAGTAATCATTTAAAACAAGTTAATTGGGTTGCAGTCTAATAGACATGTATATAGACCATTCCTTCACCTAAACTCTATTCCACAAAAAACCACAAAAAACCTCCAACAAACTCATATAAATTATGGCTTGGCACAGCTGGTGGCTACTGGAAGGGCCTGAGTGAAGGTAAGAAGGACGGAGGAAGGGGGGGAGAAAGGGGGGAAGGGCAGAAAACCTGACTCGAGGCAAATGTGGCCATGTTTGGAGCTCCTTAAAAGGCCTGAACGTGGAAAAAAAGTGGCCCTAACTCATGTTAACTGGCTCTCTCTAGAGTTGCTTCATTTGCTCTCATTTGCAGCAGGGCAACAATCTGCAGACATCAGATTCGTGTATGAAACAGGCACAGTGACATTGCCCTAAGCTCTGCTGCAGAATAGGAAAGAGCAGCTTGCAGCTGGGCAACATTTGCAAATATGATTAACTTCAAAGAATATATGCTGCAATTGAAGAGTGGTAATTCTTTACGTAGTCCCAAACAAGGCTGGTTTTTAATTTTTAATAGATTGAAAAGGTAGAAAAATTTGTTTTGCTGCCCAGGATGACTTTAGGGAAATGCAATACATTTGAAGGGCACTAGCCATTGGACAGTCATTTCTAACTGCAGCTAATCAGGACAACAGCAGTTCCTCAACAGCAGCATTCACAACTGTAAGAGGAAGGAGCACAGCAACACAATAAACACGAGCGCACGGGAGAGCACGCTCCCCTTCTTTTAGGAAGCTTCCCTCTAATCTGGGTTCTATCAGTAATGTCTGCTTTTATACTCTGTCACTCCACCTGAAGTGACAATAGAAAGCATTTAATATAGATGTCAAACATTAAAATTGCCCCAAAGCCTAGATGGTCTCAGTTCCTCCAGGGGACTCGGAGTCCAGGGCACTTGGGAGCTGATTCCAGCCTGGATTCAAGTGGACTTTTGCCAACACTTCAGTTTTGTAGATGCTTTTTGATGCAAATGCTTTCTAGTAACATTCTAGTCTTTTAGAGGACAATTGCCAAAAGCCTACATGCAGTTGTGTATAGAGAGCAAGTATCAAGTTGGTGTCCTGAAAGCCCTGAACCAGTGATGGGTAGAGCTTGTAATACTAGTGAGATAATCTCCAGGGGAAAAAACAGCAGTGTTAACAAAATCATCCAGAAAATCCTGGTGAAGTTTGGGAAGCCCAGCTATTGTCTGTTAACATTTTGAAGCTCTCCGACACTTGTATACCTCTCTCTGAGCATGCGCCCCTGTCAGAGCAGGGCTGTATGGCCACGTGCTTTCAAACAGAAAATACAGGAAAAGGAAGGTTTTAAGTGGAAAGAAGAAATTGAAGAATTATCTCTTTCTGGGCAATACTTAATCTGTAAAAATACTTAATCTGGAAAATATGCATTTTGATAGAGCCTGAAATTACACTGGAAATGGTTCGCCTAGACAGTATTACCTGCAGTCTCAAGAAAATCTGTTGATTCCCCAGGGGATGCACAGCAGGATACTGCCTAACTCAGAGAGTGTCCCAGCAGCACAGCACTTGCCTCTACTGCTCACTGCCAACAGCAAACCATTTTGTGTAACTAGGAGTTCAATTTTCAATGTGACAGGCTGACCTAGGGACTGCACACCCCAGGATTCCCCTGTGCTCTCAGCTATGGAGACACAAGGTGTTTCCAGAGCAGGAGAAGGGATAAGGTTCACTTGGGAAGAGACACTCACACAGCATCTTCACACAACACATGCCCAGCTGGGCTAGTGAGATATACCACTGGTTTCATGGAGCTTTGGAGGAAGATAACCCAGCTGCTGTTTGTATGCCAGAGGCACAAGAACTGGGCTTGGGCTTTAGAAATATGGGAGGGGGCAAGCTCATTGTGCTTCCGTGGGTGCCAGGACCTCTTTGCCCTTTTATTCTCCCAGAGCAGCCAGTGCTCAGATCATTCCAGTGCTGCAGCTTTGCCTCTGAAGATACACACCTGCAGGAACACTATTCTTGGATTCTTATTTCACTATGTTTATGACCTGTCACTCAGTGAATAAAAATACATCTCCCAGGCTTTACACGTGCCAGGAGAAGGAGGTTTATTGCCCCAAGGCTCCTTCTGTGATAAATCTACATTATAATGTAGTTTAAAAACCGCAACAACAAAGAAAGCAATCCAGTGCCTGTAGGGGAAAAAAAAGTTGTGGCCTACTCTCACAAACGGTGTGAAAGCACACTGTTAAGAGTACAATTCATGACACTGCTCAGAAGAACAAGTTTTTTGTCGATATTTTTCCACTGAAAGTAAGCGCAAGCACACAATATCTCTGTGCCAGTCATCTCCATGCAACAGTCTCTTTCATGGGCTGCATACATTTGAGAAAATTTCTAGTTCTAAACACATTTTGCTGACAAATATGTCCAAATCCTCACAGGGCAAATTATTCATTAGCATAGTTCATTTCATGTTACTAGAACTACACTAATATGAATAAACATGTGTCTCTAGATTAACAAAAAATTGGAAAAAAAATCCTCATCTAAACAGAAACATTTGGCACATCTGCATTCTGTGAAAACAAGACTTACTGAAATCTCCCTTCATTCAATGGTATGTAGGTCTTATTGGACTATGTGCCATTTTCAAGAAACCTAAATTATTTACCAAAAATAGGTAGTAAGGTTAGAAATACATTTTCGAAAGCAGTGGTTTCCTGAGGTCCAGAGATTTGTCCTTTTTCAGGAAGTAATCACATCCATTTTGTTAGTTTACAACCTACTAAATTATGAGGAAAAGTGATGAACCTGAGCACAAGAGTAGCAAAGCATCATTCTCCACACACAGAAATCCTACAAACTGAAATGTGCCATGCAGAGTGCCAAGTGACTGCAGTCAAGACAGCAGGTAAAGACAGCTGAGAGGACTTCACAGTAGAGGGCGTGATCAACCTCACCAGGTAATACAGTTACAGAAGTTGGAGACAAATGGGAGAGCTGAGTTGAATGCAAAAGAGGCTGGAGGACATGTTGAAGAGTTGCTGATCAAGCACAGGAGCACCTTTTACTCTGTCTGATACTGTGTTATCTATGAAGTCTACTTAGAGCACTGTGAGAGCAGTGACACCCTGGCACAGTTTATCCAGAGAAGCTGTGGCTGTCCCATCCCTGGAAGTGTCCAAGGCCAGGCTGGATGGGGCTTGGAGCAACCTGGGCTAGTGGGAGGTGTTCCTGCCCATGGCAGGGGGTGGAACAAGATGAGCTTTAAGGTCTAAAACCCAGTAAGATTCTATTATTTGTGTCAGGACTATTTTCTAACAACATAAGTCAACAGGAGTGATTTGTCATAACATACGCAGTGAAAGCCAAGGCAACTCATTTAGAAAATAACTAAATCAATGTAATAAGGTAGAATTTGGGATCTGAAAATTGCCTATACTTAAATACATGTACTTAAAAGGGCTCCCTTCTCATGGTGCAGGCCATGGTATTTAAGTTGTTCCTTCTAAGACTGAGGCATATGCAAGGTTCAGGAGACAGTCAACTGCCGTAATAAGTGAGACTATTTTGTTTATTGTTTTTAAAGATGTTTAACACTACAGTTTGTTCTGCTGACCACAGGATTCCTTACTAGGATATACAGGTCACAGGACTTTCGTGGGATTTTCTTGCTTCATACTCACAGAGATGCACTGATCACACTGCCAAAACATGCTTCTTCTTGGGAATGTCCCTCAGTCAGGAATTACGGGGTCTTTGGGACACCTGCATCCTTTGACTAAAACCAGATGCTTCTTAAAATTCTGACCAAAGGAAACATGCTTTTTTCATGTTTTGAGAACTGAGATAAATTTGAGCTTTTACACAGAAACTGCAAGAAAACTCTATTCTCTGTGCTTAACATTTCCCACATACCAGGTGTTTCTCGTTTGAAACGTGTGTGTGTGATGGACTCTCATGCTCCATGTCTAACTCTGAAATCACTTTCTACTTTGGTGAAGCAACTGCTAAGTAAGGAATCACATGGAAGAGAACTAAAGGTCTGAAGAGCTACAGAATGACACAGTACTGAGCAGTAAGCATACCAAACCATTAGTAAAGTGTTCAAAACACATGCAAATTAAAAAAACAAAAACAAAACCCCCACAACCCACCAAAACAACCCAAAACAAAAGCCAAACAAAAACACGTAAAACTTTTGTTTTACCAAAATAGAGTGTTTTTAAACATTTTTAAAGATACCCAGGTCAAGTTGTGCTGAGTTTTTTCCAAAGCCACTCAAAGTTTATACACCTTCATATTAATTGCAGCTCATTTTGCTTTGAAAAATGAAGCCTGTGATTTACAACCTGAAGAGCCAACTCAGCTGAGCAATGCCAAATATTGAATGAGTCAGCAAGCGATCACTAGTTGAACAAATAATTGAGACATTACTTCCAGAAAGAGCTAATTTTCCTACACACATATAAGAGAGCTGCTGCCATTACAGCACATGGCCCTGCAGTTCAATTAGCAGCTGCTGCAGCTATTTAACGGGGTCCCAAGCAAGGCATCCTGCCTCACATTTCCAATGGCAAAGAGAAACGGGTTTGGTTTGAATCACTAGTTTCTCTGCAACTCTAAAACAGAGCTCTTCAGTACTGGCCACAGAAGAAGGATCCTTGAGCCTAATATTGGACACTGTTTTAAAAAAGGGAAATAAAAGCAATGGTCACATTCAGTGGCAAGCAGAGAAGCTACCTTAGGGACAGGAAAAGGTATTGTCACACTGGCTAACCTCTGGTAACATACAGTGGAGCCACAAGCACTGTCTAGTATGTCAATTTTTTGTTTGGAATTAATTTTTTCTGTTCTGTGCATCAAATATGTAGGCATTGCCTCTAAAGAACAGTCAGAGAAGTGCAACAAATAATTTATCACATTTTCTCCTTGACGGATGACTGTTCTTCAGAGAGATGGATCACTCCCCCTTGACTGTAACTGGGTCCTAGGGTAAAGCTGATCTCAACACCCACCTTGCAGCCAGCTGGAGGCAAGGGAAATTAATCATGCTGTGGGTACTCATACAAATACTACAGAGATAAAACAGGAAAAAGAATCAAATGGCTGCCACTTAGAGGTACTAATCATTTAGGGCTGCTGCAGCTGCAGCTGCACACTGCATGTTCAAGTGATAGACACTTGTCTGAAATGCAAGCCCAAATGGATAATACCTTCCAGATGCTACAGGCAAGACGGGTTTGGACTGGGAGAGTTATTCATTTAACGTCGTGTTCAAGAATGAAATGCATACAGTCAACTGCAACAGAACTTTGTATTTTGCCTTTTCTAAGGGTGATTGATTCCCAGAATTGCTGACATATTGGTGGCAAAACAAACAGCCTTGGAAAGTGCAGGTGGTGGGTGAGCCCTGCCCTGGGGGAAGAGGGGCTGGGCACTCTGACTTTCACGAAGTGTGTTGACAGTAACTGGGCTACCAGAAGAGCCCCTGGAATGGGTCATCTATGCACATTTCACTATCCTAATATGTAATGACAAGTCGATAAATGAGGTATGAAAAGGATGTAAACAAAATTACTACAAGCAGAAAAACTACATTAATACTGAATCGAATTGTCCACTACTTGGGTAGTGGGAATAAGACCCAATTAGCATTCAAAAGAATGAAAAAAGTTCTATTTTACCCACTCGGATTCTCAGAATTAATGCACTAAGCTAGAACTCTAAATACCTCCCAAAAGGCCAATAATTCCTGTGCTACCACAAAGGCTCTGCTCCTCTGCCAAGTTCCCAGTTTTGGCCACTGAAGCATAACCAAGGCAGACCACAGCTTTCCCTTCTCTGTTCTCCTGTCCCTTTCTCCTGCATAAGCTCTATCTCACGGGCTGATAAGGAAACTTTTTTTTTTTTAACCAACAAACCAAACTACAAACCAGAGCAAGGACTGTTGCAGCTGACCTAGTCTCTGGCCTTTACTTGCTACTGATGATCTTTCTCCAGGGGAACTTTGAGAGAAGTCATATTGTCTCCAGTTTGCTCTATCTCCTCTCCAGCTGTTTTTCCAGATCATCCAAAGTAAAATAATAAGCTCCGGTTTTGGACATCCAAAAAGTCAACTATGGAACCAAACCTTTCTTCATAATGAGAATGGCAACAGAACAAGGCAGGTAGGAGGCAGCTGATGACTAGTGTTGAGCACAGAAGAAAAGCTGTCTTATTTCTGTCAGTCCTGGTAGCTCAGATGATCTATTACTCAGGGATTCAAATAGCATCCAAGTACCAAGTAATTCAGTCAGAAAGGCTTCCTGGCCCCTAAACCATTTGTCTTTAAAGAACTGCACATGCAAAGCACATTTAAATGAGTGGGAGTCTTGATTTTAGTTCTAAATTTGTTTCTGATATTATTATCAGAAACTCATTATCTAGATTGTGATATGGCTTTTGAGTTCTGCACTGATATGAGTAGTAGCTAAGGCACAGCAGGAATAACTACAGAATTCACAACAGGTCAACTCTGTAGGCTACAGCTTGTTTTTTAGCAAATACACAGCATATGAAACTACAGGAATTTAAAACCAGCAGCATCTCTTGGAGTCCTATGCAACTGCTCATCTCCAAAGCTGTCATTAAAATGACAAGTCAAATAGGATTAAACAAGGTTCACATGTCTGTTCTGCACTGATTACAAGCTCACTCCATTACTCCCAGGGTAGTTTACTGATGGACAGCATACAAAATAAGGGATGGGCAGGACTGCCCTGATTCTCCTTGACCTACTTCTCATCATATTGTTTCATTACTACTCGTTTTTTTTTCCCTACTTAGACATTGTAAAGAGGGAAAGATGCATTTTCAAAAAGAGAGATTTCAGTATAAGAAACAAAGTAAGGCAGGGTTTCACCTGTATCTCACTTCCAACACATAATCCCCAATTATTTATCAGAAACAACTTGGAAAGCCAAGCCCAGACTGTGTCTCCTTTACCAGCAATCCCCAGTACTGACACATGACACATCTTACCTGAACTTGGAGAAAAAAAAGTGGGCTGCGCAACTCAGCGCCAAAGCCCTGTCAAGGATGAGAAGCAGCTAATTCCACCACACCAGTTTATACATTTCCCACAATGAAATCTCCATGCCAGTTACTGCCAACAGGGAGAGTTTTAGCGTTCCAGGTGAATGTAACATTTATTAACCAGTCTGAAACAGGGTAAGTATCTGTAAACCTTTTGGTGCTAGAACCTCTCCATGAACTGAACACATTCTTTTTACATTACCATTGACTTTTGGATGCTTTAGTATGTAACAGAAAAATTTTAGACTCTTTGATGAGCATCATAGGATGCCTGAAATGTTTCTTTACTCAGTTTTGTAGCCCGTGGTATTGAGGATTTAAAATGTTCTTAAAAATACTTTAAAATATTTCCTTAAGCTTTCTTCAGACTATTGAGAGTATCACTTACACAATCACACTCAACAACAGTTCACCCAAAGCCCTTATCTGCTTGTGTTTCTTCATTTCTATGACAAAAACATATTCCACAGTCTCCCTGAGCAGCTGTAAAACCACAAAAGTTTTACCATGTATAGAGCAGCAAAATAACACTGATAACACCATAGGCTCTGAAATGATATAGTTACTAAGAGAGTGTTTGGAGATATGTGAATGGAAGGGCTATCTTTCTGTAGATAAAGAAATGTGGAAGGTTCTATATACACACCCTCAAGCTACGGAGTGCACGGCTTTTTAGCATCGTAATTTCAAACTTAATCCAAAGATAGCACAAAATCCTAAAGATTTATGTTAACATATAACATGCAAACATCAAAATCATAAATGATCCTAATATTAACAGATTTCTTTTTTTAGGTTAAGTTTTCAGAAAAGATTTTCTGGTGTCACCAGCCTTATTCATAGTTGCAAGAGCAAAAGAGTATATGCTGACTTTTGATGGATACATTCTGAACAGAGGAAACCACAGGGAGGCACAAGGGTAACAGAGCTACAGGGAAAGTCCTAGTTTGCAGTTTTTATTATGCATCAGCTCTGGAGAATGAGCGAGTTTGAGAGTTTTAGCTAAAAGGCTTATGGCCACCAGAATTTGAAAAATTCTATTAAAGCCTTCTGTCTTCACCAGGTTAAAAAGCGCAGGAAAGTTGTTCCACAAGGAGGCAGGTGAGTAGTTTGCATTAGTGCTCCTTTCAGGAAACAAACTCTGTTTCTTGACGAGGAAGAGTAGAGTGAAGGAGTGTCTGAAGAGCCTAAGGGAAATATCGGGATATATTTTTCCATACATTAGGTTTGATGCCCCCACAGAAGTTATACCAGAGCAGATATATCAGTCTCTAGGATTTTATTTTGCACATGTCTATGGACTGACTTCTCTCCTAAGTCCATCAGTCAGTCATCAGCTTTGTGCTGTTGCTGAAGTGACCTGGCATAACAGTATTCAGTATTTTTAATTACCGAGGAGTCGCATATGTCAGTAATGGAATTGCAGGCAACAGAAAGATGCCTGTAATAGTCACTGCTGAGCACCTTATTTAGGTAAAAGGCTGAAGAGCAATTTCCTATACATAACCAATTTTTATTCTCAAACAGGCCTCTTGCCTCTCCTCACAGTTCAGATTTAATCTTATCCTTTTTGAAACATCCTATTCTGTTTTACAGGGAAGAAAAGAAACACAGTAAACTATGAGCCAAATTTTTAAATGCACTTGGGTATCCGAAAAAGCAAGTAGACACCTGCTTGGATTTTAAGATGTGCCAGAGCTGGTTAGAGGTTCAAGTGAGAAAAGAGGCAACTGAAACTGTTCAAATGTTTTTAGGGGGAATAAAACTGCAACTTCCTGTCCAGTGCCTGGCTATCTATATAAAAATATTTTGAATCTAAATCTCATCGATCTCACAGACTTCCAAAGGCCTGTCTATGCTCACTAGTGGCATCTGTAGCTATCCTGGGACAAAAGTCCCCTCTCTAACTGCCCAAGACCACCCATGCCCAGCCACAGCCCCACAGCTCTGCTGCAGCATAACTCAGGTGAGTCTGTCTGAAATCAAGGGGTTGCATCAGGGAGCAGAGGTAGCTGGGAACCAACTAAAGGATGTTTTCCTGAGGGAACCTTTAAACTAAGGTCAGGGTTTCCACAGGCAACAAATCTGCTCTAAAGTATGTCTCAGCTTTTACTGTTCTTGAGAAAAATCTGGCAAGGAGAAAGACAGCCAGCCAGAGTAGCCTTTATCATTGCCATGGCAACAGCTGTACACAGTAGGACTTTAGGGGCAACACCAGACGGAATGCTTGCACATAAAGATTAATTAATAGGCTTCAACAGGGTATGTTACCTGCCTCTTTTCAACCACAGACCCAAAGAGAAACGGTTTTTTTCTGGAGACTTGACAAAGCTGCTGCCTCACAGCATCCAGGTTATTGGGGTGGAGCTGCCATCAGTCACAACTGTCAGAGGATAATTTGCTATAAATTGAGCAACCAACCACAGACTAACTGCACTATTTTATTTTTTTAAGATACCATACTTGGGAGCATCTATTTTTTCTAGACAGGAGGTTCTGCCAAAGAAATCCAAAGTAAGTTAATAAGTTTTTGGTAGTGAAAGCTTTGATTTGCAGCCTAGATCTTCTACATGAAGGGCCAAGGCAAGCTGAGAAGTTGGAAGAGAGATAATAATTTACTACTGGTGATTAGGAGCTTTGGTACAGACAGTGTTTTATAAGAGCAGTGGCCATGAGCTGCCAGGCTCCCAGCAGACAAGGTAACAAGGTGCGACCCACATCTTCCCCTGTTCCAAGCAGGAATGCAGGCACTGTCAGAGCACCACACCATGAGTGCACAATCATCCTACGCTGTGCTGGAAATCAAAGTGAGTCCTTCTCAATGCACTGAGGTAGGTTTTCCCCTTCATTAGTGCACACAGCAAGAAAATAAGTCAGTCTGTCACGTATACAGAGGTGGAGGGAGCCCAAGTTTAAATAACAAATCCTAATGCCAAACAATCAGGCTATTGGGATTTAATAATTTCCTAAGAGAAAGCATTGCAAGAGAACTTGTCGGACTAGATAACCTTTGGGAGTCCCTTCCAATCCATACTATTCTACGAACTCTGTAGTTTTCATCCAACCATGATCCACTTTATTACAGCAGATGAGAAATCCTACACTGAAACAAACAGGAAGCACAGAGCATTTTCCCACATTAGTTTTCAACATGTGCCTACTTCAGTTGCACCCTTCCTCCTCCTCTTCCTCCTTCTGAAGCCACTTGGTTGATGTGCTTGGGGATAACCCAGCACCACCACAGCAAACACACCTGCTTGCAAACAACCAGGGCAAATTCCTATCTGAAACCTGCACTCCCTTTAGTATGCTAAACTACATCTGGTGAGGCAAAGTACTCTGACTAACAGCAATAAAAATAAAGGTGAACTTCATGTTGAAGACCAACAGGGTAAATCAGACTGGGTAAAGGGAGATGAGGCTGCAGCATCAAGGTGCTGCAGGGAATTTGAAGCCACCCTTTTGCAAATATCTGGTTCTTTCTACAGTTAAAATAAACAAATCCCTGTATATTTTAACCTCTCTTATATTTAAAACATTCCCAAAATCGTTTCAGGAGGATGTGGAAGTTGACCATTAAGTTTACCATATAAGTATCTAATCCTCTAACAGAGGCACAGCACATGTGCTGCCTCAGACACCCTTGCAGCCCTCTGATGAATGTGTTACATACACAAGGCAAAAAGTGGTGTTTCAGTGGATCAAAACTCAATTCCAGCCTAAGAGGACTCCCAGACAGCCCCAGAGTTAACTAAGATGGAGACTTCCACAGGCTTTTCTTCTATAACACTGCAATCAGCAGGCATCTCTACACACTATTTCAGCAGGCAGCAGCAAGGAAGCTTGGTGTTTTGCCATAGGTATGACAGAGCAAATTTCCAAGACAGGAAATCTTTGGCTTCAGCTACATTTTTATTCATGAACAGACTGTCTCCCTTAGTGTGGGCAAAGAAAATCCATCATTAATTAGCAATTCTGTAAGCCATCAGCCTTATGAAAAATTGCCACTATATTACTATTATTACACTACATTTCCTCAAATAACTCCAGCTATGGTAGATTTTCAATTCTAAACATTTGTGTTGGCATGTGCTGGAAGATGTATCTTTAAGTAGATGCTCTGTTGCATTTGGATACTTCTGCCTGCAGGTCTCTAACACCTTGGAAAACACCTTGGAAAATGGGAAAAGGGCTATACAACAATAACAACTCAGGGACAAAGCACTCTAGAGTGTTGTCTGGCAGGGGAGGAGGTTACTCAGAAATACATTGCATCTCCTCTCTCAGCATTTCCTGGATAGAGTAGATAGAAGAGATTAGCAAGAGTATTTTTCTGGTTGGACTGCCATTATGAGAAGGGTATAAAATTATCTTGCTAAAGGTGGTGTTTATAAACTTCTGAAAATTCTACAGAAAATAGGCAACATATAACCATTGCATAAAGATTTCATATAAAATAGATGCCTGGATATCTAATTGCAAGAATAGTAAAGGGAATCATCTCAGGGCCACAAGCAGTTTGGAGGCCAGAGGCACACATCAGATTCTAGCCAGTCCTGTCTGTGCTGTGGTGAAATGGGGAGTATGGCAGCAAGAATGAGCAGAGGCTGCCAAGGACAGTGATTTGGGGGATGAGAAGAAAAGGACAGAAAATTTCTTCTGTCTCTATTTCTCTTCTCAGCAGAATTAGCTTTTTTCCCTGTTGTCTTAGATACAACACACCTGCCATCACAAGAAGGCACCTTGAACAGCTGGCAATGAAACACAGTTATGCTGAATAAAGACATCACCAGTCCCAGGCAAACCATGAGAGTGCTCAGCAATCCCTCCCACGTGGAAGCACACCTTTCCTACCCCTGAATGCAGCCCACACTGTGTGCTCTGTGCTAGAGAATGACTGAAGAAACATACAATGCATGCACATACCCAAAAAATGAAGCAACGCAATAGGCCACAGATCTACTGTTTTGTACTATGTATGGTGACAGCAAGGTATATATCACTCAGCTTAAGGATGGCAGATGAGAACGTGATAGTTGCAAATCCCCAGGGTGTGCACCCACCAACTATTCAGAACAGCTGTGTGGGATGAGGGACACCCACCAGCTACAGCCATTGGTAATGTCAGCAGCAGCAAATACCAACACAACCTGTTTCTCCAAGTGCTGCTGGCAGGCTGACCCCAGCTCTCATGCTGCTCCTCATCATTCTCATGCTCTCCTCTGCTCACTCCCCCTGCACTTCCACATCCATCAGGAAACAGGACAGGCCCTAACGAATTTGATGCATGATCACTACTGTTTCTGGCTACATCATTATTCTTAACTCTGCAACCTTGTCTAGACATAAATCAGTCTTTTCCTAGGCTTGCACTTTATGTCAGTGTTAAAGATCAAATATCTGCCTGGCACATGTTAGAGCTCTGATGGGTCTATTTATAACCTTGTGAACACACTGACAACTACAAGCCATCTTGGCCAATACTTATTGAGCTATTTGTTAGCCTGGAGTATTTAAATATAAGTAGATTTCCTACTCAAGCTGAAGCTAGTGTGAACCTCATTGTATTATATCTGTGTGGAAAATAATGTTGTTTAAGATGAAGCATGAGAAATCTTAGTATAGAAAAGAAAACAAAACCGGAAAGGCAGATTTAAAGTCTCCCAGGAAAGTTATAATTTTTAGGCAGGTTCTTTAAATGATTTGATGTTAGTTCTAAACTACAATTCTGGACCCCATATATTCCTGGAACATTATCTAGAAAAAAAGGGAGTTGAAGAGAGAGAGGGGATCCACATTGACCTTACAACTGAGTAAACTGAAATGTGACCGAAAAGATATCAATGACATGAGAGCAAGTCCAGGCAGAGATACAAGTAGTGACACAGCCCCTCCTGCATCAGCGTGGTTCCCTGCCAAGGCTAGCTGATCTGGGGCTCTTCCCACTATGGTTTGGGCAGGCTCTTCTCACCCCAGCTCCCACAGGGGCTGCCCAGGGCAACAGTGAGATGCCAGTGAGAGCCCAGGGATTGTCGTGTTCCCCTTGCAGGCCAGTGCACTTGCAGGAGGCTTCAATGGAAAAGGGAGATCGGTGCAATGGTACCTGCAAGGGATGCACTGCTGGTGTCATGGTCACCTGCCCACTGCCAGCAAATGGAAAACAGGTTCTCTTGCCTTGCAGCCAGAATTTCAGATGTTCAGAAGTAAACACATAATGAAGCTCACTGAGGTTTTTGCTGGGATTTTGTAGACTTTGGGTTTGGGTTTTTTTTTAACAGTTTGAACAAAAAGTCAACTTCACTTTAGTACATTTGGTGTGGAAGATTAATTTGGAATGTGCAATACAAGTAAAGACATTAAAGGCGTGTTCCTGAACATGCTCTGGGACTCAGACAGAAAAATACAAAGTAGGTAAAAAAAAGAGAAACAAGAAGTAAGGCAGTACAATCCAAAACTATTGCTGTTTCCCAAGATCCTGTACAAACTCAGATCTAACCAGCAGTAGAACAACATAGATATTCACCAAAATGTAGTTCATTTCTAGCCCTGCAGAGCTGCTGAGGAGGACAGCATGTGGAGGAGTGCTGCTCAGGGCACAGTGTTTTGTTCTGACCCCACTGCAGCCTCTAAAAGGCTCCACAGAGTGAAGCCCATGATTCCAGCATAAAAAAACATCCCTAAGAATGTTTACATTTTGGTTTTGTTCTTTTCTTTTTAAATAATTTAAAAATTCTTTCAAAAAAATCTGTGGAAGGACTGGAACTGCCTTAGGAAGCTCATTAGCGTAGCGCAGTAGGTACAATCCATGTGAGCTCAGAGAAGGACTCGCTTTGGCTTCAGTGGGTTGAATCCAGTCCCTTATATAAATAAGCAGTAGCAACGTTTAATAATGATGGAATCAAAAAACACCACACAGGAGTGGGGAAGAGACCATCTGGAATATAATTAAAATAAATTTGATTCAGCAAATAAAGCAACCAGGTGACTTTTTCTAGAGCAGGGACTGAGTGCTTATTTTTTGGAGCAAG
This sequence comes from Dendrocincla fuliginosa, assembly GCA_035047845.1. Taxonomy (NCBI): domain Eukaryota; kingdom Metazoa; phylum Chordata; class Aves; order Passeriformes; family Dendrocolaptidae; genus Dendrocincla; species Dendrocincla fuliginosa. Next base: position 191,081 of record JAWWMO010000030.1, on the reverse strand, counting down.
GATTGCTATGCTCACTTGTTTGCTTTGTCTAAAAGTTGACTTTCCATTAGCAACCACCTCATATTTCATTGCAGAGGGTTTCCACAGTCTGATCACTTTGTAAAATGTTCCCCAGTCCAGGACAGAAGTGGGATTTCACCCACTCTATGGCTCTGAATTACATCTTTATGACTCTGGCAAGCCAAACTGTGGTTCACAGAGAAAAGAAAATTCAAAAATACTTCCATTTGTTCTTTGCTTATAAAAAGTTCAGAGGAATCTGAATTTCTGAACCAACCATGAACATCAATAGACTGGTTGTGAACTCTTGTAGACTGCTGGTGACACAATGCCCCATGGCAAACCCTGCTACAGTTGAACATTTGAGAAAGGTCAACTTAAAGCTATAGAAAAACCTGTCTTTATTTTTAATTGTGTCTTAGCTAGCACAGTACCTGAAAGTGGGGCTGTCCTGGAGGGGGAGATTGACATGTTGCAGCCCTTCCCAAGCACGTCCTGAGGTTCATGGCTCTCATGCTGGATTAGTCTCCTAGGATGTTCAAATACAACTGGTCCCACCCAATCTATCACCCATCATCAGATGAGCCTTTTGGGTCTCCAGGAAAGTCCGAGATTGACAACTGCCTCCCGTGAGTGGAGCTTGGCTAGGGTGCTAGCATGGGCACCAGCAACTGTTCCCACACCCTGAGCAGAAGCAAACTTGCACTTCACACTCACATCCTTAGTTCCCAGACCAAGAGCCATGAAGACCACTGTGAGATGCGATATGACTTGTCTAAGAACCATCACAACATCTCTGTGAAGTAGAGAACAAGGCAGACCCCATTTTCCAGTGCAGATATTTTTTACCTTAGCTGGAATAGCCTTTTTTCTCTTCGCTCAAAACCCATCTCATTCACCGCTTGCTGCCTGCTTTGTACAGGAGGTACAAGGTGTCCTGGTTCACCAGCCCTACCTCCATCCCCAAAGAGTATGATTCACATACACTGAGGAAAATAAATATGATCCTGTCACTTATGTGAATAAGCACTTTTAACCGGGCTGGGCAATAATGACTGCTTCCAGATCTAAGCTATTAAGTACAGGTCCTTCTGATGCCCTCGTAGCTTGCTTATACCCCTGAAAGAGAACTTAGAACCTTTTCCTTACAGGTGTTCTAGAGGTTACTGTAATTCTCAAGTCATTGTTAGAAGGCTGCCTGATGACAGCAGAACCATAAAGTGTCACTCAGTGGTACAGCCTGATCCTTCCTCTGTTGAAAAACCGAGCAGCGATGCCACAAAGAGGCACAAAGTTGTCCCATTAAAAAGAGCTCAGGAAGGGCAGGATCAACTAGCCCAGCCCTGCAGATTCCTATGTACTGGGGCAAATTCCACATCTAACACAAAGGCGCCAACTTAAAAATTCAGGAGGGATTAATGTAGATTCAGGTGCATGCAAGAGAAGCCAAAGTAGAAAATCTCTTCATTGACTCTCAGCCTGACTTAGGAGACCAACACTTCTACCACCCTTTGAATGTGCTGTGCAAGGCTATGACCTGGAAAGGGCTAATGGCTTCCAAGGACTGGGTTTCAGCATAAAGTTAGATCTCTATTTAGAGTTCACAGAACCTTTACCACATGATCACACCCCTATAGGCAGCACCTGCAACGTATGCTGTGACTTTACTCCTTCTAGCATTCTGCTCCTTTTGCAGAAGACAGGGGCTGTAACATTAAAGGCATGCTGATGCTGCATTGTATGAATGACAATGTACTGCCAGATACAGACTTTGGCAGTTTAGGATTACTTAAACATATAGGCATGATAAGAAAATAATTACTGCAATCATTTCATCAGAAGTTCAAAAAATCCCCAAAGAAATGTGCCCGTGTGCATTAATTGACAAATGGTACTCTCCGATTTAGCACTCTCCAAACCACGTGCCGATCTCACTCCGTCCCTCCTCTCCCCCTTGCTGGACAGGAGAATTGGAAGCACAAAAGGTGAAAATCACAGGTTGAGACATGAACAATTTACTGGAAACACAGCAATGAGATAAGAAAGTGAACAGTAAGAGCAACAATATTAATACCAAAGTGTACGTGATAGGTGAAGGATTCACACATGACTTCTCTGAACCAGCAGTCCCGACACCTCTTCTGCCAAGCTTGCTCAACGAGGAGGAAACCTTTCTCCCCTGGAAGAGACTCCCCCTCAGCCCACAGGAGTGACAGAATAACCTCCATGTCCTGGCCATGCCCCCTTCTGGCCACTGCAGAAATTAATCCTGTCCTGTCCCAAACCAAGACACTGCAATAGTATTTGGAATGTGCATGTGACTCATGCAGCAAATGAATACTACTCTTAAGTAGGATCCCGGGTTTATCTCTTCAGATGGAAAGGAAATGCTTTGGGAATAACCCCCTGGGCTGTAAATGGTGAGGTGTTCCTGTCTGCAGTAATGCTGGGTTCTCCCTCAGTCAGGAGTGAAAGGTGGAGAGGAAGAGAGGGAACTGCAGGAAGAGGAATGCATGGTCTCACAATTGGATAACAACATTTTCCTGGAGAATGGGCTACATCTCTGCTACAGAGTTCTTGTTCAATCTCTAACTGCAGAAATAGTTAATAATGGTACGTTCATCATTCTGTGCTCAGTATGAGATGCTGGGACTAGATTTGTAAAATACTGATTACTCAACAACTTTGGCTGTTCTCAAAGTGATCTGTGCTTTGATTCTCTAAAGCACTATAAAACAGGGAATAACTTGGAAAGTGAGGTCATGGGTATTCTGCCTGCAGGGCCAAGCCCTTATGTGCTGATGTTCTGTGTGATCCCAGGCTCATCGTGCCACAGTGCTGTCACGGTAAACACATTTGGGTTTACAAAGCAGAGGGTGCTGTGGTGATGGAAAGCTCAGGAAAGCTGCTAATGCATAAATTGTCTACTTAGACCTTTGGAAAACATTTTTCTGTGGCATTTGTGAGATTTCAAACTAATGATCCACACAGGAGGTTGTGCTACAGATGCCCTGAGCTACATGTACACACATTAAACACACCAACGATTTTTGTCTCCAAATGATATAGCTCCAAGAATAACTCAAAGTCATGTGAAAGTAGCAAACCTCTCACAGGAGTTTTGTTGCTTCACAGAAATCAGCATTAGCCCCTGCCTGGAACTTGCTTCAGGTTAAGCCTTGGCCAGCAGCTGCTGCAGATGGGAAGAAACACCCTTCTCAATCACTTTCTTCCTGACACCGTACATTTCTCATGAGCCATTGGAACAAAACAATCACAATAATGTTCCAACCTTGCATTAACCATGATGGTGGTACAGCCTTGTACCAGCTCTGAGAGCCTGGGCACCGCACGCAGAGCAATAAGCAGGGAGAATGTCTGTCACCTCTTTTGACACCATCCAGAGTGTAAAACAATTCCAAATTACAGATAGTAATCCTCTTCAACCCCACCCCATTTTACTCAGGGCACACAAGTAGGTGCTTTACTTTCACCAAGTGAAATCTGAAGCATAAGACAGTCCCTTTGCAAATACAAAGGACTTTCACTTGTTACACCTTTGTATTCTGATTTAGCATGCGCTTGTTGCAACAAAGACAGACAGTAATCTATACCTGGGAATGGAACTGGGATATGTCTATGAAGGATTCAGAAGAAATTATGCCACAGAAGAACCAGAGGGCTGCCCACATCTTTAAAACATACTAAAGTTTTGTATTATTGCTGTAATTGACTAATAGGTAAAATCTGCCTCAGCATGGACTGTAACTAACTCAGGCAGTCCAGAGAGGTTTGGGGACAGGAGGAACATGCTGTGTGACTGTGTGACTATGCAGACACTCACCTCCGCCACATACTCTGAGAAAGGAACCAGCAGAGTCTGGGAGAAACTCAGAGTGAAGCTCCAAAGCATAGACTGAGCAAGAAGGTGGAAAAGTCTCCCCTGTTCCCTTAAAATGTGTCACGAAGCACTTCATACTTTTCCTAGATTTTGCAGCATATTGGTACTCTTTTCACTCACTACCAACATATTTATTTTTATTTCCCTGTTGAAGCATTTGAGAATGCTTCTGTCCTTCAGACATGTTTTTCAGACAGGAACAGTAAATAGAGCTCTTCCCAACCTCAGCCAGCCAAAATGCTCTCCCCAATCTCCAAAAATACCCACCATATTTTTCCAATTCTTTGCTTTGTTCCTTTATTCAAAATATAGCTACAATAAATATCATAGATTCTATCAACGTCACAGTGAGCACCTGGGTGAGAGCCCTGTTGTCATGGTACCTCCAGGGACTTGTCATAGACAGGCAGAGACACTTCTGTTGGGCAAAGCAGTGCTTTAGGGAAGTCATGTTGAAAAGACCAAAATGCCTGAAAGCATCTCTGTCCCACCATACGAGATGCTTTTAACTAAAACCTGGATTTACATCACGTGGATGTTACACACAGCAATAACCCCTACATGTTTGCAGCACAAGCCACCCAGAGGCACAGTGGTCCTACCAGAGCTTCGTGTTTGGAAGCACAGGTAGGAGGATGTCTTTTTAGAGGTGGTTTTAGTAAGAAAGTTTCAATTTTTCTTTTAATATGATCTCCAACATTTCTATTTTGGGCATGTTCTTTGTTCTTTCTTTAAAAAAAGAAACAATTCTATATTCAACTGCAAAACACAATTTCAGGCTAAAACATACCAGAACCAGCCCAGCCTTTTCTGCAGAGAAGTCAATGGCTGGAAATTAAAACTGTCAGCTGGGCAAGCAAAGATGCTGGTACAGGTCCCCATCCTGCCCGCTTCCAACTGAGATCACACCCAGACACTGCCAGGCCATTGCTCTGGTTGCCTCATACCCTCATCTTTCTCCTTTATAAAAACGTGATTTATCTCAGTTGCATCCTTACATGGAACAAAAGAAAACGCTGCAATGTCCTCAAGCCCTGCTCTGTGGCAGAACAATCTTCCCACCTATCTTCTCTGGTTTACAGTCTTTTGAGGTGACATGGTTTGTATGTGGAGATCTACAGGACACAAGGAAGCCAAGGGAAAGTGACACAGTGCCAAGCAGAGCCTTAGGAGAAGCCTATTGGAGAGGGAACTGCTGTGCCCTCAGTCTCTGCTCCCAGCTCAGCCAAGCAAAGAACTACACATCATCTCCTCTCACCTTCTCCATTGCCTCCTGCATCCTCTGCCTCTTTCCCCAAAGCTGAGAAGCTCCTCTCCAGAGTTCCCAACAGAAAGCCAGACTCTCAAGCTGCAGGACTGAAGCCTGCTACAGAAGAGAAGAGCAGTGCACTTACTGTGCTTTAAAGAATTTCACACTTTCCCAGAGACAAGGTAAGAAACATATATCAGTAAGGCAAAAGCATTGGACATAACATGCTCCACTATAATGAAGCTGCAGTAAGAGGCAGCCCAGGCAGCTCACTGGCCTGAGTCTGGTATTTCCCAGCAGGTAGTAGCAGTTTCAGAAGTATCGAGGAGTGCAACACTGCTGGCAAAAACAGAGGAGGACTAAGAAGCAAGTGGCTTCTTAGACACAGTGCAGTTTACAGGAGACGAGCTCCCATAGCGACACAACAAGCATTTCCCTGGGTTCCCCCTGACATGAGCAACTTGATTCTCAGAGATGTACAATTACAACTACTGTATGGAAAAAAAAAAAATGGAAGCATGTTATTAGAGGCAGGAAGACATATCACTGTCATTATGCAACACAAATTACAGAGAAAGAAAAAACAAAATATAAATCCCTTTAATTTACACATCTCTGAAGCTTAGAGTAACTACAAAGATCATCCAGTGGCACTACTGGCTGCAAATTTGACAACAGGAAAGTCTTTAAAGGACAAACCATGGCACCGCTCTTCTACATCTATGTTTCAGGCTTGAGTTTTGCCCTGGTAGAGGCCACAGGATAACAAATGCAGAAGGCTTGTCCACTTCCAACCCTTTTGAAAGCATCACAAACCTGCTCCAAAGGCTGCTTCTTCCAGATGAATAACACCTCCATCTGTGCCTACACATTTCCCAGTGCACTCCAAGCTTTCACCAACAAAATTCAAGTCTGCTAGATATTCTACTATTATTACAGAGCAAGTCTAGAAGCACTAAGTACAGGGGTGTTATCCAAACTACTCTGACACCAGCTGAACTTTTCCCTTGCTGATATCCAGATAATGCCAAAACATTTGCACTGCTTTTGGAGAAAACACTGAAATTCCATTCAAAAGAAGCAAAAATACATAGGAAGATACATACTAGATCAACAATGAGGATATAGGATGTTTCAGGAAGAGGCTAGGAACAGGAGAAATACACAAATATGACTCTCTAGGCTCCAGCTATTTGTGACTCAGGGACTTCAGGACCTCAAAGTTGCTGTCTCTGTATTTAAGTTCCATCCTACCATGAAAAAGACTCACCTGAAAAAGCAGCTGAGGTGGGATGTGGAGAGCAAGAGGCTACATGGTATCGTGCAGTGTCCTTGAAGCTCTCATTTACTGTCACTCAGTGTCACTATGTTACGTGAACTGGACAATCAGTGCTGAACAATTCTCAGGCTAGATGTCATCTCTGAACATCCTAAGCCAATTTGGTAAGACAAGTCAAAAAGGAAAGTGTCTCTCACATTTAGAACTCTGTATTAGGCATGTAAGAAACTGTAAAATTAAGGAATTAGTCATTAGTATGGGAAATGCCAATGCCATAAGTGATTTATATTGTATTTATGGAAAATTAATATGTCCAATCCTGTACAAAGTAGGAATACCAAGCTCCTCTGCTGCGGTTTTAGACCAGGTCAGAAATGTATATTTACAAAATACGCATTAGGGAGAAAATCCAGCCCCCCAAAAAGCTAAAACACAAAGCTTTTATAGGGAACAAAAACTGCATAAGTTCCTTTGTGAGCTTTAAGTTCTCCAAAGGCTTTGCACTGGCCCCCAGCTGTCTCCCTCCTGTATGTTCCAGTGCCTAAAACTCAAGCAGTGCAGGAAATGCTTTTCAACAGATCATCACAGAGGGGGGTTTGCAGGAGGAATGAGCCTCAGTACCAGCCCATGGAGGAAACTGCAAAGGCAACCAGGGCCAAAAAGACTTCGCGTCATTTTTGAATGATTGATGGCCTTTGAGGAAACAGAAATGCCAAAGCCAGGAGGGCAATGGTAACTCAACAATGGGATCCTGGGGCTCACCCTCTCACAGGTGTAGTCCACCAACCTTCCATCCAAACCGCCAACCCCTGAAAGAAATCCCTGCTCTCCTGGGCAGCTGCGATGGGAAGGAGTCACAAGTTACCTCCTCACAGTGGGAACAGAGAGATGGAAAGAAGTAAAAAGGAAACAGCAAAACAATCAGAAGATCAGGAACACAAAAGGAAAGAAAAAAAGGAGAAACACATAGCAGGAAAAGCAAAATTTGAAAAGAAAGGCTTAGAAAGGAGCAGGATGTTTAAATCAAGAAGCAATTAAAGCAATCAGTGCCAAAATGCCTGGAGACCAGCCCAGAAGCTTTGGCAGCAGGACAGCACACTGGCACAATCTGCATCAGGAATAACTTCTTCACCAGGGCCCTTTTATTATTCAAAATACAGCAGTTTTGAAGCTGGATGAGTAGAGCACACTTAAATGCTTTGTTAAAGGCCTCCAGAGATGGCCTGTGCAGACACAAACTCACTAACCCCATAGAACTTCAAAGCCCCACGTGAAGGGTGATACTAAGGATTTGCAACAGCAAGGGAAACATCCCAGCACCCAAAATGTGGGTTTACCAGCTCATGACCCATATCTACATGGACAGTGGTGTTACACTGTCATCCTCCACAACGCTGAGAGATGTTTACTTTGGTTATTTTTCACTTTGTGAGAAAAATCTGTGCACTTTCATGGCTGAAGCGTTTGCCTCAGTTTGAGCTGTTCCTCAAGTTCCCTGGACTGTGCTGGTTCTCCAGTTGGGCAAAGGACAGCAAGCGGAGGAAAAAGGGACTGCACATACACCACACATCAAGCTAGGCAAGTCACAAATTTCAGGTATGTATCTGTGAAACTTCACTGTTTAAGACAACCATGCTTATCCTGAGCACAGTGCACAGGAATGAAATAAACTGGCAGCAGGGGAGAGGAAGGAGCTCTTCCACTATCCCGGCAAGTCCTCATGGACTTGAATCACCTTTGAGACTTTGGACAAGAAGAAACTGAGAATAAAAGCAGTGTATCTGGAGGACACACAGAGTTGAGTTGAGGAGGAATATTAATGTTCACACTTTTGTGTTGCCAGTAACGCAGCATCTAAGACATGTTGACTTGTTCTCCTGCACATGGATGAGATGGGAAGCATCAGACTCTGAAGCTCCCCATCTAACCCACTCTAACCTGGCTATATCAGCTGACTCTGATGCCTTCTGCTTCTTGAGCTGCTTCAGAGAGCCCCCACAAAGCCTTCAGTAACACTCTGAGCAAAGAGCCCATCCCCTTGGCTGCTTCTTATCCTATTCCTGTTTTCAGAGACCATCTCCTCCCCTCCTCAAGTGCTAATGGCAAGAGATATAACTCAGTTTGTTGATGCAATTTAACTACTGAGAATAAGATACAGGAGCCATGCTTCACAGGCTACCAGTGATCCAAAGCTGAGGGAGCAGGATTACAGGGAATCTTTCTTCTTAGCAGCCTAACAATGGATTGTATAGTATAGAGCTATTGTTTTCTCTAGGTATTTTATGGCACTGTGAATAACAAGAAAAGCAAAAGACTTATCTGAGGGGTCACTTCCTTCTCCAGGTGAAATCAAAACCTCAGAGCAGCTTTAAAACGTACAGGTTATTAGGGTTGATCCAAAAGCTCACACTGACTGTTCTAGAATGTATCCTACTTGCCTGCATGATCTTACAGCCTTCTTTGACAGAAACAAATTGTTTTCCCTACTTTTTTTTTTCTATTTTTCTTTTTCTTTCTGCATTTTCCTTTTACAGAGTGATACCAAGTAACTCTTCCCCTGATTAAAACTGAGGAAAATGCAGAAACAAGCAGAAACATGTTGATACTAGAAATTCACAGAATTTTTAATAGACAAAAAGTTTTGCTGCTTCCTTGGAGCAATTTTGCTTGTAACCATAGGAAAATACTAAGATGGCTCATATGGCACTTGTTCGTTATACTGTTTTTAAACTTACAAACATATATATAAACCCTGGTGAGGCAATCTTGACTGTCCTAGAAAGAGATTAATATCATACCTGAAAAAAAACAACATGTAGGCTCCTGACACTTCCTTCATAATTAATTCTCATGACCTGTTCTTCATTTAACCCTAACTTCTTATCATATTCCTTAAAATAACACCAGTTCACTCCAAGGATCCACAGGGCTATAACTCAGGCTGCAACTTCTTGACCTTCTCAATCATCCCATTCCTGGTTCCCATCAGTAGCTTCCTGAGGCAGGTTTGTGCCTGGCATCATAGTGAGGGAGTGAAAAAATGCATTTTGACAAGGGCAAAACCCTAATTCCCTTTATATTCTTTTCTTAGCTTGTTCCTCAGGCTCAGGAAGTGGTGAAACAGTTAGGACAGACCATCATAAAAGTAAGACAGACTAGACCTTCGGCTTGTTTTTGAGAGAGTGTAATAAAGTGAACCTTCCTCTTTTGAAGGCTGAATGGCTTGAGTGCAGGCAAAAGGCAGTCTGCTTATTAGAAAGGATGACAAGAGAAAGTGAAAACTCTGAAACAGGATGGGTACTTCAAGGTTGGGTACCTGCAAATTTTTATAAGTATTAATCACTCCTATTTCTGCCATGCTTGACTAAAACAGAAAAAGAAAAACCTGCAAATTGGTACAATTATTAAAACCATTTGTCACCACAAAGGCTATATTACAGATAGACATGATCCTTGGATGAAGGCAATAAGGGGTTTTGAAACAAACAAAAACCCCCTTGCGTAACACTTTATAAATTTATGACCTTAATTCAAGAATCTTTCTCTGCAAAATATGGTGTCATTCCTAAGCAGCACATGACTGCCTTTTTGAACTGTATGTGCAATGCTTTCACCAAATTCGCAGTGGTGCCAGGGTACTCACCTCATGCCAGGATCCCTGGGCCATTACAGGCAGGCAAGGTAGTTACAGCCTCAGGCAATGCTGTTGCTTTGTTGAAGATGAAACTATGGATGCATCACAGTTTTGCAAGGAACAAGGGAAAATGTTCCCCTGTACATGTTGTTATTTGGGAGGCTTTTCCTACAGCATGCTGATCACAGTGTATTGGACTTGTAGTTAGAAAAAATGAATTATAATCTATTAAGGTAGACAGTCTACAATTTACACCAAAATTATTTGTTACGAATCAGCAACAACTTCATTTGGCACAAACTACACACAAGAACAACACAATAACTGTGGGAACAATAACTCCACACAGGCCCAGAATCAGCAGGAAAACCCCATGGCTTTCACTGTGTTTGCCCAAACAGCAAAGCCCAACTGTGCCCACATCTGCAACAACAGGGCGAGGAGCATAGTCAACAATGAAGGAGCCCAGGTCCTGAGGAGGACAAGGGAGAACAGAACACAGCTGAATGCTACGAGAGCAGACATGGACAAGCACAGAGAGGTAGGGCAGGAGCTAGTCAGTGTCCTCTTACAGAAGATTGTTACATAATGGACAAGTTCAAAAGAGATTTCTTTGTTTTAATGGTATTTTTTGAATGCAATTTGCCCGGGCAATGGCTAAACCTCTACAGGCTCACAGAGGGAATTTAATGAACACCCAACCCCGTGGAAGCACTAGACAGACACTTCAGAAAAGCAGCAGCACCAAAACACTCCAGCTCCCATGGGACCTCGTGAATGTGCGAGGTACAGTCTGAAGCTTCCTCTGAGGAATACCAACCTGCACTTCACACATGGACGCAACACAGCTGCCTTCACCAGCCAGAAACTCACTGCTGAACTTCACTCTGAATATCTACTGCTGCTGGATTTAACTACTCTGATCCAACACCTGGCTTTATATTATTTGCTTCTCACTTGCCAAAACAGTGGCTCCCTCCCACTTTCCTACAGTAAAACAACCCAAACTGTTGCTGCTCACAATACAGCTAATGTTTACAAATAATTGCAAAAAATTATTTTAGGTTTTATGGATCCCTCAGTAAAAGATGGCAATTACAGATAAATTTGCAATATAAGATGTGACTCACAATGGGCAAAATTCCTTGAAGAGCTGGTATCTACAGGTATTTAAATCACTGTGTAAATCATATAGACACTGCACATGCAGAAGCTCTCTTTAACATAGCTGATGTGATGATTTCTGCCTCATGCAGGAGAAGATGTATACACTAGAGTGACACTGTACTCCGCTTCAACTCTGCCCAGGTGCCAAGGCTGATGCTGGGTGATTTATCATCCCACACACTTGCTAAAACTCCATCAGAAGACAGTACCAGTGTGTGCTGGCTACACTCCCCTTTTTCTCTGGGCTTTAGGCATGAAACATGTCTTTTTGAAGAGTACCTTTCATAGAAAAACACACTTTTAGAGTCCAAGAGGTTTCAATGAAGAGTGAATTTGGATTCTCCATTTTGCCACCTTTTCCACCAGGGAAAGGATATATCAAAACATGCTTGTGTTTTGCACCAAATACAATATTAGCTGCAATAAAAAATAAAGTTCCATCATATTTTTTAAAGTTTCTGTATCTTTTGGCACTTTTTTTTTTGTCATCTGTATTAATAGTTCAAAAGGACAAAATCCTGTCCTACTTTTGCCTGCTACCCTTGCACAGAAGGACATGTCCTATATGGCTCTAAAGGAATCTGTGGAGGCTGTTCACGAGGAAGTTCTTAAGCAAAAGTATATTTCTACCCATAACCCAAGGCCCACACCACCTCTTGTTATACAAGCCTACCCCTTTCTTCCAACAATGATTGTTTCAACACTCTGGAAGGATCAGATGTGTGGGCTCCCCACACTCTCCTTGGGCACAAGAGGTTTTCCATTGCTTGAAATGTAAATATATACCTAAGCTGGCTGCTAAATACAGGCACAGTTGTTCCTATACAGCTGTAAATGACCACAGTGGCATTTGGCAATTTGCTTTTGGGGCCGGTGTTCAGTGTCCAAGCCCAGCAGAGCCGTGAGTGGGTATAGGGCAGACCCTGTGCAGTGTGGTGGGGTGTGGGGAGGGAGCAGCAGGGCAGGGGCTGCAATCCCACCGGGCACTCCTGGGAGCAAGAGAAAACACTTTCCCAGCCTCTGCAGAGACTAGCAGGGAGCTGCAGACTGAGCCTGCACTTCTACTCCTTTAAGTAGGTTATGGGGACCAAGGGGAGCAAGAGCCTGCAAATTAACTTGTGTGTTAATCTGCTCTTTGCCCACCTGTAATACCAAAGGGTGCAACTTCAGAATAAATGGGAAGGCACTCTGGAGAGAGCAACGCTGGCAGCAAAGCCAGCCTCAAACTTTCCAGGCTGAATTAAACTCGACAAGACTTCTTAAATTCCTGGGCAATTAGTTCATGGCTTCAAACTTCCATTCTGGACTCAGAGGATGCTGTAAGAGGCAAGGTAACATTTTCACGATACTTCCTGAAGTTTAAAAACTGAGGCTCAGGGAAAATATGCCAGATTGAGATGCTTGAATTGAGAATCCTATGTACATTCCACCTGGGAAGCAAGCAGATTTTGGGAGCTGGATTTACAAATCCTCATGTCTTTTATGAGAGTTCTAGGAGTGACTAATTAGAGTGCTGCAAAAATAAAACTAATTTATGTACAACGTTCACTCTACATTGCCATATGTCAGCAGGTTTAGCATTCAACACTGTTCACCAATAAATCCCTTCTGTAATGTGATGTCGACAACAAACAGCATTACAGTGATCAACAGGAACCAGTAACACAAGTGATTTTCCTCACATTTGTGAGCAGTTTCATTCTGTAAATATCTCCTTTCCTATTGCAGTCCAATAAACATCTCTAAGATGGAAGAAGGTGGCAGGTGAAAACACAGCTCTGGGTTTGAGACTGAACTTACTTACAGGAATTTAAAATTTCTACTCCTATTTCTCTAAATTCCCTTTAATTCTGCAAATACTGTACTTATGCTTTAGGTTCTTTGCTGCAAAGCTACACAAGCCTGCAGAGACTTCAGGCATGTGCACTCTGCTGCACGCTCCAGAATTGTGTGTCCCAGAAATACATATGCATGAAATGAAGAACTAAACAGCAGGGAAAAACATTTTGCTTCAATTTCTGTAATGCCTACAATGAAAACAGAAGTGAATTTTGGCAGCGTCTCCACATTTACGTGAACCATGAAATGTAAATCAGTTTGAGGCTCTCTTAGTGGTACAAAACACATTCAGTTAACAAATGTGTTGTTTTCTGGGAACCAGGCCTAGAAACTACTCCGATATTAACTTGGTTAGAATTTAAGTCATATTCTGCTGTCTCTTCCAGCACAAACATTAACACCTCCATCTCTGTAAGCTGCACTCTCTCTGCTGCAGGTTTTTTCACACAGCATTTCACAGCAGCAAATGGGTTAAAATCCAAAATGCTCTTTACTGAAAGATCAGATTCAAAATCAGGGAAATGGGAGGAAATAGAAAATATACGTTAATTTGCCCATAGCAAATGTCACCTAGTTTGGAGCAACTTCAACCTGACTAAGGGTACCTTGCCCTGCATCAGAATAAGGACACATTCCAAAGTGCACAGAGAATTTAAAAAACAAAGATTTGAGCAGTTACTGCTGAGTGCTGTTTACTCTGTACAATATCTTATGGTAAACACCACAAAGCCCCCTCAGGAAGGTGATGCCAATTTTCATGCACATACAGCTCAGCCTAGCTCTGCAGGTTCCCAGCTTTCTCTGCCCAATCCTTCACCAGGCAAGGGACATACTCAAACATTCCCATTTGCTGATGATCATAAATGTTCTTATTGGAGCTCTGTGACCACTGTCCACAACCATTACTGATCTCAAAATATCCCTGAGGTGTGGTGCTGAGCAGCGTGGTCTCTGCATTGTCTGACACTGCAAAGCAGCACTTCACAATATGAATAATGATGCCTTAGCTTTGCTCTCCCACTCTCCTAAATCTCACATGGCTGGGAGCTATCTCATAATGCTTACAAAATACAATAAAACTACATCACAACAAGCAGGCAAGTGACAAGTAATTAATTTAGGCAAAATTCTACATCTCTAACAGCTATCACACAAAAAAGGACAGCAAGCCGATGAAGATGTCCAAGGGCACCAATTCTCTGCAGGTTGGCAGGATTACATCCCCAAACCACAGACTAGCAAATCCAGAGCAGCAGGTGCTGTGGCGATGCAGATCTGGCACTTGCACCAGGTCACAAGGAAAGCACAGATGAAATCAGACGTCCCACAGCATTGTCCCCACCTCATCCTGCCTCAGCAGTTTAATTTGCTGGGAAATGAAGCTCTTTAAACAGATTGCTCTACCATCATGGCTAACAGGACAGAAATACATACATTAAGTAAACAAGCATGATTTGTGTGGGCTTCTGCAGGGAAGCCCCTCTTCAGAGAAACAGGGAGATGACTTAAGGTGTGCTCTCTCTCTTCTGTTTATTCAGGAATTCAGTAGTTTGAAACATTCTTGCCGCTGGGAAACATTACCAGATACACACAAGCCTCTTGGAACTACATGTATTTGTTTCACTATTTTAAACTCTTTTTTACACACAGAATTCACGTATATTAACTGAAAATAGGGAGTCCAACCTTAAACTATGCCAAGCATTTTAGGGCACAGGTGTCCAAGCAGGAGTGTGTCTCTCAGAAAGGCCAGATGCCTGTTAAAGGGGGGAAACAAAGCTGCGCCTGTGCTTTGCAGCTCTGCCAGCGCCATGAGCTTGGCCTCAGCTCCAGCACACGCCAGCAGCTTCCAACAACCGCCAGTCTGTTTTTGATCTGGATGGAGGCTAAGAACTTTTACCACCTAATTCCCTACTTTCAATAATTTCCAGGTAACAACTCATAAAGGGACACACTTTTACTAAAACCAAACAATGCAAAGAGCCATGAAAAAACTCATTCCAAGTTAAAAGCATTTCCACAGTTTCCAAAACATCTCACAAACTCTGCTCAGGTGTGAACCAAACTTTTAGTTTAACAACTACTTGCTTTTCAGGTTCACAAACCAGTAGTATATACAAGGTGAGAATGCATTTACTCCAACTGATACGGCCCCACATTCACCCTACACAGCATTGCCCTGGACGTGAGCTGGGTTGTGGGTGACATGCACAATGGCACATTGCAGTGCTCTCTCCTGTGCATTGCTGAGCAGCCACAGCAACCAGCACCCAAGGAAAGTGCACACAGTGCATTCATCTCCTGTGCCATGTGAACTCTTGAACTGCAAGTACTTCACCTCCATCAATAGTAAGGACAGAGGAAAGAGAAAAGGCAGCATCAGCTAAAATAAATGCAAATGTAGTCATGTAAAGTGCTGTAGCTGATGGCATTCCCCAGAAAATGTTAGATTAGAAAATTCCCCTTTTTTGAAAGCACACTTTCCTGGAGGGCTGTGGTGAGCCACATGCAGCCCAGTGCTTGATCAGATTGGTGATTAGAAATGATAGGGCAGTAGCTCAGCTGTAATGTCATAAACTCCTGCCAAGTAGAAGATGCCAAATTGCTAACGAAAATAGCCCCTTTTGATGTCTTAAAGCCCTGGAAATGAAACACATTTTCCTGAAAGATCAGTCTCGGGCTGGCTTTCCATCCCACCACCAAACCTGATCTGCATGCAAGTACGGTTGCTGCCTACACAAACAGGACAGGACCTTGTGGGACCAGATTTCTTATGCAGAACTGCATACAAATGACCACCTGAGCAGAATTTTTCTCATGCCCTAATGCAGCTCTGTTGTCAGCACAAGACTGCAAACCAGACCTTCTGTCAACCCCCATGTTAAAATATCACTTAAAACAAAAACCATGTTACAGGGATTCAGATCCACCCAAGGATGTGCCTTCAATTCCTCAGGCACCTGTACCACAGTTTGGGGTTATGTCTGACTCTCCCGGCAAAGCACATAAACCAGTGTGCCAATTCAATTACACTGGTTTATTAGGATTAACAGACAGCAATCCTCTCTGTACTGATACAAAAGTTTCCTGCTTCCCATTTTTAATTTGCATGTACTGCTTCCAGTTCAGATGGTAACACACAAGTCCCTTGAACTATGTGGATTAGAAATGTAAAGGGATGCTGAGCCCCATCATGGCGCTCACCTGCATGGGATGGAACAAGTTCCCTAGGGGAAATTCTCATTCCCCTCAGATGTTTGTTGGATTCCAACATTTTGCACCTGCCATTATCTTTCACAGGGCTGTGCATACTCCACAGAGAACAAGCCTCAGCTCATGCCGTTTGATGTCCTGAATCAGGGGCCCTGCCTGAGGTTTCAGCTGATAATCAAAAAAATCTATGGGGCCGATTTGTAGCATCACTCACTATAACAGACCAACAGTAGCCTGGGAAAATGCACCTGGGAGCTTGGGCCTGAGCTGCAGGAAGGAAAGTTAGAACCGTTGTCAAAACATTTGAGCTGTGCCTCTGAAACCATGCTCTAACTAGGTAAATCTTGTGAACATGGCTTGTTTCATCCATATTTTCCAGCACATAAATTTGACAGGCTGAATTTTGTCAGAGCAGTAAATGCTCCTGATGTTCATGACTGATCTCTGGCAGGCTGTGATTCAGGTCTTCCCTCCAAGGTGACATTCTTCTGTTCCACTAAAAACACCTCAATAGAACAATGCCAGGTTCTCCCAGGTTTCCTAGAAATCTCCCTGGTTTCCAGCAGCACAACATGTATCCTTGCAGCTGTGTTCTCCATTAGCTGTTCTCAGCTACAATATAAAATGCCCTGTGACTACCTTCTGGCTTTTACAGACCGTAGCTGTGGCCATCTACAGAAATTTTGGCCACTTCCCAGCCAGATCATAGAACAAGCTTGGGGGAGGAGGGTTTTTGTACAGCAAGAGAAAAGCCAACACTGGTGTGTGTGTGTGTGTGTGTGTGAAGAGCTGTGGTTGTTGAATATGTCAAGAAAGTAATGTTTGGATTGAGGAAAGCCAAACAGATGTAGCAGAACTCTGCCAGGAAAGGACGGCTCTGTCACCCTGTTCATGTCTTCCTTAAAACATCCTGATACCACAGCCAGGCCAACTTCCCTCCCGTCTGCTCAAGCCTCCCTCAGCCTGCCTACAGGTACCGGTTCAGCCACCCTGGCAACTCTGCTGCCCCACACCTGCCTGCTGGCACGCAGTCCGTCCCTGTCTCCTGCCAGCCACTTGTCCTGCCAGTGAACTTCAAAACTTTTCTACTGTGCTTTGTACAAACCCTTCAGACCCTCCCTACCCCAAGCAGCACTGCCAGAAATTAAGTAGAAATAAACTGACCACTAACTGTCTAGACCAAAGACATCAGCCCACAGTGACACCCACAAGACACAGATTGAAGACATCTGGGCACAACTGCCTTCAGTTTTGACTTCTCTATTTTGAAAACATGGATGTAGTTTATACTTTTTAATAATTTTTGATTTGTTAGGTACAATCCATCTTATAATGACAATTATTACCCTCCCCTCTAGCACATCAGAATAAATAAAAGGGGAAAAATGAAATATCTTCATTGGAACCATAAATATATTTTGGTTAAAAATGTTGTTGTGATACTATATAGCTCCTTCATTTCCCAGTCAGTACCCAATCGCATTAGGTCCCCTTCTATAGGAATGACATGGGGTGTCTAGAATGCTCTGCACCTGCTGGAAAATGCCTCTCAGAGAAGTGCAGAAGGTTCTTATCTTACAAATATCCATGGTGTGAGTGGTGACAGGATGAAGAAAACCTGAACAGATACCCCAACTTGCTGAATCTTTGTGCCATGACACTTTCTGGGTAATGATTTTGAATAAGAAACACAACACTTGACATTACCACGCAGGTTTATCTTCCACTGCAATGTAGTACTTCAGCAGTCACACTTAGGCATTCATATCTAAAACTATGATAAAATCATAAGCCAATAAGGGGTATGGAAAGTTTTAGTGAATAGTCATAATTAATAATTATTTTGATTAAATAAATATTTCAGCTAAACACCCCCACTTAATATTTGAAAAAAAATTGTAAATTTTCAGAGTTTTTAACAGAGAATAAATGAATATCAAAATAAACATTTTGACTGCAGGCTTGTAAGTGGAGAATTAAAAGATTTTTACTTCCCCCTCACTTTGGTTTACCTTGGTCACCTTTTTTACAGATTTTTCCTCAAAAAATTTATATAACCCTTCCTGATTCCTGTTTACAGATTTGGTGACATTAAAAACTGTAAAGCTAGGAATTGCTCGAAACTTCTGTGAAGTACCAAGTACCAAGTTTTTCACATCTACAGTGTTAAATATTTTCAGTTGCAAAAAATCCAAGTGCTTCCTGGTGCCCATTCCAAACATCAAACATAAAGTAATGCACACTGGAAGACCTGTTGATGACAAAGGCTGGAAGGCTACCAAGACTGGAAGTTAAAGGTTGGAAAGTATTTTCTGAGTCACCCTTTTGAATTATTATGGAACAAAATTAAACTTCAAAGCACTACAGGCCACAGACATGCAGAGCTGAAGTCTCTAATCACCTCTTTTCTTTGTGGTGGGTTTTCATGGCTCTGTGTGGACACGGTGCATGCAGCAGAGGCACACAGTGTCCATGCCTACAGGAAGGAAATCAGCATACCCACACACAAATGCAATTTAGAACACTATACAGTGTATTTTCATCCACTCATTATGCTTCATTGCAAACCCCCAAGTTGGGTTCACCTCCAGCATTTCAGGCAGAAGCTATATGTCTCTGGAAAGCAATCAAGGACACACATAGCTCATTTTAATTTTGTCATTGCTATCCACTCTTAAAACCAGCTATTTGAGATCCCTCTGCTTCACTGCCAGGAGTTGATTGAAGGCAAGGGAAGAAATTTAGAGCTAGCAACTGCACGGGAGCTAAAGAAATTTTGCCTGAAAGATAGGGGAGTGGGGAATGGAAGCAATCATGAGTCTGTAAGTCCTGCTCACCTCTAACCCCCTATTTGGGTGAGCTTTGGCTGGGAGAACACAGGAAATCTGGGGCAAACAATTCTTCACCTTTGTGCCACCCATCGCAGGTGCCTCAGCCACATGGCCAGAAAAACTGGTGAGCACTAATCTTAACTCTGTGAAGAAAATATGCAGGGAACGGGGCTGTACAGTCTGAGGCTTTAGGACACACGCATTCATTCACAACAATGGCAGGCTTTCAAGTTTCTTTGGGGAGTAAATGAAAGAAAAGGGAAACTTCAAAGCTTTTCTTTCGCAATGCTAACTATGGCAAAGTGAAACACAGGGCAGTTTTCCTGCCCAAATCTATCATCTCCATGCCATGGCTAAGGCTGAACAGAGCCCATTCCTCGAAACACTCCTGAACTATTTTTTCACTTTTTGAGCAGAGAAGCAGATTGTTCTAGCACAGGAAAGTGAAAGGGCACAGCCATGATCCAGCAACCCTAGGAACTCAGGGCAATCTGATGTTCTTAGGAAGACTGCTGAATCAAGCAGAGTTGGTTTCCTGGTAAGTAAAACACTTGAAAATACAGTTGGTCTGTATTTTAGCTCTAGCAAAATTAAACAACTGCACCAGACTCCTCTACCTACTTTAGGTTTGTGTGGTCTTGGATCAAAACATGGTTACTCACGTTTAACAGTCAGATTATCAACTGAAAGTGATGCTGCTTGCTGCTGCAGCCTGTAGCTCTAAGCCTAACAAGACTGAGATACTGAAAAATAGTCAAGTTATATTTCACTTTCACAAGGTGGGGGAGGGGGGGTGGATTTGAAGAGCAGAAAGAACAAACAAAAGAACCCAGAGGTACAGAGAGCAGTCAAAACAAAAAATTCCCCCTGCTTTAGCAATCTACTAAGCTGAATGTTTCTATGATGAATATGGAAATGGTTGATTCTAGCCACAAATATGGTCATGATTTGGTGCAGACTGTAAAAACACACACACAAAATCTCTATTTCTTCATCTAGTTGAAATCAGAAATGTATTTCTGTGTGCATCATCTACTGTGCTGGCCTTCTGTCTTTTTGTTCTCTGGTTTTGCTGGGTTTTTCTCCCCTCATTTATTGCTTTATTGCTTATGTTTGCAGTAGGATATACAAGAAGCTTGAAATTCTCAAGTCCATCTCAATCATCCGTCTAAGCACTAACTACTAATGTACTAAAGAGAGAAGCAAGCACTCCTCAGCTTTGTTGGCATTTGGTCCACACAGAGCTCTGAATGTTTCTTCCTGTTCCTACTACCCCAAATCCTTGCATCTTTAGGGGGTTTAAGGTGACAGTAGTCTGAGAGCCAGAGGGTGGATAAAGTTGGAAGGGACCTCCAGTTCCCTCCTCAAGGCAGGGTTAACTACAGCAGGTTTCTTAGGACTGTATCCAGTTGGATTTTGAGTATCTTCAAGCTTGGAGACTCCACAGTCCCTCTGGGGGATGTATTCCAGTGTTCAGTCACCATCACAGTAATTTCTTTGTCTTATACTCAAGTGGAATTTCTTGTATTTCAGTTTGTGCCTGTTGCCCTTACACCTGTCTCTGGGCAGCACAGAGGACAGCCTGGCTCTATCACCTCTACTCCTCCCATCAGGAATTTATACAGCCTGATTAAGACCTCACTGAGCCTACTCTGCTGCAGGCTGAACAATCACAGCTCCCTCAGTCTCTCCCTGTATGTCAGATGCTCACAGTGATTAATATTGCTCATGACCTGTCAGAGTACTCAGTCCTCACCTCTCTGATACGGGAGAGCCCAGGACCAGGCACAGCACTGTGGAGGTCACACCAGTGCTGCACAGAGGAGGAGCATCACCTCCCATGATCTGCTCAAGGTGCTCCGCCAAGCACGGCCCAGGAGGACAGCAGCCACCTTTGTTGCTGGCTCACTGTCAGTTTGTCCCCAAATCCACAGCCAGACTCCACCAGCATCTCAGGAATGTTGGTCTGAGATACAAGCAAAGTGAATGAGGTGGAAAGAGGTATTATCTTTTAGTGGGCTGACTAAGAATGCTGAAAACAGCAGACAAGAATCCCAACAATGAATGAAGTTAAAATGTCATCAGTCAAGGAAATCAAAGGAAACAATTTCTAATGAAATGTACAAATAATTGGTGGAACTGCCCTGAGCCAATGCCAAACCAAACAGCACAAATCTCACAGACCATCCAGGGACACTACAGTGAACAGGAAAAGCTTCTGCAGCTTTACTGATAGGATTGCAAGTCTAAGAAGCAGAAACCTTTACCCATCAGGACCCAACCCACCAGGACAAAATGCAATTATATTGAATTAAGTTTCTACATTCGAGTCAAGCAAATCGTCTCCTCCTCTACAAACACAAAACACTGTCCTCTCTCAGAAACAAGAGCTCGTGCTTGATGGACCACTGCTCTTCAGTTGAAGACAATTTGTGTGTCACTCCTGCCTTTATTGATTCAGGCTCCCCATTTTCGTTAGAACAAGGAATTAAATCTTGTACTCTTGAACAGTGCTACACTATGTCCTCTCCAACATTGCTGCTCACAGCTGGAATAACCAACCCAGCCTACACTCCCACTGTCAGCCACAAGCAGGACGTGAGGTGGAACAGCACACGCAGACAGAGGAGTGTTATGCGCTGAGGCTGGAAGGGTTCAGCATGGGCCACTTGAGCCCACTCTACCTTGACCCACCATGTGCTTTCTGGTATTAACCAGTCTCTGGAAACACCTCACTTTAGACATGATCTGTTTATTTGACCTATTCTTGAAACAATGTCTGTTTTTTTGCTTTTGCATTATTACACCAGAGACACAGAGCTTCAGATACAGGTGTGAACTAGTTAGCTAGGCAAGGCTATAGAAATTATCTTCAAGCTATTTGGAAGAGCACATTTACCAGGACAAGAGTGCATTTGCAGAGGTGCGAGTACAACTGTTAGTTTTATCAGCAGTATTTAACTCCTACATAAAGTCCTGAAATATTCTAATAAACACATAGATAAAAACATAATATATAAAAATAAGATAATAATATGACAATCTAATAATAAAATAAAAACTTTACTCAATAAAAGACAGACACAAAAATATCCAATAGAGCAGTAACACCTAGGCATCACCAACCAGTTGCCCTCTGGCAGAGAAGCCTCAGCAGCCGTGCAGCCAGCACTGGGACAAGTGACCCTTCCCCTCTGCTCAGCACTTGGGCAAACACATCCAGAGTGCCATGTTCAGTTTGGGGCTCCCCAGAACAACACAGACATGGATACGCTAGAACATAGTCCAGCAGAGTCTACCAGGATGGCTGAGGGCTGGAAGAGATACTGAGGGAACATGTGGACAACTCTAAGGAATTCATCATCTAGTGGTGATTGACTACTACCAACTACTTAGCTCACAGACAAATAATTTCAGATTGTATTCAAATCCAGCACACATTAGTGTTTCACTGCTGTCAAGGTGAAGTGCTAACAGTCAGTGTAAAACACACCGGCAAACCTGCCCCTGCCCTTCCTGTTTGGAGATCTGAGAGAACATTTGGGCATCAATCTAGAGAAACATCTACAACTGGATGAACACAGCAGAAATCAGCAGCGTTGTTCTATAATGCTCTTTCCTGACAGGCAAACAATGACTAAAAAGGTGTCAAATTCTGTACTGGCTTTGAACTTAGCCAAGAAAATCAAAGGAATTTCCTCCAAATCACTGTTTCCAACTGAGTGCTCTACTAACCAGCAACACCACATGGATAACAAATCAGAGCCAAGAGGAGATAACTCTGGGAACACAACTTTTCATAAATATAGCTGAACAACCACTGCCAGCAGGCAGCAAGATTGAATTCCACTGTAAAGGTTAAAATGTGTGACCAGATGCTGGATTTTCACTGCTCACAACCTCCAACAAAAAGCAGTGTCTTCCATTCACTAGATAGTTGACCCAATCACAAGACAACAAAGTCACAGAGGAAAGTTACGTTCAGCCACAAATTCTCTACATTTAGTGGAAATCAGCTTCAGCTCTCAGGTTTGTGGCAGGTGGACAAGACTTCCCTTGGTGTCACAGGAGCCATCATGTCCAGCACATCTTGCTCAGTTCTTGTGTACTACACAAGTATCCCAGCTCCCGGTGTAACTCAGTACTTAGTTATACAGCTATCCTTGCATTGTAAGTAATACCATACATGACCCAGACAACTGTGAATCATGGGTGCATTATCATAACACAGGAAGGTGACCTGTAAACCATGTACACACACCTTGTCATAAAACTGGTACCAGTAATGCAGAATTTTACACTTGCTCACGAACTTGCCACAATTAAATGCCCTGCACAGCTTGTGCCCATTTCTCTTTTTAGTGATTACTTGGTGCTTGAGATTTCCTAAGACAGTTTTAATTTAAATTGCAAGAAAATCCATACCAACTTGCAATTCAAAAGTATATATATGTACTGAGCAACAGATCCAGTGGAAATAGAGACCCACCTTAGGACTGAGAGACTGTTAAATGCAGAGGTTCTGGCAGAAAATATTTCCAACTAGCAGAAAGACTTGTTGAAGTTACAGAGCCTTTCCTTTTGTTTTCCAAACAACACTCATTCTGTACAGTATGGATGTGCCCCTGACAGTGCTTTCAACTTTCTGCTCAGCAACACCCTGAAATTTTTTAATTAACCCTGAAGAAAACTGAACAAAGCTCAGGCAAATACTACACAAATCAGACCTCCTGAAAAATCAGCAGTTACAGATAATATTTATGGATTTAAGGATTAAAATCCCTGGGATTACTGCTTACTTTCTCATTTTTCATGAGCTTCTGCTCCTCTCTTTCTTTACTCTTTCTCTCTCTTTTTAAAAAATATCTTAATTTTTTTCCCCTCTTGCTAATCTTTATAAAACACACATCATTAGTACTGCACACTTGGTGTTGGATTACTGAATATGCAACACTGACTCTAACAATACTTCCTGAGACAGAAACCCCAAGGCATCAGGAAGAATTTGCTGTGTATCTATATTTTATTCCATCTTCAAAGGGTTTACAAAGCATGGGATTTGGAAATAAACAGGTCTCTTCTGCAAGTGCTCTGCATATGGAGCCACTGAGTTTCTCCTCCTCATACACGCCTGCACGAAGGATTACAGTATTTCAGACGCTTTTCAACCCCCAAGCCCCTCCACAGTAATTTTCTCATGCCCACACATTTTTTTCACCACCTTGCACCCCACTCTCCTCTCACAAAAACATTGTCAGGTTACTTGCAAGTGGCACATGTTCATTTTCTCCTCCCTTCCTAATACAAATTTTTCCCACAGCAAATATACCAAAGGGACAGGAAAAGCATAACAGAAGGTCTTACCTTTTGATGGTCTTCTTTGTTTCGTTTGTAGAGACGAGAACGTACCCATTACGGCACCCATTGCAAAAGCTTCTCGTGAGTTTTTGAGGAGGATTTATTTTGGCTGGGATTTTTTTTTAAATTTTTTTATTATTCTTACCCCACCCTTCACTGAGAGTGAACAAAATCTATGTGAAATGCCCCCAAGAACAAAACAAAGCAGAGGAAGTCAAGAGAAGAAAGAAAAGAGGGAAGGAGGAGGGAAAAAGCAAAGCACTGCAGCTCAGCGCTCAGCAAGCGTTAAGCTTTGAGGGTTTTTTTTAAGTCAACACACATGCACTGACTCACAGCCGGCTGCACTGTTATTATTCAAAACAGCTCCCCATCAAAATTTAAATGCTAGGTAGATTCCCTCAGACCAGAGCTGGCAGCAGATGCATCAAAATATTTACTGGAGCACAGCCACATAAACACACAGGCTAATTCTTCCTCCTGTTCCCTTATGGCTCCAACCAGCAGCCTGTAGGTCTAGCGAGAGAGCATCAGTGCAGCTCTTCCAGTGAATACTAAACCCAAGTCCTGTAGACATGCTGAGGGTCTCAGGGGGAAGCCAAGGCTTTGGGCTGGGTACCAACTCTGAATGAATGGAAATCTTCTGAGTGGGAAGCGATAGTGAGCAAGGCATCAAAGCCCCAGCTGCGCAGGCTGTGTGCTCCCGCTAATTAAGAGTCTGACAGAAAGGTAGGAAGCAGTAATCTCCAACAGTCTTCTCAAGCAGAAAAGTCAGAGGAAAATTACTAAGTGCAATGGGAGGAAACAGAAAATTTCACTACAATCCTTTTCCTTCATATCCTCTCTCACACACCAGAAGCACATGCAAGGCAGTTAATAATTCTTTTTTCTGCCAAGTATGTATCTGCACATATTTTTTAAGGATATTAAAACAATAAACTGTTGAAAGAAAACTCTGCAAACATCCAATGGCTAGGAGGAGGTAAGACAATTCCCAGTAATTTTTGCAATTCTGTCAATGTTTCAAAAAATCAGCTATGCATCTGGTTATGTTTCCTCAGAAGGTGAAATAGCAAATGCTCAGGTACAGGAGTTAAATATACTGAGACAGGCATCAGAAGCTGAATTAATTTGCTACTTTCATATGGTGACTGAGATTAAGGCAGCATCTGTGCAAATACTGTATTTTTCAGAAGAAATACATTTCTACACCAGGGACCATACTACCTTGTCTCAACAAGTTTCACCAGCTTTCCTCTAAATTTGCAGTACAGATTCCCTCTAGCCCAGTTCCCAGCTTTCCAGGATCAGGAGCTGCACAGCACTGGTGGCCCTGGAAGTACAGCCCTGCCTTACCTGCTGCTCACGTGCTGCCAGCAATGCTGTCTTTGCATGCACAGCTGTATTTGCATCCCCAGTGTATACCTGCAAAGAGCTTCCCATTAGTTCCTAGTTCCAAAAGGCATTACACAAAATAATTTATTTTTTTTCTTATTTTACATCTCAAAATACATTAATTGAACTTTTTGTGAAGAATGCCTGGGGGAAAGTACTGGTTTAAATACCAAAATCCTGAAATGAAACACATCAGTTTGTAGGTAGGTGCAAACTGCCTGCGCTCACAGGGGCCTTTGTCACTGTGGAGGAAGCCTATCCTGGCTTGTGCAACATTCCTTGCCTTTCATCCCTCCTCATTCTTCTCCCAGGCAACTGCCCCTGGGGTAACAGGCTTCTCCAGTCACCCAGATCCAGATGGGTGTCCCTCAGACTTCATCAATCTCTACCAGACAGTGAAAAGATGTATGAGATTCTTAAACACTTTTTTAATTTAAATATTTATATTTATTTTATCAATATTTGCATTTGCGCATTTAAATATTAGATAGGCTACAGTGCACATGTGGAAAATCACTGCTATTGGCACTTGTGCAGACAACAAAGGCTGGAGGGTGACCAGAGGCCACAGCAGATGTCTCCAAGGTGTCAAAAATGGAATCTTCAATCTAAGCAAAGTGTCACGAGCAGAAGTCAAGCACTGCCAAGGTCACCACTCAACCATTATACCACAAGTGTCCCATCTACACATCTTTTAAACATCTCCAGGAATGGTGACTGCCTCACTGTCCTGGGCAGCCTGTGCCAGTGCTTGACCACCCTTTTGGTGAAGGAATTTTTTCTAATCTCCAATCTAAACCTCCTTTTGAGGCCAATTTCTCTTGTCCTACCACTTGTTACTCAGAAGAGCCCAACCCCCACCTGACTCCAACCTCCTTACATCAAAAAGCACCTTGAAAGTAGGTGGCTTCAGGATTCCTCCTGACATTGAATGGATCCCAGCAACACAGAAAGAGCTCAGCCTGGGAGTGACAGATCAGTCTGCCCATAAGGTGAGATACCTGAGAAAGAAGTAAGTTGGGAAGACAAAATTGCACTCCTGATGCTGCACAGTTATTTACTTGAAACAGCATGGCATATGAAAGCAGAGGACAAATGTAACTATTCAGTTTTCTTTGAAACTTGAAAGAAAAAGAAAGATCTGTCTTGGCTGGAAACCAGTACTCACAGATCTCTATGAAATCATAAGGATAAGCCGTTACATGCATTTTTATTTGAATGGCTCAAATATACAAGAAAGAGGGAAAGAGGGACCATGTCTGTGCCTGCACAGATAAGCAGAGATTCCCAAATCACCAGTTCAAAAAGCAGATGCTTTTTCACACAGATGAAAACCAAGACCTCAGAGGAACAGAAGCATCATAAACACTAAAAAATTAGGGTATTTGCCACTGCAGGCAGGAATTCCCTTTCCCCAAAGACAATAATCCAAATTTATCAACCTAGAAGAGAAAACTTTGAGAGGTAACAAGTGCTGATGGTCATCCTCTACCTGAGGAGCTGAATAGTTTTCAGAGTATTTCCATTAGTCAAGAACCTGCCTGAACACTGATTGTCATGGTGAAATGTACAGTTGTAGCTGTGTGGGTACCTAAGCCAGCATCTTGGATAAAGGCTGCTATCAGAGGACTAAAAGTACCTCAGGGAAAGGAAACACCATATTCTGCTGAACCTGACTGCAGCCCTGAGGATGGATTTGCAACACTCCAGGGCACTGCTCACCTCCTAGTGCAGGAAGAAACTCCGGCAGCAAATCGTGGGGCTCTCTAATGGAATGATTCCCCACAGTCCTCAAGTGCTTGCTTGCATAGCTGAATGTATGTACCATTTCATGATGCTGGTGCTATGCCTAAACCCATCCCTTTTCCCACAAAAAATCACCCAACAGGTAGGTGAGTTACCCACAGGAAGGGGCCACAAGTGTCACTCAGACGATTGGCAGACGCATCTACGTATGCACGGATACAGCAAAGGGCTCACCAGGGTGTGCTTCTGCCCCAGCAGAAGCCTGTGCACACCCTCTCCTGAGCTCACTTAGCAGGGCAGATACATCCCCATTGGTCACCATTAACCCATCATTATTGTCTGCCAGCCATTAAATCTTGTTCCATCCTTTTATCACTGCTGTATATCATATAAACTCTGTCTACTGACAATACTGTTCGCTGACTCTCTTCCTGAGTTCTTTCCACCTCATAACTCTATACTGTTGCTTTTAATAAAAATCTGTGATACTTTGAAACATCAGAGCAAAGCAGTAAGATGCTGACAGTGCTTCTGGATGTAGCCAGAAGGCTTGGTCAGAAAAAGAAGGTAATTATTTTTAATAAATGCAAATATAGCATCTTCAATTATTCAGTCATATCACCAGCTAGCTGATATCAGTATGAGATGGAAATCTCCCAAGAGCAAGGTTCTGTGCCCTGTGCAGGATCAGGTCCACCTCACACTAAAGACAGCTACTAGTGTGAACTGCAGACAGACAACACTTCCTTTGTATCTGTCCTGAACGACGCATTTCTGGTGTTTTTGTGGGTATATACGGAAAGCAGAGGGGGAGGTTGTCTTTTTTTTTTCATCATGCAGAAATCTGTCCATTGCCAGGAAAACACCACCTCCCTAAGCACCATTACCTTGGGATGACACACCCCTGGGTTATCAGCCATCCCCTCCTGCAAGGCACAGGTGGATACATCTGCCTCCATGATTAGCAAGGAAATGCCTCAGATAGACCTAGATTTTAAAACTTTGAGCATTGGTGAAATTCATTCTGATGTATTTTTTTTTATCTCTCAAAGTACAGCAATGATCACTCACATAACAGGAACACCAATAAAACCTGAAAACTGCCTGTCTCTAGCAAACCCTTGTCATTCACTCCATATCTGTCAGCTTTGAGTGCTTCCAGATAGGTTCTGTTTTAGAAAGCCTAAACAGAGACTGATTCCTCTTTCCTTCTGAGTATTTTTGGAATAAGACCCTGGCCAGAGTTCCTATGTGCTTTAAACTAAAGGACTTTCCTTTTTAATATTCTAGTAACTAACACTTGTTTCAGGGAAGCATTTTACATTTGCCCAAAAAGTGCTTCACTTTAAGGCAGAGGTGACTGAGTACATCTGAGCATGTACTCTATAGAGCAGTTTCTCCATAGGCTCGATATAAACAGAATCCTTTCAGTAAGCAAGCATCCAAGTAGCAGACTGGGAGCTGGGATGATGCCACTCGAGCACTGACACAGAAATGCCAGGACTGCTGCTCTCAGCTATGTTCACTCAACTGCAAACTGGTCAAACATCCATAATGGAGACCCACTGGCACTGTGCAATTACTGCCCAGTGCTCTGGCACAAAACCACTTCCATCCATGGTGACAAGCTGGGTGTCCCCAGCAGTGCAGTCACAGTTGCTCCTGTGTTACTCTGAGCACGGATTCCTCCAAGAGGGATGGCAGCCATGGGAGGCAAGAGAAATGCATTTGCATTGATTGCACAGGCAGCAACCTAAAGCCCACTTGCGGAAGTTGCCCACAGCCTCTTGTCCTCTCTTCCAGCTCCCTCTGATTTATAAGGCAGTTCAGGATATACTGAGACTTGGCTATCTTCTCCAAAAAAAAAAAGAAAAAAACCAAACAAAAAACCCCACAATGTCAAAAGCAAAAAGGAAAAGGATCTTTTTTCTAAGTGAATGAAATGAGAGTTTCTGTTGCTTAGCAATTCTTAACCAGCTGCTGTCATCCACTGTCTGTGCCAGAACATCCTCTGTTGAGTGCTTTGCCTGACCCTAAGCCCAAGGCTCTGTAGAAGACCTGGCAGGAGCCTTCCTGAGCCATTACCACTCTGATTTCTGGAGTCATTGCTTACTTGAAGGAGGAGTTACAAATAGCACATCTATCTCAACATACCAGAGCACTCCAGATTTCCCCCAGTGTCAATGGACTCATCCTTTAAGTCATCCTGGTGCTGAGGCTCCAGACAAGAGCACTCCACACAGTCACAGACCAACTAAGGAAGACCAAGGTGCAAAAAGCATTGTAGGAAAAGAATAAAAACAGTTCCAGCTGGACACTGAGAAGAGGAAGAACATCACTACCACATGCATACAGCTTGCATACAGCTTGGGGTGCTGGCAAGGCTCCATAGTGCAGTCCCTCCAACACTGACTCCACAGGACTCCAAGAAGCAGGAGAGAGGCAAGTGCACAATTTCTCTCACAGTAGGAGTCATTGCTTTCCTTTATTTCTCTGCTATTACTAAAAATAACTCTTTGATTAGACTGCTCAGGTTTCAACTATGCTAACCAATACATTTCAGGAGTGTTTCTTTTCTGCAAATATATCATTAACTTACTGAAATTGGCCCAGTTCAAAGCAAGAAGACTGACAACTAAGTCCACCTGCTGAGCAAACACTCAGAGCCACTGCAAAGACCTACAGGGATAAATGGACGCAGTGCGGGACAATCTACTCCTTCCCGGGAAACCAGCTTGATCACAGAGACACCAAGATGAGGCCGTTTTTTGCTGGTCTATACCTGTGAAAAGTGGCTGGAGATCTTTGTGGGCCATCATTTACCCTTTTATCAGTGCAAGGACTTATCAGGGCTCCCTACTCTATGTTTTCATGAAGTCAGAACTTGCCACATATGTATTAAGAGCCTAGTTTCATCCTCTTTTTCTCCTCTCATGAGCCATTATAATAAATGAGCATGTTTTCAGAGACATTTTTTGCTCTCTCTGTAAGGACAACATAGCAGAACAGAAACTATTAAAAGATTCATTACTGCACCTTTGCAGGCCCAAAGCAAATTCTCATGCTAGCTAGCTTTGTCAGACCTCAAAGGCTAGAGGTCCTCCCTTCCATTTTGATGGAAATACATTTTTCATTATATGAAAGACAGTGAATAATAATGCTGAAAAATCAGATGGAGTAGATGAGACTTTAAGCTTTGGGATCGTCTAGATTTTTGTGTAAATAAGGCAGTGACAATATTAACGTGTTGGGAAGCCACTTGCCTTTGAGTGTTTAGCAAATACAGTTACGCAAAGCCAAACAAATTAAATGCAATGGTCACTTCATGCCACCAAACAGGACACAAAAGGTGAGGTGTTGATGTCTGAGTAATAAGGAGTGCTCCTCCTCTTTAGCATCCTGAGGAAGAAAGTGAAGAATGAAGCTGGAATTTTTTATCCTATTGCTCAGAGAAAGCAGTCAAACATCAGTCTCCTGAATTCAAGATCAGATGTCCTTGCTCAGCTCTGGCCTTCTTCTTGTAAATACCAACACAGTCCCCACTGCAGCTGCACAGGGGTATGCACAGACATACACATTTGTGTGCTTAAAGGAAATTAAATGAAAAAAGAACAGGGATTGTTCAACCTATGTGAGGCAGCATAGTGAGAGCTGAAAATAAAACTACATTATTGTCTGCTGGCTCTTTGTTCTAGTAATGAAACTGGGCAGATCTCCACAGAGCAGACCCGAAGTTTGCCCTAAGGATGTCACACTCAAAAACAGATAGCTGAGAGCTCAGGAAGGGAATACTTTACATTTCTAGTGACAACTTCAACAAAACACAAGAGAGATACTGGTTGATTTCTTTGGTTGGAATATCTCTTCTGTAAATAGTGGGAGACTGTTTCCAGATAAAAACTTGAAAGAATAGGGGAGACACCAGCAATCTCCTGAAGGGCAGCAAGGATGGCAGGAGAGGGGGGATGCTGCAGGACCATCAAGCATAGTTGTCCTGGCGCACTGCTGCCAGTGGGAGGGAGCGAATGCAGACACTATGCTGAACCTTGTAAGGGTGACAACAAGAAACAGCCAAGCAGAGGGCTAGAGAGACAGGAAATGATCAGAAAAGACTGCCAGCATTGGTGTAACAAAACAAAAAGGAAGATGGTGAACAACAGTGATGTGCACCACTCTGCAGAAGGGCCAGAGCGGAGCAGAGGTCAGGAAACAGGAGATGGCTGTGCTGCCCTCCAAAACACATGCTTTGGCAAGGAAGTTCACAGAATATGCTGAGTTGGAAGGGACCCACAAGGGTCATCGAGTCCAACTCCTGGCCCTGCACAGGACCATCCCCAAGAGGACCATCCAGATGCTTCTTGAACTCTGTCAGACTTGGTGCTGTGACCACTACCCTGGGGAAGTCTGTTTCAGCACCCAAGTTAACAGTAAAAGGTGTGATTTAGTGATAGGGAAACAGAAAACTGGAAGAATTTCATAACAGCATCCATCTGGAAGGGGAAGGATAGGGATCAGTCCTGAAACCAGGTGGTGGAGCCAGCACAGAGTAGGACCATGTCTGGCATGGCCAAAGACACCTGGGAGGAGACTGCCTGTGGAAGAATTAAGAACTGCAACCTTTTGTTCTCAGGATGCCACTACAGTGATGTCTGAGGAGGAAAAAGTCACTTTTCAGTAATGAAAAGCCATCTATTACTCCATGAAATTTGTTTGAACGTTGTGCCAAGTGAAGCCTTGCCTTTCAAATTATCAATTATACACAAGGAACTTCAACATGGTTTGAAGCAGAAAACCCTGGGGAATATTAGCCAGAATTGTCAGAACACAGAGAAGGCTAAGAAGCAGAACACCAGCATTGGTCTGTGACAACCACAACGGAATGCCATTTGAAAAGCAGTACATGGATGTCATGTGCTAAGGCATCTCTTGCATACAGAACGAGTGGATGGGTTTTTAAGGGAATTTTCACAGACAGTAGTAACACAAGATCCCAAAAGCCTTCTCCACTAGCATGAAGTGAGGCCAGTGCAGATGCTGCATTACATTGTGTACCACAAAGCCTGATCACGACTGGCCTGTGTAAGGGGAATATGATAACCTGGCCAGCAGATGGGCCCTGTGATAGCACTGACTGCCGCCATGGCAATATTCACAACATGGGCACTTGGCTGCTAAAATCACTACAGGGAACATCAAGAAGCCAATACCAAGTACATGCACAGACCCAAAGCTCAGGAAACTACATTTTCATCTTCATACATGAGCATTTCTATCACATCACAGTGTCCCTGAACATTACAGAGGAAGCATACAGTTAAACCCACAGGCTCAGAGTGATGTCTGTTGGGACCAAGCAAGCAGAAATATCCTGGGGAACACATCTGGTTGTGTGCACGATGTCAAGGGCATCTCTCCCAGCTGCTGAGTGGTATGTACTCACTCCCTTGCTCACGCATCCAGTGTCAGCTTGGCACTGTTGGAATGTACAAACTAAGCAAGCTGAGTGACAGACAGGAATTCAATGGTGGTTTGTTCCAAGAAGCATTAAAAAGAATTCATCAAAACTATATAAAGAATGTGAACAATAAATATCAATCCAGTTTAACAGCTTCATTTCTGTCTTATGATAATGGTCAGAGGCCTCATTGAGAGAGAAAAGGTAATTTTTAATTATCTGGTATTTCAATGGATGACTCATAAATTAACTCCAAGCAATTCTACAGTCAGTGAGTTTACATTAGGGAGGAAAAGAGGGTAGAGAAGACATTCAGATGACCTGAGATCTCTCTTTTGCTTTAGTGCACTTCAAAGAAATGTGCCAAACTAACCATGTACAATTCAGGTCACTGAACAGCTGCACAAACCGCTGTGTAACGCATGTGGATAGTTAACCAGCTATTTTTGATTCACATTTCACTTCTCACTACAGGGCCTTGCAAAAGAGAAGAAAAGAAGCCAGTAGACCCCCTAGGTACGTTCAGCTAGTGTCAAGTTAAATCACATCAGGAAAAAATGTGTTAAATAAGGAGATATTCTGTTTGTACATTTAATCTTAGAAGCATTTAGGCTGGAAAAGCTAAGATCATCACGTCCAACCATTACCCTGCACTGCCAAGTCCACCACTAAGCCATGTCCCCAGGTACTACATCCACACATCTTTTGAACACTTCCAGGGACGGTGACTCCACCACTTCTCTGGGCAGCCTGTTCCAGGGCTTAACAGCCTTTTCAGTGAAGAGATTTTCCCTAATATCCAATCCAAACCTCACTTGGTACAACTTGAGGCTATTTCCTATTGTTCTGTCACTATTACCTGGGAGAAGAAACCGAGCTCCACCAATCTCCTCTCAGGCAATTGCAGAGTGAGAAGGTCCCCTTGAACCTTCTTTTCTCTAGACAGAGCCTCCTGAGCTCCCTCAGCTGCTTCTCATCAGATTTGTGCTTCAGACCCTTCCCCAGCTCCATTGTCCTTCTCTGAATATGCCCCAGACTCTCAATGTCTTTCTTGTCATGAGGGGCCCAAAACTGAAGCCAGGATTCAGAGCGTGGCCTCACCAGTCCCCAGCAGAGGGGGATGGTCACTGTCCTTGTCCTGCTGGCCACACTATTCCTGGTATAAGCTGTGATGCTGTTGACCTTCCCAGCCACCTGAGCAAGTACACTGGTATGGTTTCATTCTGAATGTGCTAGGAATACATGCCAGGCATGGACACTCCCCTGGCCAGGTCCTCCTGGAAGGTGCTCTAGAGAAACTAGAATTTTTAGTTTTCTAATCATTAATACCATCACGCTTTAGGTGAAATGATGTACAACATTCACTGTCTCATTTCTTAATTCAAGTTAAGTACAACTTTCTTAATGAAGATTCATAATTTTGTGTTTATGATCTATGCTGTCATCTTTTCTGCCAGGGGAGAAAAAAAAGAAAAAAAAGATAGGATTATTCCATTAAAATCTTTGCTGTCTGAAGCTGGATAAAACAATGCCTTACCATGGAGATTAGCTTGGCAGGCTTCATTAAAATAAGGCAAGCATCCACATCTCCCAAACTCCTAGCCAGGTTTATATCTCTTCAAATTTTCTGTCCTGCAAATGCACATCTCCTGCTGCTCTGCCTGTAAACCTGCACGTAGTAAATTCAGAGCTTGGTTTTTACCCAAAGTTACACCTCAGTAAATCAGCATAAGTCTAGCATATCCCCTGGGAATATTTTGCCTTACCATTATTGTGTATTAAACTACACTACATCTGTGCAAGATGGAGTAGACATTGCTGCAGAGTGGCCATAAACAGGCTTTGAAGTTCAGATGTGGTGCCTGCCCTGAACAGCCAATTAAAACCAGATTGTATCTGATATCTTGCTATAGTTACAGCAATCCCAGAAAAAAAGCAAGTTTAGTGACAGGAAGTGGTTTATCAGTACATGTGCAAACAATCACGTGGAATTTCATCGTCCCTATGGAAACCTCAAGGTCTGTGACACATGCAATGATTACTGCCAGCAGTAAGTATACTAAAGACGTTTACCAAATTAAAATGAAAACTAAATTGCAGCAAAATCTCATTAGTCCAGCATAGACATGAAAGTAATGTCAATTAAGGAATGTGGAATTGGGAATGACCAAGAAAGTAGCACAATAGTGTGGTCTACAAACTGAAACCTCCTTCCCATGAGACCCATGGGACAGCATTTTTTTTCTACAGTGGGTTTACAAGGAGGAAAAAAAGAAATAATTTCAGATAGCTCCTAAGTTGTTAAAATCACTGACATTTCCAATAAATGTTTTCAGGACTGATGAAACCCTGAAATCATAATGGGAGCCAAGTCCTACCTTCCTCTGACCTAAAGAAAACAGCAGTCTTTTGGAGAAAAAAAGGGTTGGAAAAAAAAATTCTGTTTCCTAAGCTAGTTTTTATCTAGATTCAGTTACATTCCTACACGGCAGAACTATGTAGAACTACAAAAATATGATGTGAAAAATACACTGTTAAAACACTCAAAAGTCTTGACAAATCTGGAGGTTTCTGCATTTTGCAGAGAATCACCTCTTTTGTGGAGTAACTGCTGAGTTTCAGTAATATGAATCTCTCAGCATTGAGTATTTCCATCTGTAACTCCACCTTCATTTATGTGAGGGAATTCACATTAAGGTCACACCAGATGAAAAATGCTTCCAATAAATGGGATATATAAGCTATTCCTCTCATGCTAGCTGGTAGACTGAATTATTACTGATACAATTATATAATAACATTCATCTTGACACTGAAGCGCTCCCCAAATCAGATCACTGGTGACAGATATTTTCAAATTCTGTTCAATACACCAATCCAGATACTCTCTGGACTTAGTAACTAATTAAAAATATTCCATTTCAAGATGTACCAATGGTAGGGTGGAGACAGCTCCAAGACACATTGTGGCACTACATCCACTTCTGACAGCACATCGGTGTCTGTAGTAATCCCAACTAAGCAAACTCAAATGCAGATATTCAGGTCAGAATATCTGCTCTATTTTTAATTTACTCTGAGAGTATCTTCAGGAGTATCACCATTTTTTAAAACATATCACATTTAAAGTGTGAGTTCCAGGCCAGATTGGACAGGGCTTGGAGCAACCTGCTCTAGTGAAAGGTGTCCTGGACCATGGCAGGCGGTGGGAATGAGATGGGCTTTAAGGTCCCTTCCAACCCAAACCCTTCTAGGATATGATTCTGTGAGTTGAACAAGCCATACTGGCAGAGCACAATTCTTCCTAGGTATTGAAGTGCTGGAAGCTGCATCGCTGCTGTGCTCCCAGGGCCAAACTCTCACTTGCAGGAAGGAACAGCACACCATGCTGCTCCAGGAAGCTGTGTTGATTTCACAGACACAAAGGAGTTAGTCAAATGTTCCCATACCTCAGCATAGTCCCCAAATAGATATATATGGACAAAAGAAGTAGTTTCTGTTTCAATAACATTTCCTAAGCAAAATTACTCTTTTGTCTATTGAGTGATTTTCACACATGCAGAAAATTGTATTGCTGTTTTTGCTGTGTCCTACTCCTCTATCAGCATCCAGAAGAGTCCAAGAAGTTGAGCCACATTAGATTAGTGCAAGTAGTATATAAATTCAGTTATTTGTTACAGGAGACTCATTTCAACCCACAGATTTCATATATACTGAAACTGGGCATTAATATTCTTTGGGCAAACTAAATATCTATTGAAGCAAATCATGTATTACCAGCTGCCATGTGACCTGTTTGGATTCTTTTGGGGGGAACCAATATTTTACTTATATGCTGGACAATGAGTGAGTGATTAACGTTCCCACCCACCCCTCCTCAGTAAAACCCTCAGTTAATCTGCACAGGGTGGGAATTTTTGCATCTCTGCAGAGGAGCAGGATATCACTGGGACTGCCTGTCAGTGGAAGAAAAGCTACACTTCTACGAAAAAAACCAAACCACCAACCTACAACTTCTGCCATACCATGGACCACATATTCGCTACCTAGACAACTGGAGATTGGCAATTTTTGTCTGAAGCTCATGAATAATGCCTCATCAGGCACAGATCACTAAACTTCAGTCAGCCCTTGTTTTCTTTTTAGATCCCCTTCATTTGGCTTCTGCAGAAGACTTACTCCTTGATTTCATTTACTTCTTGCCAAAGCAACAACAGCGAAAAAATTGATAGCTGACTTATATGAAACAAATCTTCTGCAATCCTCTTTCATGAGTTATGAAGTTTGTCAGCAAGATTTCAATAATTGAGTAGGAAAAGCCCTGGAATAAAGTAGCCCTCAGGAACCTAAAGTATGCAGGTTGGCTTACAGTGGGGCAGTGGGCTCTACAAGGTTCTAGGCAGCAGAGCACCTGCCACTGCTGCTCTGCCTGTACCTTTACCCTCCCCAACTTAGAAAAGCCCCTGGAGGCAACACCCATCCCCTGGCACCTAAAATATATACTATTTTCTCTCTTTAATGCATCTAGATGAGAAAGTCTAATATCACCCTGTCCTTTCACATGGAAAGATAAAACCCCTTCCAAATTCCCTGAACAACAAAAAATGGGAATGAAGGTTTACTGCTTGTGATCTTAGTAGAGTCACTGGCTTCACTGTCCTAAGACACAGCTGTAAAAAATATGCAAATAAAGTAATCCTTTGTTCCTGCTGTAGGTATTGAAGCACTCCAGGTACAGAAATCTAAGACTCACCTAACCCCTCACAATAAACCTCCTTGAGGGCTGTACTAACCCTTACCAGCCTTCTAATATGGGCCTGGCAATCTAAACAAAACAGTGTCCTGTAATAACTAGGAATTATTGCCAATGACATGGGAAGAGATGGCAAAAATAAAAGTAAAAAGAGAAGAAATCTCTGTTGTTCCAGGATCAGCCCAACTCTACAAGACTAAATTCTGAGAAAAGTCACAATGTCAATTTCATAAGTTGCTGCAATTTAAGCATTACACAAAAATTGGGCATATGCTATATATTTTTGACACAAATCTTTGAAGTTCAGTCTAAATATACATTTGTGGGAACAAAATGATCTCAATTTCATAGTTATTTTCCTCCTTGCTGCCACTTACCTGAAAATAAAGGCTCAGATCCCAAATTGAAATTTAGATTATGCTTTGTCAAATACTTAAGATGTACCTAAACACACATATAGTCATTGTTCTAGAACTGGATAGAGAGAAATACCCCCAGCTGCAGGCTCACCTTTGTAAACAGAACTCTGGCACAGCTGCTCACAACTCCAGACAGTGAATACAGGTCAGCTCACATGCCTAAATGTCCCCAGTACTGCCTAAGGTACATACAAGGAGCCAGTTCCTAGTACAAAAAGAGCTGTCTGCAACTTCAAGTTGAACTAAAAGTTTAACCTGGTTAGCCTGGACAGATTGCAAGGACAGTTCTTCCAGCACTGAGCTGCTACAAAAGAAGGGCTCGTGCCAGGGCTAAGCCTGACCTGGTGATGAAATTCTCCATTTGAAAGAAGAGCGAAGTCCAGAGAGGCTTTGTCACTCATCTCTGCTTTGCATGTCAACTTCTTGAGACGGATGTTATAAGGCTTCAACTTGATAAGTTTTTCAGCAGCAGAGAAAAAAACCAAGAGTAATGAATAGCATTCCTGATAATTTTTTTGTTTGTTTTATTTTGTGGGATTTTTGTTTACATTGGCAAATACACCACCCTTTCTGCCTGCATATCCGTGCTGGCTAAAGAACTGATGCAATGTAAATCTGTAACACTGGGACTTGTGTTCTACTTTGTCATAGAGCCATTCAAAAGCAATTTCTGTGTTGTCTCTTTACTACAAATACTTATTACAATTATTTTCATATTTTCCTGTCACAGGCAAAATAGCTGTGCCTAGCATTTAAATTACAGCATTCAACAACCTTGCTTATGTTAATTGATACTAAATATATTAACAAGGCAAGGATTAGCATAAGTATCTACACATGAAAATCACTGGCCCAGACAGCAGCAAGAGTTCAGTGTGAGCATGTGCATTTGAGATTGTTCCAACAGTACAGCCAATCCAAAATTATTAACATATGCTATGCCATGTCATAGATAAACCTGAGAAGGAGCTCTGCTGATGAGCAAGAAATGTCTCCACTGGATGATTTGATGAAGTTACAGACATTAATGGGAAACAAGGATAGAGGACTAATTATAGATGTGTTTTCCACAAAGAGCTTACATGCTCTGACCCTGCAAAATGCTGAACACAGCTCAGAAGCCGGGAAGGGAAGGGGTCCAGCTCTAGAAAACCAACTTCATAAGCCAACAAACCATTACAAGCAGGAAACCTGAAAAAATTTTAGATAAATTCCACTCATGGATAAATGTCTCTGTATTTCATATGCACCATTACCAAATTTTTCTTCCTTCACTAGTTAGCATCCAAATATCTAACAAGAGCTTTTTCTAGAGGACAAGGCCTAATGCTGCCTCACATCAATATTCCTGGTGTTCACTGTGCCCTGTGTCCAAGGTCAGACAGCAATGAAACAGAATTCAACTGGTTTCAAGACAGCTGAAGGAAGGAGCACCAGGCTGAGCTGTAGGGTATCACAGGGGAAGATGAGCAAGATAAATAAAATACCTGACAGATTTGTTACAGCAAGGCTTTGCCTTTAGTCTCACAATCAGCCTTGCCCACAAATGGTAAAAGCATGTGAAATACTGAATTAGGACAGGGAGACAGAGCACATACAAAAAGTGAAAGAAAAATGAAAGAGAAGGATTAAAAAAGCCTACTTTTTGGAAATTATTTGATCCTTGTTCCAACTTGATTAAGCATCACTTCACCAAATTTGTCTTCCTGGAGAACTGGGAGGCACCACAGGCTTGTTACATTTTGGTTGATCTTGAGTGTGCTTGTTTTCACCCAGCATTTCCTCCCCTTCTCATGACAGATTTCTATGCAGGTCCCCACTTTGCCAGGGGAGCACTGAGGCTGAGAATTCATCAAATCTGAGAAATGCCTACTGCTTTTCACAATAAATTGCTTTTCGAAGACCTGCTGAATTTTTCAGTGACCTCTTGTTACTTTTGTGCCTGAAAAAAATTCAATTTCTTTAACTTTTTCTGCAATCTTTCCTCCCTTCAGCTTTGCTTTTCAGCCTTCTCCTACACTGTGCTCAGCCTTGCTCTTTGATATTGTGATAGTTTTCATAATCACATCTGATGCCTCCATTCTTCCAAATCTTTCCAAAGCTGTTTTGGGAGGCCAAATTGGAAGGATCACCAGACAGAGGCACATCACTTTTCAGTGAATACAGCCTTGACCAGCAGTAAAGCCTATATTTTTTCCTGATTGCATATGTAATCAAATATTCACTCTCACTTTCTGTTTAATGATGGTGACTCCAAAAAATTCAAAGAGCTATTTTGGTTGTAATATTTTCTAATTGATTCCCTTAGGAGGTGAACAGACTTGAACTCGATGTTCTAATATTTCTTCATCACTATTTTGAGGTAGATAATACAAAACTTCAGATGTACCACAATTGTTCCCTAGAATTAATACTTCCTTTTCATTTTTTTTTACCATTAATATAATCTTCCCACAGCCTAGTTAAGTGCTGTAAGTTGCATTTATTTTATCCCTGATGAACTATTGAACAAACCAGCACAACAGACCAAAATAACTTGTTTTTTCTATAGCATTAGAACTTACTGCTGATTTAACTCCAAAGTATCTGGACTTGTTTATTATGAGTTAAAGACCTTTCCAGATCTAGGAATGCTGGGATCAACACATCCAATAGGGTAAGATTGCTACTGCACAAGGGCTGTTGATTTTGCTTACACATTTTTAAAATTGCCACTTGCTTTTTCTTCACCTTGCCTTTCAGTACAGGAGGTCTGTGTTAGGTCGGTACCTACATCACTTATCCATCCCAAGCTGAAAGTCTGAACAAGCAAATCAAAGACATGACCTTGCTTTCCTCACTGCACAAATGACAACAAAAAAGGCTGCCATGTTTACAGAAACCAAGCTCACATTTACCTCTGCGATAATCTGTCATAAAGTAAAAAACATTTCATTTTACCCCTCAAAACCCATTCAATTACTCTGCTAGCTTAGACAGGTTCCTTCTATCCTTCTGTCTTTGTGGCATCAGCTTTTTGCCAGATAACCATCCTTTCAGCTTATTAAATATTAACAGATATAAAAAAGGCCAGTAGTTCAGGACAGCTTCTTGGGGACCCACCTGTACCAAAGTGCAGCTAAGAGGAATGGAGCACCATCCTTGAAAGCACACAGTCAGTAGGCCCTTGACTTTCTGAGACACATGGATCATGCTCTACTTTAGATTTCAATTCCGATTACTATTTTGTAAGAACTCCTATTAAGCAGAGATACTTAGGAATTCGGACATCAGTTGACTTTTAATCTATGTTCTGACCTTTTAATCTGTCTTCAGAGGGTAAAGACAATCCCAAGATCTATCACTTGAGAACCTTTCATGCATCGTAAAAGACCTACAAGGAAGACAGGAGCAGCCACATCATGGGGTGAATGCTGACAGAAAATGTTGCGCTGGTGGCATAAGCATGCAACACAAACATGCACACTAAGACCATACCAGCCAACCTTCCTGGGCTTACTGGATCCCACTGACGTCTTCCCAGTTGTGATTAGGCATCAAGCAGCCCAATGGTGAGGCAACCACTGGACTCAGATGACTGTCAATCATCTTGTACTATAGCACTTTGTACTATAAATGTCCAGTCCATTCTCTTACAGTCAGGTTCTTCTAACATAACCCTTTTCAGGTTGTATGTGGGGAGATTCCTCCCTTTGGTGGAGATGTCCCTCAAGGATGCTCCTGGAAGTTGAGAGAAAGAGATCTCCCTACAAGTGTTGGTGAGTTATATGCATCTCTAATTAATAATTATTTCTTTTTGCTAGCTTTAATATAATTGCTTCAATAATTGCTTTAAAATAGTGCACTATTACTATACCACTAGTAGTTTTTAGCTTTTACATTGTATAGTAAATAATCCTGATTAAGATCTTTTGTCTGACCATTTTATATAAATATTCTGTTTGCCATCATTAAAACCTGCAGGACAAAGCAATTCAATCACACCCCTATAATTCCTTATATTTAAAATGTTGACAAAATCTGGGGCAAAGACAGGACCCAGGTTCTTCTACAAGGAGTTTAGAAAGCAAAGGGGTCCTTTCTGCACCTCAAGAAAGCGTGTGACTCAACAGCAGGGTTTCTTTAATAAACTAAAAGCCCCCACTTCCACCCATGATAGTTATCAGTCTCCAAAACAAGGATAGCTGCATATCCATCCATCCACGCAACACTGAATTATCCCTTAAAAAAAACCCATCAAACCTACAGCAAGTTTCATAGTCCTGAGTGACTGCATTGCTAGCAGACCATCTCTTGGGCTTGCAAAACAAGGTAGATGCAAACTGCAAAGCCATCAAGGTATGACTAATGAAATAACCACATCTCAGAGCAAATGGTAGAGAGTGTTTTGCCTAAGCAAAGAAATCTGGAAATTCATCAACACTGAAAATTCTGGTCACCAAAAAAAGTGAGCAGTCCAAATTTTATCATGTATTTACATTAGACACTTTGGATAGTGAAACTGGCTTGAGTGTAGGACATACTTTTGTGGGTGAGATATTGACAGAAACCACCATGCAGTCTTACCCGTGGACTCTGAAACGTGCTGTGTTTCTCCTTACTGACATTACAGCACCTCTGTCT
This sequence comes from Dendrocincla fuliginosa, assembly GCA_035047845.1. Classification (NCBI taxonomy): domain Eukaryota; kingdom Metazoa; phylum Chordata; class Aves; order Passeriformes; family Dendrocolaptidae; genus Dendrocincla; species Dendrocincla fuliginosa. Next base: position 148,222 of record JAWWMO010000030.1, on the reverse strand, counting down.
TCTCAAGAAAGCAGAACTCTTTAGTATAACATAGCATTTTGTATATTTAAAGCAGGGACACTTCTCAAAGTCAGTCATATTTGCAAACAAACAGTTTGTGAATTTAGGTAGCACTAAGAAAGAGTTCACTCAAGATACTGCAATATGCCACTAATGTCATATTAATAAATATCCTGGTGTGGTTACTTTCTTTTATTTCTTAAATTTAGTTCATGCAGGTACAAGGGCAGAAGTGCTATGCAGGTACAGAAAGAGTGGTACAGCATAGGATATAATGGGTATCTCAAAATAACTTTCAATAGAAATCAAAACATGTTAGAATGCCTAAAGCCTCAGTGTTTGTTTTTGATATGATAACTCAAGAGTAAAAACTCAGCCCACAGTCGGGCTGCAAACCATGGCCACAGCTCTGCTAAAGACATTTCTTGTCCTTCACCCCAAATCCCCCTCTCCTTTCTGGCCATAGGTATTTCTGCAGCAAGGCCCTGCAAAGCACTGCCCAGCTCTAGCATTCTAACAGGAGTGCACAGCACAGGGAGACAGCCTTGGGCTCTGGCACAGCCACATTATTTTTATGTAGCTTCTTCTCTGTAATTATCAAAATGTCACCTCAAAATTGCATGGCAGAATTTCAATTCATTTTTAGTTCTGTGGAAGATGATTGTGGCTTTATAAAAGTTCACTTGATATCAAAACATCCCAGAAAGAGCAATGGTAATTAAAATCCTTCAGGAACATTGTGGTTGATACAAGTTTATTTACCAGCAACAAGTGAAGCAAACTGCAAACAACAGCTTCACTGCCATCAGAAAAACACGTCAGCTGCTCCCCAGCACATGGAGCTTGCCCCAAATTTGATGTCTGTATTTTTACAAGTTACTTACTATGGCTATAAGCACATGGAGGTTTTCACTAGATGCCCAGTACACCATAAAGCACAAGAAAGGGGATATGTCTAACTTCTAACATTTATTGATATATTTCCACATAATTCCTCATCAGGTGTTTGTGCTTAAAACCAAGTTTTCAGCTTGCGTAACACCTGCCTGCCATAGCTGATACCGCTCCAGACAGGGGTTTGCCAGTAACAGACTTTGTATTACACAGGCATTATGTGGGAGAACCATCAGAGGATTTTACAAGCTGGAAGTAGCAGAACACGGAGTCAGCACCGGGACCCAGAGCAAACGAAACTGAAGAGAAATCTGACCGGGGCCGGGGCCGGACC
>JAWWMO010000030.1:117472-146894 GCA_035047845.1 Dendrocincla fuliginosa | reverse complement strand
CAGAACCCTCCGACCAGAACCTATAAAAGTCCCATGGGCCCCTCAATGAAGTGGCCATTCCTGCTTGCACCCCAAAATCGGAGTGGATCGTCCTTTCTGCCCCTTTCGGAACGCGACAGCATTATGTACATCTCTAGTTCTTCTATTGTGATAAAGATTGAAAGGTGACTGCATGGGCCTCAGCATCACTATTGTTTTCAAATTATGTATAAACATTTCAAGTAGCAGCTCGATAAAGATAGAAGTAAAACATTCACTATGCTTTTTTCATTCTTAAAAAGGAACAAAAATACAACCAGTCATTGCACACTCAACCTTCAGTAAAAAAAAAAAAAAAAAAAAGGAGCTCCGTGTGCAGTACACAAAGGAAGCAGAGGGACATCAAAATCATGTCAGATTGTATCATCGAACCATTACAAAATATGGTTTTCATTTCTCCCTCACCCTCAATTTTTTATGTGAGCTCCAAGAGCATGAGCACTGCCTTATGTTATCATTTAACGCCCTGTTCAGAAAAGGGTATTTTGAGACACAGCTCCCAGAATTACAGTGGCTTTTTCATTACTGTTGAAGCCGAGCAGGGGCTCCAAGAGTTAAAAGTTAGATTAGAATATCGACGCTGAGGACTCTCTAGGAGAAAATGCTTAGTTAAAGACAAATTTTGGGTCACTATGCCCTGAAAGATGAGTGCGTAGAAGAACTAGGGAAGGGAGGATACACTAAAAGAACAGAACAGGAACATTGAGGTAAGAAGGGAACAAAGGCCCAAGTCCAAGATTCCTCGCAAGAATCAGCAAAAACAGAGAAAGTTGAAAAGTTCATGACGAAGAGGAGTGAAGACAGGACCCCCCAGAGGATGAAGGCAACAGGATGTACCCTGCAAAATTCCCCAAAAGAGACGACCACGCCCAGGCTCCACCTCCTATGTATATTACAATCAGATGTTGCAATATTATGAATATGCATGAAAAGATGTTGTAATCCTTTGCAATATAAATACTCTTGCTTTTCACTGAAAACTTCGGAACTCTTTGTCCAGTGAGAGGTGGGGGTTCCCCAACGTTGCACTAATAAATACCTTGCTGTTTAAAGGCTAAAAACTCTAAACAGTTTTATTCAGCCTTTTTGGGCTTCACTGTGACACAGAGAAATAGAGTATTTAAACTGCAGTGAGACACACAGTGACAGCATTTCTACCTCCAAGCTTTCTCCTCCCTCTTCAGTGATAATCTTCCAGAAGAAATACTTTCTCTTTTCCTAAAATGAATCAGTTCTTAGTAGATACTTCACTCATTTTTCTAACAGTCATTGATGTCTTAAATTTCTCTCTCTTCACTAGTGTTATAATGCCTTCTAGTTTTGCAACATCTGCAAATTTCATTATTGTCCTGTTTAGCACATCCACTATCAGCATTGAACTTGAACTAAACCCTGCAATTGGTTATGGCAGCTCTACACATCATCTTACCATGTCAGTGTGCTGACATGTCAAATTTATGTCAAATTTTTCAGCCAGCCACGCTGTCATGGTCATATTTTAGACCAACTGTGACTTTTTTAAATGGAAATCTGAATGAGGAAATATCAACACAGTACAATCCAAATATGTCACATTAGTTGTGTTCTCTTAATCCACTGAAGCAGTTACAGCAATAATTGAATGAAAGTAAATTGGTTAAGATCATTACAGATAAAACCTTGAGAGTGACCACTGGAGAGATATTGAAGTAGGTATCTGAAGAGAGGAAATATTTTTCAGCAACAATTACATAGTCAGCCATGTTAGACTAATTATTTTTTAAAGTAAAGAAACAAAAGGGAGAGATATTGTTAGTCAGATCACTATGTGGAGACTCAAGGTGGATCTGGAGGAACTGCTTCTCTGGTTCAAGCAGTGAGCACAGCAGCCTAGGCAGAGGCTACTGAACAGGCTTTGGTGGTGGAAAGTCCTGAGCAGGCAAACCTCCCAGTTCATTACTTGTACATAAACTCAAGATCTGGAGCCTATTATCACTGTCTAGAAAATCACTGTTTGATCCTGAGCACCCAATTTAATTTCTTTAGGCCTCATCTGCATCCCAGCTGTTTTGTATGTCACAGGTTATGATGCTTAAATCCTTGTTATTTGGATGCGATGCCTAAGCGGTAAGTATACCAAGCAGGGATACACACAGTGAGCAAAGCTACTTAGGCACAGTCCAGCAGAAATGCATCAAAATGAGGTCTGACAATTCAGCTGCATTTGCACACCTTGCACAGAAGCACAATTTCTGCTAGAAATATGCAGCCACAGATCTCTCAGCTGAGCTGCACTGCTGGCGCAGCACAGTGGCAGTGATGGCCAGCAGCAGTGTGGCTCTGGAGAGCCTGGCAACTCCCAAGCTCTTGTTTAATAGCTGGCTTCCCCTATTCTCATGATGCCGCAGCTGTTTTCTAACAAGTGCACCATGATCACAAGTCTTAAGGGACTTATGACTGAGTATCCATGTTTCATAAACACCCTAAAATGTTTAACGGAAAGTTTCCAAAACATCGTGTTCCCAGAAGATGGAGTCAAACCACCAATGCAGCAGTATTGTGAAGCTGCAAGTTCAAAGACACTGCAAAGAGTAACCTACCACACAGAGAAACCCTTACTGACTTTGAACTCCTTCCAGTTCTGCATTGCTCCATTGTGCAACAAGCACTTAATAAATGTCATTTTACAACTCCCTGCTTATTTTCAGCACTTAAAAAAAAAAAAACAAACACAAACGTGTCTTGCTCTAATCTGTTCTACTTTCTCTTACAGGTAGCACTTTGGAAAAATGCTAGAAGCACTGTATATCAATCCTCAAACAATGTCTAAAGATAAGTAGAATCCAGGCTGTTCAAGATACGCTAACAAGTACCTTTGCATCAGTTTCCATGCAAGTTTGACATTAAGTTTTGAAATACCTCACTGTGCATACTACACTGGTATTAGCAAAGTCTTGAAACCATCAGAATTCAGGGAAGACTTACAGCCGGCTACTCACATTAATCAGTTATGACCTAACTGCAATCCAGGCTTCTATTATTAACTACTGACATATGCTCAGCCAATTTTTTTTCTACAATTTCTGCCTGATTTGTAAGCATTCTAACAATATTAAATACGAGCCATTAAATTTATTTTGACTTGGTTAGGTTGTCTTAATTAAGAATTCTATTTGGATTAATAAAAGGAAATCTCCTGACATATATTGCCTTGCAGCTCTGAAAAGCCTGTGGTAAATGACTGAATGAAGTGTGGTATTTGGGTAGAGACAGCCTGAGCAGTGCCTGTTGGGCGAGCTTCACTTTTCACTGTTCAGGCACTTAGTCAGACCATAAGGCTCAGGTATCCAATGTGCTGTTGGGTCAAGTGCTTGCAAAATGACAACATTGCCGTTGTGCTGCTAGCCCAGCAGCATTTTTTTCTCCCACATGTGCACTGTAAAACATTAGCCAGGTGAGGAAGGAAGGGTGGTTTCCCTTCACATGACAGTTCCACTGTCATTTCTCTGGAAACAACCCAGGGAACATGACTGCAGCCCTTGCAGCAGATACCCTTTGTGTCTTACTGCTCCCAAACACATTTTCAGCAGACACCTGCTCAAAGGAGCCACCCTCCTCCTAACCCAGTAGCTACAAATGGGCTGCACCTCCCCTGCACCTCCTTGTGCCTCACGAGCCTTGCATCAGAAAAACAAGTGGGTTTTCATGGCTGCTTTGAAAATACATACTCCGAGATGCTCTCACTGATGGAAAGACAAATTTTGCATAGGAAGTACCTCAACAAGAAGCCCTTCATCTCTGACCCATATCTCAGATAGCAGGAGTAGACTTTTGAAAAAGCTCAGAGACTATTAGCATCTAAATAAAAGCAAAAGCAATGATAATTTCTTTCCCAAAAGTATAATTTCAAAATCCTGTTGAAAACTTCATGATATGTTAAATCTAGAATGAAAAATGGTCTCTGAGCCAGAAGGCATTTTTGTCTGAAAACAGCTCCAGCAGAGTTGCTCCACTGAAGTTCTTCATGATGTATTAACTGGATGTAAACCACAAGTTCTTCACAGGTCTTTTTCTAAACCCAATTAATGATGCAAATTTTTCTCAGTATGATATATTAAAGATCTCTTACTGTACTGTGAACATTAACCTCTGTTGCTAGGCTCTAAGCATCTCATTCTTTTCTCCTCCCAAGTCACATAGAATCTTTTAGCCAAAGTTACAGGAGATGTGTTACTTTTCTACAAAACAACCACCACTAGAGGTGGCATGGTACCATGCTACCACTCTCTTTGGGTTTGGACTATGCAGGCTTCAGCATCAGGAGACCAAAGAACCAACAGGGTACCTCCTTCTGTGTTTTATTTTCAATGTCTGTCTTCCCATCCCAAGATAGACTCCCAAAGTCACCTCATCCAAAAGAATTACCTCAGATTACAAGCTAAAACAAATACTCAAGCAAATACGATCCTCTTACAGTAGCACTCTAGCCATTTGTCACCTACCTCTGTGAGTGACTTGCAGCATATCACCGAAGCATCTTCTGTTCTTTTTTTGAAGTAGATTTTTCTACCTGGGGTTTTTTTGTTCATTTATTTTGCTTTGGTTTTTTGTTTGTTGGGGTTTTTTGTGTTGTTTTGGGGTGTTTTGTGGTTTTTTTTGCAGTCTTCTTGAATTTCTGTTTCTTTTTCTAGTCACTTACATTCTGGTTTCTCCCACTGAAATCTCCCCCCCAAAACTCACTTGCTGCATTTTTCGTCTTTTTCTATTGCATGGACATCTGCTGCTGATATCCAAATATGAACATCTTTCCCTAGCTAGGTTTTAATCTTGTTTTTCTTTCTTAACAAAGGGAAGCATCTCCCAGACTTCATTCTTTCTAGGCAGGAAAACATTTCTTCCAGAATCACAGAAGCTTGATATATTCTGTTCCTCACTTTGATCAGCATCTGGTGCTTCATCTTCATCTGTGCATCTCAGCTACAAGTTCTGACTCTGTTCTTTGCTTCAAAACACCCCCAGCAGATTCCTGCTAGTGGGCAAGCTAGAAGTGTTTGAAATGCCTGCAGGAACTCAGCGGGAATCAACGCCACAGAGGACCACAGCAGGATCCCTGCTCCTAGCAAGGAGGTGGTAGCTGCCAACTCCCTCTTACAGGATCCTTCTGCTACCAGAGCCCCAGCTCATGATCTGTTGGCTTAAGATTTAGAGGCTTCACGTGGAGGTGATTTAGTCCAAAGACTCTCACTATTCTCTGAATTGAGGACCTCCTTAGTTCTCTCTCTTCCTTTTCCAAGAACTGAAATCACAGTCAGCTGTGAATTAAACACTCAACTAACCTTGCAGGAATCTCCTGCTACACTGAGTCAGGTAACTGAAGCCAGTAATAAAATTATTCTTTTTGATGCTCACATTAAATATTATAGATAACATTAATCATCAAAGGCATCAATTATTGATTTTAAGAATATCAAAATTACTCAGATACTACATCAGCTTGAAATGGGCCCAGCAGTAATAACTGATCTGGCATGAGTCGGCATCAGCAGAAGCAATGAACTAGCAGAGCCTGGTAGTCCCTCGCCTCCTTTCACCACATAGCAAGTTCTGTGCTGCGCTCAATCTGTGCTACTGTTAGTGACTGCCTTGTTTTCCCGATTTGGGAACAGTCTGCAAGAGATTGTGCTCCCTGAAGGGACCAAGGCAAGGCTGGCTGGCCTCCTGTGGCCCAATTCTCCTCCTTGCCTGTCTTAAACATGAGTAACAACCTTTCCTCAGCCATTCACAACCTTCCTAGTTGCCATGTTTCTTCACAGATGATAGACAACTGCTCCAATAACTTTGACTAACCTTTTATGCACCGTCCAGCAAGTTCTACTGAGTTGAAATACATTCATCTTCATCACACACTCCCCAGCCTGTGTGTCCATCGATGTCCATCCCATCTTCAGTGGTACACAAAGGAGGAGGCAAAAGAATCATTGGGAACTACAGTCGTTCCAGTATCATCCACTGCTGGGTCTCTGCCACCCATCAACACACACAGGTTTCTGAACACGGTTTGCAGAAGGCCCAGCCTGGGTGGCAGTGTGATCTGCACCACAGCAGACCCCCACAGAGCTTTCTCCTTCTTCTGAATGGCACCAGGGACCTCTGAGGGCTCACCTGGAACTGTGCAGTTCAGGAGATGTACTTTCTTCTACATTATAAGACATTTCTTTCTGCAGTACAACTATCACAGCCCCTTAATGGAACCTACCAGTATTAAACTCAATTAACTTCTTCACTAATTCAGCCTCTTTCCATCTATTAACCTAACAGTGGATTGTACATATTAATAATATTTAAGGATCACTTGGTATAAAACCTATTGCCATTGTTAAGTGTGCCCACAGTTAGAGCACCGTGTATGCCCCCTGAGCATGTCAGGTGAGCTGAATTCCCTATTGCGGTTCTTATGGCCCCAGCACACTGAAAACACAGGGAATACAGTTGCCTGAAAGTTCCAAGAAGTTTATTGGCTCCTGGAGAGCAACTTCTAAAACTACTGAACACACCTTTCCTGTTCCTTCCCTGCTCTGCTATCCCAAGTCAAGAGTTTCTTATATGTTAATTAAAATGTTGATCTTTATTTACACAGATGGACCACCTTCTGTGTCTGTGTGTTTTAACAGTTTTTTCATCACTGCTGAAGGGGTTGGCACTCTCAAGTTGTTTACAAGACATTACTGTTTTCACACTGCTCCAAGGATAAAAGCATTGAGCCCAAAGCACACATAAAATCCAACAATCACTGCAAAAAGTACACCAGAAAATCTCCAGAAAGTATAAAGAAGTTTTAGTATGCAGCACAGATGCTTTTCAAAAGCATACACCTCACTGCTGAAATCATATGTACAAGGCTTAGAAAATTATCAATATATCTTTCCAAAAGCAGTTACATAGTGGAAAAATCAAAATGTTAACATGGGAAAATTCTTTTTCATAAACCAAGCTCAAGGCACGTGAATCAACTACAAAGATTTGTTTCATGGTTTAGGAGGTGGTGGAGAGGCAGCTGAGCATGTTTCTCTCCTATCTGGTTTTACTTTTCACTAATTAAACACTTCATATGTGCACAGAGATGGCATTTGGCTCCCCCACCAAAGCAGGCTCTTAGTGGCTGTTGGCATTTATATGATTATTAGAGTGCAGCATTCTCAAAGCATAGTTTTCATATTACTTTTTCCATTTCTTACAAAGACTTTCACTCTCCCCAGAAATAAAAAATTTCCATGGAAACACACACCCATGAGATACACGTGACATTGCTTCTAAGGTGGTATGTAAGGCACTTGGCTGCCATAGCCCTTCTCAGCAGCACAGAACTGTTGGTTTGGTCATTACTGCCTCTTTTCTTCTTCCTATCATTTATGTTGCTAATGAATTTGGACTAATTACACAATTGGGTCAGCCTATATTCCAACCTTCCATAGACATTATAGCTACTAAAAAAAAAGAGCTGAGATTTTTTTATAAACATTTTCTCTAGCTTGTGATATTACCGTGCTTGTTCCACAGGGCAGATTTGCTCCATGCATTCTGCTTTAAAGCCATGCCATGCCAGGCCCTGTGGCATGATGATGGAATTCCCCTCCACTGCAGCCTGTCCCGGGGTGGGTGAGCATACACACTGCCCATGCACACTGCCTCCTGCTGCAGGTCAAATCCAGCAGGCTTTGATTGGGGCAAGGAAAGCAAGCAGAAGAGGAGACAGGCATGGCAAGGGGAAGGTGAGAAGAGAGAAACAGAAGAGCTTCAGCCTAGAACATGCTGTTTCAGCAGGAACAGGCAACTGCTCTCACAGGCCTGACTTCATCCCCCTTTCTGAGCAAACCCAGTTGACAGGACAAACTCAAACTTGTTGCAGTTAAGGTTCTTTCCCTGCTTTTGTTTTGTTTGGTTGGGGTTTTTTGTTTCTAAAATGTACTACATTTAACTAGGAAGGGAAAAATAACCCAAAAATCTTCCACCATATTCATCTTATAGCAGGTATCCCAACAGCACATCCCCAGCCCATGGCACCCTGCCACACAAACTGCATTGAGTTCTCTCAACCTGCAATGTGCTGCCAGCCAGAGGGATTTCCAGAAACAATGTGATCATATCACCCCAGAAGGGATCTCCAAAGCACAAATAACAGCTCTGAAAAATACTTAGCCACCCCAAGTCTGTAAAACAGTTGCTCAGCACCACAAAAGCAAAATACAGAGGGAAAGGTGTCACCTTTGGACACCATACTTAGATTTTTCCAACTGTAAGAGAGGAATATGAATTTTTTTTCCCATTAATAAATTTCATAGGCAATAAATAAGCACCACCAGGCAAAGGAGTGTTTCCTATTTCAGATTAACATCATGGCAGATGAATGTGAAGTATCATGACATGTAAAAAAAACACTGTACTATAGCCTGAACATCAGAGAGGGAGGACACAGGAGCTCCATTCTGCCTTTCTCTTTGTAACTACCTCAGCAAGCAATACCTTCCTCTGAACTGTTTCTCTATTTAGCCCCAACCTGGAGATGCTTTTCTTCTGGAGGCAGAATAAACCTTTTATTACATCTCCATTGTCCAACTGTGTAAGACTATACTATGAGTAACACTTTTTTGTAAAGGTGACTCATGAAAGTGGTTTCTTAACTAAGCATGTTATAGGATTCAGATGCCCTCTGACATCCAAAGAGGACATTTAAAGCCTAAAGAAAAAGCCTCTCTTGTTTTCTTGATGACCAGTGATATTTTCTCATCTGTTGAAAAGTTGCTGAGATTATGTTAATTTTAGTTCAGGTGGAGTAATTAATTTTAAGGGAGAAAACCCAAACTGATTTTATTTTTTTTCTTTTTTCATAAGTGAAATTCACATAGTTCTATGAAATGTTCTGATAAAAAAGCCTGAATTTCCAACCATAGGTAATCTAAAAAACGCAACAATTGTTTCCAACTAGCTGGTCACTACAGAGAAAGAAGGTTTTTCCCTCAAGTTTCTGATATGAAAATATTTCTGGAATGTTTGGGGGTTTATTTACTCCTTACATTTGGAAACTGAAAACAGATTCTATGAGGAAAAGAATTTTTTATAACCTTCTCAAAAAGGCATAGTCACAGACTTAATAGTCTCTGTGGTTACTGAATACAGGCCTTGCCAAGGAAATTCCTCCCAAAAGCAGCAGAGGCTCAGGCTGTGCTGCAGGAATCAGGGAGGGACTCACCTGCTGCTATTTCAGGACCCTTCTAAGAGTTTCTTTCTCTTGACCATCCAGGCTCCCCCAGGCACAGCCAGGAAGCTCTGCCAGTCTCCACAAGGGAGAAGTGGAAGCCACGCTTCATACACTTCTTCCACAGGCCCTTCCAAGGGCATTTTTCCTGCTTTATTTGCCATTTACAGCACGAGCCATGCAAAGGAGATGATGCTATTCTCATGTTCCCTTCCTGAGGCTCTGACACAGACTCTGTGGAGGCACTCATTTGTCACCTCTCCTCCACCATCACCAGACTCTAACCCTCAGCCAAGTACCCAGCAGACCTCAAAAATCACAAGTCTGTGCACACAAAGCCCCCCAGACCCAGTTAATGCACCACACCACACTCCCTCATTTGACACCCTACAAAAGACACCATCAGCTCTGCATGACAGCATGCCCAGCTTGCAAAAACCACACTTCCTTCCACTCTTTTCACAGTTAGGATGCTCCAAACATAGTTTGGACAGACAATATCTTCTGCAGTTAGTTGGCTTCAAGTATGCATTCTAGGATCTAGGACATCCACAGAGAGCAAGAGGTGCTTGGGTCTGTATGAAGCAGACGCTATGATTCTCTGCAGGCAGACCTCAGCTCATGCACCATTATGTTCTAGGCTATAGTTCTTTCTGTCTTACAGAGCAAGGAATTCAGCAGACTTTGTGAGCTCCTACAAGAGAGCAACTCTCTACTATGTTTTCAGAAGTCTGTTACCTTACCTTCATTTCTTCCCTCTGTTTTTTATTTCTAGCTAGGGCAAGAGATTCCTGCTGAAGGACTTTCTGAAGACTCTGTTTTCTGCCCCTTTTCCCCATGAGGGAAGGCTAACAGTCACCCCAAATTACTGAGGCTCCCACTTAGAGACAATAAATACAAGTGATGAATTTCTGCATTACTGTGGGGAATGCTGAGACTGCTCTGCCTTTGCTACCCTAGAAATATCCCCAGGGTGGGGACTATGGAAGTGTAACTTTCAACACAAATCATCATGAAATTGTCCACTTAGTTTTCTTCCTGGGATTAGGTCTGGAAAACAGCATGAGAAAAAAATGGCAGGTCTCAAAATTCTTACCACCTTCTCTATTCTCCTCATCATTGCAGATGCTGTGGTAAAGTGATCCTGATACCACTGTGAGGGCAGAGCTTGATAGCAGAGCATGCTGTGCCAAGAGCTGCTGGATCTGTGGAGGCACATCCTCAGGGAACTACACACAGGATGCCTCTCCCTGCCTTTGTGGTTCCCAAGGCAGTCTGGGCAAATGAGGTGCACTGCCCTCCCTCTCTCTCTGAACAAGGCTTATCAAGACACTCATCACCCTTTGTGATGGACTGAATGTCATTAATGTCTTAAACATTGCCAAAATCATAGAAAGACTTGTGTCAAAGTGCAAGGAAGCAACTACCTGTCTGTGATCACCAAAACACCCCTCCTGACTGGAATTTGGACTGTGACTGGGAACTTGAGATAACACTATGGTCTAATCATCTCAGGTCTGAAGAGAGGTAAACAAGGTTCAGGGAAGAATGTCTCTGTGTTAAGAATCTCCCCTAGCTGAGGTAAGTGGGTGGCAGGGGAGAATAATTTTCGATGTGTGATGGCAAAATCTATCCACACCAAACCAAAGGAGTAACTCCCCACTCACTCAGAAAGACCATGTACACATGGGACATTCATATTACAGGCAGCTGAGAAGGGTCATAAACCATCAAAGACTTCTAAAGCGTCCCCTTGACTTATTTCTGAGACCTCCCACCACCTGAGGATTATACATGATCCAAGTGAGGCACCAAATCCAGAGCCAAGGCTCTGCAAAGCTCCCCACCACAGAGGAGTTGCTGGGCATCTCCTGAACGTGTATTAATCCATTGGACTCATGTTTTGTGGGACCCTCACCGCCAAGAAGACCAGAAGAACTGGATTGACAGGACACCACCGGGTTACACAGAGTGGTGATACATTCTCTATTTTAACCTCTGTCTGTCACTTTCTTTCTTCCCCCTGCTTCCTTTTCCTATTTTTTTCCTATTTCTCTTTCTCTGCCTCACATTTACCATTAAATAAAACCCATACTATTGACCTTGGCATATGGTCTTGTCTGTACCTTAATTTGGGCAGAGGCATTTCTAACAATTTTAATAACCGCATTGTAACACTCCTGCTAAAAGTAAAGGGGAAACTCCTGTCTTACTGACAAGTTACTCATGGCAGCCCAGGGTTGTTAGCATTTAGAAGCACGACACTGGGGTTAGCAACAGAACTGATGCCAAGGGCAGGGGCCATGACAAAGTAAATGGGCAGCTTTCCTGCTGAGGGTCCAGCTGAGCTCTTCAAGGGGATATGTACTAACACACATGATAAGAGCAAACCGAGGTGAAGACATAGGTGACTTTGTTAACACATCCAGGACAGATAAGATGAATTTGAATTCAGGGCAGCAGGTCAGATATGTAGGATCAAAAGCCATCATATATGGGGACTGTAAGTGATGGAAACATTAACTCAGCTTCCCTCTTTTTTGGCTATTGGGAGTGAAGGGAGTACGAGTTTAAAAGACCCAAACACGACAACAACAAAAAACCAATCCATAAACATTCACTTTGCTATACAAAAGAGGTCATACTTACATGCTGTCAAATCCCACTGTCAAAAGCTGTCAAATGTCACTTCTAATTCTGCCAGTGACATTAGAACATGAAATGGCCAAACTGTATTCTTGGTTGGAATATGTGAATCAAAACAGCTCTAGGAATTTACTGACATTACAGCCAGTGGGGTGAGCTAGCAGAGAGGGGTGCCTGATGGCTGACTGCACCCCCCCCTTCATTGGGAACCAGAGAAAGGGGTTTGCCCCAAGCTAGGGCAAGTGGCAGAGTTGACTTTGCATAGGACAAACAGAATTTGTATTTTCCATAGGTGAGCAATAAAAAGAGAGGCAGCTGACTGCGTTAATCGTGCAAAATTCAAATTATATGCTCAGTACTAGACTTTACATAGTATTTTCAGTTAACATTTAACTACAAGTTAAATTTGCATTTTAAGTGATATTGTTACTGCAAAAACATGTTACTTTCAGCTGAACTCTTTTTCTGCACACAAATATATATGCACTGTTATTGATGACAGAACATACAGATTTATGACATCATGTACTATTTTTCTGACAATTCTCCTTAGTGTGTATCCACAGAGGGAGGACAAGGAATCTACAGTGGCACACAGCTGAAAGCAGAGGATGTGTAGAAACCATCTCAGGGGGCACATGTGTTAGGCATGAGCACAAAGAGAAATACTGAACAATTCATGGAATGGCACCCTGTGGGAAAAATACTGTGTGCTCACATAACTGAAAGCTATGTCACAATACAGGCCCACAGGGTAGGGGAATAGCATTGCACAAAAACTATTAATTCTGCCGTTCTACTTCAGAGTGCTTGACACAGTTAAAAAAAAAAAGGGGTGACTGATCCCAGTATATTGCATAAAATGTCCTCTTTTCCTAGAAGATAAAAAAAATTCCATTCTATGGGGCCCAAGGAGGACCCGCGCACCATGGCATCTATCTGTCACTTGGGCTGAAGGTCAGTCTACAGAAGCAGACATGAAAGGCAGGTAGTTATCTCTCTGTCAACCATCTGCCCTGGAGATAATATAACAGCAAGTTAAACGTGTTTGAGTAGCCCCATTCTACATATGGAACAGATACAGGCACAGTGGATTTTCCCTTACAGGCAGAAGGATAGTCACCCATGTTATCTTTAGCCTAACAAGGAGGCCAACAGTCAGAGTCTGGCTCTGGAGGGTGATTCACACCAGCTGACTGGGGTCTTGCTCCCAGTCCCTCTTTAGAAAGGCTGCTCACCCCTCCCCTCTTTACAGAGGCCCCTGGAGAGATAAGCCTCACCAGGCTGAAATTAGACTTTGCAAATTCCTTCTTGTATCTAAGCAGCTCAGAGTCATACTCATCTCCAAATTTGCTGCCAGCAGAGATTTTCATTGCATCATGTGAGCAGGAGGCATGGTTTTACTGCTTCCCTCCACCAGTGGAAACAGTCATATCTCACCTCATCAGCTCTTTGGTATGGCAGGACCACTGGACACAGGCAGTTCCTGGCCTTACCTGGTTCCAGTGTGTGTGCACATTGGTAAGCTATTCTCCTGTTAACCAAAATACTACGGTCTTCCCTACCCATTTTTGACAGTGAAAACATCTTCCTAGACACGACAATGCTCATATAAAGCCTCCAGTTTTGAGCTTGCCTGCTTTTAAGCTGCATGAGAAGGTGAGAGAATTGCATTCTTAGCTAGAAGGCCTTCAGAGATCAGAAGCAGAAGTCTTAATTATTTCTGTTCAAAGACCATCCAAGGGATAGAACCTCCCCTCCAGCCTAGTGCTCTACAGTGGCAAATGAAAAAAGGAACACCACCAGATACGTGCAGAGACTGTTCAGTGAATCAAGCAGACAGCCTGATGTGCCATTCATTTCACACACTTCACATTCACGTGTTTGTTACAATCCTCATGTCAATTTGACTGTCAGGCTGAATTTTTTCCCCTCTTTGTTAGCCTCTGTTTTCTTCTTTTTTGCTCCTCCCCACCTGCAGCTTAGTCAGGCAGTGCTGGAAATCAATAGTTACATCAGTATGAAGCCTGGGTTAATAAGAGGACAACAGAAACTGCAGAGTCTTACTAGATGTATTTGATACTCTCATGTCAGGAATTGAGCTGGTTTCCAAAAGAGACTCAGCTCTCAGTTTAAACTGCTCCTTTCAGGAGAGCCAAATAGTTTCACTTAACAGTGAAGGGTATAAAACACAATTCTGTTAGGAAAGTTAAGAGAGTTCACAAGCACTAACTCATTTGTCTGTCCCCAGACAAGTCACGAAGATCAAAATATTTTTCTATATGTAGTGAAAACTATTAAAAATCCTATAAGCATCCCACACTGACAGCTTCTGAAAATTCAAAGAGGTACCACACAAGAGGCAGCAGAATCCTTATTTCAAACACAGATATTCTAATCTGTATTATTTGTGGGAAAGGCAGTATGGTTTATTATGTACTCTGTAAGAAGCTCCATGGACTGTCTTTTAAAGCAGCACTAAAAAATCTGCCTGGGCATTGGGATTTCAAGTTTCAGATGATCCTCAGCCCTCACAGGTCCCCCACAAAACATCAGTGTTGCTGTCACCAAATGACTGCTGGTGATGTTTGTACAGGAAACTGATGGAGAAATTTTTGGTGTGTGAATCTTTATCCCTCATCTGAGGTTTCCCTACACAGAGAGAAGTTAACTACCTCAGAAGATAAATAGAACAATTCAAAGATAACCTGGATTTTTAATAAAACAGAAAATATTCCTTAAATCAAAAAATGTAAATGCCTCTGAGGCAGTGACATGGCCATGTAGATAGAGCAAATCATTAATATTAAATAGCTGGAAGGCTATTTAATTTAGCTGTGCTATGAAATAATCAATATATAACCTTTACCCAATTGTCTTCTACACATTCCAGCTTCTAGCAATTTCAACAAGTGAAGATGACATGGAGCTTCAAACCAGACTCTGCACCTGTAGCTCCACAAATACCTTCCCCATCACCTTGCTGAATCAAATCTTGGTGCACTTGTAGTGTATGTAGTGTACGGCCCTCTTTGATAGGGATGGCTGCAGAGTCTTTCCATTACCATGTGCCTCGGCCACAACTATCAACACAAATTATGACAGCCTTAATCTTCCTTTCCCATGTAAAGTATCATTTGGCTCAGAAATGAAAGGGCAAAGATGAGACACTCAGATACCATAGCTGATTATTCATAGTCCCTCAAAGACCCTAGTTACTAGAACTACATGAACAAGTGCTTGTAAAAGAAGGTAGATTGGATTGGGAAATAAAGAAGGGATTTGCTTTTGCTTTTCACTTGTCACTGTTACTACAGAAATAAATAACAGATGTAAAAATTACCTTTGGGAAATGTGTAGCACAATTTATTCTGTCCTTCTCACAAAGTGCACAGATCTCTCCTGATGCTCATGTTACTTACTCATTCTATGACTGTCACAAAGAAATTACTGTCCCATGGCATGTCATCTCATGGCATAATTTACCTCAATTTTTATTGCGCACACTTAGCTCCCTTGTTCCTCTCTTCAATTTCACCTCAACAATTGCTCAGCTCTTTCATTCAGAAGGTAACTTTCAAGATCAGAATTTTCTGGGATCAGGATTTCCTTACTGGCAAAACAGGCACATTACACATTTACCAAGTACGAAAACAAACAGCAGAAATTAAAGTTGGAACATGAAGAGCATTACATAGGCTGAAAGCTTGGTATCTTATTACTGAGAAAACTTTAGAAAATCTAGAAAGAAGACTGAGAGGAAAACAGGCAGTGATCATCTGGTTAGCAGGATACAAAGCATGCTTGTACACACACAGCTGTAAAACACACATCTATACCTATTTATCAGACTGGTTAAATAACCCCACAATTAATGCCAAATGAAAAATTTCCAGCATTGCAGTCTACTGCAGTACAATATATTTTCTCTCAGTTCTCCTTTTGCAATTCCCACAGCTACAGTGAAAAAGCAGAACCTTAGAAACTGTCTGAGCAGGCATGAGCTCACATAGCCCATACCCCCACCACAGCCAGCATGAAGGAGCAATGGAGTTTTTTTGAAAGAGCAAGTCATATTACATGAAGAATAGTAAGACAGAAAAAGCTAAGTCTCGTGCTCAGCACAAGAGCCAAACAAGCTAAAAGGGAAAAAAAAAACAGTTTAAGTTGCACAAAGGCTTCCAATGGGCTGCATTCAGAGCACACATGTAGGTAACCCCACACACGGGCAGGCATGTTGCCTTCTCACGCCCCCACACTGGCCTGGCTGCATGCAAAGGAACACATGAATCTTGCCTTACCTACAAATCATCAACCTGTTTCCCTTATAGAAGAACAAGATGATGATGAAGAATCAGGTAGTTTCTCCTCTATCAGCTACACCAGCTCCCAGGAAGCTGAAACTTCTTCTGCAATGTGTGTTCACGGAGTTTTTAATGAAAACCTATCCCTACCCCCAAGCTAGTTAGCTGCCAAAGAATGGGGAAAGAAAGCCTCATGAAACATAAAAGCAGCTCTTCAAAACCTTTTTTAGAAGGAAAAACTGATGCAGTCTATGCAGAAGGCAGGAGCCCCTGCTCCAAAACACTGACCATCAGAGGCAAGTGCACAATTAATTATTCAGCAATAAAATCTCATCTCCAGATGCATGCTGACCACGGAACACAGCTCCTAGCATACTGTTCATCAAACATATGGCTCCTCTGACCTCAATTACTGTGGCTCTCATACAAGTTACTTCTGAGAAATTATTCCAAAGTTCTGGCGGAACTGTGAACAAAGGGTTGTAATAATTGAAGTTCAGATTTATATAATCCTCTGCATAGCCAAAGTGACCTTACAAAGTCAGGAAATTCGTTTCAGAACATAACAAAATGTTCATGCAAAGGTTTGAGCGTCTTTGCAATTGCTGGGTCAACAGAAACAGTTCTGCTATTTGTTTGTGGAAATTAAATGTGAAATAACTAGGAAAAACCCAAAACTTGATATGTGTGTAAAGAAGGCTGGGGGTAAAATTAAAGGAAACTGAGAAGTTATATTCACATCCTAACAGAAGTCATAATGGTACAGAAATTATAGCTAAAATGCAGCTGCTTTTCCCTGGATGGAACATAGTTGGCAGCTCCATGATGACTCCCATACAACAGTAAGCACTTGCTAAGGGAGAGGGAACAGAGTGGAGACCACGGTCAGGCTCTGTGGAAATCCTGTGTCAGGAGGGGAACTTGATTGTACTTTGCAGCCGACAGAGAGCATAGCACCTGCCAGCCAAGGGAGATGTTTTGCTGCCTAGGCAGCAACTGTGGCACAATTGCTCTCCTAAGATGAGCTTTGTTCATTAAAGCCTAATTGTAACAGTAACGCACACTTCCATCCCAAAGTTACCCACCTCCAAGGTACAACTACCCCTCACTGGGAACAGTCCCTATAGTTTATTGACGATATATTTAAGAGCAAAGCAAGAGAGTTTTACACTAATCAGTAACAAAGGTATGTATGACTAGAGTCACTCATGATCTGCCTAAACATAAAGAATAGTCTAAAAGTAGGTTGAGAATGGGGGGAAAGTTAGGGAACACTCCATCATAACTGCTGGGATCAGTCAAGGGGCTGAACCTGAACCTAGCATGGGAGAAGTAGGACCAATATCTGAGTCTTCAGAAGACATACATTAGTACACTTTAATTAACTGATATCTTTGGTAGTATAGGCAGCCTTTAAACATCCACAGAAAAGATGGTCAAAAAGGTAGTTGTCTTCAAAATGTGCCTGACCTCATCTAGCTGTATCTGAAATGAAGAATTCCTACCACAAACAGGTTTTCATTTCCAGTTACAAAGTGAAGGAAATACAACCAAAGAGTTACAGAAACAAATTTGTCTAGGCCTGCTACTGCCATTATCCGCCTTTGCAGAAGCAGACGTGGCATCTGAAAACCAGCATTTCCACAACCACAGAGCAGGACAGAGCATAGCAGTAAATACAAAACAAACTGCATTTTTTATCAATATTCAAGAGCTTTGGGTTTTCCCTGGTCTCTTTGCCGCACTTACTGACCACGACAGATTCTTTGCCCAGTCCCTAGCATGCTGCAGCAACACAGGCAGGATCCAACACCTTTAAGGGAAACTGGAAAACGTATCTTTTTTTTTTGCTATCTGCTGTGCAGATGGCTGGCACATGTAAAGGGTCTGAGCTACCACCCCCTACAGCCCTGATCCCAGCCCCTTCTACCACCATTTCTTGCACAGTACCAGCAGGGATGCTCATTCAAGGGTCTTTCTGACACTGGGGTTTTTGCTGAGAAGTCTTGACCATTCCACGCACAAGGTGGTTCAAACCTTTTGGCAGCAGCTGTGGACAAAACCTGCATTTCATCAGCTACATTCAATTCCCTACACCTTGCCCTTGCGCTTAACTTCCCCCCACTTCCTTTCAGCTAGCTAATATCACCACCTCTCTCACACCAACCTTTGCACGTCCACCCCCACTTGCCTGCTGGTGCAAGGAGCAATGAACAACAATTAAAAAACACCTGCAACCTTTCATTAATGCCATATTCAGCAAAGCTGCAGGAAGACTGCTGACAGCTTTCACACATTCAGGGGACACACTGAGCAGCCATGCCAGTCTTGCATGATCCAATACCCAATCTGTCCCTTTCTGCAGGCTCCCTTGTGGCACACCAGCCAGGTGCCAGTTTTCGCTATTCATCCAGCCGTATGAGGCTAGGCTGGCAGCCCTTTGCTATTTGCATATCTCCCTTCTTTTTATTTATTTTTTTTTTCAGTAATACACAATGAGGTAGACCTCTCCAAAAACTTACACTAGCAAGATTCCCCCTGACATGGCACTGATGGAAAATGGTGCAACTTCCCTTTGTGAGGTCCGTGGGTTTGAATCAAAGCTTCAAAAATTACTCAACACAGCTGCACAAGAGAACAGCACACAACCCCTTAAAGTACATGCCTCAACAAGCAGAGAGATAAGAGAACATGACTACTTAGAAATACCACTGCTTACATATCCACAGAGAGAGATTGCTCCTCCAAGTCTGAAGGAGCTGTGATAAACACCACATCCAAATAGAACATATTGGGAGAAAAGTGAAAATGCAGAAGAACAAAGACAACTAAGACCTTCTAAGTTTCTGGGATATTCTGAGTGAAAAACAAGATTTAAAGATTGCTTCTATTTATTCTACTTAAATATCCACACTTTTCTCCCAGTGACTACTACTTCCATATTTCCTTGTATTTTAATCATCATGGAGAAAAAAAAATAAATTATAACACCAGAACTCCAAAGAAAATAGAACAAACCCATGACTGCATCTCTCACTATTTCTAGTGTTTCCTCCCATGCTATGAACTTACAAGTTTCCATCAGAAAATCAGTTCTTCCCCACCCCGACCCAGAGGCAGTTGCTTTGGATGAGGGACCCACTGCATTTTCTGCTTTCAGTTGTCACAGGAGCCCTTGGAAAATCAAAGGCTGGGCATTATGGAGTGGGGCATCTACACAACACCACACATTTTTCAGTTAAAAATGAACATGAGAAAGTAAGAGACTGAGAAGGGTAAGCTCCTTACAAATACCTGCCTCAATAGTTTGTATTTTAGCTATCATGCAGTCCACATGAAGTAGGTGGGAAAGTTGGAGCAGGTTAGAGATTTATCCTTAGGGAGAGAAAAAACAACCAAAACCAAAACAGTTTCCAGGCTGTGACTTTTGATTAATCAGTTCTCTTGGCTGTTTTACATGGGTGTAACACCACTGGTTCAGGGGCAGTCTTTTCCTAGTCAATAATATGTCCATATGATCTGAAAATGATGCTTCCTGCCATCTACTAAATTTCTGTATTTCCACCTACAAACATACTGAAAATAGCAGTATTTTCTAGTCAGTAAAGTACTGAGAATGGTATTTGCTAGTATGCCATGACAAGAGCTCAGAAACAAATATCTCCAGTTTAATTTCTTACTGCTGAACTGTGACTGACTTGCCATGTCAGACTTCTTCCCTGACTCAACTCCTGCCCTGGGCTAGACCACTGCTGCTGTTCATCACCACATCTTGCCCCATTTCTCAATGCAGTCACCACTGATGATTTTCCCAAGGAGCTCAAGGATCTATTTCTCAACCTAATAAGGGAGCACAGCTTATGATGCTTCCTACAATGTTCTCTGATCCTAACCAAGGGGGCTCAGATGTCACTCATCCTGTGATTTCCAGACCAAGCCAGATGACATAAAGAGGGTGACAGCTTTGGTGATGAGGATGCCTATCCCAACAGGGGATAGGTCATCAAATTGCTGTCATCAATTCTTTTCCCATTATACTTAGCTGGTAATAAATTTTTATTCTCACTTTGACATACTACACTGCAAACTTGTTCTTTCATGTACCCGTTGCATTTTATTTCACAGCAAGGTAGTGATTTTCATGGCATCGTTGTTGAAGTTTGCCCTGTGTGCTCTCAGAGCAGGACAGTGTGGACACTTTGCAGGGGGACACTTCACCTCTTGGAGGGAAGGCACTGGGTTTCACATATCAACCACAGCCAACAACTCTATATAAACTCCAGGTCCTTTCTTTTCTGAGATTTAGAAGTTACATCATCATCTAATTGCTACAGAATTATAGAGTAGGAAGCACAGGACTGAACCAGCTCTAAAGAAATAAGCAACATTTTTTAAAAAAAGCAACATAAAGGCCACTTAGTGGTGTTTTATTTCTGTTCTATGTCCTTGTCAAGATAATTTACTGACTTATTTAAAATAGTTCATCATCAAATTCTGCATTAATCTCCTGACCTTGCTATTCTCCAAAAGATTGTTAAGTTCATTATTATGGCTATTGAAACCAATCTGTAGATGCAGAATTTCAAAAGGACCAGATAATTGTATAACTGGGAGTGTAACTAGTTATGCAAGATGAAGTAAAGAGGTCAAAAAAGTACTGTGCTTAAAGGCATACAATAGATGGGTCAGGAAGGAATTACACTCTCTGTACAGCTTTGCAAACCTGGCTTCACTTCGTCTGTGAGGCAGAAGATACTGAAGGAGAAAAGAGTGAACTGCTCCTACACATTTTTCCTTTGAATCAACAAACCACTAAATCCCATTTGGTTTAGGCGCCACACACAGGAAAGACGAGCTCCTTTTTTAAGGAAAAGTTGAATTACAGAAATACATTTAACTCTAATATTTTATTCAGTCAGTTGCTGTAAGTTACAACAATACCCACTGAGAATTCCTCCATATCATCTAAGAGTTTCTTTAAACTACGTTAGGGTACAACCCATGGAGCTTTCCGGCTCACTGTATAGTTGTGTTGGTGACTGTGATCACAGCAACACTTTTCAGCTCTGTGCATGGGAACAATAAAATAGTGAGTACAAACCAAGCCCTTTGGACAAAGCAGAACTAGCACAAGGCTGGGGCTCAGTGCTGGGGAAGGGTCCCTCTGGACTGCTTTCACCTGAGGATCTATGGCCATGTCCAGAAGCAGCATGTTTATTTTTATATATAAATATAGATTTTAATTTATATGTGTATATATGTATTTTTAGATATTTACAATTTATATATATGTGTCTAACAGACACATTTCCATGTAATTTACCTTTTTTTTGTCCTTGTTATGGTTACAAAGATGTACTGGTTTAAAGGTAAAATGGTGGGAGAAATGACCTTGACTCAAGAGGGATTACAAGTCAGAGTTACAATTTGCTAACAAGATTACAATAAATACAGTGATACAGAGAAAAAAAAATTGATTTTAACCCATGAAAACCAGATGTATAACCCGGCAACCTGGGGCATGAACAGAATGGAGTTTGTTGGCACCTGTGCTTAGCACCGCACTTGGGCCCCCTGCACGCAAAGTGAAAGGAAAAGAAAACCTGTTGGTGAGGATGACAGTCGCAGTTTGGTCAAGAGTGGAATCTGCAGTCCTCTTGAGGTTCTGGTCCTCCTCCAGATCCCATGAGTGGCACCAGAAGTCTCCAAACCCCAAGATTATATATGATCAGGTTTAGGTGGAAATGCCCAATACTTCCCAGGGCAGGGAGTTTCACAGTGGGT
Organism: Dendrocincla fuliginosa; assembly: GCA_035047845.1. NCBI lineage: Eukaryota > Metazoa > Chordata > Aves > Passeriformes > Dendrocolaptidae > Dendrocincla > Dendrocincla fuliginosa. The sequence continues at coordinate 124,889 of JAWWMO010000030.1, read as the reverse complement.
GATTTAACTCTTATGACCTGTAGGATATTTTGGGAATCTTTGATAGTCTAGGTCATTCCAGTTGCCTATTGTGCTAGTCTCTTATAGCCCATTAGCAGACATGACCCCTCAGACTGGGTGTGGAGGTGCTAATGCTCACCCCCAGAGGGGGGAGTTATCATAGCTGAGTCATTGGTGTGAAGACAGAAACATTCCTGTGCCTCACAGGGTCCTTTAACACTTAGTTTGTAGTCTGAGGGGTCAGGCATGCCCTGGGCAGCTGCTGCAAATGGTCCATTATTAACAGTTCATCAAAAACGACACAGAGGGTGTAGAACACACAGTTTTGGTTACACCCACACGGTGATAAACTGGTCTTGACCACTGTAACTTGACATCAGAAAAGACAACCTCACTTGCAAATCTCTTACAGGGGAATGTGGAGGCCAATCCTACACATGCACATAGAAATGATCTTCAATAAGATGCATGCAGAATAAAAATACATTAAACAAAGCAGAAAACACCACAAAATTTTTTTCCCATCTATATGATGTTATGTAGACAGACTAATTCATGTAGAGTATTATATTGACAAGTATTACTATGGATACACTGCATGGTTAGCCCTCTTTGGCCCCTACAGGCACTTTTATTCCAGGCTGTCCTGGCTTTGCATGGTGTATGTGGGAGCAGCACTGCCTTCTTTGGTTCAGAGAACATGGACTTAGTGTTCAGATGCAGATTGTAGGCTGTCCATAAACTCATCCTGAGCAAGGTAAGCACCGAACATCATTACATCAGGCAGCAATATTTTATAGGAATGTATTTATTCACAGAAATAAGAGTTTTTAATCCCATTTAAGGTGATCATGGCTAACCGAGCAGAAAGAAAAAGAATACATGGCTCCAACCCTGACAAAGGAGAAATTCATGCATAGGTATCAGGTGCATTCACAGGCAGATCCTAGTGACTGCAGACAGAATGCCTCCAGACACTGCTACTTCAGGAGGATGCCTCACAATGACTGTGTGGTTCACTATGTGTCTCACTGAGTACAGAATCATAGAAACACAGAACCATCAATGCTGGAAGACACGTTCAAGATCATCCTGTCCAACCATCCACCCTTCACTACCACTTTACCACATCATTGAGCACCAGACCCAGATGCCTCCAGGGATGGTGACTCGACCACATTCCCAGGCAACCCATTCTAATGCCTGACCACTATAATAGTGAAATTTTTTCCCAAATATCTATTCTGAATCCCTCCTTTCTCAGCTTAAGGTCATTTCCCCATGTCCTCTCACTGCAGGCATGACAGCGGAAACCTGCCTTCACTTCACCACACTTTGCTTTCAGGGAGTTGTAGAGAGCGATGAGGTCTGCCCTGAGCCTTCTCTTCTTTAGATTGAACAAACCCAGCTCCCTCAGCCATTCCTCATAATGTTTTCTAGACCCTTCAGAAGCCTTGCTGCCCTTCGTTGGACACACTTCAGCTCCTCAATGTCCTTTTTAGAGTGAGGGGCCCAAAACTGAGCACAGTACTCAGGCTACAATATACCCCAGCACAGCCTCTTAGCAGTGGTGCCTTCACTTATCCAACATGGATAATGTGGATTAGGCAAGTCTTTTCCTAACTGCTGTTTGTAAGTGGTCTATACTACTTCAATCTAATTATCCATTCTGCTTCAAACCTGAGTACATAACACCATGCAGTGTCACAATGGGCATAAGAGTATGACCACACCAGTTATTGTAATATTGTATGCAAACATCAAGTAATGTTACTGTAAAAAAAATTTTAACACCCAGATGACTGTTTTTTTAAGAGATGGTATTTCAACAGTTTTACACTATCTTTTAGAAACATAATTAAAAGCCAATTTCCCTCTTTTTTTCTGATTTGGAACTTCAAAGAGAATATAACAACAGCAGTGAAATAAAGATTTTGATACCAGTAAGAGTTTTGTCTTCATGGATGTATAATTTAAATTGTCAGACTTTTGGAACAATTATGATATACAATATAGTCAGTCAATAATAACTGTGTCCCTCAAGACATCTACGAATTTGTTTTATTGCCTTTTTAATTTTTTCCCTTTCATTTTCTGAAATACAATCAGAGTTCAGTGACTTCATCTGAAAGGAACAACAACAACAAAGCTTTTGCTGTAATGATGTACAACAAACGAATCTCAATTCCTTAATTCCCCTCTTTCCCTTAATGGTGCCTCGTTTCAACTCATGGATTACACCCCAAAAGAATTAAATTATACTTGCAGTTACTTCACAAAAATTACATAGATAAAGAATAGAAAGCATAATGGTCCCTACACTTTCTGAAAAATAAAGCAAAAATAATAAATCATGGAAAGTTACTGTAAAAATAGAGAGTATGTTTGCAGACATCAAAGCTCTCTGCATCCTCAGAGGGAGAAGAAATGGCACTGAAAGACTATGTGTTTTTTTCTGCCACATGATGCTACACAGTACACAAAAGCAACCTTTCCCACTGGAGTAAGATCAAAGTTGCTGTTATGAAAGAATCACGTTCTGAGACTGGAAATACAGCAGGGTATTTTTATTCCCATTTAAGACTTGATCATGGCTAACAATATACTCCATAGTGAGAGGAATCCAAACCCTGGACACAGACCTGCCACATAAACAGCCAGACACATGTGGCTGAAGTGCCTTGGTATTGTCTGAAGAGTCAGCTTGAAAGTGATTTCCTAGCATTCATAGAGAAGGAAACACTTGTATAGGCTTTTCTTTTTCTTGTGATGAGAACAGTAATCAAATTCCCCTGTGTTGTACATCAGAAACTGCCCTTTGTCTTGAAGGACACATTCCTGCCCACATTCCTGGATTACCTTTGATCCTCTTTCTGAACCTTAGTGGTGCAGAGTATGTCCCACATCTCCTATTCTCATGAGATCCCAAGATAAAAGGCCAGCTTCTGCCATACCCTTCGAAAAACTTTCTGTAAGCTTTTAGAGTCAGTTTTAAAGCATTTCTAAGGGATCTACCATCCCAGGGACTTTTAGGAGTAAGCAGAGATCAGCCTCCTGGCCCATCCTAAAGCAAATCACTCAAAAGAGGCGCCGAGCAGTTTCAGCACAGTCTGTAAAGCCTGTCAAAGGTTTGAGAGACAAGAGCCTGGTTCTAGAGCACAAGAAAATGCCACATAGCAATCTCTCCCAATCATTTCAAAAGATCAGATGAGACCAACTGGTATGTACCTGTTCTTCCTTTGAGATAATCATTCCCAATTTCAACCAGTCCATTTTCATATTTTGGGTTTCTGGTTCACATCTCCAAAAGTAACTTGCACATAAAAACTGAGTAAACAGATATCATTCCATGTGATCAGAGCACACAAATGATGTTTGTACATATAAAATATATTTTTCTATCCCGAGAAAACTGGCATACTAAAAGGAAAATTATGTATCTCTGGGCAAGTCAAGAGACATCAAAAATAAATATTTTATAATACAACTAACTTTAAAAGAATCCTTACCAGAATTAAGACCATTGTACTTAAACTGAATGCTCATACTCAATTCCTACATTGTCCCTGATGTCTGCTTATATGTTAAGGGAGTTATGGAATGGTGCTTTGCCCAAGATTAAATTGCATGATTAAAAACAGATCTCTCAGCAACCCCTTCACGTTCCTTTCCCCTGTGGCGATGCTGCCCCAGATTCTGACCATGTTGGTGTTGAGACTGACTTGATTGGAAGAAAAACTTTCTCATGGAACCAGACAGTAACTGCCCATCTTTATTTCTCAGGGAATAAGCACTCAGAATAGCTCAGATGTCAGTAACAATTTTAATGTTACCGTTCACTTAGATGACCAGCAGACTTCTATATATATGAGAATTCATTTTGAGAGTATCATCACATGAATCTGTTTTCAAATGCAATACTAAATCTGCTATTAAGATATCAAGATGAGGATTCAAACACAAAGGTAGCTCTTTTTACATGCATGAGTATCCGATCAGGCAGATAGGATTATGCTAAAGTGTCCTAATATTAAAAAGGTAGATAGTCTATATCTGATATAACATAAAATATATTATATTAGTACAGATATACATAGATAGAGAAAGATATACCTATATAAAGAGAGAATACATATATATATATATACCTAATAACAAGATAAAATATAAATATATAACAATTCTTTGGCTTCTCGGTCTGAAACGTCAGTGAAAATATTTAAGACACAAGGTCATTTCCAAAACTGATTTGATCACAGGAGGACCTACAAAAAGGGGAGCCGTTTTGTTTTGTATAGGATGACTTTAGTGAGAACATGACTATTTTTGCATAATTAAAAGAAGACTGCGCATTCACATTAACAATCTAAATTAGTGTGAATGTTTTTTCCAGCAGCTTCTCATATGCAAGACTTTGTGCACAAAGATGCATGTGCAGACATGCAGAAAGCCTCTAAACCACCAAATATGTTTAAAACCCCTCAGTCTAGCACACCTGCTTTAGGGACCTAAATACAAAGAATGTAAGAGCAGGATCAAGCCATTTCACTGTGATTTCTGTAATTCCATCTAGATTTCAAAGTTATTATTTAAAATTACTAATTTGTCATTTAAGACACAAATACTATTAATAGCAGATTATATTTAAAATTGCTCTAACAGGTCTAACACCCACACAATGAATGATGCATCACAGAATGGGAACCCTGGGGAAATTTGATTCCCAGGTAAGAAAGCTTAGACTGTGAAGCTGCGCAAAGAAAGAGAATACCCAAACATTTGAACTTGGAATAATATTTTCTCCCAACAAAAGTCTACTTAGACAGTAGCCTCTCAGAATGAGGTAGGGAATTAACCTATATCCCCTCAATTTCTACTTTGCTATGGCTCATTTTTTCTTAGATGACTATTCACTGGCAGTGTGGAAATTCAGGGCACCAATAAAAAAACCCACAAATTGTCCTGGGGTTTTGATACTGTGCTGATTCTGAACCATTCATGATGGTTTTCATCTACAACCTTGCTTTTATAGCCTGGAGTTGGGGCATTAAATGAACATTAATGGAGCACTAAAACTATTTACCTTTGTGTTTATGCTATCCTGTCTCGTACACTTGTAATTAAGCACATGCCTTCATATGTCCCAGCAGCCTATGTCTCTTTCTTCTGTTCTAGTTCCCTGTCCTCTATCACTCCTATGACACTGTATACCTTTTTTTTATCAAATGAGTATTATACTGTTTAATTTTATGGTTAATACAATCTTAGCATAGAAACTTGGTTGTAAAAAAGCCACCCTGGACAACTCTACTTAAATTGTTGTCTATGCAAAACCACTCCCTTAAGAATTATTTCTATCAATCTTTTCTTTCAACTCATAAAAATGCCATTCTATAAGGATAACTGCAAAACTATTAACAGTTATTACATGCTATATAATATGGAAAAAGAAATATCTGCACTTGAAACCTACAGTTATCTGTAGCAGCACTGAGCCATTACTGCTTTTCCCTCCACACACCAGAATTGCCATAGCTCAAGGTTATATTAAAGTACCCAACAAATATTAATAAGGCAAGAGAAGGTCTGAAATAAGACCTTGGACATATCCATTTTCTCCATATCTAGGAGAGGACCAATAATTTTGTATTTAAAACATTTGCAAAAGTATAAGGAGTCTTTGCTACTGTGCCTCCCCAGCATCTTCACTGGGCTGTTCCCAGAGTACTTCATATTATTTGCAATAATATATTATTTGATTTAGTTCAAAACCTCTGAGAACACCTATTCCCCAGGTTTGCATGAGCTGCTTCCCTTAACAACATGCTCTAGTCATTGAAAAATCCCAATGAGTCTCCAGTTTTGGTGTGTTCCACTCAGGAGGCAAAAATAAATTATTGCAGAGTAAATAGTTCTGCTAGTGAAACTGCACTCACTCTGTGGGCACTTGTCTTAAATTGTGACATACAAATGCCCACTGCAAAGTGCTGCAGTAAAATTCTGGAATTCTCAAACTCTATTTTTACTTTCTGCAAGTAGAGGCCTCAGCAACAAAAATAACACTTTTCAGCAGTGCTTTCTTTCGCTGCTTATTAAGGGGGTTCAGACTATTTATCTCAAACAAAGAATTTTAGAAGACTTTGGATCTGAGTTCACTAAATATGCCCAGGATAATGAGTACTTTAGGATAAAAAAGTATTGTGAGTTGTCAAGAGCCCCAAGCCCCTGGACTACAAAAGAAGAAAAGATATGATCTAGAAACATCTCCAGAATTGTCTTCACTGTTCAGCAGGGCCTTTCATGCTGCTGTCTCTCTTTGATGAGGTCTGTGTTAGTAAGAGGAAACAGAAGACTTTTGTGAGTAATTAGCAAAGTACAAGAAGAGATGTCATGTCCTCAAGGAGGATGAAAGCTGCAGAGAATGCCCAACAGGTAAATATGCTCCACAACACAAATAAAAGCCCATTCTCGGGCTCCTCACTCAACATATGCCAAGAAGCATTTGCAGAATATTGTCTCAGATATAGACCTCACTCTTGCCACAATGAAAGTTTAAGCTGCCTTATATGGAAGGCAGAAGATCACTGCAAATTACAGAAATAGCCCAGTCATTGATCATTCCAAAAAGAGATCATTCCAGAGAGAAAGATTTCCCATTTCTGTCAGGAGGACAAAATAAGAGCAAAGATCTGCTATTAGTCACCAGCAGACCTTTTCAATACAATAAAAATCTACCATTAATAGTCTATTCACTGAAAAAATCATCTGGCTCATCACTGCTTTCATTTTGGATGAGTTAAACTGTAACAAGGCATACACTCAGGCAGGCTGGGTTGTCATGTATGCAGGCCCTCTCTCTAAATAGAAGCCCCTCAAGGCCTCCCAACTTAGGGTCTGTTGTGGGTTTCTCTGATTAGGGGGTTTTTTTATAAGAGGAAGATTGGCTTCTGTTGGGAGCCTCTGGAAGTTTCCCTCCATCCTATAGAGCAGAGCCAATGAAGGCCAGCTCCGAGGAAAACTTCCTGCTTTTGAACCATTAAGTTACGCCCCTGCATGAAAACATGTTTAAGAAGTTGTTGCGCAGTTAGAAATTGGCAGCCATGGGTTAACAACATCACAACGCAGACATCAAGGCCATCGGGGTGCAAAGACCCCCCGTCGGAGCAGGAGGAGACATGAAAGAAGCTGTTACCTCGTGAGAGGCCCCCAAGATGGAGCGGAGGTCCTGCAAAGATTTGCAGCTGAGACCCCTGGAGGGAGAAGCCCATGCTTAGCAAGAGGCCCCCAAGGTGGAGCAGAGTCTTGCAAAGTTTTGCGGCAGAGACCCATGGAGAGAGAAGCCCACACTGAGCAAGTACAGCCAGCTTTTCATGAGAGACTGTACCCCATGGAATGACCCACAAGAGAGCAAAGGATC
>JAWWMO010000030.1:101779-116825 GCA_035047845.1 Dendrocincla fuliginosa | reverse complement strand
TAAGTTCTGCTTTGCCCGTGGTATTAATCAAAGCTCCTCTTTTGGTTGTTATCTCTAGCTGTAAATTCCTAGCTGTTATTTTTTTTTTCTTCCCTCTGGAAGGCAAAAAGGGGGGTGGGGGTGGAAAGAAAGGCCTTGAAAAAGCTTTGCTGGACACCAGGCGTTTATCCAGGGTCAAACCATCACAGGGTGAAACCAGTCAAAATAACCCAGCAGAATATTGCCTTTCCTAGCTGTCTCACTTTCAAGTTCAAATCAATCAAGTCTATTACCGTCTAGAAATGATGAAGCACATAAACATGAACTGATCAATAACTAAAGTCAGGACCTGATATTCTGTAGGGCAGAAATGAGCTCCAACCTGTTCAGGGTTGAGCTTGACAGCTTTTTTCACTCGAAATGCACAATGGATGATGGAACTCCCTATAGTACATGTCCATAGAGAGCCCAGTACGTAAGAGTGGGCAGCAGCAGCAGCTCACGTAACACAACTCCACGGCAGATGAGCTGCTCCAAAGCAATATGACCACAAATGTAAGCTTTACCACAGCTTCAGGCACAAAAGACAGCAAAACTGAGGTTGTCATTAGAAACAAACTTCTTGAAAACCCAGGGTATTTCTTTGATGCCAGTTTTGTGTGAATTGCAGTAAGAAAGTGTCTTCTGCAAATGTTTTCCTGTCCATTTGCAACACCATGGTTGTTCTCTCATCCAGGGTGAGAGTTTATTTCCAATGTCAAAGCTGAAAGAAAAGGAAGGCTAAGCGAGAAACAGAGAAATGAGAAAGAAGAAATAAGATTGTTATAATCCTTTTGTTCTTCATTACTGAAAATTTCAAAGTCAAAGGGAATTTTGCCTTCACATTTTGCCCAGTCTCTTCCTGACCCACATCTAAAAGGAAAGAGGAAATTCAAAAGGAGAAAACAATTTACAATATTTGTGGTTTAGTGCTGTCATGCCCTACTCTTCTGAGGAAGTCTTTGCTGGTTTTACCACAAAACACCTGGCTACACTGAGGCATCACACTATACGCTGTGATATTTCTGTAGATAGGTGCTGTTCTGTTGAAACCCTATAAGATGCCAATGTAAATGAAAAGCCAAAATCTTGAAAGGAGAGATGCAAATATTGCTACACATTGAAACTTTTACTTATTTTTAAGCCATCCAGTGTCTCTGTATCAAAGATAATCAGAAAATGTTATGCATATGACAGATATCAATAGTGAAGGCTCCTTCTTGAATTACTAATATGTAATAACAGCAGGCAGGTCAAGAAGTATTCTCAACACTTCCTTTAGAAATTAGAAAAAAAAAATTATGAAATTTGAGGTGCAAATGACCAGGCTAGGAGTCACCTGGCCTCAAAAAGATTATTTCCTTGGAAACCTCTAAGAAAAACCACAGAGGTTGCAGTGCAGCCTGAGGCAGGGCAGACTGCACCAACAACAGTAAGAACTCTACATCTGCTCAGGTAAGGCATCCTCACAGCTCTGTGCTCTCTGTGAGGGAATTAAAAATTTGCAACTAAGTTGTTTTCATCCAAGTTATAAACATTAAAAAAAAAATCAAAATTCATCTTGTATAGCTCAGTAGAGGTTAGTTACAGTTAATTAATTCCTGTGTTTATGTGTTCTTACACACCAGATGGCTTGGTGAGCTATTCAAGCACTCCCAAACGGGACATTTTCTGGCAAGTTCCTTATGGAGACTGGGCACCACTGGCAGTTTGTCAGCAGCTTTGTACGACTACAAACAATGAATAAATAATGCTGACAGCCTCAGCTGTTCTTCTGTCCCAGGAAATGTGTTTCCATCTTGATAAACTACTTTAGTGAACATAATAAAAATGGAGATCCAAACAGGCTTGGATTGGATGTTTATCCATAACCTCAGAACCTCCCTGGAGCCTAACTCCAGGGAAGCCATTTCCATGGAAATTCTAGCAAGACACCATTATAAATGAATAATCTGGCTTTAGATCTAACTACAACACAAAATGAAGAATCACTTTAGCATCTGTGTCTTCCATGCATTCCACAGGAAGAATGAGGCATTCACTTCACAGATGAAATGGCAAGCACCAAGATTTATATAAAACCTCTAAAACCTTCTTGGTAGAGGTAACTAACAGCTAAACTTGGAGAGCACATAAGCATAAAAGAGGGCAGAAAACCGAACTGTCAAAAAGTCAGTGTTCTATAATTTCCTGCAGAAAAGTCAAATCTATGATGGGGGGGAAAAGGACTATTTATGCAAATAATTGTTGAAAATAGTCAGGAATTATTAAAGAAAGAAGAATTTGATTCAAGAAAGCCATGCAATCTGCAGCTTCCATGTGTGTCTCTGCTGTCAGTCTCTTCTCAGACAGTGTTTTTTTCATCTTTGAATGAAGAACATCTACTTATTTCCAGTCCTTTGTCACAGTTACATCACTGCTTTACATTGAGTAGAGGCCACAGGTGAGCTGATAAATGATCTTCATGGATTTTTTGGACATCAGGGATTTGAAGAGGAGTTCTTGCAAAAAAAAGTATTCAGGCTGTAGGGTTTCAGGAAGTTCTCATGAAGTTAGATTGATCTCTCCATTAAATTTAATTGAAATTAGATCTGGTCTTCACTGAACATGAGCACAAGCCTGCCCCAGCTGGTTTCTAAATATCTGTGAAAGGGGCTTCCATGCTGAAAAGCGTTCCTTTGAATAAGGGTGTCTCAAACAACATCCCCCTGCAGCAAACCAAACAGGCTGAACTTGTTAAGGACAACTGCTGACTCACACAGCAGTAAAAAATAAGTGGTGTTACAGCCAGAGTTGGTAGACTATTTAGGGACAGGCAATTTTCTCTCTTGCTTACATGTTACCCACTAAGAGACTGTAATTGCAACAAATATGTTTGTAGCTCACTGTTTTCATACACGTAGGGGGGTTTTCAACAAGCTGAAAAATCTCATATCCATCCATACTTAATGCTATTATTTAGACTAGTTTTAAATCTGCTAAAAGTAAGAGTCATCGAATAGGAGATAGACTCAGCATAGTCCCCAAACCATCCCACATGGAGAATGCATGGCTGCTGCTGCAGGATCACCTCAGTCACAAACCTATTGCTCGTGGTTGTAACAACAACCACGTAACAAATTGCTTTTTCATAAATAAATTTTGGGGTATTGCACAACATATTCAAGAAACATCAGAAGATAAAACAGGAACAACAAATGACACAACATTTTAACCTTAACTATTGCCAGTATTTAACTTTAACTGTTTCTAGGATATGGCTATAATCTCCAAACCAAAAAGACATCAGTCATGAGGACTCTGTTCTCCCAGATAGCCATCAGCTCAGGAGTGACACCTCAGCTCTTTCATATTGCTGCAATATTCAGAGTAGAGAAGACAGCTCATGCTGTGTTGCTGTGGTGGTTTGGTACCTGAAACCCTGCTGGACTGCTGAGGATGCAGTTACTTCATAAAGATCACCTGGACTATGTTCTTCCCAGTGGGAAAGGTGGCGGTTTGAACTCCCTTTAGGTTGTGCAGTTGGCAGCAAGCCCTTGAGAGCTACCTGGGATGTGAACAAGGATGTTCCAGACCAGCAGTGCTAACAAAGGGTAGAACAGGATGAGGGCAGGCACCCAGACAGAATCAAGATTTTAGAGCGCAACAGAAATAACTGGTTCTCTGGACAGAGAGAGTCAGGTCTGCACTATCATAAAGCAGCTTCCTAAGGCACACACACACACAGAGCCAGAAACGCATTTCAACTTTGCAGGGAACAGAAATGTGATTTTCTTGTCTAACTTGAGTTCTGAAGCAAATAGCATTTCCCTGGGGAACAGCAAGTGCCAGCCAGCATTTGTAACCTCAAGGTAACTGACTGAATTTGGGAAGACTATTGTATCCGGGCTGAATTAGATGCTAATATTTTTTGGTTTGTGTTTGGCCCAGCCACCTGTGAGGAGTTGTTCTTTTCCTGCCAAGTTACGGGAACACAGACTGATAAAGACATAATTTGTCCTTGAAGGAGGCATTTTTGTGCAAACTAATTGGGCTCTCACTATTGGCTGATGGCCCTTCAAGGGCACTTGAAGGAGAAAGAGAGGATGAGGAGGATGAAATAAGCCCCCAGACCCATTTAGTAAAGACCCCATGGAATACACTACACAGGCACAGAAATCTATACATGTGCAGAGGGTCCCCCTTACATAATGGGGCGGAGGTGCTGAGGATCTCTGTTGGGGAGGTGCTGAGGATCTCTGTCTGGGAGGTACTGGCCACACCTGCCCAGGTAGACATCTTTTGTCAAATTAGATAAAAAGCAGGTGGCTCATTCTCGGGGGGCTCACTCGCTTCACATGACAGGACAACGTTGCCTTCTGGTGGGGATGCCCACTTTTGCTAGGAGCCAGCTGGCCTCTGAGGATGCAGCCACTGCTCTGGGAAGTCTGGGCATTCTGGGGTCGGTAAGACAGCCCTGTGGGAAACACCTTGGAGGTTTGGGTGTTTATACCTGGGAGCTTATTTCCCCTTCTCTCTCTCGGGTTTCTTCCTGTTCACTTGGCTACTTTCTGTAATAAAACTACTATTTGGGCTAAGCTTTCAGTAGTGTCCTAGTTTCAGTTTCAACAGCCTTTCAGACCCCGTTTTTCCTGGAACAACTATAGTCCTTTATAATAACTTTCTGTCTCCAGCTTTCCAGCTTCACCTAAAAAATAATTTACGAGCTTTGAGCAGATAAATACTCCCTTCTTTTCGAAGGAGTTACACCCTTCTGCTAAGGAAGCCGCACTCATAAGCGTCCTTTCGTTCACTTCTTTTTGTAACATTCGCTTCATACACATCTGTCTTGACATAGGACAACACAATTATGCATGACTGAGACACTTACAATTACTAGATCCTAGACCCCAGGAACACAGACACCTCCATACACAGAGGCATCACCTCCCACCTCTGTTACTGTCTGAAACGGGAACAGACTCTGATTGCAATAAGATGGGACCTCCCAACAAAACTTTGAAATGTGAAAATCAGAGGGAGGGGAAAAAAATCCCAAACAGTTGAGTTTGAATAAAAACGAAACAAGAAGTGGGACAATAAAAACTCCTAAATAAGTAACAATCACAGGTGAAATTTCAGAGTCCAGGAACATTTAAAAAGAGCCCTCTTATCTACAAGGAAGGAGATGGATTTAAGCACAATGGAGACACAAAGGAATTAGTGATTTTTTTTTAAATGTTGCCGTGAAGCCCTGAAGATATCGAATCTCCTAAATATCATTCAAGTAAACCAGGATGAGAGGGCAAGCTATTAACCTCAGGTTTGCAAGTCTTAAGGATATTGCAATCCCAAATACCCTTGTTGGGGGACAGGAATATTAAAGACTCCTGCAGAAGAAAGGAGAACCCACTGAAGCATTTCTGACTGCTCTTAAGTTAATGAGACAAAGAAAAACCATGTTACTTTGGCAGCTTTTCTTATAAGACAGTGGCCATTCTCAAAGAAGAGAATACTGTCAAATAGAGGTCTACAGGCAAAGCTGCCTTCAGAAAAATCATATTCTGTTGAATGGAAATTATATAGTGAAAGTAAGGCGAAACTAGATTAGAGACTCACCATTTTGAAGGGCAACTGAAAGCCAGAAAGTCATAACTGCAAGAATTCAGAAGGGATTTCACAGGTCAAAATGCAAGACAAATTTGAAAGGAAGGATCACAAAAGATATAACAAAAGTAGAGGACCAAATAATTTCCAGCCTTTCAAAAACCCTGTACCAAAGCTGCAGAAATAACCATTGAGAAAAACAGAGCCCACCAGTGGCAGATGCAGAGGAGAGCAGCACAGAGGTGCACAGGGACAGCCAGGGGCATGGCCGTCAGCAGTCTGGAAAACAAGAGCTGAGATGATGTCTTGGTACTCTCAACAGAAATAATGCAACATCATTTGACAGGACTCTGACTTACCTGAGTGTTCATGGCTTAACTTGAAAATCTTGTTGAAATCTGCATTAAAAAACTCAATAACTTGTGAAATAAAAAACAGAACACAAGGACAGTTCCTACCAAAAGACTAAGTCAGATACAAGCAATGGTGAGAAGCAGCTAGGCTGGTTATAAATACTGGGAATATCGGGACTAAAAGCATGTGTAGCTTGGTCTTGATTCAGTGAGCAGACAGTATGAGACAGAAAAAAATTACTGAGTACCCAAACCAATGTGGAATACAATTGCAAAGTCCCAGGAAAACACAAAACTCCACAGAAGGTCCTGAAGGTCAGTAGGACTACAGTAGCAGAACAAAGTCAGCCCACACTCACCTCATCTCAATCTATGCACATGATCATAAGGCAATGCTGAAGGTGTCATTACTGCTTATGTGCCATTGAATTTCTTAAAGTTAAGAGAGTTTATACTATTTATTTTAAAAGGAATGTGTCCTCAAACCCATTCAATCAGTTCTGAACATCTCAGATCATGATTTCCTCAGCATGTTTCAAACTTAGCAGGAAGACACAACAGCTCACACTCTGTCCAGCTCTCCCAGGCCCAAGAGAGCAGTATATCACTTCACTGTCTTGTTTGCAATTTGAAGATTATACTTACACACGAGTTTTGGAAGACTCAGGCCAGATCCTTAGGTTCAAATTAACACAGGTCAGGAACCTGGATATGAATAATTGAATTTACACAAAGAGAACGTCAATGTGACCCTTTCAAATACAGCTGCGTGACTACATAAAGAATTGACATTTCTCCTAGTTGCCAGGACACAGCCTGCTAAAGGACATAACCACGTACACTTATGCAAAAAGAAGCTTTTAGTGGTTTTAATAGGTATTGACTATGCTCTTTCTATTTTCTAATAGGGGTGCGTATTATAACAAACTTCAATTTAAAATTCCACTGAAATTAATGAATTCTGCATGACAAAAAGGGACTTGCTGAGCTGATACAAAAGTTTTTGAAAATTAATCTGAGGTTCAGTTGAAAAGTTAGTTAATTTCAGTGAATCCAGTTATTAACACAGATTCTGAGTTTCATCAGTATCCTGGTCAAACAGAACCACAAGCAGAACCTCACACGAAGAAAGGGGAAACCAGAATGTCAAGAAGCGCAACACTGAAGGAGGTTGGGGGAAGGATGTGAAGATGATGGCACAACTGTTTCTTCTCACTATGTGAAGCAGGACTATAAACACTCTCCTTGCCATCCTTGATGTCATTTGTTTATGCCTTTGTGATGAAAGGACATCCATAGTACTTGGCATCCCTCTTCATTATAGCAGAACTATAGAAGATAACCACTGGGGCCAAATGGAAGACATTATGTGTTCATTAAGTCCAAAGTGATGAATGAATTAGAAAAAATTGCCCTGATTGGCTGCTGCATGCCAGGCCACAGACAGGTGCAATTAGAGGCAGACAAAAGGCATTGAGGACAGCAGGCAGGGACATCTCTGGGGACAGGGCACAGAAGCATGTTCTTCTAGGACCTCCTCTGGGCTGCTGGGCTGTTTAGCCTCAACTTTTTGACACCTCCTGGCAATCATTACCAACTTTGCTTCAGATTTTGCACATGAGAATTCTGCTTTCTCACTTTTCAGTCAAGAAAATCCTCTTTTGCACCATGCCCAAACTGCAGAGAAGGGAGTGAAAAATTAAACGAACCTAAAAAGTGATGAGCAAATCATCCAAGGAGCAAAGCACAGGCACAAATCAATAGAAATCTGAATCCAGTTAGGCACATTGCTGCTTTCTTGCACAAGTAAGACAATCTTCTCCCTGCTGCTCTGACAGAAGGAAACCTTGAAGATTTTCCATCAGCAATTTTCCGCAGAACTTGTTGTTCAGAAAATTTTTTATGCTCTAGAAGCACACAGAGAGATTGTGGTTGCAATGCTCCCCTGGATGCTTAGACTTGACTGCAGGGCCAGGAGCCCCCACCATCTCCAGCTGTAATGGAGCAGCTCACTGCCCAAGGAGCTGTGGTTTATGCAGTGCAGCTCAGCTGCTCCCAATGGTAAAACTTCAACACTACAGGGCTGTCTGTAGTATTTGCTTTAGGAAAATAAACATCTAACTATGAAAGATTATATGAAAGGTACAGATAGGTGTTATTTCTACAGTCAAGAATATTTCCAACTTCAGAAAACAAAACCAAAATTCTAGCAAACCAGACCATATATTGCTGTGTCATCTGTCTTTGTGTTCATTATTCATCTCATTTCTAGCACCTCAGAGCTCCTGCACCATCAGCACAGTTCTGTTGCTGCAGTAGCAAGAAAAATGTCATTCATTAAACAAAGAACTTTTACTGAGAGATGTAAGGTACAATGGGTCTTCATGCTAAAATACCTGATCAGTCAAATTGTTACGGTCAATGGCTCACTGTCCATATGGAGATCAGTGGTAAGTGGTCTCCCTCAAGGATCAGTGTTGTGAATGATACAGCAACATGGACAGTGATATTGTGCACACTCTCAGCAAATTTGCCAACAATACCAAGCAGTGTGATGCAGTCAAGGAAAGGGATGACATCCAAAGGGATCTTGACAGGTTTGATGCAAATCTCATGAAGTTCAACAAAGCAAAGTGCGAGGTCCTACACCTGGATTGGGGCAATTCCAGGCACACCTACAGGTTGGGAGGAGAAGTGATGGAGAGCAGCCCTGCAGAGAAAGACTTGGGGGTGACGGTTGATGAAAAGGTCACCATGAGCCAGCAGTGAGCACTTGCATCCCAGAAAGCCACGGGAATCCTGGGCTGCAATCCAAAAGAGTGTAGGCAGGAGACCAAGGGAGGGGCTTCTCCCCCTCTACTCTGCTCTTATGTGACCCCACCTGGAGCACTGAGCACAGTTCTGGTGACCCCAGCAAAAGGACATGGAACTGTTGAAGGAAGCCCAGAGGAGGGCCATGAAGTTGATAACAGCACTGGAGCACCTCCTCTAAAAGATAAGCTGAGAAAATTTGGGCTGTTCAGCCCGGAGAAGAGAAGGCTGAGTGCAGACATCAGAGCAGCCTTCCAGTATCTGAAGGAGGCCTAGAGGGAAGCCAGGGAAGCCAGAGAGGGACTCCTCATCGAGAACTGTAGGACAGGACAAGGGAGAATGGCTTCAAACTAGAATAAAGTAGGTTTAAATAGATATTAGGAAGAAATTCTTCCCTGTGAGGGTGGTGATGCACTGGTCCAGGTTGCCCAGAGAGGTTTTGGATGTCCCATCCCTGACAGTGTTCAAGGCCAAGTTGAATTGGGTTCAGGGCAGGGGGTTTGGAATGAGATGATCTTTAAGTTCCCTCCTAAACTTGTTACCTGTGAAGCTGGTTTGACTTACCCTTTACATTACTTTAAAACAGGTGTCTTTTACTTTCACTATTTCCTCCTGCCATGACAATGCCATGTTTCTCTGTTAGCCCAGCAACCTTGAAGAAGCTCCGATAAGGGAAAGTGGTGTGAAGATGATGATAAAAGATGAAGTAAGGGGTCTTAAGACCTCCAATTCAGTTCTAGGAGAGGTGTGCCATGGGGCGGAACCAAGGGAAGTTCTGAGTATGGACATGTCTTAGATTGGATGCAACTTTTATACTTGAAAATTGAGTAGTGTTATAAAATTAGTATGCTGCCACGTAGAAAAGGCTTTTTCCAGCTCCTACACCTTGTTGACATTTCTCACTCACACACACACACACATAAACACGCACACACACTCACTCTGCTGCCCAGCCTGGTGTGGTGCCCTGTATTCCCCCTCCCCCGAAAAGGGGGAGTGGGGGGGGAGAGCTCAGAAGAGCTCTGCTTGCAAAAGGGGTTTTTTCCCTCTCTTGCTCTCCTGAGGCGGGGGGAGAAGATGTTTCCCCTCCCTTGTTCTCCTGGACTGGACCTCAAGAACCTTAAGTCCTGCTTGAAGGAAGACGAGATCGGTAATGGGAACTGGGTACCAGCATGAGTGGCTGGGGGATAGCTGAGCTGCAGGGAAGCAGCTGCAAAAGGGAGTTTCTCCCTGGTTTATAGTGGGTTAGGAGGTGAGCTGACTTGGACCCAGATGTTGCAAGAGTCAGTGTTCCCAGCCTGTGGGTGAAAGGGTCTTTCACCTGGGAGGGGCAGGTTGTTGTCCCTTGTTTGCTTCGGTAAGACATGGCAGAGTGGCTCAGGGGTTGGCTGGAAACAGCCGGGAATGAAATGAAACGGCCACCTTTCGGATTAATTTACTCTGCATGTTTGAAGTGGTGGTGCTTGGGAAAGAGTTCTCATGGTATTCCTGAGGCCGTGAGTTCAACATAGCACCGGTCTTTTCTATCTGTTACTTGTTAACATGTATTGTACTTTTTTTATACTCTTTTATACTCCTTTATATTCTGTACCCCAAAACCCTATAAGTGAAAGAACTCTTCTCTACTTTACCCACATAAAGTTGTCTTGGAAAGTTTTTTTCCCCTTTCCTTAAGGCAACACCTCAAAAACCAACCACCCACACAGGCTCCTCTGCTAGGTCAAATAACACTTCACCTGTGGCACCCCAGCATCAAGCCGGCCTTGGTGTATGTGGCACTGCCCAGAGGCTGTGTTAGGTGGGGGGCTCCTGCTCACAGCTACCTGCCAGGACTGAAACTCCAGAATTGCCCACCAGGGGTGCTGAGCAACTGGGAACAGTAATTACACCGTTGTCTTTAGGTTTTACTGCAAATCTGATCTCATGCACACAGGAGGCAGTGTCATCAGAGGAAATGCCTTTCTGTAAAAGCTCTGACATTAGAAAAAATAAAATTCTACCAAGAGTGAAGCAGTAAGAAAAATGCTAGCAGAGGAAGTTATTATAGGTGATACCTGAGTGCTCTCAGGAAAGAGCAGCCTGGGAAGCTTTACAAGCTAAGTATCAGCAGTGCGGTACAGAGTTAAAGAGCTAACGTTTGTGTATTTCCTTCACATAGAAAAATACTTTCAGTAAAGCAGCAAAGATGTCTGTATACATCTGCTATAAATATTTAACAACTCCATATCAGCTTGAAACAAGCAGGCTGAATAGAGCCATCATTTTGAAGCAGTCTGTTTCCAACAGAGCAGACACAGGTAACACTACCCTCTGCTGTAGGAAACCACATAGTGCCTGGCTGGATGGCACTGCATCCAGCATAGCCAGCAGCCCCAGGGAAGCCTCTGGACACCACGTCCTCCTGACTCACGGTGGCACACTGCTGGTTTCCCTGGGGAGCCCCCCTTGACCCATCCCAGCTGCTGCCCTGAAGCTGCCATGTGGGTTAAGAGGGCAGCAGGGAGTTCTGAGCTTCCCATGGCTCTGACATTTCCATTCAAAATGCATTGACCTGCATAGCTTAAAGCGTGTCAGTACTGAAATGCTGAAATAGATTTGGGCTTTTGTTCTTGTTTATATTAATTTATAATTTATGTTATATACAAATGATTTCTAAATTATGTTCAGTCTTTTATTACCCTTTCCTCATGCCACAGTCTGTTCACTGTTCAAATTCCAAAGTTCAAATTCCAGACATAAATATTTACTTTCTGGAAGGCTGAATATAGTTGCTCCGTTGCAATCAACAGCCTAAAATCTGAGTCTACAGCTCAGGGTGTGCCCTACAGAGCACAGGCCAGGGCTTCTGAAGCATTTCCTCTTCCAGGGTACCTCAGCTTGTGCTGAAAGATCTCGCCTAACTTCTCAAGAATCCTCTTCTCTCCATCAGGATGGCATACAGCATGCAGACAGCAGAGAGCACTGTTTTCAGCCTTACGAAGCTCCCCAAGAAATTCCCGACTCCCAGGCTAAGGATGGGCAACAGAGATTAGCAGAGAGAGTCAGATGCTCCATCGTACCCTGCAGCAGTGCATGTGTGTGCTCACACGGCAAACGAGGAGACATTTAGCTGAAAAGGGCAGTCACAGTCACAGTCCTGGAGCTACCCTGCAATGAAAAATCATGTTACCTGATAGTCTGTTTCTCTAGTAACTCTTGCACTCAAAGGCATGGGAAGCCACACACCTTTACATAGGTCAGGACAAAAGGTGATGGCACCACACCTGTGAGTGAAGGAGATGGGGCAAATACATTCAGCCTAGAGATCCTTTCACAAAAATCACACTTGCACATCTATTAATCTTCCTAAACCCTCTCCACACAGAAGTATACATCACCCCTCTGCTTTCAAACTGCTGAAAAAGCCTGCAATAACTGTTTTACTTACAGCTCAATCCAAAAGAGTCATGTCCCTTTCTGCATGCCATTTTCAGTCACAACCCCAGACTACAGTGCTGAGTCTCTCACAAGAATGCCTCAGACTACAAAAGCTACCCAGAGAAATATTTGCAGCTAGAATAGCCCACAAATAAACCTACTGAGACAGGAGAATGAGCACAGGGAAGGTATTTCACTGAGTAATACATAATTAAGATGGGAAAATCCTTCCCACAGCTGTTGTAATTTAAACTGTGTCAAAAAGTGACCAAAAAACCTTTTGGACATACAAGCAATGCATGAAGTCTTATTAAAGGTCTTACTTTTAGAATTCAATAAACTTCTACCATACTGATCTCTAGATTAGGAGTTTACTTAGGGAAGTACCTGGATATGCTTGCCATGCTCTGAACAGTCTTTCCATGGCACCTGGTATCCACACCACCCAAAACAGCTACCGAGTCTAAAGGACATCTGGGCTAACCCAGTATGGTAGCACTTGTGACCAAGAGAAAACATTTTAGAGATTGCACAGTTATTAGAAGAAAACTATACAACTACAAGGTTTCTGCAAAAACAAGCAAGGGTTTATGTTAGTCCGAGCCTCAGCTTTATCTACGCAGAACAGTCAGTAAATGACATTTGAATTGGTGTAGTCATTATGCATTACACCCACTTATTCCCAGTGCTGATGGTCTTCAGTCAAAACTGAACTACCCTTTGTTGATTTCAGTTTATTTCATTTTGAAAAGGAATAAAAGGAGAATTACAGGTATATGAATCCTGAGAAAGAGTATCAGCAGTCTGGGGTCTAATGCCCTGTAACAAAACCATACTGACTTCACACATTAGGTCAGTATGCCATAAACATAGTTAACCTAAGATAACAAACAGGCAAAGATCTGAAAGAGAGCTACTTTGGAGCCTGAACAGAAGAATTCTGGCCACAGGAACAATTTCCTAGGGACCCCACAACTCAGGAAGATCAAGCTGCCCCCCTCAGGAATACAAACCCTGTGTTCCTGTAATATTTAATTTTAATTTTCCACCTGTAATGCAGAAATAACAGCATTTCTTTTTGTCACAACATCTGTGCAGAGATGAGCTTGTTAAAGACTGAGATGCCCAAAAGCTACAACTACAAAAATCAGAAGCAGCTGAAGGAGATCTCTTGAACTTCAGTGGGAATTTTTGGAACTACTTTTCAGCTACCAGGTAAACACCAACTTCTCTGAAAGACTCTGAAGAATATCATTCAGACTTAAGCAAGACCACTTTAGACAAGCAGTTGTAGCACCAAGAATGAAAGAGCAATTCTGTGCAGATAACTGATACTGAGTATGCCACTTACAACTGCTACTTCCTTGGCTGCTCTAGTTTTTTATCAGGCAACTAAGTTCCCAAAACTCACAGGCCACACTGTACAAGACTTGATGGTTTTAAAGACCCATAAGACAGTATTGCTCAGCAAATGGTGAACTTATATATCCAGCATTTCATTCATTGCCTGCAAAAGAAGGCTGGTGGAATGATGCTTCCCTGGCTTTGCTCCAACAGGGCAAATCTGAGCTTCATGCTGTTGAGTCTGAAAATGAATTCAAAGATGTAGCACACCACAGGTACTAATACAACTCTTTTGCTTATGTGTAAGGCATAAACTAATAACACCCTCAAATGATTGCTGTATCTGACTATGAGAGTGCTTTTTAATTCTATTACTTTTCATTCAAATTTCATTATTGAAGACAGAAGGGGAAGAAAAGCAATTAATGGGAAAAATAATAAACAAAACCTATGTAGATAAAAAATCACCCATGCTCGTTTGACCCACTGCTACAGGCAGATTAGATAATAGGAGAAGCAGGCAAAATTTTCTGAGTGTTATGTTCTATTGCAAGCTCAAAATCTTAAAAATCAGTCCTTCAGTATAATGAAACATTACTATAATACATAATATTCATTATAACAAATACACCACAGTGCAGCATGCTATTCTCTTGCCCACCTCTTAAGCCTGGGTGCCAGATCTGGGACCTTTCATTAGAGATTTACACCCAGCTTTGCTGAAGATACACTTTCTCGCCAAGGGCTTGTTTTCTTTGCTTTAGTGGAATGAGGGACAGGGTTAAAAATTAGAAGAGACTAAGAATTACAGGGTAAAATCCAGCTGCTGCTCCATGGATGGAATGTGGTCAACGTGCCCCACAAAGATTCCCCAAACAATAATAAGCACCTGCTACAGGGGATGGGATGGAATGGAGAGGGGAGTAGTGTGGAAACAACACAGCCTCCCTGGACAGACATCTATCCAGGAGGGGAACATGGTGATACTTTCTAGTTCAAAGGCCATACAGCATCTGTCACCAAGGGAGCGAGATGCCAAGGGAGGACTAGTACCCTATGAAGCACTTACGACTAAAGTCACTCAAGCTCCACCTAAAGAGGTAGTATAAAAGTAAGTTGGGAATAGAGGGAAATTGGAGGAAGACTCCACCGAAACTGCTGTGATCGGTCAACAGGCTGAAACTGTCTTCCTCCACCACAGGGACACCTATTGGATAAGAAACATATAATATGTATGCTAGATGCTGTTACTAGGATTAGAGATTGTGCTTGAGCTTGCTTTGTAGTACAGTAGATTGCTCTAAATACATTTTTGCAGTCAGACACTGTGGTGGTTGGACCCTGGATAAATGCCTGGTGTCCAGCAAAACTCTTTCAAGGCCTTTTCCCCCCTCTTTCTCCTTCCAGAGGGGAGAGAAAAAAACCAGCTAGGAATGTACGGCTAGAGATAACAACCAAAAGAGGAGCTTTGATTAATA
Organism: Dendrocincla fuliginosa; assembly: GCA_035047845.1. Taxonomy (NCBI): domain Eukaryota; kingdom Metazoa; phylum Chordata; class Aves; order Passeriformes; family Dendrocolaptidae; genus Dendrocincla; species Dendrocincla fuliginosa. The sequence goes on along the minus strand of JAWWMO010000030.1, from coordinate 101,818 downwards.
CCACGGGCAAAGCAGAACTTAGAATAATGCTAAAATTTA
>JAWWMO010000030.1:90550-101679 GCA_035047845.1 Dendrocincla fuliginosa | reverse complement strand
TCATTGGCTCTGCTCTATAGGATGGAGGGAAACTTCCAGAGGCTTCCAACAGAAGCCAATCTTCCTCTTATAAAAAAAACTTTATCAGAGAAACCCACGACAGACACTATCACTTATGACCCTGAACGTTATTAACCAGTCACAATTTGTATTAACGGAGAGTGTTATTTCATAAACTATTAGATTGAGTTCTTCCCAGGTGCAGGCAGTTGCTGGTGGTGGATAAAACCTTGGGAAGGCCTGCTGAGGGATCTTCATTCTCCTGGCTCAGCCCACCCTGAAAAGGGCAGTTGCATCACCATCCAGTCTTGTGAATCTGTTCAGTGAGGGATCCCCCTTAGGGGATGCTGACAGACTGGTCAAACATAAGGGTTTTGTCTTTTCTGGGGCACTGACAGACAAAAAAGTCGCAAAGGATGAAGATCTTCCCTCTCCAAGAGTTGGGCAACCCCCCCTTGCCCTTTTCATGTGACAGCTTTGTCTCTCAGCTTCTACACCTGTGAAATAGGAGTACAAGCCAGAATCCCCTTTGGAAATAAGCCTAGTGGATAAAAGGTACAGACCAATTCTATTGTGCTTGCTTTTACAGAGCTTTTTGGATAAGAAAGCCTGATATTACTTGTTTTTTAACTGAGTAAGAAATTCTGCAAATGCTGATGTAACAAAAAAGTACGGTCAACCTATTTACCTAGGTCATGGTATAGTGAAGGTTGAAATACTTTCTGCTGACTGAATTTGACATTGTGAAAAAGATATTCCTGCAGAATCACAAACGATTATCTCCACCACCACCCCCTCCTGCCCTCATATCTTGTGCCAGCAGCTTTCCACAAATACTTGCAAAAATTTGCAGAGAGCTTCCTATTTTTGAACTAGCAGGTGAAAGCACAGCACCGTTAGGACGGCCTGGTAAGGGTTGTGGCTTTGGTAGACTGTGCATCAAAGGGTTTTCACAACATTTGTCACAACCTCCACATTCATGGCATTTCAACAAGAGAGACGGGTCCCTGTGACAGACAGACCCTGCCAGCTTGCCTAGCTTTAAATCATCCTGAATTCAATCTCCAACATTTGTGTCTCTCAGGTGATACCAGCACTGTGCATACTGGCAAGTACAACCTTCAATGAGTTGGGGAACAAAGGCTGAGGCTGGACACACCTGCAGTTTTAGGATGAGTGGAGCAATATGAAATGCCCTTGATAACACAGCAGAAGTTGAACTACAACAGTGGGAGATGTGTACAAATGGGATTTTTGAAAGTGCATCCTGTTGGCTGAGCTCTGTCTGTCCCTCAGTGTGACATGGAAAAGCAGTTATTGGGGAATTAGACTTCTGAAGGCTTCAGATAAACATATTTCCCCCAAAAACCCTCAGCAGCTTTGCAGTTCACACCTACCTGAGCTGGAGCTGTTGCACTCTGCTGTTTCACTGCAGAAAGAGGCTGCGTGTGACACCTCTCCCCTGCATATAGCTCAGGACTCATGGCATAAGGGAGATGGGAAGAGAGAAGTTATTTCTTGTGTAACATACCGGCAACTGTTCCCTGAAAAAGGTTTGTCTGTCACACCACACAGTCTCTCTTTTCCATCATTTCCTTGGCACCTTCTCATTTTAAGGTACAAAATTTCTTACCGGCTAGAGACAAGCTGGAGCCTAAATGCTAAGCCATCCCTCTCCTCAGGCTGAACAGGAGCATTGAGCTCAGTACTGATATTCCCGGAAAGAAGAATGTAAAAAGTCAATATGCAAGAAATCCTTTTGGATTTTGTGCTGGAGGTATTGATACAGCTTAGCAGTCCTGTGCTGTCCATTGAGCACAAGTACATGGTGAAGGACTGCATGCTCTCCAAACAAACAAACAAAACAGAACAAAAGATGTCATGCATATTTTGACAGGGTGGATTTCTCTTCAGATGAAGAGGAAATTATTTCAGTGGCTTTATGGAGAATCAAGAAAGCATTCCCTATAAGTGTTTTTAAAGGAAAATAGAGCAAAAATACCAGCACATTGGAAAATTGGCTGATTGTGCAGACTACTTTGTGTTCCTATATTTTGAAGCACCATGGCCCATTGACAGACTGAGAGCCAAAATACACAAGGAACAAAAAAGATCTTGGGTCAACAGCATGCCTGTGACAGCAAGAGGACATGTCCTGTGGCTGACTCCATTAGGCTGTACCACTACTCCGTGCCATGAGTGTTACAGCATCAGTAGCTATTGATGATACAATAGACAGCCTGGTACAGTTGTTAGGCTGTTTCCTGATCAAATTAAATTTTGATCACATAGAAGTAGGCCATATGCAGCATACAAACCCATATCATAAGTTATGGTGAAATGTATTTTCATTCATGTCTGATCATTCTTTGCTCTGAGGGTAGTTTGTTAGTTCACTGAGATAACACTCATGAAGATGCTGCAACATGGCCAAATGTTTAAATATAAAAAACATTTTTAAAGTCCTTGATTACTATTAGTTAATTTGCTTCATTAAAGGATGCTAGCACCCAACAACAAACACAGAACAGAAGCAATGAGCCCCTGAACAAATAATCACTCAACATTCATATGCTGCTTCCATAATCATTCATAATTATTCATTAAGGATTCACAAGCAACACTTTCTGGGAATGAACTTTGCACAAAAAATTTTTTAACCCTAGAACTGGTCACTCCACAGTAGTCCAGAGCTCTTCTCTATGCACAAATTTGGGAAATAAATTTTTTTATTAAACGTTCCACCATGAAAATGCAGGCAGAAACTACACTTTGATTGCCATAAATGCTGTTAATTATTTATTTCCTGTGCAGCAGTTGCAGAGGCATCTACCATATCTTAAAGGCATCATGCAGATAACATGAAACATTTATTTAAGTGATTGCACACTGCAGAGAGCTTGATTTAACCAGTCTTTATTGCACTCCTCACTGGAATGAAGACTGGCAGTTTGACAGTCAGCACCTTTCATGGAAGCTCAAGCTCATTCAGAGCCACTGAATACAACATTTTTACCATGGCAATTCAGCAAACACACAGCCTGGCACGATATGGTGCAGGCCACTGTATGCACATCGGAGAAAAAAGCCACACATGAATGAGAACTGTGATGGCACCCAGAGGTAATACAGAACTTCCAAAAGCCAAACTACAGATACAGAGAGAACACAGGGCAAAGATCATGTCTTATAGCTAAGTTCTTAGCACATCCAGATTTCACCTCAAACAGAAAAGTCTCTTTTTACTCTTTTCTATGCAAATTTTATTATTCTGTGTTATACTTACAACTTTTGCTATAATTTTGCATATTACCAATTGGACTAAACTCCTTTATTTTCAATACTGCAAATGCCTATTTCCTGCTGATTTGCCTGGATCACTGGGCATACTTTTTAAAAAATTTTTCTTTAGGAGCTTATAAAATTTATATAACCCTTTAGAATAGCAGATCTCAACTCGTCATTAGCTTATGCCATTCATCCAAATAGCAGTATCACAGAGGGAACCTCATGTTTATACAAAAGTTTGTATCCCTTTGCTAGCCCTTTTGCTCTGGAGCAGATTAAGAGGCTCCAAGTCACCTGTTTGTTTGATGATGAGCACAGCATAGCACTCTCATGTCTATTACTTTACCAACATACAAGAGGAAAATATAACAACTGCATGTGCAAGATCAAAAAAAAAAACCAAAAACCAAACCAAACAAAAAAACACCCAAACAAAATAAAAAACAAACCAGAAATTTTGATTGTGTTCAACAATGAAAAATAAAAGATCAATGAGCTCAGTTTGAAGGAGATGTCCTCTCTTGTGGCCTAGTCTTTCCCTCTCTATTGACACAGTAAACAACAAAAAAGGAACAAGAATATGTGCAACTGTCCTAATTCAGACAAAACAAGTGTCACAGAAAAGAAGGAATTAAATTTTTTTGGAGGAGTTATGTACTAGTTGAGAGACATAACAATTGCCTGAGGCAGGTGAATCAACAACAACAAAAATATCACCAAGAAACCAAACCAGAATCTCGGCAGGTGCCAGCGCAGCAGGGCAGCACAGCCTGGGCAGTACAGCCCGGCTCCACTGGAGTGTGCTCGTGGTTTGCAATACGAACATCAGCGCTCGGCTCCCGCGGCCGCGGTGAGTGCAGAGCCACAGCAGCCCCTGCTCCAACGTGATCCTGTGCGACACGTCTTGGCACGGCCCATATCGGCAAGCAAAAGGGCAGCCACGTTGATGCTGACACCAGTCAGAAAGGGTTAACAATTAACAGAGAACGAGAAGGGAGTTGTGATAGGGGGTCCTACCTTAACGGTGAAACAAGATCTCATAACTTCAAAGGAATGACCCTGAACAAAGGACCACCTGGGGTTTTAGCACATAGTCTGGGGTCTTTCTGTTCAGACACTGGTTTTTGCTGCATCTCTTCTCACCTGGCTATCTCTTGTAAACTGCGACTCTTCACACATGGCTTCTGCCCCAGCTGTTCCTGTGTCCTTTGTAATGCAAGGGATCCATGCCCATTCACAGCCTCAAGTCCAGCAGTGGAAAATTGGAACTTCTGACTCAAGAAACCCACCAACTCAAAAAAAGATTGAACATGTGGACTAATTAGCATGAGAAGCAAAAGAATCATTAACCAAAAGAAGGTAAAATACTAATTAATATGAGAACTAGGTAACTTGTAGCCAGTGAACTGTTATTTCTTTGTTTGCTAAAATGTATATGAAATATATATACAAAGTTTTGAGAATCGGTTTGCTTGATTGTGCTTCCACCCTGCAGTCTGTGCAGAATAAACAATTTCTCCTTTCTAAATTTGGCCTTGTGTTTGTATTTAGAGTCCCTAAATTGGCAACAGTACCACCAGTGTTGCTCACCTCACAGCAAACTTTCCCTGAGTCTCATCCCAGGCAGATCCCCTTGCTCTGGACTCAGTAGCCTCAAGGCTGACAGAGCTGGTGAGTGCTGTAACACTGCCAACAGTGCAAACCTTGCCTTTTGCTTTCATACTCAATAGTTCCACTTGTTAGCCATGGCACAGGTTAATTAAAATAGCAGGCAAAACCGGCATTGTGGGAGCAGATAATTACCAGGAGTGGAAAAAGAAGAGAATTCAAGACTGTCGTGATCCTGAGGTTGGAGAAGGAGTGGAGCTAGTAAAGTACCCACTCCAGAAGAAGAGCCAATCTCCCAACAAAGACTGAAAGAAGATCTTGTTTCATCGTGTTTTTATAGTTTATTAGAATAAATTAAATATTAGTTATAACAGTTTTGTAAGTTCCTTTTATATATCCTTGTTGTTGGTTGGTCCAATATATCCCCGTTGTTGACTGGTTTATGTTTGGTGCATTGCGATGCGACCATATAAGGCTATCTCTTCCCCTGGTTTTCCATATTTGGTTGCGTTCCCTATAAAAACCTGATGCTCCCCCAATAAATTGCCATTCCTGCTTCACCCTATTGGGAGTGTGCTGTCCTTTTCTTCCCCTCGAGGATCGCGACACAGCAACGACTGTCTATACTTTGAATGAGGACTGCAAGTCTGCGTCTTTCCAGAGGGGGGGGGGGGGGATAAAATAAAAAAAATCAGTGCTTCAGTGCTTGTATAATTAGAGTCAGCAAGTCCTCATTCTGATGCCTTAGGATTTTTATATATTTGTAGGTTTTAATATTTTATATAATATATTTGTAGATTTTTATATACCTATAGTTTGTCACACTTGAGTTGGCAACTACCAATTTCTACCAGTTTCTCAATGTTTGTGCCACATTCCTGAATTTCTGTTTAATAGTCTTTTCAATGGATGAGATTGCAGCAAGGGCATCTTGTTTGGGACACATGCACCTGGACAGGAATAACAAGACATACTGTAGTCAAAACAAGATAGAAGACCCAGACCACTTGGAGGGGCTCCAGTGGGGCGGTTCTGAGGGTGGCACCAGGGGCAAAAGGTTCTTGGGTCGGATGTACCCATTAGATATTATAATTGAGTAGTGTTATAAATTTGTAAAAACCCTGTACTGGGTACATGCCTATATACATCATGCACCTGAAAGCTTTCACTGAAGAGCTGCTCTCTACCTATATTAATATTGTCTCAAAAGGTTGGGTTTTTTTCCTCTATTTTAGGCAACAATTCAAGGCAGCCAGTCCAGTTTTATACCACTACAGTCTTTGGGTTTTATGGTGCTTGCATCTCTGCTCAGGGTTTGCTTTGAGGGTACCCCGCTTAGCAGGGGAATGAAAATAATTCTACTCTTTGTGTTTTAGCTGCAGGTTTGTGGTTGTCCTGGGTGACTGCCTTTGCCACCTTACACAGCTCTGCATAATAGCAGGAAACTCAAGGAAACACCTTTAAGCTAAAAAGAAATCCTAGCACCAACACTCCTCATTCTTTCACCTATTACTGGTATGAACTCATCACAATCCTGGCCCTCATCAGATAAAAAGGAGACCATGGTGATCAACTTGCAAACAACCTGTGACTTGGGAGCATTCTCTTAACAGATTTTCAAATAAAAAGGCATTTGGGTTTAAGCTTCAACAGCTGCTGACAGAGTCACAACATCAAAGTAAAGTCAGGAGAAGGGACAATGAAGTCTTAGAAGATTTCCACTAGCAAATTACTACTTAAAAAGAGAGAATCAAAAAGACCCCACACAATACATAAAAAGATTTAAAGTTTTTTAAACTAGCTTTCCACTTCATTTATTCAATATCAGTCTAGGCTGAGAGATGAACAGATAGAGAGCAGCCATGCTGAGGAGGACTTGGGCGTGCTGGTGAATGAGAGGCTGGACATGAGCTATAAATATGCTCTGGCAGACTAGAAACCAACTTTATCTTGCCACCAACTGCCAGGCAAGCAGGGAGCCTCCCTGCTTCCTTGCTGGCATGGTTGACTCTGGGACATTTCTGCTTCACAGAAGGATAGGGCAAAAAGGGAGCTCCAGTCCTTTCAGGCACTGATAGGGATCACAGTATATGCATAAGGGAAGATACATTAAATCTTCCTTAAACAAGTTCAAATAAAGCTGATATCTTCTTCCTTAAAATTATGCAGTGGCTTGCCACATGGCCATAATACAGTCTACCATCAGGTTTTACTACACTGCATATAGTACATACATAATGAACACACAATCTACTGCCCTAGCCCAGAGGAGAGGACAATTTGTTTCTGAGACCAATTTTGCTAACTAATAATGGCTGGCAGCAACTGCTGCTGCTGTCATAATGCTAGCACTTTCTTATTTTTATGTTGCTACTCCCTGCAACAATCTAGGTGCCTTGCCATGCGCTAATGCTGCCATCCAATAAAACATTAAAAAAGGCATTAAGTACAGCACTATGACAAAAGCTACCGCAACTATAAACAGAAGTGTTTAAATGACCCTGTTTAAGAGGCTGGAACATACTGAGGAAAACAGTTTTCTTGCTTACGTCACCACACATTTCTCACTGGAAGCCTGGGCTGATGAGGCCAGGAGAAGATCTCCAATATGTAGGGACATAGACAAAATTTGAAACTTCATGCCAGTACAAAGGGCACAGGGCTGGTCTAGGTCCAGGTGCTGCTATGGATCACACATATCTCTCCATGATCCCTACATGCAGCAGAAAGGTACAAGCATTTCTACTACTGTGCTCTACTCCCAGAGCAGATGAAGAAGCAGCTCTTCAAAACTGCTGCTACAAACTCATTTAGATCTACACACTCTGATCTATGTACAACTGAAAGAAGAGACATAAAGAGGGAACATAATTTTTCCTCTGTAATCCTCTGGGACATAAGAGCAGCTTCCATGATGTGAACATTGACAAAGGAGATGTTACTTTAAAAAAGGAGCAGAAGTATCAGTGAAACCATGTGCAGAGCTGACTTGGCAGTGATCATCCTGGGAGCAGGGGTAGTCCAGGCTGGCCACAGTGTAACCAAAACAGAGCAGAACCAGTAGTTGCTATATTGCTAGGCCACAGCAGATGGACATTTCTACTAATCAGCATCCTTTGCACACTCCCACATCTACATATCAATTGCTGCAGAACAAGTTTTTGCATCCCTCAGCATCTAAAATCTGTTGCAAGTGCTGAACAAAATGACGGCACAATTCAATCCACCCCTGACAGCCCTGTAGCAGTCCCGAGTGCGCATCAGGCTCACCCCACACAGGGGCAGTAAATCCATCCTCAGGGTGAACCTCCCTTACTCAACCAGACCAGCCTAAGAACTGGAAATGTCTCACCTGTGATTCTCAAGTCACACATGGCTATGAAACGTGTAAGGCAAGGCATGTGCCATCACTGTTTCACACAATTAATTGCATGGCTGTGCTGGATAATCCCTGCTGCCATCTCTCCAACAGCCAAGGCCAGCAAAGCCAGTCTGTTCTTTGACAGTCCAACATCATCCTAAAGGAGGACAGTGTTGTACTCACCTGCCAAGGCCCTCCCTAAGTTTGCGGAAAGGGAATTATACTGTTTACCATGTAAGGACATCACAGTATGCTGATGATAACCCAGGGGCTACTGAGCAGGACCTTCATTGACTCTCTCAGCATGAAGCATTAAACTCTTTCAAGCATCTGAAAATACTGAAATTTCTTCCCTATCTAGTCTTAGTCCAAGCAGAAAGTAGAGTTTCTTGTAAAGTCAGCGGCTGATAAAACAACCTTTTGAAAAGCTGTTTTAGCTACATGCAGATCAACCAGTGAGAACCTGGGATACAGGAAGTGCCTTCTCAACCATAATCTTGACTCACTGCAGTTCTGATTCTCTCCAAGACTAGAGCAGGGGTATGGACATCAAATGCAAGTAACAGCAGGGTCAGCCAAACAGAACATGGAAAGAATGTGGGGGTTTTGGTTGTTTAATTTACTAGTCATCTCCATAGATTAATCACCCTGCAGGTTAGTTAAAATAAGTAAATAAAAATAACAGCAGCTGACAAAATATAACCACTCTTAGGTCCAAGAGCACAGCCAGAGCCTCAGGTACTTCCCTTTGCTGGGAGCAGAGTATTCAGCTTGAACCAACTGCTGTCACCACACAAACACTGAAACTCCCTAGTGTGGCTGAAACAATGCGCTATTTTAGTAGATTAATGATTACCACTTTCTTTCTGCACCAAAACATTATTATAAGTTTTAGAATTATAAAAAAGGGGGAGAACTTCCTCAAGGATGTATTAAATATAAAATCCATTCACTATAACAGAACACTCCTCTTACAGGCTGCACTTGGCAACAACTCACAAGTGTGTTAAGGTATCATCACTTCAGAAGTAGTGATTTTCTTTAGTAGGTGGGTCAAAAGACACCACCTTAACAAAAATATAAAAAACCTCAAACTTTAAAAAAAGAAAAAAAACACTAGCTACTTAAAATATATATTCAAAGTCTTGAGGTATAGCTATTTTAAGAATATGAAAATTATTTCTGCATTATTGTTAATAATGCTTTGACATTTTGCATTTGTGTCCCTGTCTCTAGAGAGCTCCTGCCTTCTCAGAGAGACTGTCAGAAAAGCAACTTCAGGCCTAAAAGGTCCTGTGATTCAAATCCAGTGGGACAACAGCAGCCAGGGAGTATCTTGCAGGTACTTTTCACAAGAAATGGGGTGAACACTTTGGATTTGGTCAAACTATGTTTATCTCAAATACCTAAAAATTCTTTCCTTGATAGAATAGGGTGCAGTTCCTAAGGAACAATGACAATAGCCTGGAAAACCTGAACTCCCTACTGTTTGGATCTCTGATCTAATTTCTATTAGAACTGATATATGTATCTTGCTATTGAAGACATCTTCTCTCAAGAGGGTGACATGAGCTGACCAAGAATGCAGATACTTGTAGGAAATCAAGGCAGAAGCTTAGGATGAACTGAGAGACCCACAGCCAAACCAACAGTAAAAGTAGTTTCTTCCAATTTCCAAAGTGGACACTGTATGTAGTAGTGTAGGCAACACTACTACAGGAGACACACAGCCTTTTTAGGCTTGCTAGGACCTTCACTCTTTCAGCATGGGTTAACCAAACCAGTTCAACAAGAGTGCTAAAGCAAGGTCAAGAGAGCCCTAGCTGTGGTGGCTCCAGCTCCCAAGGGCTCTCCCCAAGAAGATGGGGGCTCAGGGAGCCAAGCACACAGACACAATTCCTGCACAGCCACCTTCCTTAGATCATTGTGTTTCTGCTTTCCCTGCACATAGGAAATCCATCCCTGTGTAAGTAATGTGGCGGATAACGGCTGAAAGCAATAATCTAACTTCTTGCTGTAGTAAACACTACTTAGAGTAGCTTGGAAAGAAAAGCACAGCTTTAGAGTGTCTTGGCATAACTTCCTATGGCAAAAATCTTTATACAATTGCAGAAATTCATCCCAGACCTCTTGTATCACCTGGCCAGTTTCAATTGAATTTGATAGAGTAGAAATGATCCCCAAAACAAAATCTCCTTACAAAATCAAGAAAACAGAAAAGTAGGTAAAGGTGAGATGCTGCATTAATACTGCCCCCATAGGACAAGGCTTGGTTCTTGTTATGAATCGGATAATCCACAAAGCAGAAAGGTATGAACACTCCAGTCTCATGAAAAACTTAATTTTCAAGTTAGATACCACTCAGCCCAAACATGAGAGGCAAAAATGATAAAACCAGATGTCTGTCTCTCATGGAACTACTTGCCTGGTTTCACACTGTGATAGAGCCTGTGGGGGAATCCAACTGTACCAAGCTCAGGAGACTTAAATTCCAGCTGTACAGAGCCACCAAAAGTAAATACAAAGGTTTTAAATTATTTCAGCTGCTGCTCAAAGGGCCTCTGCTTTCCATAATGTGGTAGTTCAGTTTTCTTGGTTTTGGTCTGGGCCTTCCTGGGTAGCAAGGTTGCAACTAAGGAAGTATTCCACACCGTTCCTTCATGTAATCAGGTGTATATAAAGACAGGAGGAAGGTTTCCTCCCTCTCTCTCCTTTTTGCTCTTCTCTCCCGTTCGCGTGGTGGAGGACATCAGCTCTCTGTGCCGGCCTAGCTCTTATCTCTGAGCTGAGGCCTATCAGAGAAGCTGCTGTCCCAGCCGTACGGAGGGGAAGGACCTGCTTTCTCTTAAGGGGAGTTTGGTGAGAATTGATT
>JAWWMO010000030.1:66009-90450 GCA_035047845.1 Dendrocincla fuliginosa | reverse complement strand
TTGATTGTATATAATTGTAATATATGTGAATATATATATATACTTTTACTAAAATTGTCTTTTTGGGTACTTTTTTTTCCCTTCTCTCTTGGGAGGGGGCAATCCGTGTGGCCGGCCCTTGGGCTTGGCAGGGAGCCAACCCAGACCTCCACACATAAGTACGGCAATATTGCAAAGCACAAGGTGAATGAGTATGCAATGTGACTGATTAGATCAGTAATTAAAGCATCTGCCTTCACAACAGAAGACCATAATCTATTGGTTTGATACTGGTGTTCCAGCAACAGCACAGTAGTGCTTGCAGAATCCAGCTATGGGAAGGAGGCCAAACATCTTGAGCTGTCACTGGGCTCCCAGGTGCAGACATCCAAGACAGAAACTGGAGAGAGGCAATGGTGATCCTAAGGAGCAGTAAGGTCAAAATTCTTCTTGGTAAAAACTGTAGATGGCAACCAAAGCCTGCGGCACTGTGCTACAGCCAAGCAAACACCCTCGGCAGGCTTACTGTTCAGGCTGTGCACCACTGCATGGGTAACTTCTTCCACTGCTGCTGCTTTTCCAATGGCTTGCTTTTGTACCCATTGGCAGCATTTAAACACGACACTTCAAAAAGAGCCACAGTCCAAACACCAGCTGTTTCATGACTTTTCTGTTCACAGCACTTTTATTCATGTTTTTCTGACAGGGTGTTTAAACAAGGGGAAAAAAATAAAAGTTTAAACTGAAGGAAATTTCTATACAGAGTGTGAAGCAATCACACAGCAGAGTGAACAATTGCTCTGTACAGTAGCTGCCTGCAGGGGGAATCAGTCTTTAAATATTTACCAGATGGAATATGCTAAGAGGGACTTGTCTAGTATTTTTGCTTACATATTCTGAAAATAGACATCACTTATTTCTCCATATTATAAAAGTGGTAATATTTACTTTAGGAAAATACAGATCCCAGATTTGCTGGTTTAAGGACTCTTCATTTCACAGTTGCAGATGTCAGGAATTTTGTTTCCCAACAAAGGCACTAGAGCTGAAGCAACACTTCTTGTCTTATTTTGTGTAATTGCAGCAGTAATAACTTGGCCAGCTGTGTCACACCCAGGAAACTCTTTCCTGGAGCTAATAGCTTCGCCACAAAATATAACTTTGGTTTTCCAAAATCATTTACACTTCAATCAAATTCAGTACAAAGTTCCAGCTGAAACAGCCTTCTGACCATTAGGAACAACCTGAAGAGACACATCAAGAAGGTGCTGGTACCTCACCCTGACTCAGCTCTATTTTGCATCAATACCTGCAATTCACAGCACCAACCCAGGAAATTAGTTTCTTGGATCCCAATCCCCTGTTCCAACCAACTGACTTCTTCATACAAAAACACATTCAGTAACTAAGGACATACAGAGAACATGTCCTGCCATCTCCCCGTTTAACAACTTTGGCTCTTGGCTTTTCTAAAAGGTTGAAGAGGTACAAGAGGAGGGTTCAGGCACTCAAAAACATCACATTGCAGTTTGATCCTCCCACCCCCCCTTAATGTATGCTGTCAAACCCCCGCAATACCTGGTAATCTCCCTTTCCAAATGGTCCACTTGATTTCTGTCATTTGTTCTGTACAAGTCTGTGGTAAAACAATGCGAAAACAAAGAGAGATTTCATTTTAAAAGAAGTAATTTCTTTCTAGCATCGTATTTGGCAGATAAAATACAAAAATTACTTGTTTACTCCAGTCTAAAAATTACTCCTCACTTGACAACCCTGGTGAAATAGCTGTGAAACTGAAAAAGCCTTTCCACAGCCCTAATCATGGCATCTCCAAAATCACATTGGAGTTGGGACCAAAACCAGAAGCACATCCCAGAATTAGCACAGTGAGGAACAATCACAGGAATAATTTTGTTTGCTTAAATCCTGTTTCTCCATAAGAGCTCAGTAATTCTGGTAATCCACAGGTTCAGTGCAATATCTTTTTCTTTCATTCAGGGTGATTCATGTGTTTGTGAGAAACAGTAAATAAGACACCGGGATGTTGGAAATTTGGGCTAAGCACCCTTCAGCAATGCTTGGAAGAGACACTTCAGTTAGAAAGGATACCAGATTCATAATGAAAAGCTTGACTTTGTCTTTTTCTTCCTTTCCCCTCCCTCCCCCTCTAAACTGCCACTTCCCTTGTGCTTTTTCCTTTGAGAGCCATCAGTCTTTACAAACCATGCTTTCTCTTGAGCTGCAAACTCTCTTAAAAAAACCCCAAAACCAACCAAACAAAAAAAGTCTTCAAAATTGAGTACGCACTTGCTTCAGGAATTAAAAGGCAATAGAAGCCCCAAGACCACAATCTGTTTCTGTTTTGCTCTCAGTAAAGCTGCAAGTTCTGAGTGATAACCTGGCTGCCTAATGGAAAAAGCCACAGGGCATTGTGCTCATCCGTGGCAGGGAATCCAGACAGAAGTGTCTCTGGGTATTGTCTCTCTTCCCGAGGTCTCACAAAATTTTGCATGCATTTTTAAGATATGGGTGATATCCTTGACTCATCTAAGTACGGATTATATCAGTACTGCAAGTAAACCACACCTAACTTGCTTAACTTTTCCTTAGCAGGCAGTCCTTGCTGGACACACATGGAACATGGACACACCATGCCAGACAGCACTCGGAAATCCACATTAAGTCCAAATTCCTGCAGTCCTTGGGAAGCACTAAGAGAAAACTGAACATAGTTAGTTTCCATTGTTTAAAGAACAAGACTGCTCACCTAGTATTCCTTCTGCCCACCTTGCCAGAACATTTACATGCATTGGAAAGGGGTCTCGCACGCCAGCAACTGCAAAAAACAGCAGGAGGAGCAAAGCAGTGGGTGATACTTTACTCCTGCACTGCTAAGGCTTTCCGAGGACCTGCGTGCAGATGAATGTATTACTTGGTGACAAACAAAACTTCTCATTGCTGTTATTTCTGTTTTATTCAGACATATTATTTAATTTTGAGCATCAGATCCAAAACAACTAGCAGAACAATTTCAAATTCTTCTGGAATTGTTCTGTGACTTCAAGTGCTGGGTTCACAGCTGATGCCTAACAAGAACTGATAAACAAATATGTTAGTCTAAATGTAAACAAACAAAAAAGAGCCCTCTTAGTCCTATGTAATGAATACACTCCCTGATAGAGGTGGGTAGACTAATTTGATCTCAAATTAGGTAAGCCTTTGGATCAAGAAAAACAATTCTAAATGAAGACAAAATGGTATTTCGTTTTACAAACAGGAGAGAACAGCTTTGTGCACAGGGTAACATCTCCCACTGCTCTCAGAGCAACAGCCAACAGAACTGACAGAGGGATCTGCATCCTTGATGGTGGCCCAAGGAATGATGAGGAGATTAGACAAAGCACAACAAATGACCTGGGGCTGGGGCAGCTGTGGCAACTACAGAGTCCCTCAGGAAGATTTGTTGCTGCCGAACTGCCTGAACTGCAAACACACAGCATCACCTGACAGCTGTGTCCCTTCCAGTCTCATTCACACAGTCCTCCTCCAGCTACTGTGCCCTGGCTGTTAGAAGATGGAAGCTGCCAGTATCATATTTGGCTCACAATCTGTTTTTGTCTTGTGGGCTTTAAAAAACCTTAAAGAAAGTCAGTGATGAAAAGCCAAAAATTTTGTGCGACCTGAAAGAACAGAGCAAAGCTAACTGATCCCTTGCTGTCTCTGCTGTCTGTAAACTAAAAGTTATTCTGATGGCTTTCAAAAGATAACATTTCAGCAACCTGTACAGATAGATAAATGTTATCATAAGTCTTATCACCAAAGGCCAAAGCAATCCTGGAACAAAATTTTCTCAGGAAATTGTTTATGAGAATCAATATTAAGAAATATGATAGTTTTACTCCTACTTCCCCTGATTTTCAGGGCACCAGGATTCAGCCTGCCAGACTTCATGAGTTTTATTAGTTTGAATAAAGAATGAGAGTAACAATGACTATTTGAAAGAGCATAAAACACAAAGAAAGTGCTAGGGTGTGCAGAACTCTTTCTATACGGCATCTGCCTCTCTTTGCAAAAAGTTTGATATTCAACTGCAGCTGAACAATATTTCAGTTTATTGCTCTGTGCAAAGGCTCACATGAAGTTCTTTGAAAATGCAGCTATTAATTAGTCCTAATGAGGATACAATTTGCTTTCAGCAGACTCGCATTATTGGAAACAGCAGAAAAAATTGCACTGAACAACAAAAGAAGCTGTAATTAGAAGCTGATTGTCCACTGGCCCTGGAGCAACATACATAGCTGACAACTAATGATCAATTATCTACATCTCCCATATTAAATTTTGATCATAATGTAGAGCATGGAAGAGGTATATGAGTATGTATCCTATCAGACTTGAACTTCTCAACTGAAAGCTGATAGGGAAAAAACCCTCAGAGCTACTTTTACTCATTGACAACTCTTTATTAAAAAGAGCCAAAACACAATTAGGAAGTGCAGCAGCAGATCTGGGACAGAACCAGGAGATTGTTACCTCTTTGACATCCTCTGACAATCTGAGAAGTCAAAAGCATTTAAAGGGTCAGCTCAGTGCTGTGTGTGGAGAAGATTCGGATCCGATGGACAACTGTTACACTCACAAATTCCTGAACTGTTGAACACTACTGTGGTGTAATAGATATAGTCAAAAGTTAAAACAGAACAAGTATTACAGAGGAAAGACCAGCTGCCACTTACTGATGATAAGAAAAAGACTCCAGCTACCATTTTCTAGATACCATAAAAGTCATATTGCCTCACAAAGTTTCCTAAACCTATAAACACCTGCCATAATGAATGAACTGGAGGACAGAGTGATGTGAAGATACTGCAGCTTCTTTCACAAACATTCTTCAGGAAGGGAACATGGTAAACCCTTTTGACCTGTTTCATTTATCCATTGCGAAAGAACAGACCCAGATTTAGCAATTATGACTAAAGTCAGAGAAACTCCAAGAAAAAAAGGAATAAAAAGGAGATTGAGATGAGAAAAGATGGAAGGAAGATTTCCATTCAAAATTGCTGACAAGTTGAGCCTGTCCTTCTTACCCCCTGGGATGCTGATTGAGTGAGAAATTTAAAGTTATGCATGCTAATTACTTGCTTTTAAAGAACTAGAGTTTGCTTTAACTTCATAGTGTTTTAGTAGGTTGCTTTGCTTTAAAGTTTGTGCTTGTGCTTTGCTTTACATTATTATTACATGGTTTTGAGTGTGTTTTTGTAGCCAGACTCTACCGGCGATGACCATGAACTTTTATTAGCTTGTCACAATTTGTATTATTAAAAAGTGTGATTCCATAAATTGCTAGTGTGAGTCCCTTATAAAGGTGCTAACAGTTTGCTGACGGCAGAATAACTCATGGGAGATATTTGCTGAGGGATTTTCCCTTTCACAGTTAAGTGACAGTCCCTGAAAACAGTAATCAAATTACCCTCATCTTGTGGATCTGTTCGGTGAAGAGTTCCTGTGCAGAATACCAGACAGAACTAGATTAGACTTATATGGTTTTGTTTTTCCTGGGACACTAAGGGTTGGGTGTATAGTCCCCCCTTTTATGTGACAAGTACCATATCAGACAGGAGCAGTGAGGTGGCAGAGAGGAATGCTTTAGACTGCTGGTGAGGGTTAGTAAACCAAAAAAGTCCCATAAAATATTAGGCCTGCAACAACAGCAAACTGGCATTAATGTTTCCAGGTGTCTGGTGTCCAGGCCCATTCTCCTTTTCTTGAATCACAGAAAGTGGCATCAAACTAGAACTGTCTATGGAGACCAACAATACAGGCTATCCCCAGGAACATGGGAGCAACTTAACACTCCACTTCCTGCAATTCAAATCCAGGTTATAGAAAAGACATCCATTTCTTCTTCTCTCCGTGCATAAAATGCATGTTCTTCTAAGCTAAAATTTAAATGCTATTGACAGTTTGTCATTTCCCTTTTCTCCTTTATCTCTGCAGTCCTTCACCCTCTGGACTTCTTTCTCTTAAACACTGCCTGTCTGCAGTCCTTTCACACATTTTAATGTGCATGGGAGCATGCACCTATTTACGTGTATAAAGCTAGACTGGAGAAGAAAAACCTACCTAGAAGCAAAACCATCTGCAACAGCCTTGGAAGGTTAATGACAGAAGAAGAGATAGACTAATATGAGAAGGGAAGAGGACAAGGAGAGAGAAAGGGCTACTGAGAACTCTAGAAGAAGGAAGATAAGAGGAGTGAGAGCTCTAAGAGGTGCGGAATGGTGTGGGACAGAACTGCTGAACTGGGATTCTTACTCACCTCCCCTTCCTGTTCAACAGCCTGCACTGTTTCACTTCCAAGCAATCAGCCAGTTAGTACTCCACATATATATTAGTATTTGTTACAGTCATTATCTCCTCTAAATCATTCCTGTTTAGAATTATCAATATGATTTTAAAAGAATAGTTAAACTACCAGAGATGGCTTTAAAATTTCATTTTACCTTGTAGTCATTTCCCTTTCCTCACTTATGTAGGTCAAAACACAGGAGCAGAAGATCAGTTGTTCAAGCTACTCTGTTTTCACATATAGGGGGTTTTTTTCACTATGTTTTTCTTCCTAGGCTGTCTTTAACTGCGATTGAGTTTCGAAAAAAAACCCACTTTGAAAGGGACAGTTATCTCAGAATTCTTATCCCTTGGAATATCTAAGAAACACATTATTTACTGATCTGGCTTAGTTTCTTTGGCCTCTGCACATCCTCTGCATCCTCTTTGATCCTGTTTGCATCCAGAAAGGCAGCAGAAGGGATACCAACAGAAAAAAGCTGGACAGATGTCTTTAATTCCACATGCAATAATTATTAAGGTTTTAAATAGCTCCTGTTGTACCAAAGTGACTTTATGCAATACAAAAATGGAATCAAAGAGGAAAAAAAATAAAGATAAAAACAATAACAAAGATACAGACAGCTGTACATGCCCACTTCAGTGAGCAGAAAGAGTGTTACTCATCAGAAATCAGGCAATACTGAAGAATATTAGAGTGTAAATATCCTTAGTACCAATAGACCAACATTTTCCTGTTCTGTTTTCATTAAGAAATATATGAAGCACGTATTCATCAGAAGCCAAAAAGAACTGAGGCTTGCCCAGTCTCTCAAAGTAGTGTTACAACCCTTGGGCTGAGCCAGCCCACAATAACCCAGTCTGCCCTCCATATCACAACCAGCTACCTGCCTTCACATAATCTAGAGATCACAGAAGCCTGGCCACAAATTCTGGAATTTAGTGATGGGATTGAAAAAGAACTCTGCAGTAAAACAAGTAACTAGAAAGATCCCTGACTTGCAATATGCTCATAAAATCTTTGGATCCAATACAGAGAAATGACAGGAAAACACTACATCCCTGTTATTTCATCAAAGGAGAATCCTGTCCATTGTGCTTGCCTTCTTATATAGTTGCATCAACTTGCAGGACTTGCAAAGGTCAAAGGATGAACTTTGGAGGAGATTAGATACAGAGGATACAAAGATGCCTTTGAATGCAGAGCCCTGAATGACAAAGGTTCACTGAGTCCTAGTAAGGGATTTTCAAGTTCAGACTAATTTAAATCCATAAAGTCCAGTTTGTTTACATTCAATATCCTCTTCTCTTAGAAGGTCTTTGGCACTGAGAATAAAACTGTCAAAATTTAAAAAAAAAAAAGGTCCTTCAAAAAAACCCCACAGAACACAGCCCCAGAGAGACTGAAGACCCAACAGCATTTTTCACTTACATGCTTCAGTTAAGGAAATAACTAGTAAAAAAGAAACTAAGAACAGAGGAGATGATTCCCAGTTTTTACCATGAAATATGAATGTAGAATGAGCAAGTCTTGTATTCATCCTACATTGTTAAAGAAAATTCTTCCAATTTTTCTGCAATACATATATATACAAAATTTAAATAAGGGCTGTCTGCACTGTTTTCTACCCATTTATTCTACAAAAGCTTTTTGACTTACAATAGGTGCAGAAAAAAAAACTAAGTGTGTTTAATCTGTGAACCCTGCTTTCAGAATGGCTTTGATACTGCTTTTATACAACCTTCACAATGTAACTTCAACTAAATGAAAAGTTCCATCAGTTATAAGTTTTGAAAACTCAAGACAGTCTCTAAGGAAAAACATTAGTGCATGAAATTAAGCTACATATCAAATTGTTCCACTTGAAATATCTGAACATGACTTATTTTATTTGTGACAATGAAGTTTATTTCCATTTCTTTACACGCTGGCTAAGGAACAAGAGGTGTGAAAACTAAGACTACCAACACCTTCCCATACACCCAAACTGAAATCACTTTCAAACACTTTCCAACACTTCCCAAAACTATTTGTTTGCAGTGTAGCTACGATACCATATTACTGTTGCATTTAATATCATGGATACATATTTTTCTCTCTTCCTTCCTCCCTTCAGAAATCTGCCATCTGATAATTAATGTTACATATTCATGGTTTTTTTGTAGTAGTTTCTAGCTGACATGAACCATGAAGAGCATTTTGTTACAATACTTACAAGGTCAAAAACCTCAACAGAGGACTGAATTTCTTCTGTCAGATCACATTTAGACCAAGCTGCTTCATCCTATGAAAACCAGAGCTCTTGAGGGACTGCAGAAATGCAGGACTAGATGCTCCAGAAGACTCAGAAATCTAACGGTATCCAACCCTCGAGCTTCTATGCCTCCAGGCACCAGGAGACAAGGTGTCATGTTATGGTTGCAAATGAGTACACTACTTTTAGTACATTCTAATCCTTTCTTGAATCTGGCACTAAACAAGACATGGCTGGGGCACACTCAGCTTCTCTGGGGGTTTACAGACCAGGTACTGAATACAGCTGCCACAGGTGCTGTCCTATGAACAACACATTGGTGGCAGCTGACATTACATTTAGCCAGCACTGTTCAGTGAGCTTGATCCCACTGCTTCAGATCTGTTCTTTTACTGCCTCAAAGCTCAAGGTTGCTATGGCTTCATGTATTTGTTTCACCTGGAATTGCACTCCAAGACCACCAGAATGGTTTTCATACTACTTAAGCCACATCAGCATAAAAGCTCTCCCCTCTGTGATCATTTGAACTTGAAGAACGATGGCTGTCTTGCACTTTCAAACCAAGAAATTCCTTATAAAACTCCAGCATCTCCACCTGCAATAACTGGAGATTTATCAAGGTCAAGCACAGAACAGTTTTTCTGCCTGCAAGTTGCAGATGCTCCAGGAGGCTGATTCTCTACAATAGCCTCTCTCTTTGATATCATAGATTTGGCAACATCTAACTATTAATTAAGTGTTGGTTCCACCAGTTCTCTGACCACACACATGTAAGCAGTTTTTTGAAAGACACAAAACTTCGCAATTTTGAAAACGCAATGTTTTTTTCTTTAAATGATTTCTCATACATAACTTTAGAAATTTTTACTTTTTGTGTCAAAAAAATTATTCAGCTTATCTTTGTTTCTCAAACCATTTTACACATGGAATTGAAAAATGTGTAATATCTCTTCATAAGCTTATAGTAACTCTCCTATTTTTTCAATCAGGAGTTTCCCTACATCGTTTGTTTGTTAAACTGTGATCTGTGAAACAAAAGAAGACAAACCTAAGGTCCAAGCTCAATATACAGACCTCTGCTAAGGAATCCATTTAGTGCAGGTAGTGCTGCTCACTGTGAACTGCAAGTTGAGCTCCAGGTGAGAGGCCCAGGTAAGAGATCATGAACTGCTGTCCCTTTGCAATAGAAGGGGCCAGGGGACCCAACACTCACACACAGCAGGAGCTGAGGACTCCCAGACCTTCACGTGCTGTAGGAGGATAAAATCCCAGGGTTCCCTTTGTTCAGGGTCCCTCCTTAGAGGCACCAGCTCAAGCTGTTATTTTGTTATTTAGTTACTGCACCAAGATTAAAATATTTGAAGGATCTGGACTGCTATGCAAAATCTGGGGTCAAGCTGGTAAGGAAACCTGGTCTGACTGTGTGAGTGTGGTATGTGTAGCTGCAAAGGAGCCTCCATCCCAACTTGCTGGTGCCAGTGTGATTGCCAGAGTGGCTCCTGGACAGTCTGACAGGGAAGTTTCCTTAACAGCCGTTCCTGGGAAGCCATAAGTCAAACAGTCATTTATTCTCTCTGCATTTCAGCTAACAAATCTAGTAACACTATCACTCTCCCATCTCACCTTCTGAGGTTTGTTTCTGAAACGTTTACTACATCCAAGATACCATAGTCTGTCACAGTGAGACTACATGGGCGAGTGGTATATACAGCACATTTTCTATACACAGCAGCTGAGATGCAGGTTAATCACCCAATGCAAACTCTAAGGCTCCTGTAACAGTTTCAGGCACAAGAAAAGATCCAGCACATTGAAAAGTAGTTTGAGCAAGTCAGCAGCACAGTGCAGTGGTCCTTCACCCTACAGACTGTAACACAGCATTGGGAGTACCAATAAATGCTTCAGTGGCTAACACAACTGAACACTTGCCTGAAAGCAGCTAATCGTACTCATAGTCCTGACTCACAAGTGACTGCTGTAGTTTCCTATGCTGCCAAGTACATCTTTTGCACAAATGTTTAGTGCAGTGGCTACAAACCTGTGCTTCAAAGCTACAGTATTTTACAGCAGTATATAAAATGCATAGCCTCGTTGCATTAATTTGGCAAGTTTATACACACTGGTCTAACTCTGAAAATATTGAAGACAATGTTTCCATAAGAACATGCCTTAAAGCAATGGCAATATAGAGGTACAGAACACACTGAAGGATTTTTCTCTAACAGTTAAATGACATTGTATTGCATGGTAGCTGAATATCCAGGAAAGAAAATGCTTGAATAAAACACATGGGATATCTCTCTTTGGAGGGGTATCATCAACCCAAAATGTCCTCTATAGTTATCAATATTAATGAAAATAAGCAATAGTTAGTCAAGGACATCCATTCAAACTTTAAAAGTGGTTTTTCATGAATATATTATAGCCCAAATTTTTTCTCTGGAGAAAAACTGTTAACTTATTAAAGTACTGACTTCACATACTAAAACAAATTTAAAAAAAAAAAGTCAGATGGACTGGCATTTAGCAATTCTTGACCGACGTTCCATTAAGAAACGTTGCCTTGCAGTAAACAGCTTTGCAAACAGTACTGCAAATTCAATGTGTTTATCTCTGATGGAATAGCCAAAGCCTTCTTTTTTCCTAGAGCTACACCTGGTTCTTGTGGCCCTCCCTTTCCAGATCAGCATCAGCCCAGTTTTGGAAATACAACATACTTGAATTCACTGCTCTTACGTAGGGACTGGGGGACAAGGAAAACAAGGGATAAGGCTCTGATTTTCTCAGCCTAATTTCCACAAAAAAGCTGTCAAAGGAATCCTTCCAGAGTAAGTTTTATGTCTAAGAGAAGTCCACTGTGAAGATTAAATTCTGGTGTGCTTGGTTAAGCCTCAGGCTCAGGAGCCAGGGACTGGTTCTGCTGGACTGCCCTGGCTGTGTCTGTGCATCCACAGTTACACTGCAAGCATGAAGCTGCACTGTGAACCCCACCCACAGCAGAGTCTCTCTGTACCTAGGGGCCATCAGCTGTAACAATGCATTCTGCTTTTAAGGCAACCTTTCAAGAATAATAGTAAAGAGCATGAGTTTGGATAAACAGCATCTAAATTACTATCTGGACAGGCCAGTTGGAATATTGCAACCATGTGTTTCATAGCTGCTTGTTTTCTTCACTTACAGTTGCTATTCAAACAAACAAAGAAAAATTAGTCATTCATTAATTAAAGTATTCCTGCTTCTGCCTCCCCATAAACAGACTTTTTCCCTCATGTACCTACAGAGACCTTGAATAAATCAGCTTTGCCTGAGTATCTAAAAGGAGAAGAAAGTTATGTTTCCCAACTTGATGTGCAAGGCCCCAGGAAGATTCAGCAGCCTCACATGGCAGATTGCCTCCTGGTAAAATCAGGGTGGCAGCAGTACCTAGGACACAAAGCCCCTGAATTAAGAGGACACTTAATTTAGCTTCTCCCTGACCCTTCCTGGTCTCCTTGTGTCCTTAGTCACCCATCAGCAGAAATGGGCTTTCCACAGTCACGTCCTTGGTAGACACTTGGAAATTACCAGTTCAACAGCCCAATGAGTGGAGTTTCTGCTTATGATTTTCCACCACTCTGAGCTACAAATGTATTGAGAGACTACCATTACTGAAATTCATGGAGGTTTTAATATATTTTTTTCTCTACACCCTGTATTCTTCTGAAGGACTCTAGTTTAAAGATCTCTGCATTCAGGGTATGATTTTAGCCAAGTAAAAGCAGATAATAGCAGAAGAGGTGGCTGTTAGCAGGCTGCAGACAACAGGGACCGTGCTGCAGCAGCACTCATCAGTGTTCGTCCTGTCCCTCCACTTCTGAAGTCGTCATAGCAGGTATGGACAGGACAGGCCTGAGCATCACCTTTCAGGAATGCAGGGAGAATTTAGGGCTGTGCTGTTCCTCTTCCCTTGTATATAATCTGCTCATAGGATGACCTGGTGTAGTCAGGTCTTCTATGTACACCTTTTGTTAAAGGAACAAAATGAAACCCAAAACCCCCAAAATCAAAGCTGGTCCCCACAAACAACAACAAAAAGTATTACATCAAGCATTTTGGTCAATTCCTCTTTCATGAGAGAGTGACTGTTATTAAGCAGAGCATGCAGTGCTCTCAGTGGCTGAATTAGCCAAGTCCTATTCATGTTCCCGTGCCCAACTCTGACAGGGCATTGCAGCCCTCACCCATGGTTCTCCTGGTGGTCAGAGCCATGTTGTAACCTGCAGCACTTCCTGCACCTTGGTTTGTGCAAACACAAAAGTTCCAGTGAAATATACCGCTCCTGAACAAGTTAATCCTAGAAGGGGGATGACAAAATAATCTGTCACCTTTTGTTGAGCATACCGAATGAAGAACACATCCTGTAGAGAAAATGAGTTTTACTGGTGTGGAATAATGGATACAGCTAAAAATAAAAGGAGAGCAAGAATTGCAGATACTCAGCTGCCACTTCCCAGATGGAACATAGTCAAGATGCCCCACAAAGGTTCCCTAAACACTGATAAGCACCTGCTATGGGGAATGCAATAGAGAGGGGAGTAGCGTGAAGGAACTCCAGCCTCCCACCACAAACATCCTTCAGGGACAGGAACATGGTGACACTTTGTAGTTCAAAGACCATGCTGTATCAGTACACCAAGGAAGACAGATGCCAAGGACAACTACCCAATTAAGCACTTAGGACTAGAGTCACTTAACCTCCACCTAAACCTAAAGAAATAATACAAAATAAGTTGGAAATAGAGAAAAAACAGAGGAAGATTCCATCAAACCCGTGGGAATATTTGATGGGCTGAAACTGTCCTCCTTCCGCCAGGGATGCCTATCAGGTTAGAAACTCATTCTACGTGCACTGACTGCTGCTTCCAGGGCTAGAGCTTGTGCTTCACTATATAATACATTGGTGGATTGTTTTGTATTAGAGTTTGTGCTTGTGCTCACTTTATAGTAGTATTAGATTGCTTGTAATACATTTTTGCAGTTAGGCACTATCACCAATGACCTTCAAAACTTACTAATCCGTCATGATTTGTTTTAATAGTGTGTTATTCTGTAAACTGTTAGAGTGCATCCTTTATAAGGTGCTGACAGTTTGTCAGCAGTGGAATAACATACTGGAAGGTCTTCTGGGGGGGGTTTCCCTTACACTGTTGGCTCAGTCTCATGGAAAGGGCAATTGAATTACCCCCAATCCTGAGAATCCACTCAGTGAAGAGTTCCCTTACAGGATACATGACAGACTGGATCAGACATAAATGGTTTCATTTTCCCTGGTACACTAACAGACATATAAATCACTGAGGGTCAAGAAAATCTCCCCTCTTTAAGGGTCAGGCAATTCTCCTCCCTTTCACATGACAACTGGACCATCTAATGTTGCTGGGAGACAAAAAAAACAGCCACACGACCTCATTTCAATACCAGCCCTTTTTCATGTGCCTCACAGAGACCCAGCCTGGGATGTTTGCTTCCTGACTATGCATCATGGAGCAGCATGGGTGGAAATGAAAGGTCTATGCTAAAAAGGCTGTGAACACAGTGCAGAGAGGTTTACTGAAGTACTTTTACTCTGCATCAGCCTCTGCAACGGCAGCGAGGGGACTAAGGGAGGACTGTGCTTCAGTAAAAGCAGTGCTGGTTCCTCAAGGACTCTGAGGTCACTGAAACCCATATAACTGCACCTCTTCCATTAGCTGGTACTATGTATGCTTGTGTTTTCTGCTACAAACAAATACTGTTATATAGGACAATATGGATCTAATTAATAAAAATAGGCTAGAAAGCTTAAAATTAAATCAAATATACTAAAGTGATTCCCTTTTGATGTTTCTGCTCAGAGGCATTAATCTGCTTGCTTTTAATACAGCTGTACTCTTACATGCAAAGGCATGTGATTTGATGACATTTTGAAAGAAATATTTGGAAAGCCTTAGATAAGAGGAGATGAAGAAATGTAAATAAGCAATAATAACATCTGCAAACAGGATCATACTGTGCTGACTTAAACCAGCAGCTTAGGCTTGGCTTATTTCTGTAAAATTAAAAAATAGCTGTCCCTTTCCCACAGCATTTGAGATTTACTGTTTTAAGTAAATTTGCTACTCAAAGTTTCTGAAAAGCACAAGAGCAGATGGAAGTTTTTTACTGCCTTCACTGCCTGGTGAGATAGTCTTGTCTCAGTGAGTAAATACATGGCCATAAAGCAAACCCACAGAAGTAATTTACAGCAGCCTCCAGATTTACGTGCTCTCCTATGGATTATTCTCAACACATGCAAAATTCGAACATGCAGTTATATCTGTTGTTCATCAGCTCCTTAACCTCAAGTAAGAAGTCAGTTTAAATAATTGTAAAATTTCAACAGGTTTGAGTCCAGGCAAATGCGTCACAATCTAAGACAAAACAATTCTCGTATTATAAAAATTGTTTCATGGTCCTTTGCACCTTCTTGCATCCAAACACCAACATGTATGCATTTCTTAAAGTTTCCATTCTCTTCACATCAGCTTGACTTTCAGTCATCATGTGCAGTACACTACCATCATATCAAGATTTTGTCTGAAGTCGTTGAAAAGAAATGTGATTCGGCTCAATGCCATACAAATATTAAGTCAATTACAACTACACTTCCATTTGCTCCTCCCATTTTTGTTCAAAGCATCTTTTTATTCATTCAACCATCAATTATGCTGCCTCTACTTAAATATGCACAGTGTTTTAAAGTATCTGAATAAAAAGAGATTTAAATTAATTTAGCCTACTCTGCACTGCCATACTGATGCAATATTAAAACTTCAGTACTTCATTTTCAGAGGATGGAAATACTGGTTCAAAAGAAGCTGAATTAGATAATGGTACACACTAATAAGATTAAAAGTAAATTATAATAGAGTAAATATTTATGAGCCTTGCTGCTAATGAATTATGTACATCAGCACTTCAGATCAACATTGCTTAAAGGAGGTTTGTCCTTGACAATTGACAACAGGCCTTCAGCTGAAAAACAAGCATGTTCTCAAAAAAGTAAATCACATGTTGCTTATTTTTTTGCTCAGTGCAAGGCCGATCAGCAAAACCCAAGTTCAATGCTTGAGTAAATTTTTACCTTCAGCAGTCTGTTACAGAAGAAGCGTTCAAAGGATCAAAAATATGATGAGGTGGAAGGGACCCACAAGTTCAACTACTCACCCTGCACAGGACCATCCCCAAGAGTTACACCCTGTGCCCCAGAGGATCATCCAAACACTCCTGGAGCTCTGGCAGCCTTGGTGCTGTGCCCACTGCCCTGGCCTGGTCAGTGCCCAACCACCATCTAGGGGACGAACCTCTTTCTAATGTCCAACCTAACCCTTCCCTAATGCAACTCCGGGCCATTCTCTGGGTGCTGTCCCTGGTCCCCACAGAGAAGAGATCAGTGCCTGCCCCTCGCAAGGAAATTGGAACTGCAATGAGGTCTCCCCTCAGTCTCCTCTTCTCCAGTTGAACACACCAAGTGCCTTCAGCTGCTTCTCACGTTTCCCCTCTGGGCCCTTTACCACCTCTGTTGCCTCCTTTGGACACTCTCCAATGGCTCAATATATTCCTTATATTTTGTCCTCCCAACCTGCTCCACTATTGCAGGTGAGGCTGCCCCAGTGCAGAGCAGAGCGGGACAATCCTCTCCCTCGCCTGGCTGGCAATGCTGGGCCTGATGCCCCCCAAGGACAGGGATGTCCCTCCTGGCTCCAGGGCACTGGTGACTTGTGGCCAACTGGCCACCAACCAGGACCTCCAGGGCCCTTTCCCAGTACTGCTTTCCAGCCTCTCATTCCCCAGTCTGTACATACCTCTTGTGTTGCTCCATCTCAGGTGCAGAATCTGGCACCTGCTCTTGTTGAACTTACCACAGTTAGCAATTCCCAGCCGTCTGATCTGTCCAGGTCTCTCTGCAGGGCCTCCCTGCCTTCAAGGGACTCAACAGCTCCTCCCAGTTTTGGACCATCTGCAAACTTGCTCAGTGCCCCTTCCAGTCCTGTGTCCAAGTCATTGATGAAGATGTTGAAGAGCACAGGGCTTGAGATGGAGCCCTGTGGAATCCCACTAGTGACAGGTCACCAGTCTGATGTCACACCAGTCATTGTCCCACTGTCCCATTGTCCCGCATTGTCACTGTGCCCAACCCGTGAGCCACCCACCACATGATGTGGGCTGGACAATTTGCCTAGAAGGATCCTGTGAGAGGTGTTTAATCCATTTATTTCATGTTTAGCTTCCTATTTCCTAGAACCAATATGAAATACCATTTGTAAACATTAAAAATTCATAGAGAAAAAGTAATCACTATAAAAATTGTATTAAGCATTGAAAGCATTAATTCAAGATATTAGTCACTTAGCACGAGAACAGTAGATAGTATATAATTCTCCCCTTTTCAGTTCTTTTAAAATGGGCAAAGAATCCAAAGCACAAGGGGGGAAGCAAATCAATTTGCTGAAATTATAATGAAGCATATTAGGAAAATTTTCTTCCTTCTGAAGTCTCACCATTTTTAAGCCAATCCCATCAAGGTCAAACACCCTAATCTACACAGCCACAGGTTCACCCTTCCTGCTGTGTCTTGCACCAGGCTCCCCAGAGAGCAGAGCTCCACACAACAGCAAGGCCATCTAAGACAATGGCAGCCTCTGCTGCAGGGTCCCCATGGAGAAATAGGCTCAGATAAGAGATTCTGCGGTTTGTTTTTTTTTTTCTGCTTTATAACAGTGTTTTATTAATTCATTTTGTGAGGCTTTGCATCAGCCCCAATGTGTGCATTTCTCATTGAATATAGCAGAGCAGCTGAAATAGGTGAGGGTGAAATAGGTGAGGAAGTTTGCTATTCAAACTTCCCCCCAGCTTTTCATTGAATGGCAACCATTCATACCAACCTGTAATGAACTTTCTGACTGGCAACTTCAGTTCATACATTATTAGTGCCTGTTAGTTTGCCCTTCATCTCCTAAAAAATAAACACACGCACACTTTGGTTTCCAGAACAATAATATGTGTTGAAAAGTCACTTTGGTCTAACTGTGAAACAAGGTGGAAGCCAGGACAAAAAGATTTTCCTTTCTATGAAGATGAATCCTGGCACCAGAAAGCCTAGGTTTGGAGCACGACTACTTGACAGGGTATGAACAAGAAGTATGTTTTTGTTAGACTTTTAAATGGTGCATACTACACATATTCTGCAATTTTATTATTTTTTTTTTTAAAAAGGACAGTACTTCTGAAAATCTAACTGGAACACTGGCACAACAGAGTGTAAGTTTACCTGGATAATTTGACAGACAAATGCCATGTGCCAATGTAGAAAGAGAAAGGATAATATAAAGGTATCTGACTATCTGAGACATGGATGCAGGGCTGAAGACAATTCATTTTCAAGCTCTGTGCTAGACTTTCAGTTTCTATGCAGGGGAACCCTTTTTACCTTACCATCTAAAGAAAATTTGATGTCCAGAAAACTGGAAATAAAGTACAAAAACCCCCAAAACAAACCAACCAAATACATAAATACCTTGCCTCTTCCAAACCATGGACAGAGAAGAAATTCTGGTTTTATTACCTGCCAAGACACTCTCACCTGAAAAACACTGATTTGTGTTTTACACACGTGGCTGGTGTTGTTGCACTGTTGACTCCCTTGTCAAGGCTGTCGTGATAGTTACATCAATTCCCATAAAAAATGTGCAACAATCATGGACTTCACTAAATGGAAGAACAGAGATCCGAGCTGGAAGGCTATGCTGTGCTTTTAGCCATGAGTAGCTTAATAGCACTGAAAAGTAGAATTCCTGTGTAGAATTCTACTCTCACGGACATGCCTGAGCCCCTTGTTGAGAAATCAGAAGGTCAGAGACCATAAAAAACCACAGAGGAGATCATAGCGTGGTGACAAACTGCGCATGCGCATGGCCCTTCAATAAATCGGTCCTGGCAGCAGGACCTCTGCCCTGCTAGGATTGCACTAAACCCCGGCCTTGTTTGTGTGTCTCTGCTGCCTGGTGTTGTTCTGGGAGCCTTCAGTTAGCAAGGCAATGAAATAAATTGCTCTTTGCATTCAGTTTGATTTTGTGGTTGCCCTGGTCACCAGCATTGTGTCAACTCACACACGGCACATATTTTAGCATTGCTTAAGATAGTAGGCATATAGAATTTGAAATTGATCCTGTTGAAAGTACTTGAATAAGAATGTAAATCTATGCCAAACATACATGTTGTCCATGTATATACTAGAATACTAATATTTGAAAAAAGTAATACATGAAATATTATTTTACTCTCTTTGTGAAAGACTTTCCTTGCTTGAAGGAGTCTTAGGAAACTCTTAAGTAAGCTTGTAATCTTGATATTATCTCTGCTTAGTAAATGTGGCAGAGACACTCACCCTTCCCTAATTCCATTCATGGTGAAACTAAAAACCCAGTACTGCCACGGTAGCCATGACTTTATTTCCTGCACCTTAAAGCCCTACATCTCCCCAAAGCTAAACCATTTTGAGCCAGCTCCTCACTGAGGCAACTACACTGTTCTGATTGTAAGAAAAGCAAACACTAGTTAGGAGAGATTTTTTGCAGATGCTCTACTACACAGCAGGGCACATTGTGAGCCAGTAGAAACACCTCCAGCTTGGAGGCAGCACATTGCCATTTTGCATTCTCCAAAAACTTTAATGACCAACCAAATTAAAAAAATTAAATACCGGTCAAGCAAAATCTAATGCTGCTCATAGCATACTGCCAGTGGTACAAAGCAGAAAACCAGTGGTCACATTACAATTATTAAGTACTGAAGGTACCTCGAAAGAACCATGTCTTCACAGATTATAGGAATAACTTTGCTTACATGAAATCGAATCAGTCATATTCAGCTCTGAAACAAAGAGGAAAGTGATGAAGGCCACACGATGCAGCAAAAATCTGCTCTGCAAGAGCATTGGTCAGCACATGCACAAACCCATTGATCATCCCTTTCCTCCTCTGTGCAACTGGACTCCATCCTTTCCTGCGTGAACTCTCTTATCCCTACTGATATTTGATAATTATGCTTCCTTTCTAACAGCTCATCTGCTGACTTGTTTTTCCATTTGTTTTAAAATTGCAGTGGAAGAAAACTAGGCATGGTTTTAGAGACATATTTAGAAACACTGACTTATTCTTCACTGCCAAAAGCATTTCTTTTGATCTTCAATAAACTAGTCTTAGAAATAACTTGCCATTGTAATCAGTCTAATTTTAGAAATGCTGGCTAACTGGGTATTTTCTTCAGAAACCTTTCTCAAGTAATGCAGATGGTTGAAATAACAGCAATTATGAATGTGTGAACTAAATTGCGCAGAGTTCAACCTTAAAAACAAGAAATCCCAAAATAGTACTTCAAACAATTTGAAGGAAGCATTACCTGCAAATTGCAGAGGCTACCCTACTTTCAAATTTCCAAAGCTATAAATTTTTTCAAGTTCACGAGGTCAGTGAGCCATGTTTTAACTACAGGAAGTTGCACAGATTTCTCCCCTTTGTGATAAGGTTTGAAATACCTCCCTTGTCAGAAAGCCTGCATAAAGTCCCCAAGATCTGAGAGGGCAACAGCTTCTGCATCTCATTTGTCCTGAAATGACCTTGTGTTTTCACAGTATAGTTTGTTTCTTAGTTATACCTGTGCTGAAGCAAAATCCTCACATGAAATTTCAAATTGTGGTGAATTAAGACATAACAGCTTCTAATTAGGGTTACATGGAGCTCTCTGCTTAGGGAGGCTTGGCCTCAAAATAGTATGACAAAAGAACATCTCCTGCAGGAAATATAAGCTGTGTAAAATGAAAAATGAGGACAAAGCAGAACAAACTAATGTAAAATCTACTGAGTGTGGCAGATGTTTGCACATGTAAACCTGATTTTGTGTCATTGGTACACATTAGCACTGTGCTCTTTGGGAAGGATCTGTTACAGGAAAACACAATCACCAATGAAGCAAAGTAATTCTGCTGGTGTAAGAAAAGGAAGAAAAAGAGCCATGAGATGGAGGAAGAAAATCTAAAAAAACCCCAGTGCAAATAGAAATTTCACCAAGATATGTTTCAAAACCTATCCTACAGAAAGTAGGGCTGCAATAACAGAAAAGTGTTCTGATTAATCAGGAAACACTCACAAGCAAGCTTTTTGACCTAACTAGCAGGCAAATCCATCTTTTTGAAATAATAGTAATAATAAAAAGTAATACACATTTTTTTAAATGTGGAATTTAATTATTACACATTTATGGTAATTAAAAATATAACTGTGACCAGTCGATAATACAGATTAGGGGGGAAAAAACCTGCAAAGTCCATTTTGTACCTGACGACCAAAAAGTCTGTATAAATTGATTGACTTAAATTTCAGAATCTCTCTTTTCCTTAATGTCTAAAGTGAGCAATGCCAAAGAGAAAAAAAAAATTGAATAGATGTTTCTCTACTACATTTCAGAGAAAAGGAGTTTTAGAAGTGCAACTGCTTTGTACTGAGGCTAATAACTTGCGTGCAATAAATGAGTTAAAGACATGGTCATCAAAAAACTGTCTCAGTTCTGTGGAGCTGTTTTACAGAACCTGCTGCATTCTAATGGTGTTTAACAGCCATCATTTCTGCCTTGGGGACCAGAAGAATAACTTTTGCTCATGTGAGTGGCCTGAATAGCCCTTTCTGTACTGGTGCTCATTGTCAGTAAGGCAGGAGGAATAATTCCTTGAGGAGTACATATATCCCCTCTTTCTGAACTGGGCAGTGGCCATCAAGGCAGGTGATGAGTTTTAGCAGATTGTAACTGCAAAGGCACACAGGAGCCCACTGCTGCCTGACAAACTCAAGGCTGCTTTAGCTTCTTCTGTTTTCTTGCTCTAAGTACCACACTGTGCCTGTACAGACTTGCATGCTGTGGAGGGGGGCCCTGCAGAGGCAGCTCCCCTGACACGACGCTGTCTGGGACAATGTCCATGACTCAAAGAGGCTACAAAGTAGTTTTCTACCTTGCCAGGACATCATGCAGTCCAACTCATTAAACATACTTCAAGCATTCCAGGAGCCTGGGAAAGAATCTAGTACTAGTTTTAAAATGTTTCTGGGGAATTTTGGCTGCCATCACAACCTCACAGCACCAAACATAACAGCTGGCAACTGATCCTACTCAGAGCAAAACACACAAGAATATACTTAGAACTACACCATACCTTATATAGCTACAGCCAAGCCTATTCTTCATCTTTTATGGTATTTTCTGCAATACATCTTCAAAGTTTAAAACATAATTCAAAAAGCATGTAAACAATGTGGACACACTGATCTTCTCTACCGCTAGCTGTCTCAGCAAGTGCCTGAAATCCTTTACCACTCGTAAATCAACTCTCTCATCAAAGGAACAGCTCTGCTAATTCCAGACATTAAGGCAATCATTATCATGTCAGTTATATGAGTCAGCGAGACTCACCAGTCAGATCCCGTAAGTAGAGCCAAGTGACTACGACAGTAATTTACAACCCCTGGGCATTTAGCTGTGGGGTTTTTTAGCAGTTCATCACTGGCCAAGGTAATAATGGGAAAGGATTATTTCTAGTTATTCATTTTCATAGTTGAATCTGGTTTTTGAGGGACAGAACATTAGGTACATATGCTCATCCAAAGCCTTGGCTGTGCTCACAGAAAGATATCCTACTTCCGAAAATAGAAAAGGTCTCTGTGCTGCTTTAGATGCAAATACCAGATATAAGCAGTTACCTTAATCTTCCTGTACTGGCTGCCAATCCATGTCTATTTTCCTCATCCTACCTTAGCACTTAGGATTTCTGTTCTTAGCCATTGATAAAAATATATGTGATAAAAATACTCATTAAACTTGGTATTTTTATTCCCCATTCCAACACCATGGAAGTCATCAGCTTGGCTCAGTTAAAGTCATTCTACAAGTCAAGAATAGGTGTGTAAAATAGGACAAATTTAAAACTGAGTTGTCAGTAAAGCAGGTAGGGGTAGGCAGACAAGTATTTTGTATTTCTTGTAATTGGCATGTTAGAGGGAAAAGTAATAACAACTGGTGGGGGGAAAACAAACAAAACCAAACTTCAGAGTACTCCCAAAACTCAAGTCTCTGTCCTAAATAGGTTTTGGAAATGTTTCCTCTTTATGCACCTTTACTATTACAAGAAAAAAAAATCTTTCAAGACCGTTTAAGTCTAAACATTAGTTTAGATTTGCTATTACCATCCATCTGATCTGTATAACAGGCCAGTTCCACTTAACTGTGGGCAAAGATGTCATCTCCAGTTTACCCACCAGTTATCCTCAAAATTTGATTCCCTTTTTCATCTAATGGTACCTGTCCCTGGCTAGGTTTATCCTGATGTTCCCCAGACTTTATTTCTAATAGAGGAACTTTCCAACCAAGCCACAGGGCAGGCAGTTTGCCTTGCAACTGAAATGATTAAAGAGAGAAGCAAAACTTAAAACTTGCATGTATCAAGCCAAGTCCTGAATCCAAACTGTTGACCATGTTCTTCATCCCATAGACATAACAGAAACCAAGCAGGTCCCGTAAGGTTTAGCACAACAGCAGAGTAGAGAAGGATCGGGGATGTGTGCTAAGTTGTGGAGGTAGATGGAGTGGTGGACTGCAAAGACATTTTAAAGTATTTCAGCTTCTTGCCTATCTCTTTGCAATATACAAGTAATAAAAAAAGCTAAAAAAAATACTAAACAAAAAAGCCCCACAAAGATCCTTTGAAAAGCTTTACAGAGGCTTGAAGATAAGCAAAACTCAGCATGGGGTGTGATCTGAAAAGTACTTATGGAGCCATCAGCTTTCAACAATGTCTTATGACAAGTTTTGATTCCTCTTACTAATCTTCTTACACAGGTATCTTCCCCACAGAGTCATGATTACCAAGCTCCACAACTGTCACAGACAAAAAGAAAGGAAGCCAAATACTGCTCCTCATTTTTCTGATCTTTATCATCACCTACTTCCCTCTTTAAGCAAACTCTTTGCATAATTCCCCTTCTTTCCCATTTTTCTTTTTCCTTTGGTCTTCTTTCTGTTTCTCAGCAGAAGAGATAGTGGACTCAATGACATAACAGGAAAACATTGCACCTCTGCCATTCTGGTTCTCATATTGCTTCGAGTCATAACAGCATGGCACATATTCAAACATAAGGCCAAACAACCGACTGCTAATGAAAGCAAGTAAGAAACTATTTTCCCCAGTTTCAAGTCTGTTGACAGAGAGAAGCTGTGGATGTAACAGTATCAACACATGCTACTCAAGTTAGCAGGCTACAGATTAACTCCCCTTGAGTTTAAGTACGTTTGCTATTAAAGAAAGGTGTAACGTCACATTTACTTGAAAACCTTACTGAAGCCAGTTGGCAAGCTGGCAAGCTCAAGTAAGCCTGTCTCAGTCCTGCCTTGGAGGAATCACCTCTAGATCTTATCATCACCACTAGATCTTAACCACATGTATCAATTTGTTGAACTACTGTGTTACATAGAAGAATGCCTTCCCCATGCTGGTTACTTTTACCCATAAAAGACAAGGGATCCAGGAAGTTACTTCCAAAAATTCTCTGAATCTTAGTAGTCCATACCCAACCCAAAAATTCATGCTTTCTCTTACAATCCCATTTCTGGTGCTTTCAGAATTTAAAAGCAAAGATACTAAAGAACACAGGTTGTTTTCCATCTAAATTACTTGCAAGAGAAGTGATGCCTAAGGTTTGGGGTGGATTTTTGTGAATTTTGTGGATTTTTGGGATTTTAGAGGTATAAGTTTCTTGCT